>CM051234.1:419607666-420207666 GCA_027917425.1 Gastrophryne carolinensis | reverse complement strand
AAAAATTAGAAACTTAGATGAGCCTCAAAATTTGCTAAGAGATATCAAACTTTGTTGCATAGTACCAAAAAACAAGCTCTTGCCTATCTTCTCTCTGCGGGTTTTTTTTTTTTGTGAGAAATAACACACATTTTTAGACCACCTGCAACACCTTTACCAGAGTCTAACCTACCCCGACTGTCCTGAGTCTACTGGAACCTTTATTACCTCTGTTTTCCCTACAGAGGACCTGCGGACCTGACCTTGGGCACCAAGTGAAATTCAGGGCATACTTGAATCCCCCCAGAGGCCGAGATTTTTCCCTGTCGCCGCCCCTACCTATCCCAATGTTCCACTGTGTTGCCCTCAGGTTTGTCAATAAAAGTTTTTCCCCCAAAGAGTTCAACAGTTGATTTGTAGTGTTTATGTTCATTACATTTTCCACCCCACATGAGGATGGTCCACAGACACGTATAACTAAGGGGGGACTTCAACCCCCGTAACCTGTTGTGTTGAGGATCATTAGTGGTTTTAACAATGAATTTAACAAATAAATTAAAAGTTTTGTGGGGCTACAGAGGGGCAAAAAGTGAGCTAGGCTTTTCTTGGTATCCAGCACGGGTTGCTTCATCTTCAATTCTTCACATTTGGGTATTCCGCCACCAGGTGGCGCAGTCGACTGCAGAAAGACTTGTGGCTCCTCCCGGCCCATGAAAGGCAGGAAATTACCCACAATACCTAGTGTTTCTCTGCAGTCCTGGCTGCGAAGACAGAAGATGACTCGGATTTTCGCAGGCGAGCGGGGCATCCCAAGCCCGTCAGCCCTGCAGGCCTATTCCCACCTGTTCTGGACCCATTCTGCCTCCCAGCCCCGGCTGAAGGTTCAGGTGAAGGTAGGGGAGCACCTGGGGTCAAGTGCTCACAGAGTTAAGCTCTGTGCCGCAGACCCTGGACCCAAAGGGTAGCCGGCCAATCTTTTCACGGTGCCCAAGAAGGACGGCTCTCTGAGACCCATCCTGGATGAAACACTTCCGCATGGAGACCTTACGGTCGGCGGTGAGTTCCCTCCAGCCCGGCGATTTCATGACCACGGTGGATATCAAGGATGCCTATCTGCATGTCCCCATCTTCCGGGGACATCAGAAGTTCCTGCGGTTCGCCTTGGAGGACCAACGCTAACAGTTTGTGGCCCTGCCGTTTGGTATCTCGTCGGCTCCTCGGGTGTTCACCAAGGTGTTGGCGGATGTCATGGCTCTCCTGAGGGGCCAGGGCATTCGCATTCTTCTTTCCCTGGACGACTTGCTGATTGCTGCTCAGTCGCTTCAACAGGCCGAGAGCGATACTCAGAAGGTTTTATCCACCCTCAAGGCCTTTGGTTGGGTGACCAATTATCTTCAATCACTCCGTCAATGGTGAGGTCCTTCCTAACGTTGGATACGTCTCAGGTCAAGGTGTTCCTTCCTCAGCAGAAGGTGGAGGGTCTTCAGATGCAGGCGCGGGCTTTGTTGTCATGTCCACATCCCTCCATCCGCCTGGGGATGCAGTTGGTGGGCCTCATGGTGTCTTGCTTTGAGGCTGTTCCCTTCGCTCAGTTCCACATGAGGCCTCGTCAGTTGAATCTTTTTGCCATTTGGGATCGGTCACAGGAGTTCCTGGAGCAAGAATTTGCTCTGTCCCCTCTGGCCAGACAGTCCCTCTCGTGGTGGTTGGACTCGAGAAACCTTCTAGTGGGCAGGTCCTTTCTCCCTCTGTGTTGCGAGATTGTTACCACGGATGCCAGCCTGACCGGTTGGGGAGGGTTCTGGCAATCTCTGAAGTTCCAGGGCCAGTGGGGTCCTCAGAAGGCCCACGTGCCTATCAATCTTCTGGAGCTGAGAGCAATCAGGTTAGTCCTCTCTCATTTGACTCTCCACCTTCGGGGTCGGGCAGTCCAGGTCCGCTCGGACAATCAGACGGCGGTCGCCTACATCAATCATCAGGGCGGGACTCGGAGCAAACGAGCCCTCAAGGAGGTGTCACTGATCCTGTCTTGGGCAGAGGAGAATGTTCCCTGCATCTCGGCGGTTTACATCCCGGGGGTGGAGAACCAGGAGGCGGACTCCCTGAGCAGGGGGATGTCTCGTCTGGGGGAATGGTCTCTCAGCAACAAGATTTTTCACGCCCTGTGTCGCCGCTGGGGTTAGCCGGACGTGGACCTGTTTGCGTCCCCTCACAATCACAAGCTTCCAAAGTTTGTCTCCCTGTCAAGAGATCCTCTAGCCCTTGCCATGGACGCGCTAGCAATTCCTTGGACAGAGTTTCAACTTCTCTATGCCTTTCCTCCCTTTCCTCTCCTGGGTCGTGTGCTGCGCAAGATAGCCCAGGAGGGGGTACCGACCATTCTGGTGGCCCCCTGCTGGCCGAGAAGAGTATGGTTCGCAGACGTCATCCAGATGGCGGTGGATAACTTCGGCATGCCCGACGATCCAGGGCCCCTCACTCAGGGACAGCTGCGCCATCCCAATTTACAAACACTGGCTTTGACGGCTTGGCTGCTGAAACCTCCATCCTGATGGATAAGGGGCTGCCGGCCTCAGTCGTCGGTACCATGATTTAGGCTTGGAAGAAATCCTCTTCTATGATTTATTACAGGGTCTGGCACGCTTACATTGCCTGGTGTGAGTCTAAGTCTCTTCCTTGTCACACCTTTTCCGTCTCCAGAATCCTGAGTTTCTGCAACATGGTCTAGAGTCAGGGTTGCAGCTGAGTACTCTCAAAGGACAGGTTTCTGCCTTGGCTATTTTTTTCCAAAGATCTTTCACCAATCATAGACTTATCAAGACTTTTTTTCCAAGGAGTTTCTCATGTACGTCTGCCGCGTAAGCCCTTGTTACCGGTGTGGGATTTGAACTTGGTGCTTTCTGCCCTTCAGGGTCCTCCCTTTGAGCCTTTGTGAGATGCTGCGCTATCTATTCTGACTCTGAAGGTGGTCTTTTTGGTAGCTATCACCTCGGTGCGTCATGTCTCTGAGCTGGCTTCTCTATGAGGCCTCCTTATTTTGAGCGGCATCTGGATAAGGTGGTGTTCCGTCTTAAGCAGGAATTCTTGCCCAAGGTTATCTCTACCTTTCATATAAATGAGGACATTTCATTCATTCATTCATTTTCATTTCATTCTTCATTCCCTGGATGTGGTCAGGACCCTTAAGTACTATTTGGTTGCTACGGAGTAATTTCGGAAGTCGGACTCTCTGTTTGTCCTTCCTGACGGACCTAGGAAGGGCTTGCCTCCAGCTAAATCCACTATCAGCAAGTGGATCAGACAGGCGGTGGTGAAAGCGTATTCTGCCAAGGGGAAGGAACCTTTTTGTGTTGCAGCTCATTCCACTAGAGCTATTCGTGCCTCTTGGGCTTTTCAGCACCAGACCTCAGTTGAACAGGTTTGTAAGGCCGCTACTTGGTCTTCAGTTCATACTTTTTCAAAGTTTTACAAGGTTGACGTTGGGGTCTTAGCTGGCGCTGTTTTTGGTCGCATAGTGCTTCAGGCGGTAGTGGTCTGAACTATCTGCTGTTGCTCACTGGGGATCCCACCCTTTTTCTTGGACACTGCTTTTGGATGTCCCAAATGTGAAGAATTGAAGATGAAGCAACCCGTGCTGGATACCAAGAAAAATACAATTCTGTGATTACTCACCTGTAGAATTGTTTTTATGGGTATCCAGCACGGGTTGCTTCATCCCACCCTTGCTTTTTGTTATCCTCTTTTGCCTTGTTATGGTGATTTTCGTTGAGAGAGTTATAATGGGGCTGTGTTTCATTAACATGGTTTTTGCCTCCTGGCTTCTTGCATTACTGCTTTTCAACACTGGGTATTGTGGGTAATTTCCTGCCTTTTATGGGCCGGGAGGAGCCACAAGTCTTTCTGCAGTTGACTGCGCCACCTGGTGGAGGATTACCCAAATGTGAAGAATTGAAGATGAAGCAACCCTTGCTGGATACCCATGAAAACAATTCTACAGGTGAGTAATAACACAATTGTATTTTCTTCCATGGCACAGGAACATTAGGTCTGGCAGGATTTCCTTCTGAGCATGCAGATAACCCCCTTCAGCATATATGGGGTTAGCTGTATACAATCTTTCTATTTACCCCACCATCTTAGACCGGCTCTGAAGTATTTCTTATTTATATCCATATAAACATACAATCAATAAAACAAGAACATTTGTAACAGGGTGTATTTTACACAAAGTTTGCATCTTGGAATTGAGCCGGTGGCTGTCCCTGGGTCGGTCTAGTGGAGGAGCGACAGAGGGGTTCCACCAGTTCCCCTTCTCCCATGGGGGGGGGGGGGGGAGTTTAACCTAAGTGGAAGTCGGTCCCTATGGGGAGGAGCAAGATAGGGGATGAACCACAAGCCAGCGGTATTCTTAGATTATTTTGGGGAAGGGGACTTCTCAACCATTGGGAACCATGCCACATTCTCTAGAAGGTTGGGGGTGAACCAGCCGTTCTGTCTTCTCTCTTAATATCCTAAGCTGGGGAGTCATGGACATGGCGACAATCCCATGAACTAGGTTGTCACGGGGGGCCCAGCTTTCATCAGCAGAGGGCACTTTTCACCCTAAATAGGACCTTGTCCCCTGGTGCCAGTGGATTACAGTTTCGGGAAGGGTTGTTCAGGGTTGTAGGAGCGACCTGGTCATTAAGGTTACCTACCCAGATATGGATCCAGATATGCAGGGATCATCGGGGGGGGGGGGGGCAATTCTAAGTCACCAGGTATTAACTCGGAGACAAAGGCTGGACAATTTTCCTGCTGCTTTTGCTCCAGGGTATGGAGCATCTGTATGAGTGTATAGTTAAAATGTTTGCTCCCCCTGGCACCAAGTCAAAATATCAAATGGATCTAAGGAGGGTTAATTAAGCCACTATTTTAGACACTCCCCTGGTTGCCAATCCATATACCCTTCTTTCACAAATACCTTCCAACACCACCCGTTATAGCATATATATCACACATATGTTCTTTTCTGCACCTTTGCACCCAGATGGTCAATACCTCAAAATATCCCCATCAGTTTAGGCAATGATGCAAGTGCTGGCTGAGTGGGAGGCTCCACATGGAGTTG
Organism: Gastrophryne carolinensis; assembly: GCA_027917425.1. Classification (NCBI taxonomy): domain Eukaryota; kingdom Metazoa; phylum Chordata; class Amphibia; order Anura; family Microhylidae; genus Gastrophryne; species Gastrophryne carolinensis. The sequence continues at coordinate 420,202,577 of CM051234.1, read as the reverse complement.
TTTATTTGCAGTACTTAGACGACCTGTTTGTGGCCCCTTCTAGACTTGTCTGCATGCTTCTTGGCCTCAAAGGGTTGTAAAATCACAAGAGAAAAAATGACAGGTGATGAAGGAAAAAGCTGTATTCTTGGGGCATTGTCTCTCAGGAGGTACTAGACATTGGACGCCCAACAGCAGACGGGCCATAGCCCAAATACATGTTCCGCAGACTGTGGCTGCACTCAGAACTTTTCTAGGCCTCACTTCATTTTGCAGACTATAAGTTAGAAATGCATCCCTACTGATGCAGCCTATTTTTGACTGTTTAAATACCATGAGCTTTCACTTGATGCTTTCACTTGATGCTAGAAGCCATAGACAATTTTTATGCTCTTAAACTTGTGATTTCTTCAGCCCTGCCATGGGACTGCCTGACTACAGTAAACCCTTCAGTACCGAAACCAAAAGTCATGCCTCAGCTGTCCTCACATGGACAGCAACAACGTCCAGTAGCTTACTACAGTGCTCATCAGATGCCCCCGGAGCAATCATTGCTTGCAAAAAGTGCAGATATCATGTTAAATCATCCGGTCACTGTGTTAGCTCCACATGACATTAGTGCTGTTCAATCTCAGGTTCAGCCTAAATATCTGTCACATGCCTGGCATCTTTGCATACAATGTGCTCTTGTGCTCTGTTACCAGACAATGCTACCAGAAGTATAATACTTTGAATCCTGCTACCCTGTTGCCTTTGAGGGAAAATGAGGAAGGGTAGATCAAGGTTCTCAGACACAGGCCTGGCTTTCTACATTTTCCCCCAAGAAGATGATGGTCATGATTGTCTTGCTCTATGGAACACTAAACTGCTTTTACCATGTGAAACGTCTACTACGTGAATGGATCAAGCTATGCAACTGATGACAACTTTTATATGGATTGGGCAGTAGAGACTGATAACGTTATTGCCTCAGGTCAATTGCCTCTCTGTGAATTCGCACAAGAGGGAGAATTACATGCTCTAGCCCAAGCATGCCTATTCTGACTCACCAGATGGCTGTAATGTGAATCCTATAAACAGCTTTACCTTGTCTGTGTGTGTCTCTGTCAGATGTGTTCTTACTCCATAAGGATTGGCAGATAGCTTACTCGGCTTGTCATGAATATACGTAGATAAGTTTCAGAAGCTTTATTTCAATTCAGAATCTTGCAATAAACTCTTCTTACAGCAGTAATTTTAAAATGTACATTCAATACAGCAAGCAGGAAACTTGTGATTAATCACACAGCGTCTGGTGCTCTATGCTATAGCGACCAGATTTAGAGCGCCGACACTGTGTGTGGTCTGTAGGAACACCTTATTAATCTTACCTACTACCTCCTGGCACCAGTAAGCCCAAACCCCAGAAAGAATCTATGAGGTATTGTGAACAGGAGGGTGAGAGACCACAGACCCAGTAATGCAGATGAGCTGAAGGTCGCTATCAAAGCAACATGGGTTCATATATAGTACATACTACGCTCAGCGTATAGCGCCGGCGCTCCAGCTTCCAGGTACCTTTCGCTTAGTGTTGTTCTTTCATACATTTCAATGGCCGTTCATTTGCTTGTTATTAAACAGCGTGTTTGACTTGACACTTTGAGTTTGACACTAAAGTGTTAATGTCACAGTGTTAAAACAATGTTATTCTACGTGTTTTCGCTTTGTTACAGGTCTATATGTGTTCAAAAATAGACTTTAATCACACAGCGTCTGGTGCTCTATGCTTTAGCGACCAGATTTAGTGTGTGTGTCCTTTTTTGATAAGTATGGTGTGGAGTTCTGAGAGTCGGTCGCAATGAGCTAACGCTACCTTTCGCTCCCGCAGCGCTGTACTGGTGTTAGAGCGCCCAACATACATCACATTCATCAATGCAGGCCAGGTTACTACATCGACTGAGGTTCTCTGTTACAGCGCCCAATACCTGCTTACAGCATCTACTAGAGGTTGCTCTAAGCGCTCATCTGTCGATACCTGCCTTTAGTAATGAATCGGCCTCCACGTGTGTAATGAAGCTATGCAATATGAGTTTCAGTTTTCACATTGAATTACTGAAATAAATCAGCTTTTGACACTCTAATTTATACAGATGCACCTGTATATATTAAAGCCTACAAATAGACTTTAATTGAGTCACATAGCTAGATTAATTAGAACACAATACTACTGACATGAATAATTCTAAATAAGAGGAGATGGAGTCCTTGAGATTCTCCAGACAATTGTTCATTATTGCAGCTTTCTTTGCAGGGCAGGTCCTAACTGGCCAGATGCAGTCACAACATGTGCAGACAGCAGTGAGAAATAACAGGTTGTGTACACAACATAAGAGTCCTGCCCCTGTTATTCTACAGAACTCATGGACAATGGATCGGAGCCTGCTATTTTCACCATGAATAACAAAAGTAGCATTTAAACTGGCTGTAAATTATTGACAACTAATTTGTAAGTGCCCTTTTAAAAAACATTGTTTAGTTTATCATCTCAGTTTACTGTATATACTTGTAAAATAGGTCTATCCTCTGTAGTTCCTGCAAGAAGGTCCCCATAGTACTTCCATTTAAAATGAATAATCTACTTTATTAAATTGTCACACACACGTAGCAAAAACAAAACAGTTAAAGTCTCAGGGCACCACCCCACCCAAGCAAAAACAGAAATAATAGAACAGTTTATGGAGAAATATATCCTCTGCATTATCCTCTGGCAGGCCCTAGGCACTGACCCAAGTCCACCATCAAGGCGGTACTGAGGGCCCAAGACTAACAAATTGTTTGATTGGCCTGAGTTAGTCAGGGAGTTTGTTATTTATTTATTAAGCTACTGTGAACCCCGAAATTTGCGGACCGCCAGTACAGGCCGCAGCAGCCCACTATAGAGAATAGCCTCACAACAAAAATGTATTCAACAAATTAACTAAACTTTATTAGGTTTAATCTACAATGACATAATATAAAATGACAATTAAAAGGATAAAACCCCAATGCAGGGGATGGAAGTGGACACTTATGGACTCTAACAATTTACATGGATATATTTGTAAGGCCCATAACACAGTCTAGTAGGATGACGCTGACATATGTGTGATAACATTTTTTTGTGCAAATTAAACAGTTTGTGCAAACCAAGCAAATAGTGTAGAGCTTATCAGCTTGTGCAAGAAATAGCAATACACAAAAGATTGAGAAAGAAAATTGTGTTTATTCCCGCAAGGCCCCAAGTGCTGCGTGCTATATAATCATCCGCTACCAACACTGATTACCGTATATAGCACGCAGCACTTTTTAAATGGGGCATCCCCACGCCTTGCAGGAATAAACTGTGCTATGGGCCTTACAAATATATCCATGTAAATTGTTATAGAGTCCATAAGTGTCCACTTCCATCACCCGCTTTGGGGTTTTATCCTTTTGTCATTTTATATTACGTCATTGTAGATTGAACCTAATAAAGTTTAGTTAATTTGTTGAATACATTTTTGTTGTGCGGCTATTCTCTATGGTGGGCTGCTGCGGCCTGTACTGGCGGTCCGCAAATTTCGGGGTTCACAGTGTGTCGCCCATTCAGGGCCATTAGCTCACCTAGCCAGCACCAGTAACATTAGTATTTTAGCTGTGCGGGCATATGAATCTTTTTGTCTATTTATTAAGCTACTTTATAAACATCACAGCTTTCTGCCGGCGGCGCGACTGCAAGATAAACAGGTGTAGCTCCTCCCAGTCTATATATATACCGGCTGTGCTTCCCACTCCAGTTTATTCTTACATTCAGACTTGAACTGTGAGGGTAATAGCTGCTGTGCACAGTCACTTGAAATACCTATTGTAATACTTCTCTTAATAAAGCATGGTTTATACAGTTTTACATAACTGCTTGCTGTATTTGGTGGTATATAGCCCACCCTTAGAGTCACTGCTGTAGGACCTTCCATACTAGTCTGTGGCTCCCAAAATGGACTAGGAGAGAGAAAACTGAACTTTAGCGTATTTGCAGTAAGGGTTCATTTATCTTCCTATATTTCATAAGCACCAGCCCAAAGGAAGAGTTGGATTTTCTGCTTCTTACTCAGATAAAGCAAGATGTGTTTACTGTATGGTTTACTTGTACTTTTTACTGCTCTGCTTTAGTATTATGTCCCACCAGGAGGAGAAACTATGTACCTGCCTAATGGATGTAGATGCTACTTTGTTATCCAATGCAGTTCCCTGGCTGCTAATCTGTCAACCCAGCGAATGGATGTTGCAACAACATACACTGTGCCAGGATGCCATAATTATACACAGGATTGCACTATTTGTTGTGGACTTATCAGTACTACAAGCATACAGCTTCTGACGCAGCTGTAGGTTACTGACTTTTGTTGCGCAGACATCATGACACCCTAGCACAGCACTACAAGTGTTTGGAGCCTTAGTAAAGCATCAGTTTCCTTTTGAGCCTTTGGCAGGGGCTTCCTCAGTGTTTGTGAGCTTGAAGGTCGTCTTTTAGGTGCCGATCACCTCCACTGGGTGGGTATCAGCTTTGGTAGCTTTATCGATCATATATGGGGCCACACAAGGATAAGACAATTTTTTGCTTTAAGCAGGATTTTCTGCCTAAAGTGGTCTTTTCTTTTCACCTTAATGAAGAAGTGCTACTGCCTTTTTTATGTCTTTGCCCTGCAAGCTTCTCCTTTACGTTGATGTGGTCAGGGCTCTTAAGAATTACCTGACTGATATTCAAGAAATCAAGGAATCTTGTTGGTAATTCTGGAAGGTCCAAGGAAGGGTCTAGCAAGTCTAACGTTAGTAGATGAATCAGGCAAGTGGTGATCAATGCCTATGGTTACAAATGATGGGAGACTCCCTTATAGATCATGACACATTCTGCCCAGGCAACTGAATTGTCCTGGAGCTGAATGGTGCAGAGGTTGCCTCCCCTCTCACCTTTAACTGGGGGCATGCCCGGGCCAGCCAATCATAAATGGCTGTCCCTGGTATGTGTCTAGCCAGAGATATAGCAAGACGTGACCTTGGATGGCCATATGGGCAAATTCTGGATGATTCCCTATGCCATGGACTTATAATGCCAGGATGCCCCTCTGTGTGACACCCCCTGGGTTTGCTTGGGCTCCCACAGCACATGAGCAAGCCACGGCTACATCCTTGACAAGGTGCGTTAATATTGTATTTTGTTATCCACATTTGTGTTTGATCAGGGCCCCCAGACACAACCTTGCATGGGGCCCCAGAAATGATAATACCGTCCCTGGCCACAGGTATATGAATTAGTGATGCCCTGAAAGAAGAGAGAAAACAATTCTACAGCTGAGAATTCACAAAATTATTTTTTCCAATGAGATTGGAACATCAGGTTGTATCCAATGTAACTCTTGCTGAGACATAAGACTAACAGGCTGATTCATCATTAGCGACAGATGAGCGTCTGTAGCAGGCATTTTCAGAGCGCCCGCTAGTAGTCACTGTGCTCGGCCGTAGGTCGCTAGTTTATAGCGACTCAGTCGCTGTGCAGTAATGTTGAATACATTGTGAGGAGTCGCTATTTGACCAGTACAGCGCTGTATGGGAGCGTATGTTAGCGACTGCTCATAGCGACCGACTCACACCATATTCAGGAAAAAAAACGCCTCACACAACTCTGGCGCTGAAAAATGCTTATTTGTAGCCCAGAGCGCCGGAGGCGGTGTGTTTAAAGTGTGTTTTTCAGCAGCTATCCACTAGTAACAAAGCGAAAACATATGGAATTACATTGTAACAACATTGTAACATGAACACTTTAATGCCAGACCTGTAATGTCATTTCTGAAAAAATATCTGAAAAAAGAAAAACTGCCTTTTCAATGCCAGAAGAGGTCACAGAATTATTTGAGATTTAAAAAAAAAAAAAAAAAAAAAAAAACCGTTTAAAGAGAAGAAAAGGATAGTCCATTGAAATGTATGGGAGAGCGACAGGTAGCGAGAGGTCATACCTGGCGCTGTGCAAGGCTGACGCTGTGAAAATGATGAATCGGACGCTACATGGTGTTATCCCAGTTGCTAAACAGATTCTGCTTGATAAATGTGTAATTGGGTGCCGTGTCCGGCGTTCACCAGTCGCTACCTCTCATTAACCAGCCACTACCTGACGCTATCCCTTCTTAAATAAGGGCCTTAGACTTTAACCCTATTAAAAACCATAGGGCAAATGGACCAGGATTATTACATCATGAACCCAGAATGCCATATAAGTGTAATATACAGGTCAACAAACACATAGATAGAAAATGACAACACACAAAAAATGTACAAACAAATAAACTCTATTTAAAACAATAGGGCAACTGGAGCAGGATTATTACAGCATAAACCCAAAAACCAATGTAATGCAATGTAATGATGCAAACATTAAATGTGGCCCTGTAAACTTTTTTCTGTCAAGCAGCTAGACAACTAAAAACTGATAAAGCAGAGGCACATGGTGCTGCCTTTCTCTAAATTTCTCTGCCTTATGAGCACAAATATGATAGAGTGGGCCCCCTCACCTTCTGGGTCCCGGTGCAGTTGCACCCTCTGCACCCCCTATGGTTACACCACTGCCGGAATGCCATTTAAATGTAATGGTGCAACTACAATGAAAATAGCAACATCACAACATAGAGAATTACATCGAGATTAATGTCCAATCTCTTGATGGGAAAGAACAAACGTTGCTGCCAGCAATTACTAAAAGTGGAAGTGAATCCGAATAGTGGGTTCCAAACACTGGAAGCGATATGTTTGATGCGAGCTTCGGTGGCAGGGATGCAACAAGGCTCTATATAAAGAGAGCCCCCCCCTATCAAATTGTTAACTAACTGTATATTAAATCATTAGTTTTGGGATGCCCCACAGTATGATACTGTACACAACACACAGCACACTCAGCTCATGCTGGGATGCCATGAAAGCGTGCGGCATCCCTGCTCTGCATGTCTGGCAGACTTTACAATCTGCTGGCGGGAGCTCAGAGGGCAGAGGATGTGGGGATGCCATGGCATGGTAAAGCGCTCTGCTCTATCTCACCACAAGCTGTTGTGCCATCCTGAAACGAGGCAATGCTGTGGTGCTTCCCGCTTTTGGGTGCTCCCTAAGAAAGGGTTTAACCCAGACTAAAATCTTTTGGACTCTAGTGCAGGTTCTGTCCCTCTTTGCCATGCTCCATATGCTACCCCTCTCTGCCCTGCTCCCCACTGCACCCCCTATTTGTTCTGCTCCCCAATGCACCCCCTCTCTGCCCTGCTTCCCACTGAACCCCTTCTCTGCCCGGCTCCCCACTGCACCCCATCTTCTCTACTTTGCTCCCCATCTTCTCTGCCCCCCACTTCACCCCCCCTCTGCCCTCATCCCCACTGCACCCCATCTTCTCTACTATGCTCCCCATTGCACCTCCCTCTCTGGCCTGCTCTCTATCTTCTCTGTCCTGTTGCCACTGCACCCCTCTCTCTGCCCTGTTCCATATCCCAAAACTCTTTCCACTGCACCCCATCTCTGCCCTGCTCCCCACTGCACCCCATCTTCTCTACTTTTCTCCCCATCTTCTCTGTCCTGCCCTCCACTGCACCCCCTCTCTGTCTTGCTTCCCTCTGCACCCCTTCTCCCCACTGCACCAAATCTTCTCAACTTTGCTCTCCATCTTCTCTGCCCTCTACGCCCTCTACTGCACCCCTTCTCTGCCCTGCCCCCACTGCACCCCAACTTTTCTACTCTGCTCCCCATCTTCTCTGCCCTGCCCTCCACTGCACTCCATCTTCTCTACTCTGCTCCCCATCTTCTCTGCCCTGCCCTCCACTGCACTCCATCTTCTCTACTCTGCTCCCCATCTTCTCTGCCCTGCCCTCCACTGCACCCCATCTTCTCTACTCTGCTCTTCATTTTCTCTGCCCTGCCCCCACTGCACCACGTCTTCTCTACTCTGCTCCCCATCTTCTCTGCCCTGCCCTCCACTGCACCCCATGTTCTCTACTATGCTCCCCACTGCACCTCCCTCTCTGGCCTGCTCTCTATCTTCTCTGTCCTGTTCCCACTGCACCCCTCTCTCTGCCCTGCTCCATATCCCAAACCTCTTTCCACTGCACCCCATCTCTACCCTGCTCCCCACTGCACCCCCTCTCTACCCTGCTTCCCTCTGCACCCATTCTCTGCCCTGCTCCCCACTGCACCCCATCTTCTCTACTTTGCTCCCCATCTTCTCTACCCTGCCCTACACTGCACCACCTCTCTACCCTGCTTCCCTCTGCACCATTCTCTGCCCTGCTCCCCACTGCACCTCATCTTCTCTACTTTGCTCCCCATCTTCTCTGCCCTCCACTGCACCCCCCACTGCCCTGCTACCCACTGCACCCCAACTTCTCTACTCTGCTCCCCATCTTCTCTGCCCTGCCCTCCACTGCACCCCATCTTCTCTACTTTGCTCCCCATCTTCTCTGCCCTCCACTGCACCCCCCTCTGCCCTGCTCCCCACTGCACCCCATCTTCTCTGCTCTGCTCCCCATCTTCTCTGCCCTGCCCTCCACTGCACCCCATGTTCTCTACTATGCTCCCCACTGCACCTCCCTCTCTGGCCTGCTCTCTATCTTCTCTGTCCTGTTCCCACTGCACCCCTCTCTCTGCCCTGCTCCATATCCCAAACCTCTTTCCACTGCACCCCATCTCTACCCTGCTCCCCACTGCACCCCCTCTCTACCCTGCTTCCCTCTGCACCCATTCTCTGCCCTGCTCCCCACTGCACCCCATCTTCTCTACTTTGCTCCCCATCTTCTCTACCCTGCCCTACACTGCACCACCTCTCTACCCTGCTTCCCTCTGCACCCATTCTCTGCCCTGCTCCCTACTGCACCCCATCTTCTCTACCCTGCCCTACCCTGCCCTACACTGCACCCCCTCTCTACCCTGCTTCCCTCTGCACCATTCTCTGCCCTGCTCCCCACTGCACCTCATCTTCTCTACTTTGCTCCCCATCTTCTCTGCCCTCCACTGCACCCCCCACTGCCCTGCTACCCACTGCACCCCAACTTCTCTACTCTGCTCCCCATCTTCTCTGCCCTGCCCTCCACTGCACCCCATCTTCTCTACTTTGCTCCCCATCTTCTCTGCCCTCCACTGCACCCCCCTCTGCCCTGCTCCCCACTGCACCCCATCTTCTCTGCTCTGCTCTCCATTTTCTCTGCCCTGCCGCCACTGCACCCCATCTTCTCGACTCTGCTCCCCATCTTCTCTGCCCTGTCCTTCACTGCACCCGCTGTCTGCCCTGCTCCCCACTGCACCCCTCTCTACCCTGCTCCCCACTGCACCCCCCTCTCTGCCCTGCTCCCCACTGCACCACCCTCTCTGCCCTGCTCCCCCCTCTCTGCCCTATTCCCCTTCTTCTCTGTCCTGTCCCCACTGCACTCCCCCTCTCTGCCCTGCTCCCCACTGCACCCCCTCTCTGCCATATTCCCCTTCTTCTCTACCCTTCTCCCCACTGCACCCCCCTCTCTGCCCTGTTTCCCACTGCACCCCCTCTCTGCCCTATTCCCCTTCTCTGCCCTGCTCCCCACTGCACCCCCCTCTCTGCCCTATTCCCCTTCTTCTCTGTCCTGTCCCCACTGCACCCCTCTCTCTGCCCTGCTCCCCACTGCACCCCCTCTCTGCCCTATTCTCCTTCTCTGCCCTGCTCCCCACTGCACCCCCTCTCTGCCCTATTCTCCTTCTCTGCCCTGCTCCCCACTGCACCCCCCTCTCTGCCCTATTCCCCTTCTTCTCTGTCCTGTCCCCACTGCACCCCTCTCTCTGCCCTGCTCCCCACTGCACCCCTCTCTCTGCCCTGCTCCCCACTGCACCCCCCTCTCTGCCCTATTCTCCTTCTCTGCCCTGCTCCCCACTGCACCCCCCTCTCTGCCCTATTCTCCTTCTCTGCCCTGCTCCCCAATGCACCCCCCTCTCTGCCCTATTCCCCTTCTTCTCTGTCCTGTCCCCACTGCACCCCTCTCTCTGCCCTGCTCCCCACTGCACCCCCCTCTCTGCCCTATTCCCCTTCTCTGCCCTGCTCCCCACTGCACCCCCTCTCTGCCCTTTCCCCTTCTTCTCTGTCCTGTCCTCACTGCACCCCCCTCTCTGCCCTGCTCCCCACTGCACCCCCCTCTCTGCCCTGCTCCCCACTGCACCCCCTCTCTGCCCTATTCCCCTTCTTCTCTGTCCTGTCCCCACTGCACCCCCCTCTCTGCCCTGCTCCCCACTGCACCCCCCCTCTCTGCCCTGCTCCCCACTGCACCCCCCTCTTTGCCCTGCTCCCCACTGCACCCCCCTCTCTGCCCTGCTCCCCACTGCACCCCCCTCTCAGCCCTGCTCCCCACTGCACCCCCTCTCTGCCCTATTCCCCTTCCTCTCTGTCCTGTCCCCACTGCACCCCCCTCTCTGCCCTGCTCCCCACTGCAGCCCCCTCTCTGCCCTAGTCCCCTTCTTCTCTGTCCTGTCCCCACTGCACCCCCCTCTCTGCCCTGCTCCCCACTGCACACCCTCCCTGCCCTAGTCCCCTTCTGCTCTGTCCTGTCCCCACTGCACCCCACTTGATGCACTAGGAGGCTGCTTCAACCTGTCTCATTAAAGGTGCGCCCCTGGTCCTAAGTAGAAGCATTCCAATTAGTAACAAAAAAATGTTTTCTCACAAAAAAACATAGGATAAAATAATTCTGAAGGTGCTGAATCTGCCCTGCAGTATAAATCTCTACTGACATCTAGTGGTGACCAGTGCAACTATCTCTTTCTTTTACTCAGGTAGAAGATATGCATAGTCTACCCTAAAGTGCAAGCCGCTGGAGAGACATCGCTACTGGAAATTAGATGTTATGGATAAAAATGTAGAGAATTGTTGCAGGGAAAATATTATAGTATATCTAGCAAATTATATGCTGTAGTGCTAAAGTAAATGTACAATTTTCTATATCCCAGTTGGAGGTTATGTAGTGGTATGAAAGAAAGGAATGTATTACATGACTGGACCTAAATCTATCTCCTCATTAATCCCACATAGTGCTTTTATGTTCAGTTTAGAAATCCAGTAAATTTATATATCGCAAGTTCAATCACTCAATGGAGATACCTGGTGCCCTTCCTGCCAGGAGTGCCTAGCAACCAATGAGTTGGTCACAAACCTGTCCTCCTATGCTTGCAAATACAGTCCCTGAATGTTCATGCCATCTTGTCCACATATATCTTGCCAGATGGGCATTTAAGTATTTCATATATCATATAATTATCATATAAAATTCTGAATTTAGGAAAGTTACTTTCAAACTGTTGGCTCTGTTGGATGTACACATCCATAACACATGAACATCGCCGTCATAAAGAAGGTGGACACCAGCACGGCACCTTCCTGCAGAAACAAAGCACTTTGATGGGGCCCTATTTGGCCCCACCCTATGCTAACTTAGAGTCCAAGCTTTATCAGGCATGCCCTCCTATGGGCATGCTTTATAGATGATGTGTTTTTCTTATGGCAGGGTACACAGAAGAAAGTTCTTGACTTTAAAGCAGACCTGGACCAGGCAACCATGACCCTGACCCTTTTTACCATAGAGTATACTGCCAGCCAGGTACACCTTTAGGATGTTTTAGTTTGTAAATAAAATGATCAGTAGCATACAGATACAATAACCCTACCAACCATAAGGCTCTGTTCACACATGCGCTTTCTCTGCGTTGTTGCGCTGCATTGCTACGCAGTTACAACACAGTACATTTTTCTAGATGGGATAGTTCACACATCTGCGCTGCTTTGCACAGCACATTAGAAAATCGCTGCAGACACCTTTTTCAGTGCAACATTGTAACAGTGCAGGTCAATAGAAGTTTATGGCAACGCAAGCGCAACACATGTAAAACTCAGTGTACCTGTGTTGCGTTTGCGTTACTATAGAATTTACCATTTACTTATTGTGTAAATATTTTTTTTTCAAAAATGCAACGCAAACACAATGCAAGTGCATTTCTAACGCATCAAAAGCACTGCATCTGTTTCAATATAATGCATCTTTGGCATACTAACAAAATGCCTACTCCTAACGCAACGGAGAGGTGTGAACAGAGCCCAATACTTAGCCTGTCTCCATCCAGCTCCTTACCATGCAGGCTTTTTTTGTGGTTGAGAAGGATTACGAGTAGTGATGATCTGTACCATAGAAGATCAGAAAAGATGAGTAAAGATGTTATTGCATGGGGCTACCCAGTTGGGGTGGTACATAAGGCAAGGGACCAAGCCTTCCAGCGACCCAGGTCCTCCCTCTTTCAACGTTTTAACCTAAAATAACTAGTAAATGCATCCCATGTGTCCTAACATATTTCCCCAGGCAGATCAGATTTGGAGACACAGATCAGTCGGGAGCAGATCAGATTTGGACACAGATCGGTCGGGGAGCAGATCAGTTTTGGAGACACAGATCGGTTGGGGACAGATCAGATTTGGAGACACAGATCGGTCGGGGGCAGATCAGATTTGGAGACACAGAACGGTCGGGGACAGATCAGATTTGGAGACACAGATCAGTCGGTGCAGATCAGATTGGACACAGATCAGTCGGGGGCAGATCAGATTTGGACACAGATCAGTCGGGGGCAGATCAGGAGCAGATCAGATTTGAATACAGATCAGTCGTGGGCAGATCAGATTTGGACACAGATCATCGGGGGCAGATCAGATTTGGACACAGATCAGGAGCAGATCAGATTTGGACACAGATCAGTCGGAGGCAGATCAGATTTGGACACAGATCGGTCAGGGGCAGATCAGATTTGGACACAGATCGGTTAGGGGCAGATCAGATTTGGACACAGATCAGGAGCAGATCAGATTTGGACACAGATCAGTCGGGGGCAGATCAGATTTGGACACAGATCAGGAGCAGATCAGATTTGGACACAGATCAGTCGGGGGCAAATCCGATTTGGAGACACAGATCAGTCGGGGACAGATCAGATTTGGACACAGATCGGTCGGGGGGCAGATCAGATTTGGACACAGATCAGGAGCAGATCAGATTTGGACACAGATCGGTCGGGGGCAGATCAGATTTGGACACAGATCAGGAGCAGATCAGATTTGGACACAGATCAGTCGGGGGGGGCAGATCAGATTTGGACACAGATCGGTCGGGGGCAGATCAGATTTGGACACAGATCAGGAGCAGATCAGATTTGGACACAGATCGGTCTGGAGCAGATCAGATTTGGACATAGATCAGTCTGGGGCAGATCAGGTTTGGACACAGATCGGTCGGGGGAAGATCAGATTTGGACACAGATCGGTCGGGGGCAGATCAGATTTGGACACAGATCAGGAGCAGATCAGATTTGGACACAGATCAGTCGGGGGGCAGATCAGATTTGGACACAGATCAGGAGCAGATCAGATTTGGACACAGATCGGTCGGGGGGCAGATCAGATTTGGACACAGATCAGGAGCAGATCAGATTTGGACATAGATCGGTCTGGGGCAGATCAGGTTTGGACACAGATCGGTCGGGGGCAGATCAGATATGGACACAGATCAGTCGGGGGCAAATCAGATTTGGACACAGATCGGTTGGGGCAGATCAGATTTGGACACAGATTAGTCTGGGGCAGATCAGGTTTGGACACAGATCGGTCTGGAGCAGATCAGATTTGGACACAGATCAGTCTGGGGCAGATCAGGTTTGGACACAGATCGGTCGGGGGCAGATCAGATTTGGACACAGATCGGTCGGGGGCAGATCAGATTTGGACACAGATCAGGAGCAGATCAGATTTGGACACAGATCAGGAGCAGATCAGATTTGGACACAGATCAGTCGGGGGGGCAGATCAGATTTGGACACAGATCAGGAGCAGATCAGATTTGGACACAGATCGGTCGGGGGGCAGATCAGATTTGGACACAGATCAGGACCAGATCAGATTTGGACACAGATCGGTCGGGGGCAGATCAGATATGGACACAGATCAGTCGGGGGCAGATCAAATTTGGACACAGATCGGTTGGGAGCAGGTCAGATTTGGACACAGATCGGTCGGGGCAGATCAGATTTGGACACAGATGTGAGCTGGCTTTGTAGAAGTTTTCTCATTGGTCACACTGGCCAATCAGCCTCTCTCCTATTACAGGGCTGTGGGAGGCTACATTTAACAGACATACAGTATATGAAGGAGCTGAGAACACAGGGACAGGCAACATGGAGCTCTGCACAGCTGAGTCTATGAACAGCACATGGGACACTGTTTGTTTTGTAAAGGGTGGTTGAACATCTAAACTTTCCCTCATCAACTGCCAGGAGGGAGGACACATGAAGGGAAGGCTTTACCGTGTGGTAGAAGCAGCAGCAGTTACACGTCCCTGCAGCCGAGTTACAAATGGCAGAACCTGGTGTGAAGCATCCACTGACCTCCAGCTCCTGGGACAGGCTGTCACTACTGGGCAACAGCGTGCACACATATCCTGCTCTGTCACATGACACAGATCTATGATGGCTCCCCTACTTCCCCATCCCTGTGAGTGTAATTGCTGATCGGATGCCGAGCCTGCGCGGAGCCAACGTTCTAACAGCCGCGATCGCGGATGAAGGAGTGGTGGCCGCTCTGCGGTGAGCAGAGCAGTGGAATGGGTGGAGGCCGCTCTGCCCACCGCAGATAATCTGGGGGTAAACATTAGTGTGTGTGTGAGAGCGGGGCCGGTGGCGGCGGGCAGAGCGGCCTCCACCAATTACACTTCTCTGCTCATCGGCCGCCACCCGTGGCCTTCCCTTGTGCCGGCCTACCGGGATTCTGCCCGGTATGCCCTATGGCCAGCCCGCCCCTGCCCAACGCTGTTTGGGATTAGAGGCACACAGTCTGTTTTATCCTATGGGGCACCATACGTGCCTTTGCTAGCTGGCTATGGGGAGGGAGATACATTTTTTTTAATTTGATTAAATTTGTGGCATTACTTTTTTTAATGAAAAAAAGCATATCCGTTAGTGAAGTCAGTTCACTTCTGCTTAAAGTTGCAAGCTTTGTAATGTGAAACAAATCCGAGTGGGTATTCACTCAAGAAAACCCCCCAAAAATGAGGGAAAATGTGCAGAAACAAAGTGGGACACAGGTCTGGGTAAACAGCAATAGGAAGCCCAAACTGGATCTCATGCATGCCTTTAGGGAAGGGGGTGGAAATAGTATATTTCTTTTAATTTTATTCTCCTTTAACTACTTTTCAAACTGCAGTACGCCTCTTCTCGCTCCAAGGTACTTCTAAGAGCAGCGGCTCTGATGGCCGCATCCGCATTCACAAATGCCTGGCGAGGGCACGCACCCTGCGGCTGCTGCTCTTAGACGCGCCACGCATCTTAGACTGGGGGCCAATCGTCGTGAATTTTGGTCCACTTTAAAGACTCTGTCTATAAATAAACATAAAAACAATAGTAATAATAATAATCAAGGCTGTTTCTAGACTAAATAGCGCTCAGTGTATGAAGGTAAAATTCTGCCCCCTCCTTATCCATCCTATGGTGCAGTTGCTGTCCCACACAGGTATGTGCAATGTTGTGCCTCTATTATAACAGCAGGCAAGGCCCCCTCCCTATGACCTAGCCTGCCCCACTAATAGTGGCTCTGAATCATCTGCAGAAAATAGGATTGCTGGGATAAACAGGTCCCCCATGGCCTTGGCACCCAAGACAATCGCCCTGCTCGCCCTCCCCTAGAAACAGCCCTGAAACAGACCCTGAACAAAATAATTTAGTCTTGTTTATCCAGTGCATTTGCTTTCTCTAATGCCACTGACTTTAGAAATCATTAGATCATTTTGTTACTAGCTTCACACTATATGCATTCTTACCCTATCTCCCATGTCTGACTAGTTGTTCTCCTACGTACCGGTACTTAGTGCTGTGTTTATTTTGCCAGTTTGTCAGTTCCTGGTTCTTTGACCTCCACACTTGCCTTGATCCTGCTGCATTTGTGTCAATTCAGCCAGTTTTCAGCCCCTGGTCACCGGTCAGCAGAACTAATAACCCAGTAAAAGAATCATGCTTGAGGAAGGAAGCAGATCGGCCAAGGGGTTTTGCGTGAGTGTCGGGTGGAAGGAGGGCGGGGGATGCTGCTATGGCCTGCCATCGCAGCACGGGACCAATGGGAAGGTGAGTGGTTGTGGGCCTGCGCAGGGGGTTCACACAGTGGGGCAGCCCAGATCGGTATGCTCCAGGGGCTTTGCAGATTATACTTATCTGTATAAAGTAATTAACACAAAAGAGGACAGCATACAACTACAAACAGATTTAGATTTTTAATGTATGGGCAGAAAAATGAAAATTAAACTGTGGCTGTTTAGAAAGAGGTGAGTATATAAAAGGGTAAGATATGAACTCTCTCAGAGGAGTAGCCATGAAAGAGACCATGTTTGGTTTATTTAGTCAGTTTGTCCCTATAGACTACAATAGGAGAAGGTAGTTGTATTTAATCCTTAAAAGTGCTTAATGGCAGTGTTGGATAAAGAATGGGGGAATGAGGAAAGATAATATCATAATTCCAGTGTTCTAATTTAAAGCGGACCTTCAGCGTCATTTAATGAAAAGCCCAAACCCTTAAAAAACTATTCCCCAGCAACTAAAATTAATATATTTAACATTTTTAATCACTTACATTTTATTATTTTCCCCAATGGGCTGCAACTATGTTCAGCACTCTAGGATATGGGCGCCTCCATCTTGGCTCAGTAGTATCACATACTGAGGAGAAGGGTAAAAATTGAAGGTGGGCGGGTTATAGCTGTGCTTTGCACAGACAGAGCAGAGCTGGGGTCAGGAAAAGGTCAGCAATGCCAGAATGCAGAGCGGCAAAGTCAAAAGACACTTCCTTTTTGCAGGCTGCCTGAGACTTCATGGGCCGCCATCTTGGATGTTTAAAGGCTCAGAAAATGCAGTAGATGCAGGTAGAATGATTTTTAATGTGGGCAATCTGTATGTAAAGGTTGTGGGAAACATATAAGATAGACTCTTATTCAGGGTGAAGGTCAGCCAGAAAAACAACAGGAATCCAGGGGGCATTAGCAACAATAGGTGCTCTGCCATTGGATGGAGTGAGATACAGTGTTGAACCTGTAAAAGAAGAGAAGGTGATATAAAGGTGAACTATACCAATATGTTCGGTTCTAAGTTGTGTATCCATGAGGGGATAAAGGCTGTAATGTTGGCTGAGGGATAAGGACACCAGCAGGAGAAATGGCAGCAGAGTGAGAGCTGCAGACCAGTGAAGCTGAAGAGGAAGACCCATTGTAGCTCTATCCTAGAAGTCTGTAAAGAGGGAGTAAAAGTCCATTGGTGCCCTGCTCCACAGCTAGGCTGAAGTCTTGAGCATTACTTATTGCTGATAAGGAAGCTGTCATCTGCCCTGATGATGTATGTAAACTTTGAAGCTGAATAAAGTCTGGCCTTGGTTTATTATTAAGTCGTCTTTGGAGAACATCTGAACAAGCGGCAAAGAGTAAGTGCACCTCATCCCACAATACACCTAACCTTTGTCACCCACAAGTGCTCCAAGAACCCCCTCACTCCACACACCCACTGCCACCCAAGGGGCCTAACAGAAGTTTAATACAGCTTAATGTAAGGTTATGTACATAGGAAGGGGCAATTCAAGGCTCCACATGAGGCCAATCATGCGTCGCCACTGCACTGGCCGCAAGCAGCAGTTAGCCGCAGAACTGCCACCACTGCCCAGCCAACGCAGCAGGCTGTAGTAATCCGCCAATACTCTGCCACCTTAGTTAGCATCGACCACCGTTAACAAGCTGCAAGACACCTTCATCAAGCAGCCAGCCGTCTCAGCTAGCATCCATGCGGCCTCACAAAGCTGATCTTCAACTGCCACAGCCCCAGGACATCACATGATGCCACACCTGCATCCCTTAGGTATCTCCTGTATGTGGCTGTTCCTCCGCTGCTGCCAGCCACCTTTATCAAGCAGCCAGCCATCTCAGCTAGCATCCATGCGGCCTCACAAAGCTGATCTTCAACCACCACAGCCCCAGGACATCACATGCAGCCACACCTGCATCCCTCAGGTATCTCCTGCATGCGGCTGTTCCTCCGCAGCTGCCAGACACCTTCATCAAGCAGCCAGCCATCTCAGCTAGCACCCATGCAGGCTCACAAAGCTGATCTAAAACTGCCACAGCCCCAGGACATCACATGCAGCCACACCCGCATCCCTCAGGTATCTCCTGCATGCGGCTGTTCCTCCGCTGCTGCCAGCTACCTTCATCAAGCAGCCAGCCATCTCAGCTAGCATCCATGCGGCCTCACAAAGCTAATCTAAATCTGCCACAGCCCCAGGACATCACATGCAGCCACACCCGCATCCCTCAGGTATCTGCTGCATACGGCTGTTCCTGCGCTGCTGCCAGCTACCTTTATCAAGCAGCCAGCCATCTCAGCTACCATCCATGCAGGCTCACAAAGCTGATCTTTAACTGCCACAGCCCCAGGACATCACATGCAGCCACACCTGCATCCCTCAGGTATCTGCTGCATACGGCTGTTCCTGCGCTGCTGCCAGCTACCTTTATCAAGCAGCCAGCCGTCTCAGCTACCATCCATACAGGCTCACAAAGCTAATCTAAAACTGCCACAGCCCCAGGACATCACATGCAGCCACACCTGCATCCCTCAGGTATCTCCTGCATGCGGCTGTTCCTCCGCAGCTGCCAGCTACCTTTATCAAGCAGCCAGCCATCTCAGCTACCATCCATACAGGCTCACAAAGCTGACTGCCACAGCCCCAGGACATCACATGCAGCCACACCTGCATCCCTCAGGTATCTGCTGCATACGGCTGTTCCTGCGCTGCTGCCAGCTACCTTTATCAAGCAGCCAGCCATCTCAGCTACCATCCATACAGGCTCACAAAGCTGACTGCCACAGCCCCAGGACATCACATGCAGCCACACCTGCATCCCTCAGGTATCTCCTGCATGCGGCTGTTCCTCCGCAGCTGCCAGACACCTTCATCAAGCAGCCAGCCATCTCAGCTACCATCCATACAGGCTCACAAAGCTGATCTTCAACCACCACAGCCCCAGGACATCACATGCAGCCACACCTGCATCCCTCAGGTATCTCCTGCATGCGGCTGTTCCTCTGCAGCTGCCAGACACCTTCATCAAGCAGCCAGCCATCTCAGCTACCATCCATACAGGCTCACAAAGCTGACTGCCACAGCCCCAGGACATCACATGCAGCCACACCCGCATCCCTCAGGTATCTCCTGCATGCGGCTGTTCCTCCGCAGCTGCCAGCTACCTTTATCAAGCAGCCAGCCGTCTCAGCTACCATCCATGCAGGCTCACAAAGCTGATCTTCAACTGCCACAGCCCCAGGACATCACATGCAGCCACACCCGCATCCCTCAGGTATCTCCTGCATGCGGCTGTTCCTCCGCTGCTGCCAGCCACCAGGTCTAATAGCCTACCTAGGATGGCATTCGTACCAATGAAAATGCAAACTTACAGCTCAGTCCAGGAAGGAAGTCCTTCAGTGTATTGAATCAGGCTCCTCCAGGTATCCATATATTAAGTAGACCAAATAGAATTTCCATCCTGTGAATAAAAACTTCACCTATATTCCAGTATCTTTAAAGGCATCCAACATGAAGCCACAGATACAGTGGGCATAATGTCAGAAACAATGGTGCTGCAGCAGCATTTGTACCACTCTGCAAACCTTTAGGGTAGTCAGAGGTGAAGGAAGGAGCTGGGGAAATAGGGAGAAAAGGCACCCCATTCCAGGAGTTTCCTGCCGTTGAAGATTGATTTTGCCCACCTGAATTATCTGAGTACCTGTATGTTTATGCCTAACTCTCCTTAAATTTTGCCATACATCATCTGAATGACCATTATGAGTGAGATCCCAACTAGTATGGAAACACATGCCCCAGCCTAGATGACTATTGACACCACATGGATCTACAATATGGGAATGCCTCTGCCTGCTGCTAGTGTTTCACGGTTTAATGGCTATAATATGCCACTAGCAGGCTGGAGACTGAGCAGCCTCAAATATTTGCTAGTTAACAGCACCATCAAAGACATGCAGCAAGTGTTTAGCAACCATATGGAGGATGATGGTGTGCTATATAAATAAACATTAATAAAAATAAATAGTGTTAGTCAGCCACCTGCTATGACAATGCCCCAAAAAACAGCCCCTAGAAATACACTTCTCAGTGACCTGTCAATGGAACAGAATAGAGCCCATGTGGTGGCCATAGTCAAGGAAGCTGTGTATACTGGCCATCCACCAAATCGCCTAAAGCGGCCTTCCGGGCCCAAAGAGAGTCAGCAATTGCTAAAACAGTGGTCCCAACTAAAGCTGACGGATGGAGTGTTGTATCAGTGGACTCCTTTATGTAGAAGGTCCTTCAATCTGCCAGTTGATGATATCTAAGTGTGAGAAACCATATGAAAGCTGCACATAAAAGAACGGGACACTGTGGACCAAAGAGACTGCTGAATTGGGCCTGGAAAGAGCTGTTTACTCCACATTTAGTGCCACATGTAGAGTTTTAGTTATATAAACATATGTTTATTTGTTTTTATTTAATAATAAAATGTGTCTATATTGGTGAGTTGGGTAATGTGGATAAGTTCATGCTAGGATGCAGTAGTAGCATCAGGCTGTTGGGATGTGCTGGTTTGGTGACAACAGTTGGAGTAAGTGCTGGACTCACAATGGTGACCATTGCTTATCAGCCAGCCTGACAGCTCAGTCTATGTTGTATTCATGGAAGAGAAATAAGGAGAAAAGGAGCCTGCTTGTCTCACGCTATATCTCAGCACCTGTAAGTCTATGCTTAAAACTCCAGTGGAGTACATAGCCCCGATCAGCAGTCCCCCGACACTCACTGGTCGTGGTGTCCCTGGCTCATATGGAGGTGCAGGAGCAGGCAATAAAGAGGGGGTGCAGCAAGGTGGGAGGCGTGCAGGGTGCAGGCACAGCAATGAGGGAGGTGCAGGAGCAGGCAATAAAGAGGGGGTGCAGCAAGGTGGGAGGCGTGCAGGGTGCAGGCACAGCAATGAGGGAGGTGCATGAGCAGGCAATAAAGAGGGGGTGCAGCAAGGTGGGAGGCGTGCAGGGTGCAGGCACAGCAATGAGGGAGGTGCAGGAGCAGGCAATAAAGAGGGGGTGCAGCAAGGTGGGAGGCGTGCAGGGTGCAGGCACAGCAATGAGGGAGGTGCATGAGCAGGCAATAAAGAGGGGGTGCAGCAAGGTGGGAGGCGTGCAGGGTGCAGGCACAGCAATGAGGGAGGTGCATGAGCAGACAATAAAGAGGGGGTGCAGCAAGGTGGGAGGCGTGCAGGGTGCAGGCACAGCAATGAGGGAGGTGCATGAGCAGGCAATAAAGAGGGGGTGCAGCAAGGTGGGAGGCGTGCAGGGTGCTGGCACAGCAATGAGGGAGGTGCATGAGCAGGCAATAAAGAGGGGGTGCAGCAAGGTGGGAGGCGTGCAGGGTGCAGGCACAGCAATGAGGGAGGTGCATGAGCAGGCAATAAAGAGGGGGTGCAGCAAGGTGGGAGGCGTGCAGGGTGCAGGCACAGCAATGAGGGAGGTGCATGAGCGGTGGGGAAAGCAGCGGCATGGCTGGATAGGTAAGCTGGGGCCATACATTCAGTAGCAGTGGTGAAGGTAGCTTGCACCAGGCTCCCTGGTTCCACGGGCACAGTATGGCAACGCATGCCCGAGCCTCAGTGACCCCATGGATCTACAATATCATACCATCGAAGTGTTCCTTATTTGATGGAACTGTCCCTCTTTTGAGTCCATGTCCCTGGTTGTTCTCATTTGTCCCTCTTTGAGTTCTAACATGCAGATCTACATCAATAAATGATTCATCTGCCTATTCAAAGTGTTTATATTGTTGTTACAACCGATATCCTATCCATCCCTTAAAGTGGAGCAAAACCCAAGATTTTGAGTATCCTGGGTTTTGGTCCTTTCCCCCGGGGCCATTTGAAGCTGCTGTTAGGGTCAGGAGGTTGCTTCTCTCTCATATCAGTTGCAAAAGCAGTGTCTCGGTTAGGCAATGTAGAACTACATTTCCCAGCATGCACCGCCGCTTGCATAAGCACCCTTGGCTGGGAGCTCTGGGTCGCTGACGAGTTTCCCCTGTCGTCACCTGGTTGCCCGGCACAGCCAGACAGCTCTGAGAGCTCAACATGGTAAACAAGAGGGCGGGACAAGGGGCGGCCAATAGCAGGCGGCGCTGCCTGGCTCTAGCGAGCTACCAGCCAACCAGAGCGCAGTGCCATGCGGAGTCCTGGAAGCGGAAGCTGGGGACGCTGGTGCGGAGCGGTGTAAACATAGCTGGTGTAGGTATAGCCCGCTGGCTATGGAGAGCTATAGAGTAGGCAGGCTGAGGGCAGCCGCTTCATGCGTGTGTGTGAGTGTATGTGAGAGAGACGAGGCCTCGTGCCGGGTGTGCGCCCGCTTCTGCTATGCTCTCGCTTGTGCTTCTAGCGAGTGACCTCCGCCATCGCCATTGTCGCGCTATAAGGCAAGCCGAGCTGCTGCAAGTATAGAACTGACACAGCTGCCGGTGGGATATGGGGGCATGGTGACGTCATCATGACAACAACATGGCTGCTGCCAGAGGCGGACTGGTCAGGGAGACCTGGGACAATACCCGGTGGCTGCACTGCTTTAGGGCAAGTGGGCTGCTGCTTTTAAAGTGGACCAAAACCCTATAGATTCCAGAGCCGATCAATACCCTCCCTCCGGGGCATCCAATATCAGGATGCCCTGCTGTGTGAAACCCCCCAGGTCGCCCCATACACTTACCTTGTTTCCAACACATCCCTGCTATCCCTCTAGCAGTGTGCGTGTCTGCATCAGGCATTTGTGAATGATCAGCGTAGGCACACTCCTTGTTAGAGGGTAGCGGGGGATGCAGCCATCAGCGCGCTCAGAGCCGCTGGCCTTAGACGACGTGACATCAGCAGCTCCGAGCGAGCTGATTAAACGAGCGGCCGCGCATGCGCCGTATGACCAGGGAGAGGTGATTTGGCTTCGGCGATCTGGGGGGTTTCACGCAGCAGGACACCCCTGATCAGGGTTCCCCGGGGGAAAGGACCATAACCCACAATAGTCAAAATCCTGGGTTTTGGTTCACTTTAATGCCCACATTAAATCCCTGCCCCCTTAGTCTGCCTCTCAGCCCCTTGTACCCACAAGGCAAGAAAGCCCATCCCCCAATGCTATAGCCCTAAGCATCATGGTTGGGGGGGGGGGCTCAGCAGGGATGTCTCAGGCCGGCCAGGGGCTTGTAAAATCCAGGGCTCATTTATGGCCACTGGCTACCATGCTGGGACGCTATAGATGCACTAGTAAAGGCTGGTTTAGTTCTGGTAAAAATAAATACCAGCACCAAACTTAAAGCAGAACAAAACTTGGAAACTTGACCCGGGTTTTATTCCAGTCCTTCGGGCCATCCTGAATTGGGATGCCCTGCTGTGTGAAATTGTCACTCACCTCTTCCCGGGTTCCAGCGGCACATGAGAGCCGGCTACTGTATGGCAAAGGGCTCTCACTGACTTGAATGGGGGAGCCAAAAGTAGGCGTTAAATCTATTTAAAGAGGAACAAAACCCAGGATTTTCACTTTCCTGGTATGCCCCTCTATATGCAAGCCCCTGGAATGCGGAGTATTATCTAAGTCTATATATTATAGTTATCTAAACTTACTGATGATCACACAGCATATGTGCAGGCTCTCCTCAAATCAGCGTTCTATGCCGTGCATATTGAGTGGCACAGCTGCAGGAAGGTGGCATAGGGGATGCCAGTGACCTCCAGTGATCTGTACCGGGTCCTGGTTGTAAACGGTGTTCTATGTCGTTCATTCATATGCGCAGCATAGAACACTGATTGGTTGAGAGTTTGCTCATACTTTATGCCATATGATAATCGGCAAGGTGACAATACTTAGTGAACCAAGAGTTTTACACAGCAGGGGCATTGTAGATTGGAATACCCCCTGCAATCTGGTCCTCCTTTAAGCACTTTTCAGGATGATAATGCTTGCTGCTGCTATCTTCTGGAAACTGTGCGCATGTTTTTGGCTGTGTGTCTATACCTTTATTTTGCATACAGGGGAATGGAGAATGGGAACGCTAAACAGTAGCAACGCCGGAGGAGGAGCTTCAGGGGATCCTCCAGAGAGTTTCAATAACCACCCCGGGTCTCGTGGGCATCAGGATGATGATGATGAGGAGAACGTTGACCTGGCGCAGGTACTGGCGTATCTTCTGCGCAGGTAACAATATGTACTACATGTCATTCCTCGCGCATCAAAAACGCGCTCTCATTCGATAACCGGCCAAGTCTTTTATTACCATCCAGACTTCACTTAGCGTAATGCTCTGCAGCAGATACCTCATTACATATCCAAGCCATCCTCTGTCCGGTTTCCATTTCACTCTATACACAATGTTTCTCATAAGTTACAAAGCAATAATGAGAGCATCAGCCATGTTGCTATGTTACAGACAAATTATAGATACAGAATCATTTTTTGAGTCTAATCAAACCTCCTCAATCGATAACTTGCAAACACATGGGCACCTTTTTTTTTTTATAAACCACTATTATTTTAGCAATTTGTTTCAAGTCATAGAAGTACAGTATGCTAGTGATTCTGTTGCAAGCCAGAAATGCTGAAAACGGACCTTCAGCATCATTTTATATAAAGCCCAAACCCATAGAAAACTATTCCTCAGCATATAAAATTAATATATTTAAAGTTTTTAGTCACTTACTTACTTACTTATTCTTTCCCCCACCGGCTCTTCTAGACTCTCGGACCAGCCAACTGAGGTTTTGTTCTGGAGGCCCTGGAGTGTAAAAGACTCAGGATGGGATGCCCCCCCTCCAATCGCCAGTTTCACTCACCTTCTCCTGGAGCCCTTGCCGTGTCTGTGCGCTCCGGCCCCAGGCCCGTTCACCTCTAGCTGTGCACATGTCCGTACCCAGCCTCTTTTAATGGGCAGCATGTCACGGCTGCAAGGCCGCTTAGCTGTCAGCGGGACTGAAGGGAGCCGAGTGACAGTAAGCCGCTTAGCCAATCAGCACTCTCGACCGAGTCTGCGCCGTGGGAGAGGAAGGAAGGCGTGTGAAACGGAGCGACCTAGGGGGGTACACACAGATTCAGGATGCTGCCGTACAGAAGATCAACACACGGGAAAGTGAAATTCCTGTGTGGTGTTTATTCTTTAAAGCAGAACAAAACCCACCAGCGGCCGGCCTAGAATCTAAAAGATTCCAGGACAGACTGCTGGCTTTTCCTCTGGAGCATCCCAAATCGGGATGCTCTGTGGTGTGAAACCCCCCAGGACACCAGCAATATCTCACCCTTACCCAGTTCAACACTGCATGTGCGGGCTCTCGTCCAATGAGAGCCATCGTCTGGCGTGACTATGTCATTTGAAAATGGCTCTAATTGTAAATGTAAAAAGTCGCATTCCGAGATGGTGTCCGCACCCCCCATTCAGATAGGCTGGGATAGGAGTGCGCACGCCACCAGGGATGCAGCAGTGTGCGCTTCCGATTGAATGCAGTCAGAGCCCTTTGCCAAAGGATATAAACATTTAAAAGGGCTCTGATTGGACGATGCATGCTCCGTTGGACCAAGGAGAGGTGAGTTGAACTGGGGGGGTTTCATACTATGGGGCATCCCATTTTGGGTGGCATGGAACAAAACCCAGGAAAGTCAATTATCTGTACGCAGTGCCTTATGCTAAGTGATAATGAAACACTGAAACTCATTGCAGGGCATTAAAAATTATTGTGTAATTCTTCACAACATAACTACATATGCTGGGAGCTAGTGCTGTGCCACTCCGACGGGTTTGCGACCTGCCATCTGTCACAGAGCGCTGCCCTCTCTATTCATTGCACGGGAGGGAGTGTGCTGAGGCCTGGCATGCCCCCCCATTGTAGTGAATAGAGAGGGTGTGTCCGCATCCCTGCGAGAGCAGGTGAAGGCAGTTCAGGCTTCCGGGGGATGCATGAAGTGAGGTATGCGCAGCCTGCTTGGATCTAGCAAGTTACTGATTGCCAGACTAGCAGTGATCAGCTGTGGAGGACAAAAGCTGAGTGCCCTTTTGATTTTTTTTATTTGCCTGTTGAATGACCTTAAGTGCACTTTAAAAGACCATAATCATGAAATTGTGTAATATTCAAAATACATTTAAATGCATCGGCTAATGAGAGGAGGGGCCACTTATACACCCGAACTGAATAAAGCTCCCATCAAGCTTGTGGTTTTTCTCTCCTTGTAGGAATAAAAACCAGGGGTGACAGTTTTAGTCTATCAGGGGTGACAGAGCCTGTCCTCCATCCTCCATCAGTCCAGCAAATGTATATGCCTTTTTATCATTAGGCTATTTTTCTCAATACTGCTCCTTTAACTAAAACAAAATAGGACCTACCCCCCACCCCACAAAACTGGGAATAATAATCTTTTCTGTACCTGGGAACCATAGGGGATCGGCAGATGTATTTGCCTCCTTACAGTGGGGGTCATGCAATCGGATTTGGTTATTTAAATCAAAGTGATGCTGACATTTATTAAAGTGCAGTATATTGATTTCTCAAAAGCTTGTACTTGAAGAAAGGACACCGGCCTGGTCATGTAGGTCATAGGTGGATATTGATAATTATGGGTAATTGACTTTTATTTATAAATGATCTTAGTTCTACCAAGTTAGTCACTGCACATGAGATGGTTGCTTACCATGTACGTACAGTCTGCGCGATCAATTAATATCCTGTCACCATCTAAGATCAAAGTAAATAGTTAAACCCATGTACTATGCCAATAAGGATAGCTGCATTCAGAACTGCACTGATATAAAGAATAGCAACACTGATCTGACTTACTGCCTGCTCATCACCATCTATTTACTCTACTCCCCTATCCCTGTTGGCCATCCATTCAATATAAAGAGTGCAAGCGGTTCTGGCTGATATATTGTATCTATTTTGTCTATTTCGCAGGGGGCAAGTGCGGCTAATTCAGGGAGGGCTACCTGCAAATGTGCAGCTGGTACAGTCCTTATCAGATTCTGACGATGAAAATGAAAGTGCTTGGGATGGATGCTTGGGGGACCGCTACAACCCCCCTGGTAAGTACCGTAAATTCTGCTAAATGATTAGTAATGTTTACGTTATCTATATCTATTGTAAAGTTTTTGACAAGTCTCTCTTCGTGTCACTGTATCTCATTTGGCATAGTGACCAACTAGGCTACTGTTGTTTTAACCTGCACGCAGCCTTTGTTTTCTTGTTTGTTACCTGTTTTATTAATGATTTATTGCTACTCTGTGCTAGGGAGGGTCCTGGGACAATAAACTAATCTAACTTTCCACCTTATTCCATTAGTAAGCCCTAAATTAGAGAGATCCTCACCTTTTCCTAGCAAAGCTCCATTTTATGCGAGACAGGAAATGGGCATGTGTATGTGCAGCAGTTACACCTCCTCCAATAGAGGACATCCTTCCCCCGGAATGTACAGCTTCTTCCTGTCCCATCATAAAGAGCTCAATGCCCAATTTTAGCTTCCTAAGAATCTTCAAAGAGCACCTAAGATCCACCAACCCCTCCCTCCCCCTGTGCTAAGCCCAGTTTGGGCAATAGCATACAAAACGACTCACTTGGGGGACAGGCATCTGTAATTTTTGACTATAGGTCTACTTTTAGTGGAATAATGAGCAATGATAAACACTAAAGCTGGTCTTTACCCATCTGGTGTTGAGGGAAATGTGATTTCTGCTATGGGTTACTGAACTTTAAAGCTGATTTCTGAGAAGTCTTCCCCTACAGGACATTCTTTATTCAGGAGAACAAAGAACAAATTTGGCCACCCCACTCTCATTTTTTCGGTGCTGGGTGGAGGCATACAGTAAAATGTATTGGCTGTTGAGGGTTACGTCAATCTAGGCAAAGGCAATAATAAGGCCCCCCCCACCCCCCCCCCCCCGATTTTACACTATTCCTATGGAGTATAAGGGGGTATGTTAGTACATACCTAGATAGGTAATTTAAAGGAAAACTCCCTTTTTGGCATCTTTTTGGTATTCACCTTATTTTCCTTTCTTTTGGAATGTAAAATAAACATTTGTGTTAGGAATGTGCTCCCAGACCAGTGATTTGCTTATTAACACACTGTTTCCATGATTCTCATATTCCTGAGACTAAGTCTAAGCAGCCTAATGACCTATCCAGCTGAGAACCCGGCCATTAATCCATGCTACTGGAACATAAGACTTCGACCGTTCCAAACGGAAGAATTTAAATTTCAGCAGAATGGGTTAAATCGGTCACCCATGCCTTAGCCAATCAGATGATTAGCAAGCTAGAGTGAGGAAGTCTATGATATGTACTGGAAATCATCACGTTGGTGTACATAGCTAAGGTAAACACATTGTTGCTATGGAAAACGGTTTTCTTTTATAACACAGAATTGCAAACAAATAGAAAATTAAAAAAAAAACAATACGATACGCTTAGCACATTAAAGTGGACCAAAACCCGGAATTTTGACTATGCTGGGCTTTGGCTCGCGCATGCGCAGTTGGACCGGGAAACAAGGTAAGTGAATGGGGCGACCTGGGGGGTTTCACACAGCAGGGCATCCCGATTTCGGATGGCCCGGGGGGTGTGGGGGGGGGGGTTAGTCGATCTATAAGATTCCTGGGCCGATTGGTACTCCTGTCATGTTGTCGCTCAGGAGTAAAACCACTAGGCTTAAAAAAAAAAAAAACGGCAGTAGAGGACTCCCAACAAATGAAAATTGCATTACTTTGGATAAGCATGCAGTGTCTGTGGTTCTGTCCTGTTCTCTTATAAGAGACTATCAACAAATCTGTGAATATTCTGGCAGATAGATTTCAGTTGGTCCCCAGCTCTAGGCCTTTTGCCTAGTTAACTTTATCAGTATAGAACCCTGCAGCGTGGATAATTTATTAACCCACTGGTAAACAGATCACGTGATGGAAACAACTTGCCAACTAAAAGTTCTAAGATAAAGTTCAGTGTCTGGATGCTGCAACCAGTATCTGAATATTGCTTTGCATAACGGCAGAACACGATGAGGCATGAATTTGGCTGTTATAAGGTGAAGACATGTTCTGTCACTAAGGGCTTCCTTAGCACCTGCCATTAAAATGGCTCATGGTTTAATTGTCACAGCTGATTTTGATATTTGTTTTAAACCTCACTGGCTCATTTCCCTTCAGCCCCTTTTCTATGAAACCTGTAGGCACTTTGGTCCTGATGGCTCCCTTAGATTTTCAGTGAGTCAGGGGTTTGACATGGCAAAAAATGTGTCTCTCTCTATCTAAATATCAAATAAAATCCATGCCGGGAATTGTATTGTATTTTTGTTTAATTCTGACTTTGTTTATTGTACTTAGTTCATCAGACAAAATAAATACATTTTGAATATTGAAAGCTACATTTTACAATAGTGAAAGGATACTTCTTTAAAATAGGTAGCTAACAGAAGTGTTTGTATCTATATATAACTGAGGTTTTATTTTCTTTAAGCCCCTGTCCAGGCACATGCCAGCTTCCTCTCACCTTTTATACCTTGTGGGAACTGTGTAAATTGAGCCTCTTCAAATCATCCCCAAATCTCAGATTATGTGTTATGTTGTATTCTAAACTAAAATACTTTCTTTGCTTCTATCATGTTTTGGTGCAGCTTTGTAAGTCATTAGCAAGCTGTACTGTGGTCAGAGACAGCCGTGAGACCACTCTGGTTTCCCACGCTCACTCATGCTGAGAGTGCCAAAGGACTGAGTGTCTGTTAGACTACTTTTTGCACTGTCCTGGTGGAATCAAATTTAAAGGAGGGGCTACAGCACATGGGGCAGGCATCAAAGTGAGTTGCTTGCTGCCTATTATTGCTCTTGGGCTTTAAATTCACCACCACAATCTTGAGATTTTCCTACCTGGCCAGTGCCCCCCCCCCCCCCCCAGGTCAAATCAGGTCCCAAAAATGGCCGCCAGTGTCCCAGGTTTCCTTTAGAAGCTGGATTCAAAGATGAAGTGGTTGTTGGCCCACTTTAATTTTCCTTTCTTGTCTGCACCAGATAGTGATGTGGAGTATGTCTTGTTTCCTCAGTCCACAGTGCATTTTCTTCTTATTCCTTCAGGCCATGTTGCCAGTCTGTAGTTGATTTCCCATAAAAAGAAAGGATACATTTTAACCTATGAAAAAAAGGCAATTTGTTATGGTCTTAAATTGAAAATACGAAATTCCCTTGAATATATAGCAAACCCATTGCCCTTTAAAGTGGACCATCGCCCTCCCGTGATCGGCCCGGGAATCTATAAGATTCCCGGGCCGATCACCTCCCTCTCGGATGTCCTGCGGGGTGAAACCCCCCCCAAACGCCCCAAATCCCCTTACCTTGTCTTCGGCGGCGGACGGCCGCCGCTGCCGCCTCCCTCGCGCCCCTCTAGACGTGCCCGCGCCGGCCGTCTGTGAATGGCCGGCGCGCGCGCGTCAAGCGTGACGTGCGGGAGGCGGCGGCGGGGCCGCCGCTTGTCCGTTGCTGTCAAATTGCTTGTCCGTCCGCGCTGACTGGACGGCGCGGCCACGTGGGAGCGGTGAGTTTTCCGGGTGATCGGGGGGGTTTCACACAGCGGGGCACCCCGATCCACCGAAGTGGACCAAGACCCAGGATAGTCAAAATCCTGGGTGTTGGTCCACTTTAAGTGGACCTGCTGTACTAACCTGCAACAGCATAAGAGCACCTGCCCCCCAGGCATCCTGATTAGGGATATCTGCCAGCTTTAAAAAATTGCAGCTACCATTGGAGTTTGTGGCCATGCATATCCTGTCCATGGAGACCATTGGCCACCACCAGGTCACATAGCCAACTGAGACCATGCATGATCACAGACTGGTGAGTAAATAACCAGATTTCAGTCATTTCCATCTTCTATTAAGAATGCTGGAGGGGCGATAGGGAAAGAAACAACCCCAAGGGCTACAGCAGTGTGTAGGCCTGCTTTAATAGATAAGAAACCAGCCTGTGTGGATAAGCCTTGCAGAAACAGGGTCCAGGTCAAATATCACCTTGACAGTCTGTATGGGGTTTGTATGCCCTTTGTCTGCGGGAATTTCCTCTGATTTCCTTCAGCAACACCCAAACAAACTGATACAATAACGTGTGCCGTTCGCTAGGGGAATAAATTTCTTAGTTCCTCTGAGGTACAAGGACTGATGTGAATGACTATATGTACTATTTCATATGGCCCTACTGTTTACTGGGCTAATCCAATGAGGCACTGAATTACAGAATATAGTAACACATAAATTCCTACTTAATTGTAATTATAAGTCCTAATTATTGCCGCATTCATAATTTCATAAGTTGATTAAGGCTACGTTCACACCTGTGCAGATGCGTTTGCGTTTCTGCATTTTGCAGATATGCAGAAAAAGTTATGTAATGTATCCTCTATGGTCCCTTTCATACCTTGATACAGTGTGGTTGGAACGTAGCCAAAAAGGTCCTGCTTGCTGCGTTCCAACTGAACTGCGTATGCAGATGTATTCTGTGTCTAATATATGGAACTGCAAGAAAAACGCAGTTCAACTGCAAAACGCACCTGATCTGCAACTGCATAGTGTGACTGTAGCCTTAGAACATTTGATAATCTTTGATTGCTTCCATCTCATGTAGTGGATTCTGCACCAGACACTGCTGTACTGGATCAGAGCCAGATCCGAACCCAGGTTCTGCTAGCAACAGGAAGGCTTGGAGCACGCACTGAGCAGAACATAACCCGACAACTAGTGGAGGTAAGATGCATTCTCTCATGTAACACACGTATGTGAGCTCACCCCAATAGAACCTGCGTGACTGTATCCAAATGTGACAGTGACCTTTTCTTACATTCAACATACATAGATTTTAGAGGTTTGGGATTTATGCCAGGAATTCATATATAAGATCCAATATATACAGTGTCTGACCAAATAAAAGGCCACCATCTGGATTTAAAGTGATTGTAAAGGCAAAACGAAGAAAAATAAATAAATCACAGCTTACTTTGCCAAACATCTCTTCAGTGCTGTCATTCTTTATTGCTCAGCACCCTGAATGGGGAAATCCCCTTTCTCATTTGGGGCTCTGGCCACACCCCACCGAGTCAGGACACCAATCCTCTTTGAGGTTTCATAACAGAACTCAGCCCCCCCTCTGGCTTGAATTGCTCTCTGCCATCAATCCTTGCTATCCCCTCCCTTCCCAGCCTTTTTGGGGGGTGCGGGCCATCTACATGCTGGAGCCCCCACCCCACACATAGACCCTTATATTTGTGGGTGAAATGCGACCCTACAATGTGCCACCGGTGGTCACGTGAGCCATGAAAGAGAAAGAGACCCTGGTTCTTTTGGCTCCCAGTGACCAATCACTGGGCCGGATTTTGCTGCCAGAACGAAGTTCAGGTAAGGATTGCGGGGGTCTATGCGCAGGGGGGCTCCAGCAATCTGGATTACCCCCTCAGACCCCCTCCCTGCAGCCCCACACCCATTCTATGCCTGAGGGAGAAGTGCTATGACCTGGAGTTGCTGCAGTTGGTCAGGTCTAGGTTCAGCAATGTTATGTGCCCAAAGAGAAGAAAGTCAGCTGGCCTGAATATCCTGTACAAAGCTCTCTAGAACCACACAGCCAATGACAGCACACCTCAAACAATTATGAAAATATATATGTACAATCTTTATAACACACGCACATATATACAAAAGAGACTGATTAAAAAATCCTAAAAAACATCTGCAATGAGACAAAACACCAAATTACACAAATGGGAGCTCTCCAGCTATCTGAGCAAATATAAAATGTAATATTGAAAATTTCATGAAATGTACATAATATTTATTCCCCAAAACAACATCTGCATCAGGGGAATGGAATCCACCAGTGCAGCCCAGGCACCACAATGGGCAGTGACAAATTCAAAGCAATGGCAAATGAAAACTATTAAATGGAGAATAAAAACCTATGTGACGCAAAAAATACCCCCACAAATTAAATTGAAAGGGAACTACCAGGTTATTCTATCAGTAGTTTAGATCATCTCTGCTGGTGCCGGCATGTTTCAAGATGACAATGCCAGGATACATCAAATTCTGATTAGGTTCAGGGAACATGAGACATCCTTTTCACACATGGATTGTGCATCACAGTCCAGACCTGCACCCCATTGAGAAGCTTTGGGATATGCTGGAGAACATTTTGCTCAGTGGTCCAAATGTCTCAAAGTCATTACAAATCGTGAGGAAAAATGAATGTGCACTCTGGACAGAAATAAATGTGGTGATATTGCAGTAGCTTGTGGAAATTATGCCACAGTGAATATGTGCCATACTCTAAGCTAAAGATGATCTAACAAAATATTACAGTGTATTTACCTGTTATTTCACTGTTTTGGATGGATGTGAATATTTAACCCTCAACAGAGAGGTTGATGCATTCTACTTCACACAACAGTGATAAATGTAACAATTTTAACAGCCATACCAATCCTTTCATTCCATTAAAAGTCTAAACTACATAAACATCTAAATTACACCTATAGCTATGCTATGCCTTACTAGTGGTTTTTAAGTTAAAGTGGACCAACACCCAGGGGGGGATCGGCCCGGGAATCTATAAGATTCCCGGGCCGATCAGATCCCTCCCCGCGGGGCATCCGAAATCGGGATGTCCCGCGGGGTGAAACCCCGCAGGACGCCCAGAAACCTTACCTCAACCCCGTTCCAACGGCGCATGCGCGGGCCGCATCGCACGCTTCCCTCTAGCAGGTCACGCACCCGCGGCGGCTGTTTGTGAATGGCGGGCGCGCTCCCTGTTAGAAGGAAGCGCGAGACGCGGCCTCCAGCGCTCAGAGCCGCTGTGGTTGGATGCCGCTTGTACGTGCATACCACAGCGGCTCTGAGCTCTCGGATTGGACGAGCGCCCGCGTAGGAGCGTGGGGAGGTGAGTGTTTCCGGGCGTTCTGGGGGGTTTCACACAGCGGGGCACCCCCGATCGGGGTGCCCCACCGAAGTGGACCAAAACCCAGGATAGTCAAAATCCTGGGTGTTGGTCCACTTTAAAGGACAAGTATTGTTTACCAGCTTATCTGGTGATAGCCTGTGTGTTTATGTTACATTTAAAACATGTAACAGAAACTAATGGTCAACTGTATATAAATGTAAGAAGTTTTTCCTGCACTAGAGGGAAGTCAGAATCCTATGGCATTGCAAATGTATTTACTATTTCACATCTGCACAAGTTTGATTCTAATAAATTGTAGCATAGCTGTTATATTGGGGTCGATTCAGAGCTTGCTGAGATTTTTTTAGGAGAGAAAACGGTCATTGACTACCGGGTGTACATTTTCACCTGCCTCTGAATCAGCAATGAGAGTCAATGGCAGTTTTCTCACAATGCTCTGAATCTACCCCATTGTGTCTTTGGGGGACCACTACCACTTCCCTTTGCGAACTCTACCAAAGACCTCTGATCATTATGTTCAAGAGGGCATGTAACTTCATACTTACCTGTTGACTGCTCCCACACTGTACATGGAGGTTTTTGTTTACAGTGGTTCCTACAGATTTCATTGGGAGAGTGCCATACATAGGCCACGCCCACCTGCTCTTGGTGAGTGATGAGCTGGGGGTCTTTGGGAATTTCCACGAATGCACAGATAGAAGTCAGGGCTGTGATGGGGCAACCCTGTTCCAGTCTGGTGAATGCAGTGGCCTAATTCGGAAGTTGGGTGCACGCAATAGCATTTTTTATTTTTTTTATCGTCCGCTATAATGTGTCTTGTGTTCCCATTTTTTATTTGCGGTTGTTGGCTAGGATGTGATCTTGCATTATTTTTTTGTTTTGTCTTTATTGCTCCTGGATTTAGAGAGGGAGAGAAGGTAGTGGATTTACCCATGGAGAGCGCTGTCGCATGGCTTCTAAGTATGTATTTTTATTTTTGAATTGATTGAAAATAATTGTTTGGTTTATAACATGTAACATATAGAGGTTAAAGAGCTTTATAGCCAAGCATACAAACTTTTTCTTTGCAGTTTTCTGCCAAACACTGTGTCTGCCACTGATTCATACACCCAGAAGGCTTTCTGTGGAACTTATTCCCGGGATGGTGCAATCTTTATGTCTGCTTGCCAGGGTATAGTGTGTCTTCTATTTTACTTTACTGCTATGTATTATCTATTGAAACAATCACCTTGTATACCAATCCTTGCTATTGGCACAACAGACAGAAATAACATTTTGCCACAAGGTTAAACCCTTCTCCATACTAAGTGTGTCCATCTTTATAGTTGCTTAGATTGTCCTAGACAGGGCCAGTCCTAAATTAAGTAGCACACGGCTGTTTCATGTTTCTTTACACACTTAAAACATGAATAAACTAAAATAGTCTGACATAGTAAAATGTGTTAGTTGAATAGGTGAATAGGCTCCATTCTTGTTTTGTGTGTGTGATATATAGCATCCAAAATCTGGATGTCTCATGGACCCCTGACCAGGTCACAAAGGGTTAAATGTAAAAATACATGAATTTCAGGTAGCTGCCACTTGACTGCAGGAGAGGCAGCTATGTGAAATTCACGTACCTGGCACTTAATGGGTAAAGTTGCCTGGTAATCTTCAATGGGGGATCCGACGTAAAGTGATCCTATGCTCAGAAAGGAAGTTTGTTGTCACCTTTTATCCCCAGCCCAGTGCCCCAACAGCCTGTGGGTTTTTTTTTTTTTTTTTTTTTTTACAAAATCATTTGGCCAATATTCATAAAAACACAGGATGTAGTATAATGTTTGTATGGTGGCCATATGGCTCCCTGGCCGTGGTGCTCTCTATAGAGGATTCATTCATTTACACACATGCTTGCCATTGACACAAATGGGGGCGTGGCAGAAACTACTTACAACCTGTGGTAATGAGAGCAGCATACCCCCCCACACGCACACACACAACAGTGCTAACAGGCTGGAGAAGGTAGTAAGCCTTTGTCCTTTAGACAAGTATATGGCACAGAAGGGTATATATCTATATTAGAACACTGTGTGCAGGTTTACTGGGTTGTATGGTTGTATATAGCAGTTAAGCAGTTAGGTTGTAGTTATTGCAGTCATTATAACTGATAACGCTGACCCAATCTGTCAGCGCTGGTGTGTAAGAGAGAAGCTGCTCTCTGCTTTACCACAGATACACTGTAAGCAACTCTGGCCATGTCCCCTCTGTCGGCCAATAGCGAGTTGTGTGTAACTGAATGAATTATTTCTGAGGAGCATCAGGGGGAGCTGCGAACCTTCAAACCCCATACCACATCCAGTCAGTGTGGCAGCACCTGGTATGCCAGCTGGAGTGATACCCCTATGCAACCCCATAGGCATTCCCTGGCTCCCGAAATGCAATTTAATGGCAAGTATGCTGCTAAATGTTTTTCTAGGTTAGATTCTATTTTCACTGCTTATCTTATGTTTTCCCTCTCAGATCAAAATATTCGCCTCTATGACTGCCAGAATGGCGCTTTTAAGAAATTCCGGACTGTGAGGGCCCGAGATGTGGGCTGGAGTGTTCTTGATGTGGCCTTCACTCCAGACCGGGGCCACTTCTTGTACTCGAGCTGGTCTGATTACAGTTAGTCTACTATTTTATTTTTTTTGTAAACCTCTACTCTACTTTCAATTTAATGGGCTTTTTATTTTATACGTTTAGTGGAAACCTTTACATTTTTGTGTATGATTCTTATTGAAATGCTGCTTCTTTTTCAGTTCATGTCTGCAACATATATGGTGAAGTGGAGACACACACTGCTCTGGATCTTTGGTAAGCACAAAGTATTCTAATATTTACATTTATCGTGACACATTAACAGTACAAAAATGCTGATTGTCTTTTTATTTTATGTCCCAGTCCTTCAGAGCGGCGTTTTGCTGTGTTTTCCCTCACTGTATCTCATGATGGCCGAGAAGTGCTTGGTGGGTAAGTAAGCCATTCCCTGAAGAGACAGATTTATGTATGTAAGACAATTATTGTATGTAGTGGACGTGTCTAAACACACACCTTTCTTCAAAGAGGAGCACCAATTCAATTACAAGTACAAAAAATCTTTATTGTGACAAAAGGAGATGTATTAAAATACACAAAAATACACTGGACAATTAAAATCACATGGATAACCACATGGTTGCAGTAATAAATATGAATAAGAA
Source organism: Gastrophryne carolinensis (assembly GCA_027917425.1). Classification (NCBI taxonomy): domain Eukaryota; kingdom Metazoa; phylum Chordata; class Amphibia; order Anura; family Microhylidae; genus Gastrophryne; species Gastrophryne carolinensis. Next base: position 420,165,266 of record CM051234.1, on the reverse strand, counting down.
ACCCCCTAAGGGGAACAATATATCCATAGACCCTATGTGCTCTTATTTGATCCTATTTACAGTAATTTTTTATGCCGGCATAAATTATGAAACCCTCAATATGAACACCCTCTAAATATTAAATATAAACACTAAACAGCAAATTACTTAATAATACCGTGTTCATATGTGTATCAACTACTAACAACAATATCCCATGTGCTGAAGTAAATATAGTAACCTATTTTGCACAGAAAATATATTGGCAGTTCTACCAAAATGAAACAGTTGAAATAAGTGAATAAAGACAAAAAACACACTCAAAGTGCACGTGCACGTGCTAAATGACACCAGCAACCAGGAGGCCATCATGAATCAACCACTGCGCCCGCGGCTCCCATGCTGCTTCAACCCTCACCTTGAAGCGGCATGGGAGCCGCGGGCACGGTGGTTGATTCATGATGACCTCCTGGTTGCTGACTCTATGTGCGATGTTCCACTTTTGAATATTCAGGTTTGCTGGTGTCATTTAGCACATGCACGTGCACTTTGTGTTTTTTGTCTTTATTCACTTATTTCAACTGTTTCATTTTGGTAGAACTGCCAATATATTTTTTGTGCAAAATAGGTTACTATATTTACTTCAACACATGGGATATTGTTGTTAGTAGTTGATACACATATGAACACGGTATTATTAAGTAATTTGTTTAGTGTCTATATTTAATATTTAGAGGGTGTTCATATTGAGGGTTTCATAATTTATTTTTATGCCGGCATAAAAAATTACTGTAAATAGGATCAAATAAGAGCACATAGGGTCTATGGATATATTGTTCCCCTTAGGGGGTTTCTTATTCATATTTATTACTGCAACCATGTGGTTATCCATGTGATTTTAATTGTCCAGTGTGTTTTTGTGTATTTTAATACATCTCCTTTTGTCACAATAAAGATTTTTTGTACTTGTAATTGAATTGGTGCTCCTCTTTGAAGAAAGGTGTGTGTTTAGACACGTCCACTTCAGTCTAGTTTGGTTTATGTGAGTGAGCACATATACTACATAAAAATAGAAATCTCTTTGTATTGTTTGGTGCACCCCTAGCTTATAGGAACAATTATTGTATGTCATATGTGACTGGGGTGTAGCAAATACATAACAATACTAGAATACAGTAGTCAGTGAGGCCAATCTAAAGGATTAGTATATTTATATATTGTGTTTATCTTTGCTGACATTGTATAAAGCTGAGTAACACACAAGTAAACAGGAAACTGCCTGTATACGACTTAAAGAGGAACAACCACCAATTTGGCCAGCCCTGCAGTCTAAAAGATCCAATGCCCTGCTGTGTGAACACCCCCCCAACACACTCACCTTTTTTAGCGATCCCACGCCATTCAGGCTGTAGCCAGAAGTGTGCCGTAGAGAGCCCAGGGATGTGTCTGCTCCAATTTCTCAATGCAGAGACACTTTTCCAAACAGAGCTGTATGTCATATTAATATTGCACGGCATACGTCACTGATTGGATCAGAGCTCACATATGCACCATGGCATAAAAGTAAGATATTAAGGCGATCCCGGGAAGGGGGTTTCACACAGCAGGGCATCCCAAAGAGTCAAGGACCAAAACCCAGGATAGTGAAAATCCTGGGTTTTTGTCCACTTTAAAGGCATTTTCCAGGAAAGGGGTACATTCAAGAGGCATCCTTCTGCGTAACCCATACTTTCGACCACAATATCTATAAGAATGCTCAGGCTTATGGTGTTAAATGGCGAACTAAAAATCTGAAAAGAGAATTCAGACGTAGAAGTCCAGACAGTCCAAGTGTTGGTACATGTATACGTTCTATACGTTCTTAGTGCATGGGACTGTAATGGAACTCATTTTTTACTATTCCAAGTATGAATCACGCCCTGCTCCAGTAATAATCATTACGTCTGGGATATAGTCCACAAGAGGGTGCTTTACTGCAGAGATGGCAAAAAAGAGACCCCTCCCGGTCCATATATGCCCGGGACCTCCCACTCATTCCCCAGTTTAGTCTCTGCAGTGGGCGGCGAAGGTCAAGATGATGGCTCTCTCTCCTTGCAGGTAAGCCGGGCTGCACAGCCCCGGCCCTATGTCCTATTCCCACCCGTGCCACTTTTACATGCCTCCCAGCTACGGCTGCATGGTCCGGGTGATGGTAGGCAGCACCTATAAGAGGTGCTTTTTTACTGGAGCATAAAAAGGCTCCACCGCAAATCCCCCACCAAAGGGCAGGCGGTACAGGTTGGTGAGCCTGACATGGGATGCCCCGTCCGCTTTAGCCCCTACTACATGTACCCAAATGTATTGCTGGGCTTATTCCCCATCTCCCTTGTCCGGTTAATTGAGGGGGGGGGGTCCAGTGTGCTTGTGAGCGTTTGCCTTGACTCCCTTTGTGATTCACTGTGTGTGTGTGCTTCATGTTACAGCGCTGGCACTTGCTCAGCGCTCCTTCCCCCTCCATTAGTGCAGCATGTCACTTGAATGAATGGATCGATCGACCCGCGCGCGCACTCTGCGACGGCGGCGGGCCAGTGACGTCATCAGTTGCTGGGGGCCGGGTGATAGTCTGCCTGGCCTCCCTGCTCAGTCCCCGCTTTCCTGGGGGGCTGGGGCCTAGCACCTGGCGCACTCCGCATCTGGCCCGCCCCCTCCGGAGATGATCGGCGCCATCTTGCCTGCCTAGATCGGGTGTGACTGCGGTTCTGTGAGTGCCCCCAGCGGGCTTTTCTTATTGCATATCTTTATAATGTTTAATGGCATTTTTATGGATATACATGCATATTGATGGGAATTTTGTCTATGCTTGTGTCTTTCAGGCTGGGACAACCTACTTAGAGGTTTCTCCCGGTTCTGGGCCCTAGGTTAAAATTCCTAAATTGGGGGCTTAGTTGTAAATCCTCCCACTAGCAGACACTTAAGGGGCATCCCGGGTAGCTGCACAGCGAAATTCCCACTGGTCACTGCGACTGCTAAGTCACCATATGGAGGCTTCCCAGGATATTGTGCTTGGGGTCCCTTCGGGGCAAGCCCAGCTATGTGTGGTGTGCGGGGCATCCCTTGTGGGCAATGATGTGCGGGTTTGTGTACCCTGCGCCCAGCAAGCGCTTTCGCGGCAATCTGGGCCCCATGTGTCGGGATCGGCACCCTCGGCCTCATCCCCCACACCCCCGCGCCTGGTTATGACCCCTAGTGACATTAACACTAGCGGGGAGTCGCAATCTGATTTTTCCGCCAGACTGGCCAATATTGAGAGGTTGATTGCTAGCTCTGCAGCCCGTAAGGCTCCAGCTACGGCGATTAGGACCTTAATCGGGCCTTCTGGACGGCTCCCATGCAGATCCTTCTAGTGCGGAATTTAGAGCCTTGTCACAATGTGAGTTGTTCATCACTTATGTACTCTCTGCCTTGGATGACACCATTCGGATGTGTAGCAGGAACTCGGCCTTGGTTGTCTCTATCCGCCGCTCGGTCTGGTTGCGCCAGTGGGCAGCTGACTTTAAAGGGGTGCGCCTGTTTGGTGATTGTCTGGACCTTTTTGCTAAGGGAGGTAAGTTACCCCAACGCAAAAAGCAGCCATGACCCTTTCGGGCTCTTTCACTCCCTCTTTTCGTGGGCCTAGGTCAGGCAAGGGGGTATCCTTTGCGGGACAAAGGGGAGATTTCTGGAGCAAGGGCAGAGGCCGTGCCCGACCCGGATCCTCCTGGGGTGCCAAACCCAAATCCACTGCCAAGCCCGCTCAGCAATGAGGGGGCGCCTTCACCCTTGAGGGTCCTCCATTTGAGCTTGTGCATGAGGCTGCACTGTCTATTCGCACTTGGAAAGTTGCCTTTTTGGTGGCTATCACCTCTGTCCGGCATGTTTCGGAGTTGGCGGCTCTGTCCATTCAGGCCCCCTACTTTGAGAGACACCAGGACAAGGTGGTTTTACGCTTTTAAACCAGACCTCTTGCCTAAGGTTGTCTCTGCCTTTCACCTCAATCAGGACATTGTGCTTCCTTCCTTATGCCCTAATCCTGGTAATGACAAGGAGAGGGCCTTGTATTCTCTGGACGTTGTCAGAAACTTGAACTACTACCTGGTGGCTACAGCGCCTTTCAGGAAGACGGACGCCTTGTTTGTGGTACCCTCTGGTCCAAAGAAGGGTTTGGCACCGGTCAAGTCTACCATTAGCAAATGGATTCGTCAGGCCATTGTTAGGGCCTATTCTGCTAAAGGGAGGGATCCCCCCTTTCCGAATTACTGCTCATTCTACCCGTGCTGTTGGGGCCTCTTGGGCTTTTCAGCACCAGGCTTCTGTTGAACAAGTTTATAAGGCTGCTACTTGGTCTTCTGTTCATACCTTTTCCAAGTTTTACAAGGTTGATGTTCGGGCCTCAGCGGATGCTGTTTTTGGCCGCAAAGTTCTGCAAGCTGCAGTGGTTTGAACTGCGCATTGTTGCTCTTTTTGAGATCCCCACCCGTTGGACACTGCTACTGGATGTCCCAGACGTAATGATTATTACTGGAGCAGGGCGTGATGCATACTTGGAATAATACCATTCTGTGAATACTCACCTTGTAGAATGGATATTATAAGAATGCATCACACCCTGCTCCATCCCACCCTGAGTTTTTATTCTTGGATCCTCTATATGGTGAAGTTTTCCTTGTTAAATATTGTTAATCTTGTTATTGGCTTCTCCTGGTTCCCTTACTGCTTAATTATACTGGGGAATGAGTCGGAGGTCCCGGGTATATATGGACCGGGAGGGGTCTCTTTTTTTTTTATTTTTTTTTTTGCCATCTCTGCAGTAAAGCGGCCTCTTGTGGACTATATCCCAGACGTAATGATTATTACTGGAACAGGGCTTGATGCATACTTATAATATCTATTCTTCACATTCTTCAAGGTGAGTATTCACAGAATGGTATTATTGCATTGCTTTAAACTATGGTGGGTGCATGAAGTTGTGAAGCAAGTTGCATTCTGTTGTCAACAGAAAAGGGAATCCTTTCCTTTTTCACTATTTTGGGTTGGTTCCCCCTGCTGGGGGCACCCTGAATTATGGTGCTCTGCTGTGTGTCCCTGCCCCCGATTGCCCCAAAACGAACCTTTTCCTTGTTCCCATGGCACATGCGTCAGCTGCTTGTGTTCCATTTACATTAACTTGCCGCTCAGAGCAGCAATAATAGCTGGATGGTGCTCTTGCTGCTGGCAGCATCCCCACTTGCCTCTAGCTGCGGGTCTACCCACACCAGCCATTCAGAAAAGCCTGGCGTGGGTATGTGTGCCAGCTGAAAGTATAGCAAGGATGCGGCTCTTACTTGGAGATGCACTGTGGGATTGCTGGTTAGTGTTCTGGCCTATCATCTGGGTTTCACACAGCAGGGCATCCCAAATTGGTTATAATGAGAGAGACCACTGGCCCTAGAGTAGTATAGACACTAAGAAGGTGGTTTCTCCTCCTTAAAGAGGAACATCAGACCTCTTTTCAGCCTATGCCCATCCTCTCCCTCGCTGGGCACTGCATACCTTTTGGATGTGACCACCAGCAGAGATGGCAAAATCCTACAGTTTCAGGGCCGATTCTCTGCCCCCCGCTGGCTTAGCTGTCAGTAACAGACAGCCGCGGATTTAGCTGCTCTCCTCCAGAAGCAGGTCTGTAGAAGGCTGCTCTTCCTATGGCTTCCTTAGAAGCGCATTACATCAGCACTGCAGATGCACAAGATCAGTAGTTATGCTCAGTGTCTGATGAGAGAAAAATGGTGCTGTCGAATGGAGGATGCCCGGAATCCAAGGGGGCAGGGAATACAGATGCCCCAGTAAGATAAGTAAAGCATGTCTAAAATACAATCCAGGGGAGCATCAGGCTGGTAAGGGTTTGAAGGCTATGAATCTGCCTCTGATATTCCTCTTTAAGCTTATAGTCAGTCAAGGATTTATAGCATAAAATCACATAAATGGTCAGTGGTGTGTTTAATGTAATATTTCATTTTCTTAATTAATCATTTATATTTTTTTAAGAGCCAATGATGGATGTGTTTATGTGTATGACCTGGAGCAAAACTGTCGAACACTGAAGGTAAAGTTTGGCTTTGTCAAACCTAGCTCTGCATTGTTATTCGTGCTCAGGGATTTTTTGCTTTCTAGCATGTATTGTAATTGAATGAAGGAGAAAAAAAAAACGATTACTTTCCTGTCTGTGATTGCGCACCATAGATCATAGGTAGAGGATCCGGTGCAACCCTGGAGCTCCTCACACAGAACTGTATTTGGGTTCCTCCTACCAGCTCCAGTCACTAATAAGCAGGCTCTCTTTTCTTGGTGTCCTGCTAGGGTCGCTTCATTCTGGACAATTGGGTTATCCGCCACAAGGTGGCGCAGCGTTACTGCAAGACAAAAAAGCAGTGACTCCTCCCGGCCCCCTATATAAGGCAGGTGTCTCATCAGAATCCCCAGTGTTCGCTTGCAGTATTACTGCGACGACATCTGGATACTCGCTCTGGAATATCGCAGCTGAGCGGGGCATCCCAAGCCTGACGACCGCTGCACCCCTATTCCCACTGTCTCCATGGACCCACGTTGCCTCCCAGCCACGGCTGTACGGGACCGGTTCAGGTAGGGAGAACGACGGGGGTCAGGCGTTCACAGAGCTAGGCTCTGGGCCGCAGACCCTCCCTTAAAAGGTAGCCGGCCATAGGCTAATGGTGAGGGGGGGGGGGACCACCTTAGGGACCCCTTTTGTTTATCCCACAAGCTTTATTATGGTGTGTGTGAGTGTTGCTTTACACCGTTGTTCTGCTACTACTTACCTCCCTCGTTCCCTCCGATGCATCTTTTTCCTTCCCTCTCCTGCTGCTGGTGCATTCCGCTAAGGGGGGGGGGGGGCTGCCGGCGGCCTGACAGGGAGCCAGGCTTCTGCGGCCGCCGATTCTGTCAGAGGGTGGGGTCGCGCCATGTGCTGAGGGGGGGGGGGGGGGTCCTGCCGCGGGTGTGCGCTGCGGTGTATCGGCGGGGCCTCCGCCATTTTGGTTCTCTGTGCGATAGAGGACGGTGTGCTTTCGCGCCGTTGGGGGGGGGGCAGAGCCGTGCGGTGATGCTTTTCGCGTCACCGCGGGTGCGGCCCGCCCCTCAGGCTGAGCTGACAGACCGTTCTATGGGCGGTGGCGGTGCCGTCTGGCTGCGCGCTTACGGGGGAGGTCCTTCCTGGGCTGAAAGGCTCCTCCCGCCTGTATACTTCCTGGGTCTCCACGGGCTTCGTCCGGGATGAACAAGCTGGCCGGCCTCTTCCTCATTCCTGTGCTGCTGAGAATCCTCCACGACATTGTGAGTCTCTAGTTTTTTCTCTCCGTTATTCTGGTGCATGTGCTGTGGGATGCCTCCTTTGTATGTTCATGGTCCTTGTTGCAGTGGTTGTGGTTCCTCCTGGGCTCTCTCCCCCCCTCTCCTCCTCCCTCTCCCCTTCCATTTTTAGTAAGAGGGATCACTGAAGGAGGGAATATACTGGAGGGGTCAGCGGTTTGGGCCGTTAGTGCTCTGTAACCTGCTGAACGGTCTGTTGATCGCCATAATGGAGGCTTCTGGGGATAGTGAACCATGGGCCCTATCTTGCGAGTGAGGCTCTGCACCATGTGCGGTACCGGCCCCCTGGGGCGGACTTGGCATGATTGATTTCACTTGCGCTCAGTGCGTATTTGGGAGTATGATAGGGCAGGCCTTCCTGATGGGCCTAGGAAGGGCTTGCCTCCAGCCAAATCCACTATCAGCAAGTGGATCAGACAGGCGGTGGTGCAAGCTTATTCTGCCAAGGGGAAGGAACCCCCTTTCCATGTTACAGCTCACTCCACTAGAGCTATTGGTGCTTCTTGGGCTTATCAACACCAGGCTTCGTTTGAACAGGTTTGTAGGGCCACTACTTGGTCTTCAGTTCATACTTTTTCTATGTTTTACAAGGTTGATTTTAGGGCCTCAGCTGATGCTGTTTTTGGCCTTAAGGTGCTTCAGGCGGTAGTGTCATGAACTACGTGCTGTTGCTCTCTGGGGATCCCACCATTCTTTTGGACACTGCTTTTGGATGTCCCGATCGTCAAGAATGAAGTGACCCGAGCAGGACACCAAGAAAAATACAATTCTGTGATTACTCACCTGTAGAATTGATTTTATTGGTGTCCTGCTCGAGTCGCTTCATCCCACCCTTGTTTTTTTGTTCTCATTTTGCTTTTATGGTGATTACCATTCTGTTTTGAACTTCGTTTTTGGAGTACATGCTGAAGCTATGTTATGTATCATGGTTTTCTTGGCCTCCCAGCCTGTCTCACTTCTACTGCTGTTTAACCACTGGGGATTCTGATGAGACACCTGCCTTATATAGGGGGCCGGGAGGAGTCACTGCTTTTTTAGCTTGCAGTAACGCTGTGCCACCTTGTGGCGGATAACCCAATTGTCAAGAATGAAGCGACCCGAGCAGGACACCAATAAAATCAATTCTACAGGTGAGTAATCACAGAATTTTATTTTCTGGTTAGGCAGGTGAGGGTACCCTGGCCAGCCACACCGATTGCCTTTGTGTATTACCCATATCTAAAAATGGAAAAAACATTTGAAATTACTTTTTTTATAAGCTCTCTGGAAGAGAGTGTAACAAACAGTGACAGAGGTGGACTGCTCTAACTTCAAGTCCCCTAAGCGGAATTAAAGGCTTATTGCGATTCCAATTCTGCTGATGCGTAATCATGATTTTACCCATTATACAATATATTGTATAGAAATTAACATAGAAACATAGAAGGGTGACGGCAGAAGGAGACCATACGGTCCATCTAGTCTGCCCTTATGTGTATACTGTATGTACTCTTTATCTTAGGATAGATGTGTGCTTATCCCAGGCATGTTTACATTCAGTGACTGTTGATTTTTCAACTACCTCTGCTGGAAGTTTGTTCCAAGCATCTACTACTTTCTGTAAAATAATATTTTCTAACATTGCTCCTGATCTTCCCCCCCCCGACTAGCTTCAGGTTGTGCCCCCTTGTTCTATCATTAAGTTTCTTCTTAAAAACACTTCCCTCCTGAACCTTATTCAATCCTTTCACATATTTAAAGGTCTCAATCATGTCCCCCCTCTCCCTTCTTTCCTCCAGACTGTACAAATTAAGTTCTTTAAGTCTCTCCTGATAAGTTTTAAGCAGGGAAGCAAGGATTCCTTCTACCCAAGTGCATGATTTTACATTTAGAGACCTTAAACTCTAGTTTCCACAGTTTTGACCATCTATCCAGAAAAGCTAAATCATTTTCCATGTTGCAGACACCTCCAGGAATATCCACCCTATTACTAACCTTTGTATCATCAGCAAACAGACAAACTTTTCCTACCAAGTCTTCTCCTATGTCACTTACAAATATATTAAAAAGAATGGGGCCCAGGACAGAGCCTTGCGGCACACCACTTGTAACTCGCCTTTGTTCAGATTGCACGCCAACAATCTGATACCGATCAGCCAGCTGGAAATCCACTGAAATATTCTACCTTCAATAACTTATCTATGAGCTCCTTATGTGGTACAGTGTCAAAGGCTTTGCTAAAATCCAGATAGGCGATATCCACAGCACCACCTTCATCTAACACTTTAGTGACATTGTCAAAGAAATCAATAAGATTGGTCTGACATGATCTGCCCTCAGTAAAGCCGTGCTGTTTTGGGTCCAATAGGTCGTTCATGTTAAACTAACTGGCCTGTAATTACTGGCTTCTTCTCTACTCCCCTTTTTATGGATTGGTACGACATTGGCCATTCTCCAATCATCTGGAACCTCACCAGTTGAAAGGGAATGGTTAAGTAAATCAGTCAGAGGGGCTGCAATCACAAACCTAAGTTCCCTTAGAACTCTGGGGTGGATTCCATCTGGACCCATCGCCTTACTTACCTTTAGCTGTGCCAGCTCAGATAGGACATCAGCCTCCAGAAACTCCAGAGCTGTGCCCTCCCAGCGGGATGCTGTGCTGTGGCCATGCCTGCTACTATCTGAAAATACCGAACAAAAGTAGCTATTCAGATGGTCAGCCACAGCCTTATCTCCATCAATATATTTATTTTCCCTATTTCTAATTTTTGAGACTGCATTGTTTTTCTTCTTTCTGTCACCAATATATCGGAAAAAGGTTTTATCTCCCCTCTTCATAGATTTGGCCATTTCTTCCTCCTTTTGCCCTTTAGCAGTCCTTATAATTAGTTTTGCTTCCCTCTGTTTAATTTTATATGCCTCTCTGTCAGCTACACTTCCACTTACTTTATACTTCTTATAGGCAGACTTCTTATCTTTTATGATAGTGCTGACTTCCCTAGTAAACCATAATGGTTTCTTCTTCCTTTTATTCTTGCTAGTTTGTTTCACATATTGCTTAGTTGCCTTTAAGATGGCCATTTTTAATAGTGACCACTGGGCACTCACTTCTGCTACTCTGTTCCACTCACCTAATTTTCTTTCTACATACTCCGCCATTTCCTTGAAGTTTGTCTTCCTAAAGTCTAGCACTTTGGTTCTGGTGTGTGATTGCACAATGTCTATTTTTATTCTGAACCATAAGCATTGATGGTCACTGGAACCCAGATTTTCTTCAACCCTGACCTCGGACACCAGATCCCCATTGGTCAGAACTAAGTCCAGAATGTTATCTCCTCTAGTTGGCAATGTCACAAGTTGTTTTAGAGACACTCCAATAAGTGCCTCTAATATAGTCCTGCTCTTGCATGTCGATGCACTTGGGATATTCCAGTCCACATCAGGCATGTTGAAGTCACCTGTAATTACAATGTCCCCCTTCTCTGCCATTCCACTGATTTCATCTATTAACGTGTTATCTAGATCCTCAGATTGTCCAGGGGGCCTATATATCACACCAATTCTGACCACAGCTCCCTCCTTAGTCTGCATGGTAACCCAGAGAGTTTCTAGTTCATTATGTGTATGCTGAATTATTCTTGATTGAAGGGTAGTCTTGACATAAATGGCTACTCCACCGCCCTTTCTATCCAATCTGTCTTTTCTGTACAATGTGTAACCGGGTATGGCTATCTCCCAGTCATTGTGATCCTTGAACCAAGTCTCTGTAATTAGAGCCAATTATCGCGCTGTTCCTCACAGGCTAGTTTAACGTGGACCAGCTGCCACTTTTTGACAGCTGGTCTACTTTAAACTAGCCTGTAAGGTATAGCATTATAATTGGTTGCTTAGTCTGCCAACAGAGGAGGGGTGAGGGGCATTCTGATTTGTACACTATAGCTGTAAACCTGATTTCAGGCAGACCTACTCACCCACCTCCATGTTCCCTAGCTGCCAATATTCCGCCCTGTATGACTGACAGCAGGCACACACCAAACCTAATGGGTCGCTGCCGCTGGAGCTCACGTGGGGTGAAAAACCAAGTAGTCAGTTTGGAAGTGATAGGGGAAGCATACCAGCACACAATGTTTGCCTTGTCCCTGTGACACCCATGGCCTTTTTAAATAGGAATCTTACAATAGCTATCCAATAGGGTCACACGGTGTGAAACAGATATGACGGGTCTATCTGGAATAAAGCTTGTAATTTAGGGCTCTCTTAATGAACAAATGCTACAGTGTGGCCCATTCTATCAGGATTATTGCCTTCCAAAAAGTTTCTTTGTTTAATTCAAACAATGGGACCTGTTTTGTTGGCCAGTTTATTTGCTCTATATTTCATGAAGCATTGCTACTGTGCCACCTAAAGGTGGTCCAGGAGAAGTAGAAACTCCAGTGAGCAGCCTGGCCACAAACACTGTGATTCACTTTTAGATCTACTAGTGACTACAGTAGAATCTGCATCAAATGTTTCAAATAGCTGAATTGCTTTTGCCATAAACCAGATGCTTTGAAAGACGACCTCCAATCATTCACTTTTTTGCCCTGATATTTCCTCCCCTGGACATCCATAGTGTTTGGCTATATAGAAGAAGATGTACTTCAATGTGCCTTTTATATTTGTAGAAAGTTTCTGACAGATGTCCTCTTCCATGGCTATTGTGGCATAGTGCAGTGCCTGTTGGGTGATCTACACCACCGTTTATTCATCCGCCTCATCATGCGTGAATGCACAGTAGCGGTGTCGTGCTGCATGAACTTTTCTATTGCAGATGGGGGGGAGCCTTATTTTGGTTGACAAGAAAAAAAATACCGTTTTGTGATTACTCACCTTTAAAACGGATATTGTAAGTGTGACATACACTCTGCTTCAATACTTCTTGACAGTTGGGTTATTCTCCAGTAGAGGGCGAACTTCTGCAGAGATGAATGCAAAAAAAGAAGCCCCTCCCGGTCCATAACTACCTGGGACCTCCCACCAATTCCCCAGTGTAAGATAGCAGTAAAGAGACCAGGAAGAACCAATTATAACAATACTAACAAAAAACAATGGTTCACCATATAAAGGATCCAGAATACCAAACAGGGTGGGTGAAGCGGAGTGTATGTCACACTTACAATATCCGTTTTAAAGGTGAGTAATCACAAAACTGTATTATTCCAAGTGTGACATACACTCCGCTTCAATACTTCTTGACAGTTGGGACATCCAATAGCAGTGTCCGTCAAGGGTGGGAACCATAAACGGTAAAGCATGCACCAACTCAAACCACTGCAGCTTGCAGAACCTTGCGGCCAAAAACAGCATCCGCTGAAGCCCGCACATCAACCTTGTAAAACTTGGAAAAGGTATGAACAGAAGACCAAGTAGCAGCCTTACAAACTTGTTCAACAGAAGCCTGGTGCTGAAAAGCCCAGGATGCACCCACAGCACGAGTAGAGTGCGCAGTGACCCTAAAAGGGGGAGTCCTCCCCTTAGCAGAATAGGCCCCAACAATGGCCTGATGAATCCATTTGCTAATCGTAGACTTAGCAGGTGCCAAACCTTTCCTGGGCCCGCAGAGTACCACGAAAAAAGCGTCCGTCTTGCGGAAGGAAGAAGTAGTCACCAAATAGTACTTCACACAGCGAACAACTTCCAAATTGTGCAAAACCCTCTCCTTGTCATTGTTAGGCTTAGGACACAAGGAAGGGAGAACAACATCCTGATTGAGGTGGAAAGCAGACACCACCTTAGGAAGGAAATCTGGTTTAAAACGAAAAACCACCTTATCCTGGTGTCTCAAAGTAAGGGGCCTGAATCGTCAGGGCCGCCAACTCCGAGACACGCCGGACAGAGGTAATAGCCACCAAGAAAGCAACCTTCTGAGTGAGAACCGAAAGAGCAATATCATGTAGCGGCTCAAAAGGCGGACCCTGCAGTGGCGAAAGAACCAAATTCAAATCCCAAACAGGAACTACAGCTTTTCGAGGGGGCCGCACATGCGCCACCCCTTGGAAAAAAGTCTTAACCAGCGGGTGTAAAGCAAAACACCTCTGGAAGAAAACCGACAGAGCAGAAACCTGTCCTTTCAAAGTACTAAGCTGGAACCCAAGGTCCAGATTATGCTGAAGAAACTCCAAAATCCTGGGAACAGAAAAAACCCTGTAAGGCAAGGCCCTAGCCTCACACCAATCAATATAGGACCTCCACGTCCAATAGTAAATGCCAGAAGAGGACCGCTTCCTAGCCCTAATCAGGGTCTGAACGACCGCCTCAGACAAACCTTCCTCTTTCAAGATGGTTTCAGCAGCCAGGCCGTCAAAGCCAGCGTTTGTAAATTGGGGTAAAGTAGATGACCCTGGGATAGCAGGTCCGGCATCAAGGGAAGCTAGCACTGGTCTACGGCCATCCTTACGACGTCTGCGTACCAAACCCTTCTTGGCCACCTTGGAGCCACCAGAATCGCTGGTGCCCCTTCTCGAACCAGTTTGCGAACTACCCTGCCCAGCATGGAGACAGGTGGAAACAGGTACAGAAAACCCAAGTCCTTCCATGCCAGAGACAAGGCGTCCACTGCCAAGGCCAGGGGATCCTGAGAAAGAGACACAAATGCCGGAAGCTTGTGATTGTGCCTCGAGGCAAAGAGATCCGGAGACCTCCGGAGTACCCCACTTGCAGCAAAGATCCAGAAAGACCTCGGGGTTGAGAGACCACTCTCCGTGGCGAGAGGACCCCCTGCTCAGGGAATCCGCCTCCGTATTCTCCACCCCCGGAATGTAGACTGCTGAAAGGCAAGGAACATTGCTCTCCGCCCAGCGCAGGATCAGAGAGACTTCCGTGAGGGCACTCCTGCTGCGAGTCCCGAACGTACCTGAACTGGAAGACCCCGGAACTGTGGGGTTAACCGAGCCAGAACCAGACGAATGGCTCGGAGCTCCAATACATTGATGGGGGTGTGAGCCTCCTGGGGACCCCACACCCCACTGAACTGATGACTCTTCCAATAACCTCCCCAGCCCGACAGGCTGGCATCCCTGGTAACCGTCTCCCAACAAGGGACCAGAAAGTATCTGCCCTTCACCAGATTGCTCGAGTCCAGCCACCACCGAAATGACTGCCGAACCCTGGGAGACATCCTGAAAGGTTGATCCAATGACTGTGGGCTCCTGTCCCAATACGTCAATAGGAGAAGTTGAAGAGATCTCATGTGAAATTGTGCAAACGGCACCGCCTCGAAGGAGGACACCATTCGGCCCACCAGTTTCATCCCCTATCGGATAGAGGGACAAGGACTGGCCAGAAGAAGACGGATCAGGTCTTGAATCCCCTGCACCTTGATCTGGGGCAGAAACACTCTGGCCCGACTGGTATCCAGATTCATGCCCAGAAATGAAATCACTCGAGACGGGGAGAGAGAAGACTTGGTGCGGTTGATCACCCACCCGAACCTCTCCAGGGTTGACACCACCTGGAGGGTGTCCAGTTCTGCCTGCTGAAGGGAAGAGGCAGAAATCAACAGATCGTCCAGATAAGGCACAATGCGAATGCCCTGAGATCTGAGCAGAGCCATTACGCCCGCCAAAACCTTGGTGAAGACCCTCTGTGCCGAGGTCAGACCAAAGGGAAGAGCTACAAATTGATAATGTTGATCCCCCACCGCAAACCGGAGGAATCTCTGATGTGCCTGAAAAATCGGAACATGCAGATACGCATCCTTGATGTCTATGGATGTCATAAAATCCCCTTGGCGAAGGGAATTGATAGCCGAGCGCAGAGTCTCCATGCAGAACTTTTTGGCTCTGATAAACCTGTTGAGAACCTTGAGATCTAGAATGGGTCTCACCGAACCCTCCTTTTTGGGAACCGTGAAAAAGTTGGAGTAGTAACCCCTGCCTCTCTCCAACGGAGGCACCGGGCATATAACCCCCATGTCCAGAAGGTTTTTTACTGCCAACAGGAGCCCCTGTGCAGCCTGAGGGTCCGAGGGCACCCGAGACCTTAAGAATCTTGGGGGCGGACAGTACTCGAACTCCAGTTTGTACCCGGAGGAGACCACTTCCAAGATCCAGTTGTCTGTGACCTCCCAGGCCCAGACCCGGAAGAAGAGCCGCAGCCGCCCCCCCCCCCCACCCTTACGGGTGAGGGCGCCCCTTCATTGCTGAGCCGGTTTAACGGCAGGCTTGCGCTTGGAACCCCAGGCAGCCACGGGACGTGCCCGACCTCTGCCTCTGTTCCAGGACGAGCCCCTGACCCCTGAGAAGGCCAGACCCCCTAGACGCTCTGGCCCCTCGAAAGGAAGGAGTGAACGAGCCCGCCCCCCGAAAGGGACGGCGCTGCTTCCTCCGCTGAGGTAACTTACTGCCTTTAGTCACAGCATCCAATTTATCTCCAAACAGCCGCGCACCCAAGAAGGGGAGAGCTGTGAGCGACTTCTTGGCTCCAGCGTCCGCTGTCCACTGACGGAGCCAGACCAGTCTGCACATGGCCACCAGCAAGGCTGACGTCCTACTACACACGACAATGGAGTCTTCCATCGCAGCCTTGACAAAATCCATGAACAATTCGCACTTCTTAAGTATAGCGAACTCAGCGCTAGCTGGGTCCAGCTGAGCGTTATTCAGCCAGTCCTTGATAAGAGACCTGGTAGCAAGCGACACCAGGGCAGATGCACTAACCGGCCGTAGGGCCGAGCCCACGTTGGCAAATGCATGGCACGCCATCTGATCAAGGCGCTTGTCCTCGCCATCCTTCAGAACAGTGGCCGTATCAACGGCATCCCCCAGCGCCTGCCCGACATTGGAATTCCCAGGCTGACCATAGTCAGCCTCTGAATCCTGATACAATACCCCGTCCTCTAGCGGGGAATAATCGGACAATTCAGCGGACTCATCGTCAGTGTCCCACAAGGGCTGGGCCGACGACAACTGTCTCTTTTTAGCCTGGGGCTTCTTGCCCCCCGTGCTAGCAATCACTTGGGGTACGGATCAGCTGAGGAGGGGAAGGCGATGAAGCAGGAGGAGCCGACCCAGAAGGCTGGGTAACCGACTGCCGCGTTATGGCCTTTTGTGCGCATGGTATGCAGATCAGCACATTCTCCCCCGTAAGGGATACCCCACACCCCACACATGGCCTGGATTGTCCCGAAGGGATCCCGGGCCTGGTATCCTGCAGAGCCTCCATATGGTGAATTTTTGTGGTCAGTCGCAAGACCGTAGGGGATTACGCATAAGCAACCCGGGATGCCCCTTAAAAGTCCCGGTGGGAGGATTTTTGGGTGGACAATATTTATATCTAGGGACCCCAGGACCAGGAGGGACCCCTTAAAATGCACTTATACGGGGACACCTGTAACACACAAAATAAGCCACATAAGAGCAGAGCATAGTAAGGGATGCCCTAGCATTTGATATTACAGTCACACAACCGAAATATACATATACAGGTATATGACTATATATATATATATATATACATACATACACACACATACATAATTGTGTGTGTCTATATGCCTTTTATTTGCTCTGTATGGCTGCTTGGTGGTATATACGTAATAATATATATATATATATATATATATATATATATATATATATATATATATATATATATATATATTATTACGTATATACCACCAAGCAGCCATACAGAGCAAATAAAAGGCATATAGACACACACAATTATGTATGTGTGTGTATGTATGTATATATATATATATATATATATATATATATATATATATATATATATATATGTATATATATATATATATATATATATATATATATATATATATATATATATATACACATGTCCCCCAGATGTATGTAGCCTGCGGGCACAAATAACGCCCGGCGACATGTACAACAAGAAGGTGCATAACCGAAGTATCCAGCTAAGGAAGCCCCGTATGGGGCACTCACGGGCTGAAGATGGCGTCCCTTCGTGGAAAGGGTGAAGGAGGCGGGCCAGCGCGGAGCGCGCCAGCACATGGCCCCGACCCCTTCCGACGCGGGATTCACCCCCAAGCCACGCTCCCAGCCGATAGGGCTCGAGCCGGCCGACGAAGCCAAGGGGGGGGGGCAACACCGACGCGCTCTGCCGACGCAGGAGAGCGCCAGGCCCCGCCCCCCCCCTCACTGAGGGAAGTAGAAGGTTGCGTTCCCCGGCCAATATGGCCGCGGAGCCGACCATAAGAGAACCGGCGCGCTGCCGCAAGAGAGCGTGCGTGCGGGCCGAACGTTACACACACACATATACAAAGAGTAAAACACACACACAATATAAAGGTCAGGTAGCCAGTCTCCCCCCCCCCCTTTCACTCAAGTCTACCTTTAAAGCCATGATTTTTCATCTTCTTTTTTCCCCAGATTTCCTCCCATGAAGATGATGTAAATGCAGTGGCATTTGCTGATGAGAGCTGTCACATTTTGTATTCTGGAGGTGATGACGCTCTGTGTAAAGTGTGGGACCGCCGAACAATGCGCGAAGACGATCCTAAACCGGTTGGAGTGTTAGCTGGACATCAAGACGGGATCACATTCATTGATAGCAAGGTAGGCTGTCATTTATAGATTTGTTTTACCATTCATTTTATGTGTTATGTTACCCATACCAGAATCCTTATCTAGTTCAAATCTTTCTTTAGTGATCATTAGGGAACGAACTGTGATTTAAAATTTGGCCTGTCTATCCTATCCTATCAAAGTGGAATAATCTCCTACATGTTTGTTTTTAAATACAGGGAGATGCACGGTACCTCCTTTCTAATTCCAAAGACCAGAGCATTAAACTGTGGGATGTCAGGCGATTTTCAGGACCAGAGGGACTTGAGGCCTCACGTAAGGCTGTAACACAGCAGAATTGGGATTATAGATGGCAGCAGGTGCCCAAAAGAGGTACGAAAACACTTTTCAACCTTCAAAAGCCTGCAGAGGTTTGTAGGCGGGATGACTATTGCAAACGTGACTATGGCCACCCCAGGAAAGGCTAGCTTTATTTTTTATACTAAACCATAAGCGAAGATCACAACTGCATGTAAATATATATTTACATATTGTTCTATAGAATATGTCTGTACACTGTTGACAAAACGTTTGGGTAATGGTTAAAGTGGACCAATCACCAGGATTTTCACTATCCCTGCCCTAGGGACATCCTGATTTGGGATGCCCCGCTGTGTGAAACCCCTCATAATGTCCACTCAATTCACCTCTCTTCTGGTTCCACGGTACATGTGCGGATGCTCGTCCAATCGGCACTTTATGCCAGGCATACTAAAGTACCACATGAAGCCATTGTTTTGGCCAGTGTGTTTGGCATATGGTGCCGCGGTGGCCGCATCCTCGATTTCCCTATCTGGCTGGATGCGGGAGCGTGCACAGCTGCAGAGATGTGATTGCAGGCAATCTGGGCGGGTGACACAGTGGGGCACCAAATCGGCCTGCCCCTTACGTCTATTCTAAGTATGTCACACACCCCACTTCAATCATTGATTATTACACTTGGGGTAACTCCACCAGCAGGTGGCGACGTGCAGAGAAGTCATGAAAAACAAGCCCCTCCTGGTCTATACATACCTGGGACCTCCCACTCATTCCCCAGTGTTTCTTCTCTGCAAGATGGCGACAAGACAGAAGAAAGAAGTCTCCTGCTTGCAGGTAGCCGGGGTAACACCCCGGCCCCCCCTTTCTGGTCTATTTCTGCCCAGTCCTTTTTTGTTTGCCTAATAGATAACAACAGAAGCCTCCCAGCTTAGGCTGCTGGCTGGGTAATGGTAGATGGCACCTAATGGTGCCTAGGAGATTAGCTCCTCCGCTCGACCCCACAAGTGGGGCAACGCGGTTATCCGGCCTGGTGATCCGGATTTGGGATGCCCCGTCCCGCTGTCACCTTATTGGTGCTGTCCCTGTCCCCCGCTTGGTCCCTTTCTCCCTGCGCTAGAAAGAGGGGGGGGGGGGGCGCTATGTGATTACTAGTACTTGCTGAGTGTGATTGCTGTGTGTTTGTGCTTGATTGTATTTTTATTTTACTGACATGAGGTGGATTTTGGAGAGCCTCCCCACCTCAGGCGGTGGGCAATTGTATGGTGCCTCCTGACTGTACTACTATTTCGTGCCTGGGTAGGTTCTGCCTTGATGGGGGGCGGGGTTTGGGCGGCGCGTTTTGTCACTTTTCCGCCCGCTCCCGTTTTGCACAGGTTTTTTGGTAAGGTGCGGAGGTGAGGCTGGGCGCCATGTGTGTGCGGTGCCCGCTGCCTCCACTTGTGTGGTGTTATGCGGCTGTCTGGCGGGGGCCGCGGCCCGCGCTGCACTGTGTCCGGGAAGGGGGTGGGGCCGGAGCGCTTCGCGCGCTTGTGACGGCCCGCCCTTCTTCTTCTCTTCCTCGTTCATTCTCCCCCCCCCCCATCTTGACGCAATCGCATACTGCGAAGGGAGTACGCTGCCTTCTGCCGCCGTGGTGAGTTTATTCTTGTTGTGGGGCACATGTACGCTGTTGATGTAGCGCTTTTGGAAGTATTCCCTCAATGAATTGGTAACCGGCTGCACGGTCCAGCGGTTAGAGCACACGTTTATGGAGTTTGTTCCCCGACGGTGCCGGTTCGAGTCCCACTCTGTTCTTATGTTTTAATATGTTTTTAATATGTATGCATTTAGTTGCCCGTTAGTTTTTGTTGTGCATAACTTTGCATTTTTTTATTCCTGTGCTGCTGCATGTTTGATTGTCTATGGGCCATGGAGTGAATGTCTTCTTTTCCATAGCAGATCCTGGGTTCCCATACTGAAGGGGTCTCCCGGTTTTTAGATGCTTGGCTAGCTGGGGTACTGTCCCTTTATAATTACAAATCCCCCCACACGGGACATTTAAAAGGGGCATCCCGGGTCGCTTATGGCATAAATCCCTGGGTAATTGCGAATACCATAATTTCACCATTATGGAGGCTTCTAGTATAACGGAAACGGCCCTTGGGGCAATTCAGGCTATTTGGGGGTTGTGGGGCTCCTCTCCTAGGGGATGCTGTCATAATATGCATTCCATGTGTACGGTGGAATATTAAGCGCCAGTCCGGTACTCCGGCTTCTGGCTCCTCGCCGCCCGTGTCATCACCTACCCCTCCCCGCCTGTTCCGGACCCCATGTGACGTGGTCATGGGTGGGGATTCGCATTCCGAGGTGTGCGCCGGGTTGGCCAGCCTTGAGATAACGTTTTCCGCGGTGGTTGCTCAGAGGGCCACGGCTAAGCGGAAACACTTTCCCCCGCTCCGCAGGGTCACGATGTTGATGTGTTTGAGTCCTTGGACTGGGACGATTGCCCCCCGGCTGAGGAGGGGGAGCTCTTTGAGGATTCGGATGGGCCTGATGTCCAGCAATTGCCCGGCGCTGCGGGTGACCAGGTTGCTGGGGTGGCCTTCGACACCCCTTAAATATTGGCTCAATTGTTGAGTCGGTTCCTACGCCTAAGGGTGAGTTAATTGACGTGGTCTGGCCACGCTTGGAATTCCCAGTCCACGAATTTTTGAGGATGTCATACTTAAGGAATGGGTGCAGCTTACCCGTTTTGCTGGTGTTACGCCTAGTTGGGATAAAGAGTATCCTTTCCCGGCGGACTTGGTTAAGCGATGGTCTTCTTCCTGTGGTCGATGCTCCGGTTTTGTGGCTGTCCAACACGGCTGTGTTGCACTCTCCTGACTGTACTACTATTTAGGATGGTGAGGATCGCCGGAGTGACCAGCTGGCTAGCCACGCCTTTGTCGGTTTTGGTTCGGTTTTGTGGCTGGTTTTTTGTGCTTCGGCACTTTTGATGTTGGCTGCAAGGTCCTTTATCAGGGACTTGCCGTCGGGCCTTGATCCTGTTTGTGAAGAGTTTGTGGCTCTCAAGTGTTGTGAATCTTTTGTTCTTGCCACTCAGGTTGATGCCACGGTGATGTGTAGTAGAACCGCGGCCTTGTTGGATGGCTATCCGGCGGTTGGTGTGGCTGCGGTAATGGACTGCTAATTTTTATTTAAAAAAAAAAAAAAAAAAAAAAAAGACCATCATGACTCTTCCCTTTTAGGGTTTGTGACTCTTTGGTGAGAAATTGGATTCTGTTGCCAGAGGAGGTAAGTTGCCTCAGAGCAAGTGACTATGCCGTTCCTTTCGGGGGGGCGGCTTCTTTTAATCTCTCCTTTTGGGGAGCCAGAGCTGGCAGGGGCGCGGTCTTTCCCTGTCTTTAGGGGTGCCGGTTGGAACCAGGGTAGTGGCCGTCCCGGTCACTCCTGGGGCTCCAAGCCAACACCCGCTGCCAGGCCCGCTCAGCAGTGAGGGGGCGCCCTCATCCATGCGGGTGGGGGGACGGTTGCGACACCTCTCCCAGGTAAGGGACCAGGCGGTCTCGGTTAGATGGATTCGGGAGGTGGTGTCGTCCGGTTACAAGCTGGAGTTCGAGTCCCGACCTCCTCCAAGGTTTTTCAGGTTTCATGTGCCCACGGATCCTTTGGTCACGCAGGGGCTCCTGGCGGCGGTAAGAAATCTTCTGGACATGGCAGTCATCTGCCCGGTTCTGTCCTTGGTTGTGGGCCTCGGGTATTATTCGAATCTCTTTACAGTGTCTAAGAAAGATGGATCGGTGCATCCTATCCTGGATCTGAAGTTCCTCAACAGGTTTATACGTTCTTGGAAATTTCGCAGGGGAACTCTGCGCTCTGCCTTCACTTCTTTTCGGCAGGGGGACTTCATGACGTCCGTAGACATCAAGGCTGCCTGCCTTCATGTATCTATCTTTCCGGCTCATCAGGCCTTATCTTGGCTCCAAAGGTGTTCACCAAGGTGCTGGCCGTAGTGTTGGCCCTTCTCAGGGCTCAGGGGATTCGCATCGTGCCTTATCTGGATGACCTTCTCATCATGGCTCCTTTCTTCGGTCAATCGGAGACGGACACCAGGTCGGTGGTGTCCTCTCTGGAGAGTGACGGCTGGGTGATCGACTATCCCAAGTCCTCCCTCGCTCCGGCCAGGGTGGTGTCCTTCCTGGGGATGTCCTTGGATTTTTGTCAACACAAAGTGTTTCTGTCACAGCCCACGGTTCTCTCGATTCAGGAATTGGCGCAGTTTCTTATATCCAATCCTTGCCTGTCCGTCCGGTTGGGGATGAGACTGGTGGGGTTGATGGTAGCCTCCTTCGAGGCGGTGCCCTTTGCTCATTTTCGCACAAGGACGCTTCAGCTTCATCTTTTGGCGTCTTGGGATCGGCGACCGCGGTCGTTGGATCGGTCCTTCCGGATGTCCCCTCGGGTTCGGCAGTCTCTTCTGTGGTGGATGGTCTCGGACAATCTTCTGAAGGGTAGGTCATTTCTGACCCCGCTTTGGGAAACTGTCACCACGGACGCCAGTTTGTCAGGATGGGGAGTTTTCTGGAAGGATCTTCGGTTCCGGGGGCGGTGGGGCCTTCAGGAAGCCCACTTGCCCATCATTGTTCTGGAGTTGAGAGCCATCAGGTTGGTTCTGTCTCACTTGACGCAGCATTTACAGGATCTGCCGGTTCAGGTTCGGTCGGACAATCGGACGGCGGTTGCTTACATCAATCACCAAGGAGGGACTCGCAGTCTGGGTGCTCACAGAGAGGTGTTTCTGATTCTTGTTTGGGCAGAGACTCATGTCCCTTGCATTTCGGCAGTGTACATTCCAGGAGTGGAAAACACGGAGGCGGACTTTCTGAGCCGGTGTTCGTCTCGCCGGGGGGAATGGTCTCTCCATCCCCGGGAGTTTCGGTCGCTTTGTCTCCGGTGGGGGACGCCGGAGGTGGATCTGTTTGCCTCTCGTCACAATCACAAGCTTCCGACATTCGTGTCGCTGTCTCAGGATTCTCTGGCTCTGGCGGCGGATGCCATGTCCCTGAGCTGGAGGGACCTGGGGTTTCTTTATCTGTTTCCTCCGATTCCCATGCTAGGCAGGGTGCTGCGAAAGTTGGTTCTGGAAGGAGTTCCCGCCGTTCTCGTGGCCCCAAGGTGGCCAAGGCGGGTGCGTTTCGCAGACATCGTTCGTCTGGCGGTGGATCAGTTCGATCTGCCTCTTCGGCCGGATCTTCTCACTCAGGGCCAACTGTGTTACCCCAGTTTACCAACGCTGGCTTTGACGGCTTGGCTGCTGAGACCTCCATCTTAAAGGAGGAGGGTCTTTCGGATTCGGTCATTCAGACTCTTATTAGTGCCAGGAAGAGATCTTCTTCTTCCATCTATTATAGGTCTTGGAGATCTTATATTGATTGGTGTGAGGCTAGGTCTTTGCCTTGCCGGGTCTTTTCTGTGTCTAGGATTTTGGAGTTTCTTCAATCAGGGCTGGACTCCGGTCTTCAGCTGAGTACTTTGAAGGGGCAGGTTTCTGCTTTGTCTATTTTTTTTCAGAGGTCTTTTGCTAGCCATTCTTTGGTCAAGACTTTTTTCCAGGGGGTTTCGCATCTGCGGCCTCCTAGGAAGCCGTTGCTCCCTGTTTGGGATTTGAATTTGGTTCTCTCTGCTCTTCAGGCTCCTCCTTTTGAGCCTTTGCGGGATATTGCTCTGTCCACTCTGACTCAGAAGGTTGCCTTTCTGGTGGCCATCACTTCGGTTCGGCGTGTTTCGGAGTTGGCAGCTTTGTCCATTCAGGCTCCTTATTTTGAGGAACATCAGGACAAAGTGGTTTTTCGCTTCAAGTCAGACTTTCTCCCTAAATTGGTCTCTGCTTTTCATCTTAACCAGGACATTGTTCTTCCTTCTTTGTGTCCTAAGCCTAAGAATGTCAAGGAGAGTGCGTTGCACTGCTTGGATGTTGTACGTTGTGTCAGGTACTATCTACGTACTACGTCTTCCTTTCGTAAGACTGATGCCTTTTTCGTTGTGCCCTGTGGGCCTAGGAAGGGCTTGGCTCCGGCTAAATCTTCCATTAGCAAATGGATTCGTCAGGCGATTGTTGGAGCCTATTCTGCCAAGGGGAAGGATCCCCCTTTTCGTGTTACTTCTCATTCTACTCGTGCGGTTGGTGCGTCCTGGGCTTTTCAGCACCAGGCTTCTGTTGAACAAGTTTGTAAGGCTGCGACTTGCTCTTCGGTTCACACTTTTTCTAAGTTTTATAAGGTTGATGTGCGGGCCTCAGCAGATGCTGTTTTTGGCCGCAAGGTTCTGCAGGCTGCAGTGGTTTGAGTTTCTGCGTTATTGCCTGGATGGATACCCGCCCTTTTTCTGGACACTGCTGTTGGATGTCCCAAGTGTAATAATCAATGATTGAAGTGGGGTGTGTGACATACTTAGAATAATACCATTTTGTGAATACTCACCTGTAAAATGGGTATTATAAGTATGTCACACACCCCACTTCACCCGCCCTTTTTGGTATCCCGGATTCTTTATAGGGTGAAGTTTTCGTTTACAGTTTGAGGGTTTTTTTCCTGGTACCTTGTCTTTACTGCTGTTTGATTACTGGGGAATGAGTGAGAGGTGCCAGGAATGTATAGACCAGAAGGGGCTTGTTTTTCATGACTTCTCTGCACGTCGCCACCTGCTGGTGGAGTTACCCCAAGTGTAATAATCAATGATTGAAGTGGGGTGTGTGACATACTTATAATACCCATTTTACAGGTGAGTATTCACAAAATGGTATTTTTAGACTCCAGGGCCGGCCTGGGCCGTAATTGTTCCGCATTAAGTGATACTGTAAAGTATAAATCCTGTTAGCAATACTGTTTTTATTTTCTGCAGCTCTCAGGAAAAAACGACTTGCTGGTGACACATCTCTGATGACTTACCGTGGCCATGGAGTCCTGCACACTTTGATCAGATGTCGCTTCTCCCCTGCATACAGCACTGGTCAGCAGTATGTCTACACCGGATGTTCTACTGGCAAAGTTGTTAGTAAGTAACTATCAATTGCGAAGATATATAGGCAGGAGCGGACTGGCCATAGGGAGACCCGCACTGCTTTGGGGCCAGTTGGGCTGCTACTTTTAACATCCACATGCCCCCTTAGTCTCCCTCTCAGCCCCCTGTACCCACAAGCCAAGTAACCCCAACCCCTCAATGCTATAGACCCGGCATCATGGTTGGGGGGCTCAGCAAGGATGGCTGGGGCCAGCCAGAAGCTAATTTTTGGCCCCAGTCCACCACTGTATGGGGGAGGTTTCATTCATTCATGTGTCTTATGTTGTAGTCTAGAGTAGCCTTTTGATTAATAATTTCATTTCTTTATTTGCAGTATACGACTTGCTAACAGGTCAGATAGTGAAGAAACTGACAAAACACAATGCGTGTGTACGAGACGTGAGCTGGCATCCATGTGACACCAGACTTGTGAGCACCTCTGTAAGTAATGCTCCAATGACAGAATTATTTGAATACCATGATATAGTTTTGTGTCATAAACCAATATTAATAATCCATATAAACAGTATGGGAGGAGGGGCTACTTGGTGCACCCCAGCTGAAGAACAAGCCATCCAAGCTTCTGCTTTCCTTCTCCTGGGAGATATAAAATCTTGGGGTGAAAGGTATTTGAGCATACCATTCCACTTTTATAAGGGTGATCTGCTCCATTCGATTTCATGTCTCCTGTGCCAGTCTGTTGGGAGTAGCAGCATTAACCACTCTCAATAGCTGTCCAAGGCCTGCATGATGGGTAAAAGCATGTCTACACGTCAGTAGAACTGCAATAGCAATACAGTAAGCTCTTATTCCAGCATAGACTGGCTTAGGGGAGAAGCCATTAGGGTTAAGCAAATACAGTACCATTCTGCTTTTACAGGGGGTAATGCCCGGTTGCACACCTGCTTCTTGTCAGAGAACCCACAATCATCAGCACTGGTTCACTTATAGACTGTATAGACACCCTGTTTGCTAGGGTGCTGGAAACGCGTCACTGGGCAGAGTTGCTCCTCACACTTGTTAGTGTAAGGAATGTTGACTGACGTGACATTTTTAGCCCCCTGGACACAGGGCACTGGGCTGAAGGACCAGATGGCTCATCCAGCAACTAGCTGTGGGGTGAGAGCTGTGAAGTACCAAAGGAGGAAACCACAGGATAATAAAGGCCATGTTTTCGGTCATGCCAAGGTCTAGGATTCCAAACCCCAGTTCCAAAGGACAAGAACAATAGCGGTGATTGACAGGTCAGGCCGAGGTCAAACTACGGTATAGACTTAATCGGAGATGGGCATCCTAGCAATTGCTATAATGGACATTGGACCTTTGGAAGATGGCTGAAGAGTAACCTCTCCTCTTGCTGTTATGTGTCCCCTTCTCGGCCAGTAGCCAGAAAAGCAGTAGCCTGAGAACGGGACACGTGAATGCCCGCCGGCCAATCTGACGGGCACATTTTGCCGTGGAGAGTGAGGTGACGGGTGATATTGGGGGTTTTCAGGGGCTTCGTGGAGGGGGGTACCCCAGTAATACACCTGGAGCAGACCAACTTCTGTTTTTTAGTAGAATGGGGGTTAACCTTTACAGTAAGATTACCTCTAGGTATGCTGCTTGTCTAACTACAGTAATGTATGTTGTGTGACTATTTTTCTTTCTGTAATTCTAGATAATGCTTTATCTGTTATGTTCTCATTGCAGTGGGATGGCGCTGTTCATGTGTGGGAACACCAGCAGTCAGAGTTTTATGAGGATGACCTTTATGTCCCACCACTAGACCCCGATGCCAGCCCTGCTAGCAGTTCCAGCTCCTGGTAGCCTTCAGCACAAGCATCATATATGCGCTTTGTGTGTATGTTTTACTGAATGTGATTGTAGGGAAAAATGTTTCTTTTTAGGAGCTGACAAAACTGTGAGGGTGACTATGAAGAGGGTTGCAGATTTGGTGGTGGGTTTCCTGTGTACACAGTGTAGAAACACCTGTTGCCCACATATGGTAAAAAGATGAGACCACTACTGGTAGCTTTGTTGTGTTCCTGACTTCTTTCTTTAATAAACGTCCTATTCTTTGACATTTGGTATTTGTTGTTTGTGTTTTTATGACCACGTTGCCTTTAGATCTGAACTATGTATAGCTTATTTTTGGCATCCCAAGTGCACATTACCCAGAAGTAGAAGTGGATCCAGGCAACAACAGTGTTTCTGGTATAAAAAGAAGAGAGGTGGCACCAAGGAGGAGGGGGCGTCTTAACTTGCCTGCCAGAGGCAGGTACAGAATAGTGGCAACTTTTTGCAGTGTGTGAAGAGGGCTGTTTAACACAGTGCAGCAGATAGGAAGCCACTGTACACTTACGTGAGCCAGCCGCTGCAGAATCAGTGGCTCAGCTCCATTCAGTTATTCAAGAGGCTGTGACCTCACACCACTGGTTGCACCCTTGTTCACCTCTAGCTGGAGGCATGCCCGGGCCGGCCAATCACAAAGGGCTGCCCCAAGTGTGCGTCTAGCTAAAAGTAAAGCGAGGCCATGACCTGTACATGCATTGGAACAAGGTTAGGTGACTAGGTGTGGCAATTTTAATGGGGTTTCACACAGTGGGGCATGCTAATATGGAGTAGAAATTGGACGGCCGTATGGGCAATTCTCAGACAATTCCCTATGCCATGGGTGGGCAATGCCAGGATGCCCCTCAGTGTGAAACACTCTGGGTTCGCTCACGCTCCAGCAGCGCATGAGCAGGCTGCGGCTACATCCCCAACAAGGTGCATTACTATTGTGATTCACTATACAAAATTTGTCTTTGATTAGGGCCCCAAAAATAATAAGCTTATATATATTTATTATTGTAAAGGGGTAGCATCAAATGGCAAGCTCTTTAGGTTGTTCATGGATATCTAGACCTCAAAGTGCCAGAAATTCTCCCAAAATCTAGCTTGTGCATACATGATAAATAAGTATAGAATTCATTTACCTGAGGTCTTTCTGTAAGTCTTGACTCGCCCAGAAATAGATGGCAACCAGTCGCTGGAGAGTGGTCCAGCTCTAAATCCCATTGGACATCTGTGGAGAGATCTTAAAATTGCTGTTAGGAAAAGGCTTTTTCCCTTCCAATAACCTGGAGCAGTTTGCAAAGGAAGTGTGGTCCAACATTCCTGCTGAGAGGTGTAAGAAGCTTATTGATGGTTATAGGAAGCAACTGATTTCAGTTATTTTCAGTCTGGGTACTGGTGCCCACAGCCCATGCCTCAGTCTGTCTTCAGCATTCGTAAAATGTGCCCTATTGTTGACAGTGAATTAACTATCTGAATGCCCTTCCTTTATGTTTTGCATAATCCACATATGGTAAGACTATTTTATTTTGTTAATGAAGCTGTATGTTCAAAAGGTCTGTTTAATATTACCTTTAAAGCACAACAGCCCCCTCAAGTCTATAAGACTCATTGGGGGCGGGGGCTGGGCTACCTTTTTATGGGAAATCCCGAGCTGGGATTCCCCACTGTATGAAATCCTGATGGCCACCTGATCTTCCCTGAGCCCTCAGTGCCCCGGCCGTATCCCCACCATACCTCTGTCTAGACGCACAGACATCTAGAGGCGATCAGGGATGCGGCCGTCGGCACTTGCTCTATTCAGGTTTCCCTGTTGCTCTGAGCTTGTTGCGGCAAAGTAAAACGGATTAAAAGGAGAGCCTCTGATTGGCTGAGTGGTCTGCACATGCAGCGTGGGAACTATAAAAAAGTGCATTTGCAGGTGACCCCGGGGAACACGCAGGGCATCCACAAGGGATGCACAACCAGAGAGGAACAAAACACAAGAGAGTCAATTATTTTTAGTCGAAGTTTTATATGTAGTTTTTAATTAGTATTAAATGCTTTCAATGTATCAATCCACAATTCCCAACGTATGTCCATCTATGAAATGTTCGGGACTTTAGGAAGCTCTTGTGTATGTGTATATATATATATATATATATATATATATCTCTGTATAGTATAATCCAAACTGTACAATGAAAGTGTTTCACGATTGTACGCCGTGTGTCATGTAGAGGGTCTGGGTGTCATGTGTGAGGGAGTCAGCAGCTGATAGGGGGAAGGGATTAGAGGCGTCCTTCCTGGGGGTTGAAGGGCAGGAGAGCAGCTGTTCTGTGGAGGTCTGTGTGGTTCTGGGGTGTGTGATGTGTGCCTGTGTCTTCATGTCCTTTTAGAAGAGAGCTTGTGTTATGGATAGGATTCTGTCTCGTCATTTCTCTGCTTGTGTGTACTGTGCTGCGGTCTTACTCTTCCTCAGATTTACCATGTAGCTTCTCTCCCTATTTTACCAACATCTCAACAACTTCTTACCAGTGCACCTTCCCTTTCCGTCTGCCACTTCTGCTGTGCTCCTCTAATTCTGATCCACCTTCTGCCATGTCTGCTGCCCTCTCAAACTGTTTCTGTGCTCTGGTGTGTATCTGTTCAGAGCTGTGTGCCCGTATAGTGGGCAGCGTGTGTATGAGAAGAGGGTATCACTTGTGGCTGGCAGCTGTGGTCAGTGTGACGCCGCTCCTTCAGGAACTTGGGAACCCCCGCAGCATTTTCACCAACACCAACAACTTCTTCAATGTGTGAGTACAGTTTTTATGTATTTTTTATGCCAATATGTGTGTTTAGTAATTGCCACCGTGATCATGTTATAGATACACAATGGGGTAGTTTCAGAGCCTCACTTCTTTTTTGGGGCTGGTTCCAAGCCAGGTAAAACTTTATATCCGTGCTCCTATTATAGCTCATCATGTGTGAATAAGGCATTGATTCTATTCAATACAAGCAGAAGTTGGAGATCAAAAAAAATTAGAAATTCTCTTTAGATTTGTTATTATTATTTAAACTTTTTTCTTTTTTGGATTTTTCCAATTTCATAATATATTCATTCAAATGTCACTTACATTAAGATCCTTTATAATTTCTCACCAGCTTAAAGCGGACCAAACCCCACATTTTTAACTTGCATCCTCTAAATTGCTCCTCCCATTAAGAGCACCTTTTGCTAATTTTCTCTGCTCCCATTTCACTCTAATCCCAGATAATTTTGCTTGTTTTAGCTGAAAAGCTCCGCCTCCTCCATTCATTGTCATTGCCAAATCTATGCAATGACTGATCACCTGCCATCTTGCAGAGAGAGAGACAGCAATAAAAACTGTGTTCCAAGACGAATCGAAAAGTGGAAATATCCATTTCTAGTTTGGCACCCTAAGAAGAAAGTAGCAGCAGGGGCTTTGGCCAAATGTATTTCACCCCCATGATCCTTCATCCTTAGCCCCCCCCCCCCCCCTCCTCTTAAGGGAAGGACAGAAAGGGGAAAGATAAAGACTAAAACTAAATAGAAAGAAAAAAGAAAAATAAAATCTTTAGATTAGATTTAGGTTTTTAATTGTGCAGTGTATTGATAGTAGTAGCCATTGATAGGAAGAGCAGAGGTGACCATAGCCCAGCCGGCTGGACACAATGAATTGGGCACCCCCAGCTGGTTCCAATTCAATCATACAAATGTGTCCTAGGGGAATCCCCCCCTACACCCTAAAGTGCATGCTCATATACATCTAGCATCCCATGCTGCTCAAATAGAGCACCGAGAAGAATGGTTTTGCTATGTAGTGGCATCCCCACTCTATCCACTGTGTCCCTCACCAACACCTGATGTTCTGCCAAGTGCACAGAGCAGGGATTGAATAGAGGCCAACGGCTTTCTTCTGTGTTGCATTTGAACAGCGTGAGATTTGAAATTGTCAGTGTCCTTAAGCTTTTACACTGTGGACATCCCGAATAGGGATGCCTGCTGCCACCCCACTAAGAGTTGCAGTGTGGTTACCAGCAGCAGGCAAAGCTGCCGGGGGGGGGGGGCAAAATTAAGTGAAGGTAGGGGGTCCGAATGGCCTTCGAGGGGGATGCCAAGAGAAAAAAAAAGTTAAACATTGTTAAACCTGTGGTACGCCCCCTCCCATTCTGGCTCCCTGTGTGACCACACTTCGCTCACCACAAAGGCCAGCCCTGTCTCCCTTTTTAAAAAACATGCCAACTGTTTTCTTTGTTGACCAGTAATTAAAAAGCCCCTGACCTGGAACAGGAATAAATATGAACTCTGTGTTTACTTCCCAGTATTCTTGTTCTACAGCCAGGCAACTAGCTTCGAATACTGTGTTCAGTTATGCTTTTACTGCTGACTATCTTTTGGTATTCAATGTAACTAAATGGTGCATGTGCTCTTAAAAGCAATCCTATATTCCCATATTCCTTATTATATTCTTAAAAGAAGTCCTAGATTCAACATTCTGCTCCTAAAGTAATACCCTAATATTGTACTGCTTTTCGTTGGACATTATATATCTGTCAAGATGTCATTTAATGTATTTCTATTTATAAATGCTTCATATGGGTGATGTAACTACATTTACTGAGCCAGCAGCTCCTGTTTTCCTGCTACACAACATGCCATGGTTATTTATATTGCCAATCTCCCTGCCAAGCAGGTTACTGGCCCCTAGCTAATGCTGTTGCAACCTAAATAAAATGATTCCCAAATAAACATCTGAAGTTTTTTTTTCTTTTTCAAAAGCAATGAGTTTAGTTTTGTTGGGTACAAAACAAAGTCTGAGTGTACTTTATTCTAAAAGCATTTCACAAACATTGGAGAACCTTAAAGTGGACCAACAACCAGGGGTGATCGGCCCGGGAATCTATAAGATTCACGGGCCCATCACCTCCCTCACCGCGGGACATCCGAGATCGGGATGTCCTGCGGGGTGAAACCCCCCCAAAACCCCAATAAAACCTTACCTTATCGTCTGTGAATGGCCGATGTGGGCGTGCGCCCTGTAAGAGTGACGTGCGGGAGGCGGCGGTGGATGCGCTGTCTTGTCCGTCGGCGGGGATTGGACGATGCGGTCACGTGGGAGCGGGGTGAGGTGAGTTTTTGGGGCTTTCTGGGGGGTTTCACACAGCGGGGTGACCCCCCCCCCCCGAAGTGGACCAAAACCCAGGATAGTCAAAATCCTGGGTGTTGGTCCACTTTAAAGGGACTGTAAACCCAACATCAATAATACGGCAGCAAGCAGCTCACCTGGTGCCTGTGCCATGTGCCTTGTGTCTAATAGCCATTCCGTCCCATTGTGCTCTCAGAGCAAACAAGCCCGCCAAGCCTGGCATCTGGTGTTCAGGGAAAGGAAGGTCCGCCAGCCTTCTACCCTGGCATTCCATCAGAGAGGAGTGGTTTTATACTCCAGGGGCCTCTGGTGTCTACCCTCAGGTCACTCTGAGTCCCTAGAGTGGAGGGGCATAAAGGGGATTTTGCTGGTAAATTCTTCATGTTTAACAGACTGCTTTCATTCAGTCTGGAGAAAGGAAGAGAAATGAAGTGTAGACATGAGCGACTACTGTTGTGGACGATATGTGGGGAACCAAGGTGACATTACAATGGTAATTATGTAAAATCATTCGCCTAGTGTACCACTGTTTGGGAACAGTGCTCTACAGCCAGGGCTGTATTTGGTGTTCATGCTGCCCCAGGCACTTCAAGTGTTGGCGACCCTTTTTGCGAAGTAATGTTGAGCAGCTATCGGAAAAAAAAGAGCGGAAGGAATGACATAAAAAAATAGAAGAAAAGGAGAAAGAAAAGGAATGGCATAGCAGATGAAAGAAAAAAAGAATAGATGGAAAGAAAGAAAAAGACAAGAAGGAAAGAATAGAATGAAAAAAAAATAATACAATGACTGAAGAAATAATACAAGTAAGGATAAAAGAAATAAAGGGCATGGCAGAAAAAAAACAGGTGAAAGAAAGAAACAAAGGTGGGCCCCCTAAATGTGCATCCCCCCCCCCCCATTTTTCCATGGCGTCGCGGTCCGCCAGTATAAAAAATTAATGTGTGTAGGGAAGAGAGGTTTCAAGGGGAGAAATGCAGAGGAACATGCATTCTATTATACTGTATATATATACACACACACACACACACACACACACACACACACACACACACACAATGTGGCTTTGGAGCATTTGTAGGAAAGCATTGATGCGGAAACAACTCATAGCAGTAACGTCTGTGCCTCCCCCCCCCCCCCCCCCCCCCGCAGGTGGTCACCCTAGGCACAGGCCTAGGTTTGCCTAATGGTAAATACAGCCCATATAAACCATGTGACCACCATGGCATTCAGTTGACCCTCATGTCACCTTGCATCCTCCTATCCTTTATCCGTAGTGTAGCACCCACACACGATGCCTCTTCCAGAGAAGGAGGTGCTGGAGTGCACACATCTTGGTTAGCTGATGTCCAGTGACTCATACAATATACACACAAAACACAAAATCAATTTAACTGCTGTGTTAAAGTAAAGAGAAAAGTTCCTGCGCAGCTGTAAAATTCAGCATCTCCTTTCAGCACACTGTAAAATTCAGCATTCTTGTGCAGCTCAGCATGGCATTCATACTTCTACGCTTCCTGCTCTGTTACCACAGGGAAACCGATCAGCGTACATACAGGTATACGGGGAATATGGGCCGTGCATTCATGCCAAGCTTGAACGATGAGGAGGTCTCATCACTGACTCTCTTTACAGCAGGGATGCCAAATAGATATAGGATGAAATTACCGCACTAGATTTGGTTTTAGGATTTCCAAAAAATAATTACTACAGTTTACAAAGTACAACATGCCGTAGCCTGAATATCCCAACAGGTTCAAAGGTAACATTTAATAATAGGGCACAGAGCAAAAAGAAAGTGATGGCTACGGTCAATCCACTTCAATCCATAACCATGTGCCCTTCACCTTTTAGATTGCACTCTTACCAGAGAGGATTAAAATATCAATACCAATTGAGTTTCTCATCCATTGAAATTATAAGCCTCCTTCCAATCATAAGTAGCAGATAGAGCCTGTGCCTTAGAAGCAGCTCAAATGCGGGTTCACCATATAAAAAAAAGCCAAAAAGAAAGGAAAAAAGATCTAGCATATTACGTTTTTAATAAAAACTGTATATAAAAAGATGCCAATAATGCACTCACAATAAAAACATCTGCACATAAGCGGTTAATGACATGAGCGGTTCTCACCCAACCTCTGATTCACCTCGGCCGATGGTGGAGGGGAAGGGGAGATAGTCTGCTGTCAGATGCGTCCAAATCGTGGTGGAAATAGGTGGAAGGAGGCTTATAATTTCAATGGATGAGAAACTCAGTTGGGATTTAATTAAGGCTGATATTTAAACCCTCTCTGGTAAGAGTGCAATCTAAAAGGTGAAGGGCACATGGTTGTGGATTGAAGTGGATTGACCATAGCAATCACTTTGGGACTTTGCATGCCATTTTGGGACAACGGTGGATTTACTCATTTGTTTGGACATTTTTAATGATATAGCTATCTTTTTGCTCTGTGCCCTATTATTAAATGTACAGCAGGGATGCCGCCTAGGGACCATGCATGCCAGAACAAATGCCCTTTTTATGTGACAATGATGCTGTCCAGGCCCCATTTTCTGCATGACCTACAAAACCTGGACCTTGCATGGGGCTATGTGTGGGGATGTCCCCATGCACTAGTACAGCTGGTTTCCATTTTGTATGTAACATATGTTGGTCCTAGTTAATATCTCTGTACTATATTTCAAAATACTAAAAAATAGAAATATTAAAAAATAGAAAAATAGAAAAGTGCCTGGCAATCGTGCTGGTGTGAAACCAGCCACAGTAGGCATTAACAGGCTGAGTCTGGAGTTCCACGTTAACTAGCTTTTTTAAATATGCAAATCCTTTTTTGCCACACACACAAGGCTTACCCTTCTTTAGTTAATCAGCATGCTTTGAAACTTACCCCTGTGTCGACCACGATGCTATATCAGAGGTATCTACTTTGGGAACCGTGAAGCTTCCTTTCAGCAGGCCAGGGGTTTAAATTAGACACCAAAAGCAAGCTAGGGGTATAAATCAGACATCAGGAAGTGCTCTGTAAGTGGAGGGTGGAGCGCCTGTGTGTTGCCAAAACAAATGTCTTCTAAAAAGTCTGCAACTTTCTTATGTCTACCTGATTTTGATGAATATATAGGCTGTAATCTGGACTGTACTTCCCATTAGGCACTGGAGGACCTGTGCCTAGGGCAGAATGATGCAGGTGGGTGGCAACCCCCAGGATAAAATCATAACTTTAGTAAGGTTATAACAAGTAAGATGCCAAAAAAAGAAAAAACAAACAAATCATTTGCAAAAAAAGCCAGTGTCAAAGTTGGGTGGATTGCAGGGGTA
The DNA here is from genome assembly GCA_027917425.1 of Gastrophryne carolinensis. Lineage (NCBI taxonomy): Eukaryota > Metazoa > Chordata > Amphibia > Anura > Microhylidae > Gastrophryne > Gastrophryne carolinensis. The sequence continues at coordinate 420,129,783 of CM051234.1, read as the reverse complement.
TTTCAAACCCTGTGTTACAAATAGGGGTAAATAGGGGTCCATTCGGCCTTCACAACCCCCCTGCCCTATTTCCCCTGAACTGTATGCTCTCAATTTTTATGAATGTATTCAAGTATACCTAAACCTAGTCTTTACTCATGCCTTAATGCATATTCATTTAAACTTAAAGGGATACACCAGGGAAAGCCAATTGTTAGAACATTGTGTTGGGCTACGCTTGGCATTGCACTTAGCTGTTTTCCGTTTTTAAATCGAAGAAGAAAAGGCCAAGATATTAAAGTGGACCAAAACCCAGCTCAAAGTCCCCCATAATAACTACGGCATTTAAATTAGCGGCTATATCTATTTGCCTTAGCATCAAGTTTTCTGTGGATTCTGATATATCTGGAGGCTCATAGCAAGCCCCCATCAGTATTTTATTTTTGTTTCTCCCTCCATGTATTTCTACCCATACAGACTCCACATGGTCATCCCCCTCACATATATCCTCCCACAGAGTGGGTTGTAGAGAGGATTTTACAAATAAGCAGACTCCACCCCCTTTGCATTTTTTTCGGTCCCTCCTAAACACACAGTAGCCCTGTAGATTTACTGCCCAGTCATAGCTTTCATCCAGTTATGTCTCTGTTACCCCCACTATGTCATATTGTTCTTCTGTTATTATTAGTGCATCAGTGCAATGCATATGGTTATTTTGAGTATTGCCCTTATGCCTGCTAGATGTCCCCCCTCTCCCTTCTTTCCTCTAGGCTGTACAAATTTAGTTCTTTAAGTCTCTCCTGATAAGTTTTAAGTTTAAGTCCTTCCACCATTTTCGTTGCCCGCCTTTGGACACGTTCTATTTGAATAATGTCTTTTTGCAGGTAAGGTATCCAGAACTGCACACAGTATTCTAGCTGTGGCCTTACCAGGGATCTATACAGCGGCATCACAACCTCCCTCTTCCTACTGGTGATGCCTCGAGCTGTGCAGCCGAGCATCCTGCTTGCTTTTCCCACTCCCTGGCTACAGTGTCCTTATCTTGCAGCTTTCAGTAATCAGTACCCCTAAATCTTTCTCCCCCAAGGTCCTGGCTAACACAGTACTTGTCATAGAAGCAGGGATTCCTTCCTACCAAGCCTTCTTCTAAGCCACTTACAAACATATTAAACATATTTTAGCCATCCTCTTCCCCAGAACAGATGCACCCTCCCCATTGAGGTGCAGCCCATCCCTGCAAAAGAACCTATAGCCCACTGAGAGGTCGTCCCAGTTCTGTATGAACCCAAACCCCTAATTTTTACTCCAATTTTTGAGCCACCTGTTTACCCCCCTAATCTTCTGTTGCCTCTCTGGTGTGGCTCTTGGAAATCCTCCTCCATACCCGTCCCCTCCAGTGACTTATTTAGTCACATGGGGAGGAATTCTCAGAGGCACCACCTCTTTGGTAAAAAAGCCTCCCCCCCAGCCCTCACCATTACTTATGCCAATACTGCTGCCCAATTACCCACACCCTTACCTGGGGCACCGGGCGTCTTCCAGTGGTGCCTGAAGCTGCATAGGTGCTGGTTAATTGGCAGATCCGTTTGGCCCTTGAGCCCTGGGTTACCAGCCCCTATGCCTGGTGCACAAATTACATTTAAAAAATATAATTTTAAACAAAAAAAATAAAAATACACTTTACTGCATGTCTTTTGTATAGAAAAAAACACTGCACTATTTTTTTAAATAAAAAAGGTACAACTTGCATTCTGTCATTCATTTGGCTGATGCGAGAGTTTGGGGGCACTATGCACATAAGATGATTGATAGCAAACTTGCACGGTGCTAAGTCAAGCCAATGGGGTCAGCTTCTGACTGCTGAAAATAAGAGGCCCCGGAAACGGTATTAAAAAGTCATAGGGCACTATGAACGTGAGGGCACATACACCAATGCACCAGCCACCACCCCCTGGCCTGCACATACACACACACCAATCCTCCAGCCACCACCTCCCTGCGCCAAAACCAACAAAATGCCCCTGTGCACAAACATCTGTCTGCCAGCCACACCCTTACATACATACACATCAACCCACGAGCCACAATCTGACCCACACACACACTCCAATCCTCCAGCCACCACCTCCCTGCACCAAAACCAACAAAATGCCCCTGTGCACAAACATCTGTCTGCCAGCCACACCCTTACATACATACACATCAACCCACACACGCACCCTAATCCACAACCTGATACACACATCTTATATAAGGATTGACCAGCCTGTGTCCTGGGGGATGAATTGGCCCAATTTACCAGTCCCCACTCTTCATGCTCGCACACTATCCACATGTCGACCCCCCCCACCCCGCACACATACACAGATATATTTGGCAAGCATCCCCCCATGCACACAAAATCCACCTGTCACTCCCCCCTCACACATACACACAATTCATGTGTCCCAACACACACACACTCACACTTGCCAGTCCCCACCCCCCCATCCATTTTGTCCATTTTGTATCTGGGGGGAAGTATACTAGCAGCTGGGGGAATATGTTGATGGCATCTTTGTTCCATCCTGTGAAACCTGTAGGCCTCTGGCACACACCAACGCTGCATACAGATGCAGCATTTTTTACAGTGATCATTTTGTAATAGCAGGCTTGTATCTGCTATATAATGTAACTCAGCAGAGTTATGTTTTTGTCCTGCTTGCTAGATTGCACAAAAGTCTAAGCATGAGGTTTATTACTGTTAGTGCTGCTGCCTCTGTACTGTGACAGAACCCATACAATAAATGGGCCCCACAGCAGTCTACAGTATGAGTACAGTGTATCTGCTTTTTGTGGGTGGGGGGGCACTATGAACTTTTCTATGGTGCCCTGTGAAACCTATGTATAGCCCTTGGTAGTATCTTAGTACCGTGCCTTACAGTACATTTAGTCTGAGCTGGACTAGCAACTGTTGAGGTAGTTTGTCAGGTTGTCACCATTGGTGAAAATGTATAGGCTACATTGACATTTCCCTATTTGCAGATGAACTGCTTCCAGTGCTACATTAAGTAAAGAAAATAGGACAGACATGATTAAAATAGGGCACCAGAACATGCCCATAGAAATGTTGCCTCCCTCTAATTCCACCTACAGGGCAGCTAAGATGCTGTGAATCAGTGGCTTTCTCTTCCATTGTCCTGGCAGCTTCTTTGGAGGTCATACAGATGTGCAATATTGGCGGCACCTTGAGACACCTGCTTTTTATTCCAGTTATCATACTGAACACAGTTTCTTGATTTCATGATCGCTAAAAAAACAAATGTCATACAAAATTGGCTTTCAAAATGACAACTGGAGTAAAAAGTTGCTGTTGTTGTGGATAGGTATACTGTCCTCCTTTGAGCAGGGTGCCGGTCCTATCATTCAACTATAATCTATAGATTGGGCTATAAAGCCCTTCCAGATTTGGTGCCAAGAACATAAAAATTCATGTGGCTGCTTCTCCTACTGTTATGTGGCAGGGACATGAATTTCATGTGCCTGGCAAAAACAACACTTACCAGCACCAGGAATCACCCCTTCCCCCGGGGAGACCTTCCACCGTCTGGGGTCTTCAGCGAGACAGAGAGCACCCGTTATCTGCTCTATACAGCAGCATTTGTCATCTTGCTTGCTAACACAGGGAGGGGTCTTTTATACAGATCCTCTGCCCCGCTGTCTGCTTCAGTCGATCACTTCCTGCTGTCAGTGAGCAGCGTTGGAAGGAAGTAAGCATCAACAAAAAATGAAAGTTTTTTTTTATAGTGTCTGCCAGGGCCTCTGCGTCCTGGTCTACCATCCCCTATAGCTGGTGCCCAGGCTGGTTTTACTAGGAAGGGGAGGCTGCACACCATCTTTTAATTCTTAAGGGGTTAACCCTTGATAGGGCACATAGTGGTTGAATTCATATGAAAATGACATAGAGCGCGCTTTTAAATTTGGGCTGTGAGTCTTTTACACGCAATATGATTTTTAAAAAAAAACTTATTTTTAAAATATTATATTTTTCACATATTTCACCCAAAAATATTGAGAAAACACTGAAAAAAATACAAACAAGGCATTTTATTTTAAAGCCCAAACTCTGCTAAAAAACAATATATAATTTTTCTGAAAATTCCTGCAAAAATCACAGTTAAACATGTATAGCACAAAATGCCAAATGGCCTGGCAGCAGAGGGTGACAAATTATCTAGGTAAGCTGGCACTGAAAGGGTTTAGGGTCACATCTTTGCTTTCCGATTTGGTTAAAAGGACTGTCCATGTAAGAGGTTAATAAAACCTACACCCTTCTCACCTCTTAAGTGAATGTTGTTTAGTTGTCTGGCTCTGATTTGATGGTCATCAAATAAAATGTCTTTGTCTCTTGTGACCAAGGCCCGCCCTCCGGCTCCCTCTGAGCTTATGCATGGCATTACATTCCCCTTGCTCTACATTGCCCCACCCACTCTCCCTCAGCAACAAAGGGCACACAATGGGCCAACACTTGGTATTGCCATATCTCTAAAGCTTGAAATCTATTCTTGCTGTACATTTTGTCAACACCATCATGGCTTCAAGTTTGGTTAAGGTTAAGTTTGCTTTCAGTATATTCTCCAGCAAATATTTCTAGGACTGATACCTAGAAACTTATTGTCAAGTTGGTAGTTTTTGTATCCTCTTCTGTGTCTCACAACTCCTCTAACACTCTTTCCCGTTACAGGAAGTTTGTGCACTGCTCCTGTGGTTGGACATTTCTTCTCCTGTCTGGCTTTGTGCTGCTTGTGTCTTTGGTTCCCACCGGTCGTCCTCTGCTATGCCTCATGCATCTCATAAGACTTGGAGTAAGTACGGCCCTGTGTCAAGGCATTCCCTTCCTCTTTCAGCTTTTGGAGGATCTTACTGGCTCCTGTCAGCAGCCAATGCCACCTGGCACGCTTTTTCTTCCACGGTTGGAGACCAGATACAGCTGTCAGAATGAAGGATACCAATGGCAGGGCTACCATATTTCTCCGCAGACCTTTACTCTCACCTTATGCAGCTTGTCATTTGCAGAAGAACTAGCTGTGTTTGTGCGCTACCTGCGAAGAGGATACCCGGCTGGCACAGCACTGCGCTTGGTCTTTTTGCTCAATGCCAGTCTGATGGGACTTTACAATCTACTTTTGATCAGTACAGCTCTCTATACCCCCAGTTACACACAAAGCGTGGTTGGTGCAGCAATGGGGACCCTATGCTGGCACCTAACTTACCGTGGCTGGTATCGCACATACTATTCACCAGGTCCACCAGGGCATGGAATATTTCCTAGAATTGCACAGGGAAAAAATAAAGTGCAATGACGAATCATTTGGAACATACCCAATACCTGGGAACATGTTTCTTTACATGATGCAGTTTAAGTGCCTGGACTGTTTGAATGGAATCCAAACTAGGGAATTTCTCGGCCAAGTTGGCTCAAGTGAGAAAACTACCCAAATTGTTACCTGGCATTATTTTATTCTCATGCAATATCTGGATAAGTGTAACCCCTCCAGCATTTTAAGTATAACATCATAGAAGAGCAAAGAAGCAGCAACTGTGACTTCACTTGTTGATGGCCGTGAATGACAAATACAAACAGAAAAAATGTATTAATGCCACTTCCAAATGACAAGAGCAAACCAAAAATAACAAGTGGCAACCTTTCTGAAGACACTAATGACTTTTATTTCAAGAATTTTTAAATCGGTTCTATACTTAAAATGTGCAATTTACTGTTAAACAGTATGTAGAATGATGCACTACTGACAAACTTCAAAACCAGGATTTAGTTTTAGATAGAACAGGGAAAAATTAGACCTATGGTAAGACTGCAAATATGATTTTAAAGTGGACCGTAAGTCTGAGAAGACTTTTGGCTCAATAACAGTGGTCCTTACGGAGGCACTCTGATTTACAATGCCCCACAGCATGTTACAAAGGAAAGTACTGGGCAACATTACACACATACCGTACTAAATTTCTGGGTTCCTGCTGCTGTCAGAGTAATGACATCCCTATTCCCACCGTCCTGCTTGCCACTGCCGGAGGAAGCGAGAATGCAGTTTTTTGGCTGTTTTATCTGTTAAATGCAACATTTGACCACTGTGGAAACCCAGAAGAAGGTTGAGGTAACCTGGCCTAGTACTTTTTTTTAATCATACACGCTGAGAGGTATTTCAAATCAGGATGTGCACTAGGGACCATTGTAAGTGGACTTTAGACTTTTGGTCCACTTCAAGCAAAGGAATTTTTTAGGTCAAGTTTTCGATTTCATCTTATTGGGTGCACATTTTTACTTTCTGCTGACTGACCTTTTGCAGCCAGCTAAGCTCTTTAAACAGAGGCAATGAATAATTTTACAGCTAATTCTAATGACTACAATACAGCATTAAGCCACCAAAACTTTAGGATATACCAGTAGGTCTATCCATTTTTATGGTTCTGGATAGTAGTTGGAGGGTTTTAGAGGTGTTTTCTGTTCCGTTGTAGTGTCAGAAGGTTAGGAAATCTCTGAATGTCACAGACATGAATATGGTGCCCAATGTGACTTTGTACCGGAGGTAACTTTTTTTGCCCAATTAATGCTCATGGATATTAATTTCTTCTTTCAGCCATATGGGCAAAAAGCAAGGCTTAAAGATTCCAGGGCTGGCTGCTGGCTTTCCCCTCAGGGAACCCAGAATTGGGGTGCCCCGCTGTGTGAAACCCCCCAGGGCATCCATAAAAGCTCACCTTTCCCCCCTCCCAACGGAGCATGCCCAGGCTCTTATGCTGTGACTATGTAATTCAGCATGCGTCTCTCATTGTTTTCAATTCAGATAGGCTGGGACAGGAGAGCATGCACGGTCAGCTCCCCATTCAAGTCAATGAGAGCCGCCTTCGAAATGACGTAGACATTAGTGACTCTCATTGGACGAGACCCCGCGCATGCGCCATTGGACAGAGGAGAGGTGAGTTTTACTGGGCTAACTGGGGGGTTTTACACAGTGGGGCATAGATTAAAACCCAGGAAAGTCAAAGTTCTGCTTTAATTTGCCCAGTGGGGTAATATACAGCTATACTATCCTATGCAAAGAGAACTCCTGGATCTAGGCTTTTATTTATTTTATTTGACAATGCATAAGCAAATTCTGATATTTGATGTGCACTTTGAAATATGAACTGTGTCCTAATTAAAGTTTATTTTGTTTTTCCTATATTGAGGACCATATCGGTCTGTAAGAATGTACTTACAAATTATTTTTCTCCATACAGTTTTCCAGAACAACAATGCACTCAAGGCATTTGTTTCTAATTGACATATAAAACGTATTGAAATATAGCAAAAGTCAGTAGCAAGGGAACATTGTATTTCAAGTAGACTTATACTCTGGAGCCCAATATTGGAATTCATTACTTAGGCCTCTGCGCTCCTGTGAATTCTATTGCCATGGGGTTAGTTGGTCACACCATGGCATCCACTGGTTATCAGAAGGTCAGATGACCCTGGCAGAAGAGCACCTAAGAGGTGAGTAATGAAGTCCAATTTCAAACTTTAGGGACAGAATACATAGAACAATCTTTTTGATTCAAGAGGACCAGCCTCTAATAGAAAAACAAGCAGGTTCCCATCAACCGACATAGTCCAATTTGGGATTTCAAAACAAAAAATTAGGCACTAACTGGCTGATTCCATGGAGGATCTTGGTGGCAGATGCCACGCTTCTGGTGCTGAGGCAGGACAGGGTGACAAAGAAAAAAAAAAACATACCTTAGCCAGGCACCTGCTCCGCTATTCCAGCACTCTGGATCCTGGCCACCACCATCTTGGCTGGAAGACACAGAACTGCATCCCCCAGCACCGTGTGCGCTCCCGCCCGTTTAAGTGAATGGACGGCGAAAGCAGCTTTGCTATTTTACGTGTGGCGGTCACAGGAGACTGGGAGGACAATGTGGGCACCTGGCCAAGGTAATGCTTTTTTTTCTTTGTAACCCCCCGTCCTGCCTCAGAGTCAGGGTAGTGTGGCAGGACGGAGGCTCCTTTTTAACTGAAGTTCGGCTTTATGCTCATTAGCATATGGGAGGACTGGCCATAGGGAGATCCAGGAAAATTCATGGTGGGCTGCACTGCTTTGAGGCCTGGTTGGGTTGCTACTTCTTACACCCCTATCCAATTTTTGTCTTCTTAGTACTTGGTCCCACCTTACACTCCCAGCCAAGAAACCTCAGCCCATGTTCTGCCTCCAATGCTTTAGCCTCAGCGTCATGGCTGTGAGGTGGCATACCCACCCCTCCTACAATATGAAGGCTTTAGTACCATTGAATTGGCCATATCCATCCCATCCATATCCATCCCTGCTCTTGATCTATGCCTCAAATGCTATAGTCTCAGGACACTCATGCTCATGGGCGGGTTGCGGGCTGGCCGGGCCATTAAAATCACAAGATGAATTTTGGCCCCTGCCTGCCAAAGTTACATCCATGGTTAACAAAGCTCCTGCACTAACAAAAGTGGTCCATTAGAGATCTTAAATTGTAGTCCTTACTAGATCCCTTTATCAAATGGTTATGATGCTTAAAGGGGAACAAAAACCCACGGAGATCGATTAGATCGATAAGATTCCTGGGCCGATTGATTTCCTCCCCCCGGGACATTCAGAATCGGGATGACCCGCTGTGTGAAACTCCCCAGGTTACCCATAAACTCACCTTCTTTCCAGGTCAGACGGCGCATTCCCTCTATCCCTATAACAGGGCCAGTGCCCATGCCAGGCATTTGTGAATGGCCAGCACAGTCTTGCTCCCTGTTAGAGGGTAGCGGGAGATGCGGCGCTTGGATCCTGGACAAAGGGGCTCCAGAGGTGAGTTTGTTCAGGCGACCTGGGGGGTTTCATACAGCAGGGCACCCCCTGCCCTGCGGGCAACCACCAAAACCCAGGATAGTCGAAATCCTGGGTTTTGGTCCACTTTAATAAGCTTACAACAGTTTTAGATGTTTAGGCAACAAATGCTTGAAATACTTCTGCAAGTATTATGTAATTGAACATGGGCCTTGATTCCGTAAGATTGCACTTTAGATGAAAAAAAGCACAAGAATGTCATTGTTGCTAAAATTCACTAGTCCCAAAGTTCAGGTTTGGCCCAAACATGGAAAAGCTGGTTTGACAAGCTTCACATAAGAGTGCAGTAGCAGGAAGCTGCTGTAACTGACCTCAGCACAATCCTCTTTCTTAGCAGCAATAGAGCAGCATTTTAATTTGGCCCCAGCCGGGACTACAAAAAGATGGCTGCCGGCTCCCATGAGTGAGGACACTAGTGCCAACACTGCAGCTGAAGAGGATCGGCCTGAGGTAATTTACAGCAGCATGCTTACCTGCTGCACACTCTGTGCCACTCCCCCACCACCATCACAGCTACCTCCCAAACCTCGGGCCCCCATTGATTTCATATTTCGAGTTCGGGCCTACGAACCCAAACATTAGTTCAATGTTCGGCTGAACTTGCCTGACCCAAACCTTGGGGGGTTCGCCCATCCCTATTCACTAGTTTTCTTAAACTGGACCTTCACCCCAAAGAAGAGTATATCTTATATGTTTCTCCCACCCTGTACATACAGATTGCCCACATTAAAAATCATCCTACCTGCACCTATTGCCTTTTTCCCTACATCCAGTCCAGGCTGTCCCATATCTCACGATTGGGTGTTTGCCCCTAGGGGGCGCTTGACTGCAAGACCAAAGATGTAGCTCCTCCCGGCCCCCCTATAAAGGCAGCTGCCCCACTATCATTCCCCAGTCGTTCATCTTGCAGTTTGGCTGCACAAGATCGTTGGCACTCTCTCTCAGATATTGGCAACAGAGCGGGGCCATCTAGCCCGTCGGCCGCTGCGGGCTCTATTTCCATGGATCCCTTCTGACCCATTCCCACCTCCCAGCCCTTGGCTGCTATGGGATCCGTGACGGTAGGGTGAATGCCGGGGTCTGTGGCGTTCGGGAGAGCTCATGCTCTGGGCCGCAGACCTTATGTTAAAAGGTAGCCAGCCACAGGCTTATGGTGAGCCTGAGGGGGAACCACTATATATATTTTTTGTATATGTCCCTCCCTTGCTGTTTGGTGTGATTTTACTAGTGCTCCTCACTGACTGCAGTGAGGAGCAGTCTCTGGCTTCCTACTCACCTCCCTGCATTCCCCTGTCGGGTGCCTCTCAGCTTTCATGCCCTGCAGGCCTCCTCTGCATCGTCGTGTGCGGCGCTGTCTGTGTGAGAGACGGGGGGAGCGTGTGGACGCGCTTGTACCATGCCATTACAGCACTGAAGGAGGTGGCGTTCTTCTCATGACACGCCGCGGGGGGCAGGGCCCGGCGTCGGTGCGCTGCTGACGTCGCGGTCATTCCTGACCCTAGCCCTGTATTACCATCGGCCTCTCCAGATCCTCCGCTGCTGCATTCAGCCACTAGCGAAGGGAGAACTAGCAAGGGGTCTCATACTGATTTTGCGTATAGGCTGGCTAGTCTCGAGAGGCAGATCTCGTTGACAGCCCCTAAGAAAGCCTCGAGTAAGAAGCGGCATTTGAAGCCGATTTACTCGATCTGTTTGATTGCTTGGGTTCTGCGGAGGAAGGTGAGTTGCCAGATGATTCACGCTCAACGGTGGAATATTCTGCTGGTGATAACAGTATCTCTGTTTCCTCCTCGGATGAGGATTCTTGTCTCCCAGATGATACGGAGAATTTGCTCTCCTCCGTGTTTGATACCCTACACATTGTTCCTCCCAGGGCAGCTAAGAGGAAGCAGGGTGATTTATTTCGGCCTGAGAGGCAAAGACGGGTCTTCCCTGAGCAGCCTCACTTTTTTAACTTGATCCTTAAGGAATGGGAAAGGTACAACAAGTTACCGTCGGTCCCTAAGGGCCTGGATAGGCGGTATCCCTTCCCTGCTGAATTGGTTCGGTTATGGTGTCACCCTCCCGAGGTGGATCCCCCCCGTGTCAGGCTTGTCCAATACCACTGTTATGCCGTCGCCTGATAATGCCTCCTTACATGACCCTGCAGACAAGCGCATGGATCAGCTGGTCTGCCATGCGTTCACCTTTACTAGTGCCCTCTTTCGACCTGCGTGTGCCTCGGCAATCGTCTCATTAGCCAACAGGAGAAAGGTGAGACACCTTGTGGCTAGAGCTAAGGCTCGTAAGCGGGCTGAGGAGTATAAGGAACTCAAGGCTTGCTTGTATTTCATTGGCTTGTTGTTACTGCAATGGATGATGTGGTCAGGCTTGTTGCCAGAATTTCGGCCTTGCTTGTTGCTCTGCAGTGGCAGTGGTCGGCTGATGCGGCTGCCAAGAAGTCCCTCACAAGTCTACCTTTTGTGGGAAGCCGGCTGTTTTGTGAGCACCTGGACCTTTTGGTCAAGGATGGTAGACTCCCTCAGAGAAGGAAGCCTGCTCAGTCCTTTCGGAACCCCCCTTCCTATCGTTCCTTTCGAGGAGGAAGAAGTTCTTCATTTCCCAGGGCTCGCAGAGACACCTGGGGCAGAGGTAGGTCCCGCGGCCGACCCAACCCCTCATGGGGAGCTAAGTCCAAGCCCCCTGCCAAGCCCTCTCAGGCATGAGGGGGCGCCCTTACCCATCCGGATGGGGGGACGGCTTCTGCTGTTTGCTCAGATCTGGAGGCGGTGCGCCTCGGATCGGTAGATTCAGGAGGTAGTGTCCTCCGGTTACAAGATAGAGCTGGCAGCCGGGCCGCCCACAAAATTCCTCCGTTCAAGGATATCCCGAAGCCCGCTAAAGGCTCAAGCTTTGAGAATGGCTGTTCAACACCTCCTGCGGATAGGTGTAATTTGCCCTGTACCCCTGCAGGAACAGGGTCGGGGATTCTATTCCAATCTGTTCACAGTTCACAAGAAGGATGGAACGTTAAGGCCGATCCTGGACCTGAAGGGTCTCAATAGCTTTGTAAGAGTCAGACATTTTCGCATGGAAACGTTGCTGTCGGCGGTGAGATCGCTTCGGCCCGGCGACTTCATGACCACGGTGGACATCAGGGATGCTTATCTGCACATCCTGATTTTTCAGGGACATCAGAAGTTTCTGAGGTTTGCCCTGGAGGATCAACATTACCAGTTTGTAGCACTTCCATTCGGGATACCCTCAGCCCCCCGTGTGTTCACCAAGGTGCTGGCGGGCATCATGGCTATTCTGAGGAGTCAGGATATCCGTGTGTTACCCTCGAGGTGCTGATTTCAGCCCGGTCCCTTTAGCAGGCCGAGAGCGATACTCGGACGCTGCTGTCAACCCTGGAAGCCTTCGATTGGGTAATCAATTACCCCAAGTCGTTTATCACTCCTTCAACAGTGAGATCCTTCCTCGGAATGACGATAGAGGTCAAGGTTTTTCTACCACAGCAGAAGGTGTTGGGTCTCCAGACGCAAGTGCAGCCCTTGCTGTCTTGTCAGCAGCCGTCGGTACATCTGGGGATGAGATTGGTGGGACTAATGGTGTCATGCTTCAAGACAGTACCCTTTGCCCAATTTCACATGAGACCTCTACAATTGAACCTGCTGACCGTCCGGAATCGGGCGCAGGAATCATTGGAGCAAGGCTTTTCGCTGTCCCCCTGGCCAGGCAGTCCCTCTTGTGGTGATTGGACTCCCGGAACCTGCTGGTGGGCAATTCCTTTCTGACTCCCCATTGGGAGATAGTTACCATGGATGCCAGTCTGACAGGCTGGGGAGGCGTTTGGCAGACCCAGAAGATCCAGGGTCAGTGGGGTCCGCAGGAGAACCGTTTACCCATAAATCTCTTGGAGCTGAGAGCAATCCGGTTGGTTCTTCTACGCTTGACTCCCCATTTAAGAGGCCGTGCAATCCAGGTTCACTCGGACAATCAGACTGCTGTAGCCTACATCAACCACCAGGGCGGGACTCGGAGCAAGAGATCCCTCAAGGAGGTAACACAGATTCTGACTTGGGCAGAGGAGAACGTTCCCTGCATCTCAGCGGTCTACATCCCCAGGGTGGAAAACCAGGAGGCAGACTCCCTGAGCAGGAGTTTCCTGCGCCTGGGGGAATGGTCCCTCAGCAGCGAGACCTTTCAAGCTCTGTGTCTTCGCTGGGGCCAGCCGGACGTGGATCTGTTTGCGTCCAGACACAAGCTTCCAAGGTTCGTCTCCCTCTCAAGAGATCCTCTGCCCATTGTAACAGACGCTCTGGTGATTCCTTGGCCGGATTTCAAATTTCTGTATGCATTCCCTCCGTTTCCTCTCCTGGGCAGAGTGCTGCGCAGGATAGCCCAGGAAGGGGTACCTACCATCCTGGTGGCTCTTCGCTGGCCGAGAAGGAGTTGGTTTGCAGACATAGTCCAGATGTCAATAGATCACTACATCATGCCCGACGACCCGAGGCTTCTAACACAGGGGTCGCTGCGGCTTCCCAATTTACGGACGCTGGCTTTGACAGCCTGGCTATTGAAACCTCAATCCGGAGAAGGGGTTGTCTGAGACGGAGAAGGGGCTGTTGGCCACGGTTATGCATACTATGATTCAGGCGTGGAAGAAATCTTCCTCCATGATATACTACAGAGTTTGACTGGTCTATATCGCTTGGTGCGAGGCCAAGAGCCTTCCTTGCAGAAAATTTGCTATTTCTAGGATCCTGGAGTTTTTACAACACGGCTTAGACTTGGGTCTCCAGCTGAGCACCCTCAAGGGCCAGGTCTCGGCTTTAGGCATGTTTTTCCAGAGATTCATTGCCAACCATAGGTTGATCAAGACTTTTTTTCAGGGAGTTACCCATGTCCGGCCACCGCGTCAGTATTACCGGTGTGGGACTTGAATTTAGTACTATCTGCTCTCCAGGGTCCTCCTTTTGAGCCATTGAGCGATGCTACATTGTATATTTTGACTTTCAAAGTGATCTTTCTGGTAGCGTTCACCTCGGTGCGTCGTTTATCTGAGCTGCCCACTCTTTGGTTTTTTCGTTTCAAACTTGATTTCTTACCTAAAGTCGTTTTCTCCCTTTCACCTTAATGAGGAAGTTGTCTTATCTTCCTTGTGTACAGCACTGGCTAATTCTAAGGAACGGACCCTTTATGCCTTGGATGTGGTCAGAGCCATAAAGTATTACCTGGCTGAGACTGAATCCTTCAGGAAATCGGATTTGCTCTTTGTCCTAACAGAGGGTTCTAGGAAAGGATTGCCACCTGCCAAGTCCACTATCTGTAAGTGGATCAGACAGGCGGTGGTACAAGCATATTCTGCCAGGGGGAAGGAACCCCTTTTCGGATCACAGCTCATTCTACCAGAGCTATTGGTGCCTCTTGGGCTTTTCAGCACCAGGCATCGGTGGAACAAGTTTGTAAGGCCACAACTTGGTCTTCAGTTCATACTTTTACAAAGTTTTACAAGGTGGATGTCAGGGCCTCAGCTGACGCTGTTTTTGGCCGAAAGGTGCTTCAGACGGTAGTGAAATGAACTACATGCTGTTCCGCACTGGGGATCCCACCCATATGGACACTGCTTTTGGATGTCCCAATCGTGAGATATGGGATGGCCTGGACTGGATGTAGGGAAAAATACAATTCTGTGAAACTCACCTGTAGAATTGTTTTTGTACTGAAGCTATGTGAAGTAACATGGTTTCTTAGGCCTCCCGGCCTGCCCTCTTTTTGTTGAATACTGCTTTTAAACCACTGGGGAATGATAGAGGGGCAGCTGCCTTTATAGGGGGCCGGAAGGAGCTACATCTTTGATCTTGCAGTCAAGCGCCCCCTAGGGGCGAACACCCCAATTGTGAGATATGGGACGACCTGGAATGGATGTATACAAAAACAATTCTACAGGTAAGTTTCACGGAATTGTATTTTATAAACCTTTAAACATCCAAGATGGTGGCCCATAGAGGTGCAGGCTGCCTGCCCTGCAAAGAGGAAGTATGTTCTGACTGTGCTGCTCTGCATTCTGGGATTGCTGACCTTGTCCTGACCCAAGCTCTGCTTTGTTTGTGCAAAGCACAACTATAACCCCGCTCCCCTGCACTTTTGACCCCTGTCCTCCCCTCAGTATGTGATGCTACTGAGCCAAGATGGCGGCCCCCATATCCTAGAGTCCTGAACAGAGTTGCAGGCCAGTGAAGGAAAGTAATTAGTAAGTGACTAAAAACGTTAAATATATTTATTTTAGAAGCGAGGGAATAGTTTTTTAAGTTTGGGCTTTTTATTAAATGATGCTGAAGGTCCAGTTTAAGAGTGAAAATTGCCATTGACTTTCATTGTCTCTCCAGTTGGTGATTTAGCAAAAGTGAAATTCTCATACTTTTTTCACCTAAAGAGCAATTACTGACTCAAGGTCATCAAGTAACCAATGCCCAAGCCTGCTAAAAAGAGGCCCAGTCACAAACTTAGCAAAAGTGATACGCTGGACAGGGGTCTATCTAGTCCTTGGAACCCATTACCAGGTCATAAGTTTGTCACAGTGAAAAAAATAATACCACCTCCGGTCCCCCTGGCTTGCTCCAGCACCCTGCAGGGAACCTTGTTTGAATATTTACAGTGGGGCTGACCTAGGTGTCCTGTGTCTGTGATTTGTTCTTCAGGGGGACACAGCCCCTCTCACATACCTGTCTCGGGGAGAGGTGATTTGTGATTCAAGGTGATTCATCATTCTTGCATAGTGCATCAGGAACACTAGAGCACAGCGATCCCAATCTCAATCAGCAAAGCCCCTGCAATATAAAAGACTCACTGAGATATGTCATTTTTCTAGCTGGCAGTGAAGATCGATTTGGAAGGAGGAGGCTTGTTTTTTTTTTTACTGTGACACACTAGTGTACCAGTTCAAAGGGCAGTGGTGATAATGGGCTTCACCCAATTACCTGCAAACCCACTGGGCATGGCACGCATTGGGCACCCTTAGTAGGGCTCTGAACCTGTACTGAAGGACATAGGGCTATTTTTTTAGTTGATATAAATATATATCAATATATATAAAAGCTCTGATAATTTAACCAGACAAGTGCACTAACATTGCTGCTGGTAAACCTGGTTCTACAGATAAGGAAATACTCTGCAATATATAATAGATAAATATTCATAGTAGGAGATTGTGTAACCAATACATGTGATTACATTAATGATGAGAACGATTAATGTGATGACAATATTTGGTGTTTTCTTAAATGATATTAGTAATGTTAAAGAGGAACATTTGTGTTGTTCCTATCCTGCAGGACATCCTGGATTTCCATCAAATAAGAAACACAAAGCTGGAAATCATAAAACGAAACCTCCCATTTTACTACCTCAAGGTACCTGAATTGCCTGTAAAACACATAACAGAACATTTATTTGCTAAATGAAATACTGGCACTCATTTCTGTGAACATTGATTGCAAAAAACATAAAAGACATGTTACGTGTAAAATAAAAACACAGTAAGAATAGAAACTGCAATCCTATTTTACACCTAGTAGCACTGGATAAATGCAAATTCACATTGTTTACAGTTTATTTTGTAAGAATACATTAAAGTGATATGTGAGGCCCTTAATTTTAATTTCAGTTACCCTTGGTCTTGTAAGGGTTGAAATACACAAGGTATCTTAAATGTATGGCAACCATAGTGTCTTGATGTGTGGAACAGGTACCTGTCAGACATCTATCTTTAACTTAAAGGGTGTTTTTCTTATTATTCCTGCAATAGAAATCTGAGTGGACCTGTTTCTCTTATCCTGCAACAGATCTGGATTGCATCCTGAGACAGAAAATCCTACCTGCAACGCCTGCACATGATCTGGCCTAACCTGAAAAGGATGTACCTGCAGTTCCAGCCAAAATCTTCCTTTTTCACCAGCAAATTACAGCAGTGTTGCTCTGTTGCACAAGACTGCGTCCTTACTCTAAATGATAGGTGTCCAACCTTCTCCCCAAGGGCCACCAACAGGTCATGTTTTGTGGATGTTTTGTGGATCTCCACATATAGCTCTGCCAGAGAACGAATTACATGTGCATCTGTGTCGAGATCTGAAAAACCTGGCCTGATGGCTCTTGAGTAAAGGTTTGAGTATATGTGTTCTAAATGATCCCATGGCATGCAACCCTGCACACAGCACTGGTCTTAGGTTAAATGGAGTCCAGCGATTGGTCGGTGGGTGGTCACGGGGACGGGCCATTCCGGTGGCTGGCCCTGTGGATAAGACCATGACCATGGATTCCCTTTGAAGGGAATCTAAGTACAGAACTGGAGGCAACACTCACCCGATCCTCAGAAAGAACTAAAAAGTTTCCCATTAGACCTATAAAAGTAAAAGGAAAAACACCATTCAGATAAAGACAATTTTTTTTCAACAGAGACAGGTGGAGCCCAAGAAGCATTGGGGGCAACAAAAAGGGCAAAGATCGGTATGTAATCTCCCTAACGTTTTTCCAAAATCCTTGATCCTGGCACCAAGCCTCAGGTTGGGAGGAGGTTAACCTACTTTTTTGGTCGCTTGGCAGTCCAAAACTCTGAATTTTGTTTGTATTTCTGGTTCAAAAGCCATCTGGCGCGTTGAGAATGATACTCAATCTAGGCCCTAAATCACTATTGTCTACAAAAGATTCAGGATGGAGTCAATATTAACGATAAGAAACCTGCTCAGGCCGGGGGACTTTATGGTGAATATCGACCTTCATGATGCCTATTTACATATACCCATCTTGCAAGCTAACCGGTTTCTAAGGTTTGTAATCCATCTAGATTTGGAAGACCTGTACTTTCAATACAGGGCCTTGCCATTTGGAACCTCCTCGGCTCAGGATGTTCACAAAGATACTGGCAGAATTTTAAATTTTTCCTTATTTAGATGATCTCCAGTGATCACAGAGGCCACTCTTCTTCAGAGTTTCAGTTTCCGTGACTCTAGAGCTACTGCACTGGTTAGATTGGATAGTAAACCTAGAAAAATCCAATCTAGTCCCCTCCAGGAAATGCAGGTTCCTTGGTTTCTACCTAGACAGTGTAGAACGGAAAATCTTTTTACTGCCAGATAAGCAACAAACGTTGATAGCCCAGATTGGCTGGCTAATAAACAGCAATCTGCTTCGCTGCGGGAAAACGTCAGGGTACTGTGCTTCATGACTTCAGCAATTTCAACATGGGCACAGATGCACTCCAGAGCCCTTCAGTCCTTTCTGCTGCAGACCTCTGATCATGATCCAGAGCCCATAGACGTCCTAGTAATAATAAGTCTACCAAAAACAGTATGCTCTGGTGGATGAACCCATCTTGCAAGAGGGCAGACACTGGAGACCGGGCCGCCCAGTCATTATAATGACAGACGCCAGTGCCTAGGGTTGGGGCACCCACCTAGATGCCCTACAAGTTCAGGGGCACCAGTCAAAATATGTTCCGACCAGATCCTCGAATTTCAGGGAGCTAAAAGTGGTAGAACAGGCCTTCTTTCATTTCCGTCAAATGGCAATTTTGGTTTTCCTAGATACGTCTCTAAGAAAGTATATAATAAAGATTAATAGATTGTTCATAGTTATTACTAGAAAGAGACCAGTCTCTATCTCCAGATTTCCTACGTGGGATCTTACCATCCTTTTTAAGGGTCTGATAAAATTTCCTTTTGAGCCACTTTCTGAGGGGTCAGACAAAATTTTAACCTTAAAGATGTGTTTTCTGCTTGCCATTACCTCAGCAAGCGGGGTTAGCGACTTACAGGCCCACTCCATTTGAGAGGCCTATTGTACAGTTCTACTGGATAAGGCCATTCTCAAGCTGGATCCACTTTACCTACCCAAGATCGCCTCTACCTTGGTCACAAGAAATAGTTCCCCCATACTTTTCGAGGCAACCAGGGAGGATGTGGAGGAAAACACACAGTTTCTAGATGTCAGACTATCACTTTTTTAGTACTTAGAGCACACACATACCTGGAGGAAGACAGACAGGTTGTTTGTTTCCTTTAGTGGCAAGAAAAGAGGCCTAGCCTCCTCCAAAGCTTCAATAACCAGGTGGATTAGGCAGGCCATTGCCTTAGATTACACATGTCTGGACACTCCAGCTCCTTATATTAGTGCACACTCAACCAGGGCAGTATCCACCTCCTGGGCAGAAAGATCCAGTGCTTCCTTGGAGGAAATCTGTAAGGCAGCCACTTGGTCTTTCGTCTGACTCTCAACAATCTTTTGGTAGAAGAGTTCTTCATTCTGTGTCCCACCCCTAATTCATAGTTACTTGTTTATTGTCTCAGGTGAGCGACCTGAA
The DNA here is from genome assembly GCA_027917425.1 of Gastrophryne carolinensis. Classification (NCBI taxonomy): domain Eukaryota; kingdom Metazoa; phylum Chordata; class Amphibia; order Anura; family Microhylidae; genus Gastrophryne; species Gastrophryne carolinensis. Next base: position 420,110,562 of record CM051234.1, on the reverse strand, counting down.
GGACGAAGGGAGAAAACTCCTGCTAGTCTTACCGGTAGCAGGAATTTTTATGAGTCCTTCGGGACGGCCCTTGCTAACCTCCCCGTATGGTCCTTCGGTTTCCCTTGGTTACTTGGTATATTGAGGGCTGGGAAGAAGGGGTGGGGCTTCCCAGTTTGTGTTTCCTCTCCAGGGGGAGAAGCCTACTCTAAGGACTCATAGAAATACAGTTACTGGTAAGGCTAACAGGGATTTTTTTACAGCGTCAAGGCTATATACCTGGCCCCAGTATGGGTGGCCCCAGGGTCATATAGAACTCTTAGATGATATGCGTCAATCATTGAAGGCGATTAAGGCTTATCCTAAAGTAGGGCTTTAATATGAGAGTCACATACAATACTGAGGGATGGCGGGGGTCACATTTGATGTGAGTGGTTTATATAAAATCTTATGGAAGAAGAAACAACTGGAAACTGTTCAGAATAATAATGCAGCAAAGAAGTTGAAATAATTACATATGACATTTCAGCATGCATGGGGTGCTAGAAAGGCACCAAAAGGTAAAACCAGAAGGGGGGGCAGCATATCGGTGAGGTTTAGCGTGCATGGGGTGCTAGAAAGCTGCTGAGACAGGTAAACCTGCACACTTCTCTGCTTGCCTGACTCTGTATTATCCTTATTCCGGACACTGCCAATTTCCAGCCATGAGCGCCATGACAATCCCCAGCTTTAACAGCTAGACATCCACATGTGTTCAAGCAGAAAGTAGGTTAGCCACCACCAGAGAAGTTGGTAAAGTGCACAACCTGAGGCCACATGCATCTTGCACTGCCCTCATTTGGGTCCTCCAATACCCCCAGTGAACTGAAGAGTTGAGCTTGCCTCGTATGCAGTGCAAGTGGCTGGCCATTTGAGAGCAGTGCGTCACTAATTCCTGAAGCAGAAAGTAAAGAAATAATTGACTTCTCTTTAGAGGTGGATGACACACATGTGCTACTGGTGTGTTTTTTGTTTTTCGAGATACCTATGTAAACTTATCCTGGCTCACTTCTGACTCGCCTTTGCTCACATCACCCTGTTTACCTCTACTTACCCCTTCCCACCTTACCTCTTTCCACCTTACCACACCCCACATCTCCCCCTACATCCGGCTACTTCGGGTCCCAATGCTCACCCCCGCCGCCGGCTTAGCCATCTCTTAGTGGCAAAGTCCCTCACTCTTCAAAGTCCCGTGCTGCTCAGCAAAGTCTTGCAGGATTTCGGGTGGCTCCATTGCATCCCATTCATGGGCACTGTGCAGGCGTGGGATTGGGGGCCGTGCACAGTGCCTGAAGATGGCTCTGCCCGTCGGAAGGTCGCCCAGTATCCGAGGGACCCAGAAGATGGTTCCCCCAGCGTAGTGAGTAAGTAGTGCCCAAAGGTTAACCCAGAGGGGAGAGCAGAAGATTGGTGAGGTCTGGGGGAGGTTTTAACCTCCCCCGATGTTCCTCTTTAAAGTGGACCAAAACCCAGGATTTTGACTATCCTGGGTTTTGGTCCGTGCCCCACTGTGTGAAACCCCCCAGGTCGCCAAAACAAACTCACCTCTTCCTGGTCCTACGGCGCATGCCTGAACTCTCGTCCAATCAGTCCACTCGGTTCCACTCCCGGCCCTTCCTCTAGGGCGAGCAGCTCCAGGAAGCGTGACATTTACAAATCCCTGGTGCTAGTGGGGTGCGCCGTTGAACCGGAAAAGTAGGTAAGTGTATGGGCGACCTGGGGGGAGGGAATCGATCAACCTGGGAATCAATTCCTGGACCGATCGCCGTGGGTTTTGTTCCACATTAAGTTCAAAGCATGCCTGCTGTTTTCTGTGTTTTAACAACTTTTTGTTTTATTGCGGTTCCAGTTCAAGGGGCCGCAATAATTTTTTTTTCTTTTTCAAAAAGATAGTCAAAAAAGGCAAAAGGATAGGATAAGGGTACACACATATTAGGTAGGTTATAAGAGGGCCCTGACTGTATGGGGAATATACAGATGGTAATTTGTGTCCACCCGCATGGACACAGTAACTAGAATCTGTAATTACCTCTGGGAGCCGGAACTGACAGTTTAAACATTGTTTGTCGTTGCATTCCATGGTACTGTTTCCCAGCTTTGTTTTATATGTGGATTGAGCTGTATTTTGTTGTGAACTGCAGGTAGTATTTGCTATGTGATGAGAGCTGGAGGTGGAGGAGGTTGCTCATACACTCTGCTGTGTCAATTCTGTTCTAATTGTGTGGCCATAACCACCCTCCCCTCTTCCTGAATAAAGCTATTGCTCCTCCTCAGTCTGTAAAGTCCCTTTTCTACTTTACTTTCACTTTCTCTTCAAAGCTGAAACGTTAAAACGCCAAATCATCGAGTGAGCAGGCAGCCATCACACAAGCTCTCCCTGTGCTATAGACTGATCGCTCTCTATTATAATGGAGGATTTTCAACTTCCACAGGAGGCCATAAACAAGGTGAGAAGCACAGTTGTTTGCTAAAGTTCTCATCGGCATCAGTAGACAACAGTATTATCATTAACACGTTATATATTTTATTATTATTTACATTATCTTCAAAATCCAGATATAAATATATACATGTATATCATTCAGCCAGTATTAGTGTGTATAAATATAATCCAAAAGCACCTAGTTGTATATAAAACTCTAATAAAGCATTGTAAACAAACATCTTGTAAGATGGTAGAGCTGAGCGGGTCACATGTGAACATATGTAATTTATACTTTTATATTGTACGTTATGAACCCCACTGTAATGTCACCCCGATGGTGTGGGTGAGGCCTATGCTTTAAGCCGATATCCATTTTATGTGTAAAGCGTGATGCTTCCTCACAAGCTGCCTAAAAGACAACAAGTGAAAGAGAAATCCAAGCTAAAATGTAACAGCCAGACAGATCTGCATGGATTAAGTTACGTAGATTCGAAGGATTAGATATCATTACAGATCCCACTGCGAACACAGATGTGTTTAATAGTACATTATAACATGGAGTATACCCTGGCCTCAGCCCTTTCCCTGGATTCACATTGTGCAGCATGGGATTAGTTATTATTATAGACACAGGTTGTTTTGGTAAACTCTTAGCGACTAATATTGTAATGTGAGCCTGAAGTTAGGATCTGGAGTTATTGATAGATTTATAATATCTACATGCAGCACATTGGGGAGGTCACAGGAAATAAACATACATACGATTCTTTTTGACATATATCCATTCCCGCATTATATAAACAATACAAAATTGATTAGGATACATGTGGATGATTTTTTACCTGCAATATAACATCTTGTTAAAGTGGACCAACACATTTGACATCAAATTGGTGCTGACAACAGAAGAGATCACATGGCCCATCGAGTCTGCCCTTATGTGTATATGTTTTCTTTATCTTTTTATTTTAGGGGCAGAACATGGTCGGGGGTTCAGTGGGGCCAGGTACAGGGAAAAGGATTGGGGGGGACTTGGGAGGCAGTAAGTGGAAGGGGTGCTAGAAGTGGAATGAGTGAATTCTGGCACATGTTCCAGGCGGGGCTGGGGACTATGCCATGTCCAGTCAGCCCCAGAGCAGTGTGGTCTACCAGGGATTCTCCCTGTGCTTCCTATGGCCAGTCTGCCCCTAGTCCACAGAAAGATGGATTACTGGGCAGATCAGGAAAGGAACAACAGACATGGAGGCTGATGATTACTAACACTAGGTATTGCTAGATGAGCGTCTGTATAGTAATGCTTAGAGCCACCACTAGTAGACACTGTAAGCGGGTATTGACGCTCTAACAGAGCGTCTCGGCCACTCTAGTAACCTGGCCGGCATTGATGAATGTAATGCACTGCAGCGAGCGAGAGGTAGCGCTAGCTCAGTGCGACTAGCACTCCGCGCTCTACACCATATTCAAGAAAAAGCTACACACACAGCGTCTGTGCTCTAAAGCTGGTCGCTATAGCATAGAGCACCAGGCGCTGTGTGATCAAAGTCTGTTTTTGAACACATATAGACCAGTAACAAAGTGAAAACACATGGAATGACAGTGCCAAACCTGTAAATGCGATCCTGCATAAAAATATAAAAAGTTAAAAAAGTTTCTAAAAGTGTTTGTTTGCAGCCAGGAGAGGTCACACAATGATGTGAGCAACAAAAAAAAATGAAATTGCCAAACATGTTATTTATACACAACTAATAAAACCCCACTGAAATGTATGGGAGAGCGCTACAGAGCGACAGGTACTACATGGAGCTCCTGAGCCTAGAGTGCCGGTAATATACGCTGAGCCACCTGTAATAATACATCGGATGCTACATGGCGCTGTTAGAGGCGCTCGCCAGATTCACTTTCTTCAATGTGGTTTTGTGTACAGCGCCCGGCATTCACCAGACGCCAGCTACCGCTACGAGGCACTACCTGACGCTATCTCTATAGTATTAGCTAGGGGTCACCTAGACTGATCACCTTTGGCCATAGATGGTTGGTCAGAGCAATTAACTATAGATGGCTCAGGAGACAATGAGGGCAACACAGCGTAGGGGTTTGTTGCAGTGAGCACCTCCAGCAACTTAATGGTTTAAACCCCCAGCAGCTTATTGGTCACAGGAGAATGGCACCTTGCCATCCTGGCGGCAGCCTGCCAGCTTCCTCCCCCCCCCCCCTCCTCCACCCCTGTTTCTCACTCCCAGCATGAACAGGCTCACAGGGGGGGGGGGGGGGGGGGGGCGCAACCTCATTTGGGCAAAGGCAAATTGTCCTGTTACATGTGCCTCTCCTCCTCCTATTCTGTAACAGGCTTCAGGTGAGCAGCTTATTGCCATTGCCTGGACTGAACATTAAAGCAGAACAAAACCAGGGATTTCAATTTCCTGGGTTTTGTTTCTTGCCTCTGGGGCATCCTGATTTGGAACGCCCCGCTGTGTGAACCCCCGATCACCCTTACAAACTCACCTTTCTCCGGTCCTGTTGTGCATGTCCAGTTAGAGACATTTGCCATGCATATTTTATGTTCTGAGCATGCACACACCCCAAAGATCCTGGGGATGTGGGGGCTCTCGCTTCCCATTGTTTACAGCGCCGAGGGAGCTGCCAGAAAGGGTGACTTTTGCGGTGCCCTGTGGGGTTTCACACAGCGAGGTATCCTGATTTAGAATGCCCCAGGGGAAGGTCAGTGGCTGCCTGGGAATGTTTTAGATTCCAGGGCTAGCCATGTTGGGTTTATTTCCACTTTAAGTAGATCCAGCAAGGCACAGATGGGTACTGTACTTTGCAACTAGTATTCCATAGGCATCCATAAGCATCTTCCATTGCCTTCCATATTTTATGGGTTGTTGCGTTTGGCAGTATGGATTAACCATTCATTCTACATAACAGTCCATCCAACTCTGCTGCATTTACATGTAAGGCGATCGGTGGCAAATATAGATTTAGGATGCCCGATCGGTGCCCTGCTGTGTGAAACCCCCCAGATCGCCGATGTCAACTCACCTCTTCCCGGTCCTATGGCACATGTGCGGCCGCTTGTCCAATCAGCGCGCTCAGAGCCGCTGATGTCACGTTGCCTAAGCCTTCGTCTAAGGCCTGCGGCTCCGCGTGCGCTGGCGGCCACATCCCCCTCTAACAGGGAGCGTGCCCACTCCGGCCATTCACAGATGCCAGGCACGGGCATGCGTCCTCCTAGAGGGATAGCGGGGATGAGGCTGTGGCTCGTGCATGCGCTGTTGGACTGGGAAACAACGTCCCTCCGCTCATGCTGCCTGCGAGGCGCCAACCGTCCCTCTTCGCAGCGGGTCGGCGCCTCCCGCACTGTACACAGGCGATCACTTAAAGGAGCACTATCGCGAAATTGTGTAATGTTAAAAATCCATATAAACATGTTGGCTATTGAGAGGAGGGGTCACTTATACACCCCAACTGAATAAAACTTCCGCCAAGCTTGTGGTTTATTCTCTAATGGTAGGAATAAAATACAGGGGTGACAGGTTTAGTCTATCAGGGGTGACAGAGCCTGTCACCCTGGATGTAATTTTCCTTCCATTAAAAGAAAAAGAAAACAAGCCTGGCAGGATATTTCTTGATGTCGGGTGTGACCCCTCCTCCCACCATCCAGCATATTTATATGGATTTTTATAATTGGGCCATTTTGTCGCGATAGTGCTCCTTTAAAGTGGACCAACACCCAGGATTTTGACTATCCTGGGTTTTGGTCCACTTCGGCGGGGCACCCCGATCGGGGGTGCCCCGCTGTGTGAAACCCCCCAGAAAGCCCCAAAATCTTACCTGTCCCCGCTGCCACGTGACTGGACGGTCCAATCCCCGCCAACGTCCAGGCGGGGATCAGGAACGTCCAAGCGGCTGCCGCCGCCGCCGCCTCCCTCGCGTCACTTTCGGCGCGCGCCCCCGCCGGCCATTCGCAGACGGGCGGTGCGGGCGCGCGCACGCCTACAGGGGCGCGAGGGAGGCGGCGGCGGCCGGCCGCCGCCGAAGATCAGGTAAGCGATTTGGGGTGTCTGGGGGGGTCTATAAGATTCCCGGGCCGATCACCTCCCACCCCGCGGGACATCCGAGATCGGGATGTCCCGCGGGGTGGGAGGTGATCGGCCCGGGAATCTTATAGATTTCCGGGCCGATCACCTCTCGGTGTTGGTCCACTTTAAGCAGCCGATCGGCCGCTCGGCTCGTCTGGTCTGGCGCATTCTCCCTTCGGCTGCTGCTTGAGTGATCGTCTGTGTACAGTGCGGGAGGCGCCGACCCGCTGCAAAGAGGGACAGGTGGGTGCCCGACAGTGAAGAAGAGCCCAACCAGTGGAGAAGAAGGAGGTAGGCTCCGGCGCCATCTTGCCTGGACTCATAAGTGCCCTGACTGGAAGCCATCTTCGGGCTGCTGCTAAGCTTAAGGGGAAAGAGAGGAAGGGAAGTGGGGCTGCATTTGCTCTGCCCGGTGTGGTGGAGTGAGCTGCTAACATCTATGGGGCGATATCCCCCATTTCTGTGGATCCTACCAACCGGTATCACGCTCCCCTCCAGTTGTCAGCTAAGTGCACATGACCCCTATTACAAGAGGACTTTAGCCCTCAAAATGTCCGCTAAAAAAAGAAAGGTAGATGCTGAATGCAGGGTTTTCCAAAAGAATTGACTGCTTTTTATAAAGAAATACAATTATATTATGCAGAGTTGAATTCAGCCTTTTGGCCCGGCCCTCCACAATATTTTTAGTTTTTCATGTGGCCTCATGGAAAAAATAATTGCCCACCCATGCTCAAGATCCTCTTCCAAAAAGTGCTTAGATTTAGTGTTATAGCTTTTACTTACCTAGGCCACGTTTCCTGCATTCCCTCCATTATGATCCCTTTAGCCTCTGTGCTCTGCTCCTTTTGCAGATATCAGTGTGCCAGTGCCAGTGCACAGCTTACATAATATATATATATATATATATATATATATATATATATATATAATCACACACACACAGTGTGGGGAACCCAGGAGACATGTTTAGCCATGGCTGATGGTTGGTAAACTCTTTCCCTCAATCTACCCACTATTTTGCAGCAGGCCCCAAGGATTAACTGTGCTGCAGCCAAGGTAAGTATTATTAGTTTTCACAAATGACCTGGGAAGCTTCAAGTTTTTGGTGTTCTGCCTTATTGTTTTCTTCTTCTGGGATGTAAAATAATCATTTGTCTTAGTATTGTGCGCCCAGCATGCTGGTGGCTCTGTTTTGCTACAGTGGGAAGTGGTTTTCCTGGCCTTGAATAAAAACTACCGACTACAAGTCCCAGAATCCATCCACTGTAACAGATGAGCTAATCAGCAGCTTTGGCTAAATCAAGCAGCAATAATGACCTCCCCAAGTGAGAACGCTGCCAGTAACCCTATCTGAAGAAGCTGAAACACAGCAGAAAGGTTTAAGCCTGACGTATCTGCCTTAAAGTGAACCAACACCCACCGCTGATCGGCCCGGGAATCTATAAGATTCCCGGGCCGATCAGCTTCCTGCCTGCGGGGCACCCCGACCGCTGTGTGAAACCCCCCAGGACGCCCGCAAATCCTACCTGTTCCTCGTTCCAACAGCGCATGCGCGGGCCGCCGCCTCTCGCGCATCCCTCTAGCCAAAAACTCACCTGACCCCGCTCCCACGTGACTCGCTCCACCAATCACTGCTGACGGACAAGCGAGGTCCGTCGACGGACAAGGTGAGAGCACCCGCCGCCGCCCATCGCGCGCCTGCGCCGGCTATTCACAAACGGCCGGCGCGGGTGCGCGAGAGGCGGCAGCGGGTGCTCTCACCTTGTCCGTCGACGGACCTCGCTTGTCCGTCGGCAGTGATTGGTGGAGCGAGTCACGTGGGAGCGGGGTCAGGTGAGTTTTTGGGGCTTTCTGGGGGGTTTCACACAGCAGAAGTGGACCAACACCGAGGATAGTGAAAATCCAGGGTGTTGGTCCACTTTAACCAATCAGATGATCAGCAAGCCAGAGTGAGGAAGTCTCTGATCTGTACATCAAACTTACCAGTTTATGTATATTGCTAAGGTAAACACATGGTTGCTAGGGAAAATCGTTTTCTATTATAACACATTTGCAAACAAATACAAAAGAAAAAAATAATAGACAAGCTTAGCACATTGAAGACTTCATTTTGGCGCGAAATAAAGTAAACGTAGAAAAATGCCATTGAAAATGGAATTACCCTTTAAGCTACTCTCTAGGTACATTAATCTAATAAAAAGTATTTTGGTCTTACAGGTTAAAGGATTCCAGGGTCACTTCAGTAAAGAGGTAATTAAAGAGTATTAAACTTATAGAAAAAGTAGATACTTTATCAATTGTAAATTGTATTGCTAATGCAGAACTGCTAATAATTGCTAATACATAAGTTTAGGTTTCGAGTAAACTATGTTTGCTAATGTACCTATACTCAGAAAGGAAGTTTATGTGGTGACCTCCCATCCCCCAGCCCAGTGCCCCAAAACATCCCATGTTGGCCGATATCCATAAAAACACCAGGAAAAAACAACACAAAGTAGCATTATGGTGAATGGCATGCCATATGCTATTTAATTCATTGCCATTATGTGACAGTTTGGTTGAAGTGCTCCCCATTGCTGAGCTGTCTTCACTGTAACTGATTGCATCATCACTGGGGGCGGGGCTGCTCAGCCAGGGAGCAATATGGCCGACTGCATCCAGTTTGTGTTGTTAGGAATATTGGGCAAAGGCTGAGGTATAAAAAGAAACAGGCGGTTTTGGGGCACTGGGCTGGGGATGGAACGTGGCCACATATACTTCCCTCTCAGTATAGGTGCACTTTAATATCTGGACCAAACTGACAAACATGTAAGAGAAACTAATACCATGTTCCCTCATGGTGATATTTCAGTTTCCTATACCAGTGCTGGAGGGCAGATTCCTGGCTTGGGGTTACACAGCCAGCACCCTATGTGTTAGATAATGGGTTCAATGGGCAGAGCACACAGTGGCACCAAGATACTAGCTATTACTAACCTTTTCCAATGTCTTAATCACATTGCTCTTTATGTTGCCATTTCCAGGCTAATGAACTCATCTCTGTTGGACTCCCACAAAAGATTGGGGAATTGGACAAGCTTATTGCTGTAAGTTTGAAGTATACAAAGCATATTTCAGCCAATATAATATGATATATGCCTGAATATTGCAAAATTACATTTCACCATGCATCTAAAAATCTCAGATAATAAGTAAATACCATATGTATTCTAAACCAGGCCACCAGTTTCACTTCTATTCCTGGATGTGGCTGGACTGTGGGGGGGGGGGGGGGGGCATGTCATGGCACAGCTTTAGGAGTCTTAAGCATACTCTGATGTAGTCAGAGCCAGCCATGGGACCACTGAGGCTTGTCATGCTAGTCTTTAGAGAGGAGCTTTCATGAAATAGTTTTCCTCATATTTTTTGTATTGGCTATTTATATATTAAATATACAGTTAATAATGTCCTCCCTTAGATGGCTCTTTCCAATAATCTTTCTTAAGATCCTTCATTCCTCTTATCAGTTTGGTGGCTCTCCTTTGCAAAATCAGGGCGTCCTCTATATGAACATGTGCCCAGAACTGGACGGCATATTCCAGATAAGGTGGACCCAGCACTGAATCCTGGGCTACACCTCTTACAATAGAGGACCGTTCAGACTAGGTGTCATTAAACACAATTCTCTGCACATAGTAGAAGTAGTATACATGACTATTTATAGTATACTTGGTAGCCATCTTTTTGCTGGAGCACACGTCAGCCCTAGAAGCAGGAGTACAGACATTAGCAAGAAATCCATTCACCAACAGGAGTATGGGAATTAGCTGGCCGTGGTGTCTTTTAAACTCCAGGGCCGAGCAAAATAGGTTTTGGTCTACTTTTAAAGTGGACCAAAACCCAGGACCCAATAGTTTTGAGTATTCTGTTTTTTTTTCCTTACCCCGGGGGCACACCGATTAGGTGCGGGCTCATTCCCTGTTAGATGGAGACGGAGGATGCGGCCTTCAGAGCCAATGCTATTAGATGTGCTGTGGGACCTGGAAGAGGTGAGCTGGGTTCGGGTGATCTGGGGGGGTTTCACACAGCGGGGCACTCCCGATCGGGGGGATAGTTAAAATCCTGGGTTTTGGTCCACTATAAAGAGGAGCAACCACCTCCTTAAAGTCTATAGGATGCTAGGGTCTACTTTTCCTTTAGCCTAGTTGCATACTCGCTCCAGCTATTCAGAAATGCCCGCCACAAACACGCCCCACATCTAGAGGTGAGTAGAGATGCTGCAGGTGGCATGTGCGCTATAAAGCTTTCCTTGCTGCTCCTAGGAAGATGCTGATTGGTTGGGCAGAGCTAAATATGGTGCAGAATTTTACCAAGGGAAAAAATCATGAGAATTTTTTTCTTCTTAAAAAAAGAAGAAAACTCTTCAGCCAGCAATTCCATTATCCTGAAATGCTACAGTTTTGCAGCTTGATGACTTGGCCCCTCAGTGCGTCCTATTCGAGCAGCAGCTTGTTTGCTGTGCTTCATGCTCCTCAGGTTTTACACCCAATGGCCTAAGTATAACCAGAAGGTAGCTCAAGTACCAATGGCTGGGCAACAGTGCCCTAGAGCATGAGTTCCCAACCAAATGGTACACAGTAAGGCTAAGGACTGCCCTGTTCCCCAAACTGATCTGCTGCCATCTATACTTTTCCCAAACCTGATTTCCACCATTGGAAAGGTCACAAACTTCTGCTTTTGGCATTTGTTATTTTGAGCTGTGCATTTTTTCTGCTGCTACCTTCGATATATGGCAATGCTCATCTACTATGTGAACGTTGCTCTTCTCAATACCTGCATATTGTATGATTATTTTAGCTTGCATTACAGCAACCCTTGATACTAAGCGTAAGCATTTAGTTATAAAAATATTATGTTAATGTAAAAAGTGTTTATACTTGTTCTATATCCCTGTCTGGTCAAAGCAAATTCCTAGTATTCGCTATATATAGCGAAATCGACATGATTCTGCATCTCAATTACAGAGGGGGCTGCTTTCTTTCTTCCCTTGCAATTTATATCTCATAATAAGTCTTACTTATTGCTTCTTTTTATTTTTAGTCTCCAGAGCTGAATGTTTCTGATCTGACAACACTTAAAGCTGAGCTAGATATACCAGTACCAGATCCAGAGAAAGAAAAGGCAAAAGAAAAAGAGGTGAGGCAGCGAACAGCATATTATACATACATATAGGTTTTGTATATGACTGTTTTTAGATGTTTTAAAGAACAATTTAGGGGTTTATTCATGAAGCTCTAGCGCCAGGTAGTGCTTAGTAGTGTCAGGCAGCGTCTGCTGTACGCAATACCACATGTATGAAAGCAATTCCGTAGAGCGACAGGAACAGCGCCATGTAGTGTACGATTCATCATTACAGGCGGCTCAGAGTATACCGCCGGAGCTCTATCTTCCAGAGCAACAAGTATTACCTGTCGCTAACTGTCACTCTCCCATACATGGTTTATTTTCTTCTGTTTAAACAGGGTTTTTTGTTTTTAATTTTTTTTTCTCTCAAATAATTGTGTCACCTCTCCTGGCCTAGAAAAAGTCATTTTTGAAAATATTTTTGTTTTTTTATATTTATATGCAGAATTGTCTTTACAGGTCTGGCATATTAAATAAATATTAATGTTACAATGTTACAACAATGTAATTCCATGTGTTTTTGCTTTGTTACTGGTGGATATGTGTTCAAAAACGACCAGATTCAGAGCGCCAACGCTGTGTGTGTTTTTTTGTTGAATATGGTGAGAGTCGCTTAGAGTCGGTCGCAACGAGCTGGTGCTACCTTTCGCTCCCTGCAACGCTGTACTGGTGTTAGAGCGCCCAACATACATCTCATTCATCAATAGCTGATAGCCGATCAGAGTATACTAGCGGTCGCTCTTAGCGCCGCTGTACAGGCGCTCATCTGCCGATAGCGGCGCTAGTAATGAATCAGCCTGCCCTACTGTAGTTGGCAAAGACATGGTAGACAAGCAGGGGGTTACTCCTAGTAGTGAAAGCCTGTGCTACCTAAATAGGTATGTCTAATGGCATTGTTGTCACATCACCCGACTCATGGGGAAGCCTTCACCTTGTGTTTTTCCCGCACCACAATGATTTTAATCAACATTCATTAAGATATACATTTTAACTAACCTGCTCCCTGGGACTGTGCTGGGCTAAATGGGTGTAGGTCTGTTTTAAATGATTTATTGATTTAGTGGTTTCTGGCTAGATCAGGAGACACCTATTATATGTTCTATGTATTGCAATACAAGTTTGTAGCCAACATTCTGTGTAATGTCTATAGTATAAATGTAATGTAAATCATATGGTAGAAATATTGCACTGACATTAATATTTGTATTTCTGTTGTCTAGAAGAAGGAAAAAGATGAGAAAAAGAAAGATGACGATGAAGAGAAAGGTTTGTCTGTCAAAACATTATATAGCAACATGGTATCTGCAGCTTTCACGTATACAAATACAGTTACAATGAGGAGATCAAGCAGAAGAAAATGTAACCTTTACCTGTAACCTTTCGCTGATGATTCCTCCCATGTGACTAACTACGTCACATGGGGGTACATCACATGAGGGGTATGGTGGCGGCTTTGCTGGGGCTGGGGAATCTCCCTCACCACCTGTGCAGTGTAAGTCACATGGGGAGATTCCAGTGAGGCTCCACCTCTCTAGTATAATAGCTTCTTCCCTGCTTTAATCATTACCCTAAAGTCTTATAATTCTAGAAGGTCCTTTCAGTGGAACCTTAGAGGAACACAGTCGTCATTCATGAGAGGCAGAAAACAATCTGCAGGGTTGGGACCACAAGATCACCAGAAATCATTTTGATGCTGTCAGTGCCCAGACACTAGTAGTAGGAGTGAAACTAGGCAAGACACATGAAGGATGATGGGTTTTATGTACAGTCTCCACAGGCCAAAGATTGACTTAGGGGACCACCACTCAAGGATCGCTGTGCAAATGCAGCTGCCAAGAGGCAGAGGTCGAGCAGAGATACTAACAAAGTATATTACAGCATTGATAGATCAGGGAGTGGTAATCCCTGTTGCCGCATGAATAGATCCTGTGGATTTTATTCAAACTTTTATTCCCATAAAACTGTAGAAGTTAAGCCCCTAATAGACCTAAGAAGACTAAGCAGCAACAGAAGATCTGGATGGAATATCCTGTGACAGTTATGCCGGCAATTACAGGTTTAGACTGGATCCTGTCAGCTGATTTGAAGGATAAGTACCTTCACAATCTGATACACAGAAAGTTCCAAAAGTGTCTGCGCTTTGTGAAAAGGAAAATGTTCCAGCCCCAGACAACTTCATGGTGACGACCCATTTCTCTAGGTTTCCTACCAGCGGTTGAGCGGTGTGGATGCCTTATTTAAGGAATTGCATAATGGCAAATGCCTTTCACAACCTCCTCAAAAAGCTTGTGGTATAATGGGCGACAGTGATTGTGGTCTTCCATGTTTGCCATGTGTTGTCCCTTTTACAGGGCCTTCTGGCAGAGAATAATTTTAAGCCTCTTCCAGTGCAGCTGAACCTGCACTTGCGGGAAGACGTAATCCATCCAGATCCCTCTGGATGTTTGATGTCATGGTTATGAAGAGGAAATGCTGAGGCCCAGAGGTTGCCCAGAGCAGGTCATGAACACACTGCTAAAATCGAGAAAACCGTTGGTTAACCAGGTGGAGGGTTTGGAGTGAGAATTTTTTTTTATTTCCTCAGTCAGGGGTAGATGAGAACTACTCGGCCACAGAACTACTTAATTTCCTGCAGCGAGGCCTAAATCTAGGGCTAGGGTTAAGAACACTCAAGGTGCAAAAACCCTACTTTATTAAAAAAAAACACACCCTGTACAAATACTAGGTCTCAGAAAACCCACCCCGAAAAATTATAAAAAGAAACAACATTGTTAAATTCAAATATTATTGTTATACATTTAAAAACACAGGGGACCCCCTTCACACATACCCTAGTGAGCAAGCACACCCCTCAACAATCAACCACCCCTCCTAAGCACACTGCATGAGTGCAGTATATGCATCTGGTGGCAACATACGTTTATTGGGCCTTACTTCAGTATTTTTTGGTCTAAAAGCAGTAGTTATGCTTTAACACATTCAATTACGATTCTGCATCCCACATAGCTAATTATTTCCCTCAGTATGATGCCATGGCACCAGGAATTGGGTGAGAAGCTACAGGTAAGAAGGCAGCTCAGAGGGTGGAGTAAAAGTTTATAGGGGAGTAGGTCCTTCCAGGACTAAAGGACAAACACTTAACCCATACCACATGCATGCCTGATTCTGCACTTAAAACCCAAAACCCAGTTCATACAGCCCTGGGATCTATAAGATGCCGATTGTGATGAGTTAACAGGGAAGTGTGGGGGGGGGGGGGGTTCACAATGGAGGGCATTCCAAATCTCCACATGCCTTGCTTCATTCCTTCTCACATGGCCACAAGCAGACAGGAAAAGCCCAGGATGCACTTTCCCTGCAGCAATGGAATGTTGTGCTGATCTTAAAGGCCACAGCATTCAGCCCTGTTAGCGAGCAACCAACCTATAATCTGTCTCTAAAATCTCAAGGTCTCAATTGGCACACATCTGCAGAAGTATGTTAAAGCTGCACCACCAAACACCTAGGTGCAGTCCCAGCTCTAATCTACGAGAGCCCCATTTGGGACATACAATGCAATTGATTAATTGGGAGGAGCTTACCTAAGGTTTGCCTTATAACCTAGTGTGCAGCACATGGGGGGGGGGAGGGTCAAAAGCCTCCCCATACAACTCAGGACCCCCACCCCATGCTGGGCTGATCTTGCCACAGACCAGCTGTTTGCAGTGCCCCTGGGTATGTTTTTTTTTATTTTAACACTGTGGGGCATCCACATTTTTTTTATTAGAAATTTTAAATAGAAATTATTCACTGTAACTGGAAGTTCATGAGTCAAAAATGCCATGGGTCTACCCTGGCCTCAAGCTGGCTATTTATTGATTTGTATGCCCCTCATGGTTTACAGGAAATTCCACCTGTGGGACTGTGCGGGATTGAGCCTTCAACAGGTTAGGTAAAACATGACTTTTTGTTGGTTCCACCAAGCACTTTAAAGGATCAATTATCACCAGGTGAGAAAACTGAAATTTTAGGAGAGAAAACTGCCATTCATTTTCATTGTCTACTTTAGTAGTGATTCAGCAACGGGATGTAAATGTTCATCAGGTGCTGAATCAGCCCAAAGGTAGACAATGAAAGTGAACGGCACTTTTCTCTCCCAAAAAATTGTTTTCTCACCTGGTGTTGAATGGACCATTAAATTGTTACAATGTACTTTATCCATTAAAATTAGGATGTTACTTTGTGATCTTTGGGCGATCTAGGTAGCCCACCCCAGTAGAAGCATTGTGTGATCACACCTCTCTCTGCAGGTCCACCTTGTGGTCCAATTGCCTGCAATGAGAAGATCACAAGTTTGCAGAGGAACATCAAGAAGGAAATCCAGGAACTGAAAGAAAACCTGAACATGGTAAAAACTGAATTGAGGGTTGGGAGGGTGTGAAAGAATCACTGGAAGCTGGACTGAGCTGGATGTGAGAGTGTGGTAGCTAAAATGAGAAAGGGAAAGCAATAGCATCAGCGCTTGCACTGTGTATTTCTTGTCCTTCTCAGGTTTCCCTCTGGCTACAGCTTCAGATTCCTCAGATTGAGGATGGGAATAACTTTGGAGTTGCTGTTCAGGTGAGTAATGTGACCCTGTTGGTTCCTGATGTGATGACACTGTACATATTGACTTAAAGAAGCCGTAATGCAAAATTGTCTATTCTGAAAAATCCCTAGTGAAATGAGTTACTTATTACACCCCAAAGGAAAGAAGAAATCTGGCCACGCTTGTGGTTTTGCTAACCT
Organism: Gastrophryne carolinensis; assembly: GCA_027917425.1. Lineage (NCBI taxonomy): Eukaryota > Metazoa > Chordata > Amphibia > Anura > Microhylidae > Gastrophryne > Gastrophryne carolinensis. Next base: position 420,094,110 of record CM051234.1, on the reverse strand, counting down.
GGCAGCAATAAAATCCTAAATGCCTAAAGCATGGGTAAAAGCTTATACATACATCAGAAGACTTGCAATAGCAATAAGCTGTTATTTCAGCACAGGTTGGCTCAGGAACAGACAGCAGAATGTTATGTTCAAAACCTGTCAACCTTGATTCTTGGCTGGATTTATTGGGATGCAGGGTATATAAGTGCCCCCTCTCCCTACCATCTAACATACTTATGTGGATATTTATTATTGCAACATTTATTTCTGATAGTACTTCTTAGACAATTTCTATGTCCTAGGAAAAAGTATTTGAACTGATGACAAGTCTCAGGACTAAGGTAGATGCCACCCAAACTCAGATATCAAAGTAAGTGTAATGTGTTCAGCACCAATGATTGCTGGGCTACACACAACATAGTTACAGGATGTCTTATTTTTTTTTTTCTCGGCTAAGGTATCTTTCAGATCGTGGTGATGCTGTGGCCAAAGCAGCCAAGAGTCCCCATGTGGTAAGCACGTTTTGAGCATATACTGTCAAAAATCCCCATCAGTGTTAGAGGAACAACACACAGGAATTTCACTTTCCCATGTGTTGTTCCTCCATGAGGCGATGCTGCACTGTGAGTGTTCCTCCCAGTTGCCTGATCAACTTATCTTCCAGTCATTCCCACAGCGCAGGCCTGGACGGCTAAGCACCCAAGTTCATTCAGAAAGGCCTGGTGCGTGCACGGTTCGGGGTGTGCAAGGATGCGGCCGCAGTGCCTTTTAGACTCCATGGCCTCCAAAGTTCCACTTTAGCAGTAACTGAGTTTTTCAGATGGCCAGTTAAGAGAAGGCTCCTCCCCCTGGAGGAAGGACATAATATGGAGGGTAGCTAGGGCCGTCCCAAAGGACTCGTAGAAATACAATTACCAGTATGGCTAACAGGTCCTTCAGGGCAGCCACTTAAGAAGATAAACAAGTAATCTAAGAATTAAGGGCGGGATACCGATTGATGAACTCTCCTACCAAAGGATTGTGGAGAGTCAGACAAAAGATCAAGCTGATAATGCCTAAGAAAAGTATAGGGAGGTGGGCTGTGTACTTTGGGCCCACCCAGTTCAGTTGGCTCCAAAGCACATTGCCCACTGGAAATTATCCAGCCACCCCTGGACACAAATTGGGCAAGGCAAGGGAATAGTACAGCTTTGCCCTGAAAAATCTGAACTCTTACACCAAAACATTTCACCACAATGGTCCACAACCAGCCAGATACTAGAATACACACATTCTCATGTGAAGGTCAGTATAAATTCTCAATCGGAGAGAGATGCTTCTGGATGCCTAAACAGTAATCATTGTAATATTGTATAAAATACAAAAAGGTGCAGTGTTCTGAGGTATCTCCCATATTTCTCTTCAATCAAATTAAACAGACTTAAAGTCAAACAGTCCTGATCTTTGTTTGTCTACCCACTTACAAATTTTCAGCTACTGATAAATCTGTTAGTATAGTCTATTGCATTATTTTTTTCTTTGTCTTCCTCAATAAGGTTGCAGCTCCTGCAGCATAGACACGTATTGAAGCTCCCTCCACAGTGTTAGCATCACAGTGAGGTTGCACCCAATCTCAATCATTCAGCCAGCCCTTATGCTGGCCATGTGTTTACAAAGTACCTCTCTGCACCCAGAAGCAGCGCCAGGCCACATCATGGCAGCCCCCCGAAAGCTGCAGCAGGACGACTACAATTAGTTGTGAAAGTGGAGCAAACCACAGGGAGATCAGCCCAGGAATCTATAAGATTCTCGGGCCGATTAATGCCTTCCCCCCCAGGGCATCCAGAACGAGGATGACCCACTGTGTGAAAGTCCCCAGGTCCCCATAAACTCAGCCTTTTTCCTGGTCCAACATAGAATGCACAAGCAGCACCCGCATCCCCGCTATCCTTCTAGCAGGGCATGTGCCTGCACTGGGCATTTGTGACTGGCCGGCGTGGGCACGCTCCCTGTTAAAGGGTAGCAGGGGATGCAGCCGTCAGCATGCTCGGATCCACTTGTATTAGACAAGACAAGATCCTAAATAAAGGGGCTTGAGCTGATCTGAGCGCACTAATTGGAAAAGTAGCGGCGCATGTGTTGTGGGACCGGGAAGAGGTAAGTTTGTTCGGGCAACCTGGGGGGTTTCACACAGTGAGTCATCTCCGATCGGGGTGCCCCGGGGGCAAGAGCCAAACCCAGGATAGTCAAAATCCTGGGTGTTGGTCCACTTTAAAACAATGATTGAAACTAGGGTTAATACTGCACACTATAAAATAAGATCTTTTTCACTGGAGGTCGGTTGTACTTTAGCGCTGTAATAATACAATTCTGTGAAATACTCACCTGTAGAATTGGTATTATACGTATACAGTACGTCCTGCTCCAGATATAATACTTACACTTGGGTAATCCTCCAACAGAGGGCGCTGTGCACTGCAGACATGCAAAAACAGGCTCCTCCCGGCCCTTCATATACCCAGGGACCTCCCACAAATCCCCAGCATTGAAAAGCCGGGAGAAACTAACCACCAAAAACTGGTAATAACATCAATGATAGCAATCACCATACAGGGGATCCAGAATAATGCAAAAACCAGGGTGGGGTGGAGCAGGACGTACTGTATACGTATAATACCAATTCTACAGGTGAGTATTTCACAGAATTGTATTATTCTAAGTATACAGTACGTCCTGCTCCAGATATAATACTTACACTTGAAAGCTACAAATAAGAGATCCTAGACTGATCTCCAATCCCCCACTGAAAAAGGCCGCACACTGAATAAAAATTTTTTTATAAAAACTCAATCAATTTAATAGATATTAAGTAAATTCATACAAAAATTAGTACAAAAGTAAAGGCACTGACATGGACATTTACAAATTTAAAAAACACAAAAAACACAAGATGGGGGTGATCCCAAACAATGGTGACTATTTTAAAACTGATCTAAGACGCTGAGTTATAAATACAGACAATATAAAGCATGTGGTGTAAAAATACAAGAAATGGGCCCAGATAAAAACCAATGATACTGGGTGAGAAAATCTAAATCAAAACAAACAACTCATCAATTGATTGGAATGTATACAATAGTATGGTGGACAAAAAGTGCTGAGTGCAAAGAAAAACTATTTAAAGTTTACAAATATAACAACCCATATAATGTGTGCAACTAGTGATGCAGCCTGTACTATACATACATGACAGGCCGCTGTGCAGTGTGTGAACAAAGTTAGAGCTATATGTGAGCTGTGAAAAGTATATGATGTGAGCTTGAACTAAGCCCAGCTGGGCCCTATGAATAATCAACACCAAAGAGCAAAGTATTCTGATCTTAGCCACACATGCGTAATGGATAGACAGTAACAGTAATAGATAAACAATAACAGTAATTACATCACCAAGTCACAGGGGATCCCCCGCAGCAGCCGCCACCGACGCGTTGCGTGTCCGTTTGACACTTCGCCAGGGTGTACCGGCTGTCAGAATACCCCCTCCTTAAATACCCCGAGTGTTAAAAAGCTGGCCAATGCGGCGCGGCCACGTCGCCGGCCGCACACGTGCCCCGCCCGGCCAATGAACAAGGCTGTAAGGGCAACGCGTCGGACGCCACTTTGCTCTTTGGTGTTGATTATTCATAGGGCCCAGCGGCCTGTCATGTATGTATAGTACAGGCTGCATCACTAGTTGCACACATTATATGGGTTGTTATATTTGTAAACTTTAAATAGTTTTTCTTTGCACTCAGCACTTTTTGTCCACCATACTATTGTATACATTCCAATCAATTGATTAGTTGTTTGTTTTGATTTAGATTTTCTCACCCAGTATCATTGGTTTTTATCTGGGCCCATTTCTTGTATTTTTACACCACATGCTTTATATTGTCTGTATTTATAACTCAGCGTCTTAGATCAGTTTTAAAATAGTCACCATTGTTTGGGATCACCCCCATCTTGTGTTTTTTGTGTTTTTTAAATTTGTAAATGTCCATGTCAGTGCCTTTACTTTTGTACTAATTTTTGTATGAATTTACTTAATATCTATTAAATTGATTGAGTTTTTATAAAAAAAATTTTATTCAGTGTGCTGCCTTTTTCAGTGGGGGATTGGAGATCAGTCTAGGATCTCTTATTTGTAGCTTTCATTTGTCCTATTTTTCCCCCCTATGGTCAGCACCTATTTTTGATTGTGTGCGGTGCACCCTCCATTATTTTTTGTAGCTTTCCATAATACTTACACTTGGGACATCCAATAGCAGTGTCCATAAAGTAGGGTGGGATCCCCAATAAAGGGCACAGCAGACAGTTAAAAGCACTGTCACCTGCAAACCTTGCTACCAAGAGTGACATGAGCAAAGCTCTAACGTCAACCTCATAAAAACCTTTGAAAAGGTATGAACAGAGAACAAGTAGCGGTCTAGGAGACTTGTTCCACAGAAACCTGGTGCCGAAAGGCCCAAAGATACCGAAGCACAAGTAGAATCAGAAGTAAGGCGAGAAGAAGATTCTTCCCCTTAAAAGAACAGGCCTGAGTAACAGCCTGACAAGTCCAAAAGCTAACAGCAGCCTTGGCAGAAGCCGAAACCTTTCCTAGGACCAGAAGGGACGACCCATCCAAGTAAAGACCAGGCGAAAGACCGCATAACCCCTGGAATCAGACGAAATCAGGCACATACAGGATGGAGACGCCCGCAAACCCCAAGGGGCAACAGTCCCCCCTAAGGGACGAGAGACAATTCAGGAAAACACGTCCAACACCTGTTGAGGGAATGTAGACCCCCTTTTCTCAGCGATACTAGGAATAAGGCACAGAAGAAAGACAAAGTCTTGAATACATGAGCATAAGACACCACCTTAGGCAGAAGGTCCGGCGTAAAGCGGAACACCACCTCATCTTGGTGTATATATCTATGAACGAGGGCTAGCTAAACAGAGCCGCCCGCTCAGGCACACGGCTGACTGAAGTAACAGTCCCTAGAAGGACAACTTGAGGGTAAGAACAGTCAGACAGCATCCGGAATAAGTCCAAGGGAACACCCCGCAAAGCAAGCAGAATAAATTCGAATCCCAACAGGGAACATAGAATTACATGGGGAATGCACATGAGTAACCCCTTGAAAGAAGCCTTAACCAAGGAAACTGAGCCAAAGACTTCTACAGGAAGTCGGACAGGGCAGAATCTGACCCTTCCGAGTACTGAGTTGGAGAATTCCAAACAAGGGGTATTTCCTATGCCAGTCCCCTGGGACCCCTGGAATTTACTGGGGAAATCCCATTCCTTGAGTACAAGAGCATGTAAACGAGCCTGCTCTAGAAATTCCAAGTGCGCTGTCGCTGTATGGAAACGCTCCCCTCTCGGTTTGTGAGGCCTCACCAGGGAGAGAGATAGACATGACCTTAAAGACATTAATCAACAAATCTCACACTGGCCCCAGTATTCAGGGCCAGAATCGCCATGACTCCTCGGCCTCTCATCAGATGAGCCTGAGTCAGAGACCAGCTCTCCTTCATCAGAAGGGGTATAGTCACACGGAGTAGTCAACGCCTCAGTTCCCATAAGACAACAGAAAACAGGAGGCGTCAAGGGCCACTTCTTACCAGGGCCCCTGCGCCCTGACAACCTCGCCATAATCTGATCAGACGTAGGCAGGCTGGAAGACACAACAGGCTGCAAATCCCCACTTGTATGCGACTCAGCAGGAGTGAGAATTAAGCATGGGGAAATAAGTGTATTGAAACGAGGTGCAGCCACTGGCAAGTCTGATTGCAGGGCCAGTGCTTGCTCGGCACATGGTGCGCAGACCCGTGCCCTGTCAGCATCAGCATGGGGTTGACCACACGCTATACACAGCCGGTCTTGTCCCAGAGGGACCCCGGTCACATAATTCTGAGATGCCTCCATATGGTGATTATCTAGGCACAATATGCCAGCAGGGATTTACGCAATAGGCAACCCTGGATGCCCCAAAGACCCGCTAGGAAGGTGGGAGAATTTTACAAGGCCCGCTATAATTTAACCCAGGCCGGGGAAGCCACTGGATTCAATGGATTAAAGGGTGTCAGAACCATGCGCAGTAATAAGAATCCTGAAAATCGCCCGTGAGGGCACGTACAGACCAATGTAGGAGGAGGGCCGTAACCACACGCGCACGACTAACATCAAAATGGCGCCAAGCGAACCTCGAAGGGCGGGCCAGAGCGGGCCGTGACGCGGAACGCGCCAAACCAGGCCCCCGCCCCCCCAAAGAGCGCGAAGCTCTAAGGCAGTAGTCAATATTGTAAAGAGAAGCAGAGTGTATGACACACATAGCATAGATGATTTTTGCCAATGGAGACGCCGCAGCGTCTGGGGTCAATATTGTAAAGAGAAGCAGAGTGTATGACACACATAGCATAGATGATTTTTGCCAATGGAGACGCCGCAGCGTCTGGGGTCAATATTGTAAAGAGAAGCAGAGTGTATGACACACATAGCATAGATGATTTTTGCCAATGGAGACGCCGCAGCGTCTGGGGCGACGCAGCACATCCAGTAAGGAAAGAGACGAGCGCGGCGGCGGCAGATAACAATAAAAAAGCAAACAGCGCGGCTCTGACACCAAGTTACAAGTCAAGGACAATACTAAGGCCATAATCGTGTAATCGCAGTACACTTGAGACCGCCACACACACCCCCCCCTTTCTTTTCCCCCGTTCTACGTGGGGAAACGAGGGAGGATGGCGACCCTTTGGATAGGGCCCACCGCTACACGGGGCAATAATGCGGGAGGGGCATCCACTATGAGGCTCACCATCAGCCTAAACCGCCTACCCTATGGGGGGGACTGCGGTGGAGCATGGCTCCATAAGCACACATGGTGCTGCCTACCTTCACCCGACCAGCGCAGCCCAGGCTGGGAGGCACATCAAACCAAGGATGGGTGGGAATAGTCCAACAGGGCCGCAGGCTGTAATAGCCCTGCTCACCTGCGAGAGAGTGATACTTCATGTCTTCGCAGTCGGCACTGCAGAGAAATCTGGGGATTTGTGGGAGGTCCCTGGGTATATGAAGGGCCGGGAGGAGCCTGTTTTTGCATGTCTGCAGTGCACAGCACCATCTGGCAGAGGATTACCCAAGTGTAAGTATTATATCTGGAGCAGGACATACTGTATACTTAGAATATGTCCTTTTACTGCTGGTACTGTATGACTCATCAACCTTGCAAGACCAGCCTTTTCATTGGCTGATCGCATGGAAGCCTTTTCATTGGCTGATCGCCGAGCTGGTGAGCCGCACTGCCAGCAACATGGAGAAATCACCACCAAGATCTTAAATAAAGAAACTGAATAATAATCCTCATACTTATCCTCTTATTTAGCAAAATAGAAATATAGATCAGGGCAGGAAATTCAATCTTTCAATGTTTAATTGGTTATTAAAGCTTCAGAAGTTACTACTAAACTATAAGCTATTTTCTGTAATATTTAGTTTTGCTTATTTTTCTCAGGGTGATTACCGTGCTCTCGTTCAGCAGCTGGATGAGTCCCAATATTCTGACCTTCGCATAACCGCCTTGGAAATAAGGAACTTCTATGTAAGTAGAATTGGGGGGGGGGGGGGGGTTATTGTGTCTATGTGATAGGCTGCTGGTTGGTAAAGTAAATCTCCTCACTCTTCTAGCACATAAAAGTGACAGCTGGTGAAAGCTAGTATCCTAATCTGTATTATCCCTGTATAATTTGATGGTAGATTGTATATCAAAGAGGGTGGCATTTCCCTCACAGACATCATGGAAACACCAGCTAAAGTTAAAGGTATTGGCCATGCAACAAGCTTTTTTTTTGTAGTAACTAGTGTCACTCCCGCTCTGTTCTTCCTCGCTTGTCGGCACCAGGAAGATGAATTTTCTACTAGCGCCCTCCCCCCCCCCCCCCCCATCACTATTTCATACCGGGATGACACCTACTAGTGCACTAGACTTGAATGGGGCTCTCGAAGCTGCCATTCAGGCCCTGCACAACTCTCCCTCCTCGCTTACACGCTCATTCATGTGTTCACAAGCCTTCCTGCTTTAGATTCGGGCACACTGTTGCAGAAGTACAATGTCGTCTGGGGGTATGAGAATGCCAGGGCTGCTTTTCGTAACCAGTAGAAGCTTAATCTTATAAACTGACTTCCCATTAGCATAAGGTCGGTCTTTCAGACCACTCCCTTTTTGCTGTTGCAAAGCACATTGCGCCAGGCCACTTGAATCACAGACTTGAAATGAAGGTAAAAGAACTAAACTTTCATAGCTCTGTTTTTAAAACCCAGGGCAGTTTAGGACATTGCTAAGGGTAGCCCTAAACAATGGGCTAACACTCAGCTATGTCTTGACATTGACTGATTTTACATCAGTGTTATACACACAGTCAATGTAAAAATTGAAACCTACATAACAATCAGACATTTTCTGTAGAGGTGCAGAAAGCTCAATTCAGTCTTAGATTCTGAAACATTAACTAAAGACAGCACATGAACGTAAGGCTGGGCCTACTGCCATCCTGCACGGACTTTCTGTAAACAGGGAGACAGCATAAAGTATAAATGGAGATCTGCTAGCTAATAAACACACAACTGAATAATTATGTCTTAAGCAAAAATAATACAGCGTCAATGGATACAGTAAAATCCAGATAACATATGGTACAGGCTTTGCAGTGGTTCTACTAAATCTGCTTAAACCAGATCTTCACCCTGACTAAGAGCCTATCTTGTATGTTCCCCCCACCCTGTACATACAGATTGCATACATTAAAAAAAATCCTACCATGCTTTTGAGCCTTTAAACATCCAAGATGGTGGCCGTGGAGTCTCAGGTTGCCTGCAGAAAGGAAGTGTCTTCTGACTGCATTCCGGGATTGCTGTCCTTTTCCCGACCCCAGTGCTGATCTGTCTGTAACCCACCCCCCTGCACTTGTCCCCCTCTCATCGGCATGTGATGCTGGGAAGGAGCAAGATGGTGGGATATGGGGCAGTGCTTTGCACCAACCTTCTGCCCACTTGGATGAGTTTCTTGTATAAATAGGTCCGATACAAAAATGCCATAGGGAATGTTTTAGTCAGGTGCAGCTATACAGCAACATACATGTCTCTAGTTTACAGTACCATTGCAATACTCACCTAGTGCTGTTGGATCTCCCCCCCCCCCCCCCCCCATTTCTGGCATGAGACAAAGTCAAAGATCAGCCCTGCCATCATGCCCCATGCAGGGCTTCGAAATATCAACACAGTGTTTACATTTTTTAAGATGACCAAAACCCTGAAAAGTAACCCCCCCCCAACACTGTTGTATTTACCTGAGAGCACAGAAGAGTGATCAATGATTGTAAGGTAAAAAGGGATCCTTATGCCATTCTGGCAACCATCTGATTGAGGTCTGTGTGAAAGGGTTACGATCCCGGCTAAGGAATAAATAATAGCTAGACTAGGTCTTCATGCTGAATCTCCTAACTGGATATGTCCTAAAGCTATGGCCCTGCCCTGATCAGCTGCAGAAGAGTTAAAGTCCACTTTACTGGTCTCTACCATCAAAGGGGGCCATAGGCACTTGATGCCATCTTTGACACCAGGCCTGGCACTCAAAGGCCACTCTATTTAATAAGTTGACAACTGCTTGCTTATACAGGTATTTTCCTTTTTCAGGCAACACTATATGATGTAATCTACAAGAATTACAGCAAGATAAAAAGACCACGTGGAGAAACTAAGCGGCTTGTTTACTAAATGTTGACCTGTCTACTTTCCTAGCTGGTAAAGCTCGCAATTACATGACCTATGAGGTCAACAGCCAGGACATGCTATTGATTACCATATCTCTACTACAATTAAACAATTCATCTTTTGAAATAAATATATTGTATCATCTGACAGAGGTGCATTGTGCAAATAGTACAATTTCAGAATTCAGGCACACGTTAGGACAGTTGTAAATTGTGCAACTATACAAAGCCTACATAAATAACATTGGTGTAGATACCAAATATGTACATACAAATATATACATACAGAAGTTACACACTAGCAGGGGCGAGAAGTGGAACAAGGCTCTCTCTGTCCCTGATTTTAGCTGCTGCCATTCGCTGCTGCAGATAGCCTTGCTATTTCCACATTTAGTGCTTGATTGGTCCAATCATTTCTGATGTCATCCAGGTGATTGTCAAAGTCAACCAGCTGCTGATAAGCTTTATTTTTAAGAAGTTTTCTAGTAATGTGCTGCGTTTCCTCCCAGTGACCCCACATAATCCTGAAAAAACAACACTTTGTACGTTAGTTTATCAGACCCTATTTATGTTGTACAGTAGTTTGTTTTTTAGTACCCACATAATGACATTCATAAGCCTCCCCCATTTGGGACAGGCAAGCAAAAGTACTGTTGAAGTAAACTGCTTACCCTAGGGTTGATCTTCACTTCACTGCAGCTTAAAGTGGAAGTCCAGTCTATACTGAATAAAGTCTATCTGTATATAGTCAGACATCATGTTCTTAGAGCTTTCCAGCAACAACCCTCTTCTGCATATACAAATGGTGAGCACAGAGATAATACAATTCTGTGATTACTCACCTGTAAAATTGGTATTACGAGTATACAGTACGTCCTGCTCCAAATCTAATACTTACAGTTGGGATATACTCCGCCAGATGGCGCTGGACTGCAGAAACATCGAAAATAGGCTCCTCCCGGCCCCTCAAATACCCAGGGACCTCCCACAAATCCCCACCATTGAAAAGCAGTTAACGAGAAGCCGGGAGAATTAACAATCCAAACTATCAACTATAACAGTGATAACAATCACCATACATGGGATCCAAGAAAATGCAAAACCAAGGGTGGGGTGGAGCAGGACGTACTGTATACTCATAATACCAATTCTACAGGTGAGTAATCACAGAATTGTATTATTCTTAGTATACAGTACGTCCTGCTCCAAATCTAATACTTACAGTTGGGACATCCAATAGCAGTGTCCATGGGGCGTGTCCTGGCATGAGACTGGACGGGAGCGTGTGAGCGATCTCCGGCTCTCCAAAGCCCCAAAAACAGCGCTAATCGGGCGGTCAGAGACCTACCTTGGACATGCCCAAGAAACAGAAGAGGCCTGGAGGGAGAGGTGATGTCGGTGGCAGGTCGGCGAGGCGTCGTTTGCCGGAGCGGGACCGGAGAAGAGAGGAGGCGGAGGATCGCAAGATGGCGGTGGAGGAGATGTCCCGCTGGCGAGGTTGGACGGGAGAGGAGCCGGTGGCTGCGACGTCCACAGACAGCTTCAGCGACGAGGAGGTGGAGGCGAGGCGGCCCCCCGAGGAACATGACGCGTCGCAGCGGCCGGTGAGTGCGGTGGGAGAAGCTGGAGGAGCGGCTGCAGAAGAGGCTGGGTGCACCAAGATGGCGCCCGCCTCCCAGCATGTACACCTGGAAGTGACAGATGTGCTGCGGGGGGAGCGTGCGAGGAGCGGTGAGGCAGGGGCAAATGTTACGGGCGGACCCAGGGCCATGTCTGGCGGTGAGGGAGATGAGGAGTGGGCTACCCCGGTGAACAGTACAGACGAGAGTACAGAGGATGGGGGCAGCAAGATGGGGGCAACCTTACCTCACTTTACATCCCCAAAGCGACCCAGCAGTCTGGACACAATCTCTCATGCAGAGATACCCTGGCAGGGAAGCAACTGTGGATCTCCGGTGGGAAGTGGGGAGCCATGGCGGGAAGTGCCTCCCCAGAAGCACCCCAAGCCCTCGATCTCTCCGGCCTTGCCCTCCACTAGCGACCTCCAGCCAACAGTGCCAGGGCTTAGGGGGGAGTCCACACGGGGCACAGATGCGCTGGCGAAGGGTCCCGGAAGTGGCTGCCCTGCCTCGGACCTAGGCAGGTTTGCTTTTAAGCCCAGAACGGGGCAGGGGGTGGCGCCCCCACTCTGCTCGCCTCAAGGCCGCTCGGAATGCACCCTGGATGACCACGATGGGGCACTCCCTCAGAGACCGGCTAGGAAGAGAGATGAGCCAGGAGCAGCTTCCCAACCTACTGTGGCCCCTACTGCGTTATGGGGTTCGCCTGTTACCCCTCTTCGGCCCTCCCCAAACCGGGCTCCTTCCAAGAAGGGTGGAAGCCCTGAATTGATGTCGCCGGCGGCCCCGTTTGTCGTCCACCCCGCTGCACTTGCTGCCTCAGAAGATTGGAGGGTCGACGCTCCGCCAGAGGTCCCAGATGAGATGCTACATGAACGTCAGATTCACCTTGAAACTATCTCCCTCCTGAGAGGTATTCCAACCAAGTCAGAAATCGAAAATTTAATAGCGAAGTATGAAGCTGCGCACAAGCGTGAGATAGCAGCAGTGCGCCAAGAAGTTTCAGAAGTCGCATCTAGAGTACGCTCCCTGGAAGCTGCAGGCCCCTCCTACGACAGCCGATTACGGGCACTGGAGGCCAGATGCGATTCCCAAGACGCTGCAATTAGAACCTGCCACCTGCACCTCGATGATCTGGAAAATCGCAGCAGACGAAACAACTTGAGGATCAGGGGCATCCCGGAGTCGCAGGGCTCGGAAGATGTTCGAGTAATCGCAACTACCATATTCAATGAGGTGCTGGGAAGGGATCCACCTGTGCCCATCGAGCTCGATAGAGTCCACAGAGCACTGGGCCCCAAGAGTGTTGATCCTGCCTTTCCGAGGGACATAGTTTGCAGAGTCCATCGCTTTTCTCTGAAAGAGGAAATTCTTAGGAAGGCGTGGCTCAAGAGATCGGTTTGTTTTGAAGGGAATGCAATCAAGATTATGCAGGACTTGTCCAAACGGACCCTCCAAATGCGTAGAGCGATGAGACCCCTACTTGAAGTTATCACCAGCAAAGGAGCCACCTACAGATGGGGCTACCCTTTCCACCTGATCGTTAAAAACTCAGAGGGTGTATTTTTACTGAAGAAGCATGAAGACCTGGGAGGCCTGTTTGAGTTTTTGAAGTGTAAGCCAATCGAGATCCCAGACTGGCTGGTCCCGGGAGGGCTCTCGGTGCCATCTCGGCCACCCAACAGAAGAAACCGAGGTCCCAGGAGCTACAGAGATCTTTCTCACGTTGGAGGCCCATCTCGCAGGCCCGCGGGGGGACCTAGAGAGACTCCTGGCCGTGAGGGTTTCTCGACCAACAGACCCGGAGCCACCGGGGCTTCCGGCTCGCCTGTCCCCCACTCTCCTTCGGCTTCACCGTCTGTTGGGAGGGGAGGGGCGACTGGCGGGCGGAACCAGTTGGCCTCTCGGGTTGAGGTCATCTGAATCTGTTTATTTGATACCCCACAGTGGGACCGCTGCTGTCTGGCTAGACCTCTTCCGATCACTTAAAGTGAAGTTTTCCTTGAAGAAATGTCTTGGTAGGTTTTCTGTGTAACAAGCTGAAGAGCCATGGACGAGAGGGCCCCTGGCCTCCCGTACATCTGCTCATTGACCGCCCCTGGTTGATAGTGACGTGCCATCTTGGGCTGAGAGAGAGTGGAGTGAAACTACTTGGCGCCTCCTCTCTCTTGTTGGACGCACTACCCCCCAATAGGCTAGTCTCTGGGGAATATTTGTCCCCCTTAGATTATTTTCTCCCAAGAGTTGGGTAATCTAGTTACTGTTTGTTGTTATTTTTTTTTTTTCCACTGATATTGCTTCCCCCCCACCCCCCTTTTTAACTCATTTACCCCACTCCTGCTTAGGGCTATACTTGCACTTCCACCCCCCCTCTCTAGTGGGTGCGGATCTCGGGGTGCCCTCGCAGGAGCCCGCCTGGGCCCTGTGCGGCGTGGGTCATGGCTGATGTCCGGATAGTGTCCCTGAATACCAAAGGGCTTAACAGTCCTGAAAAGAGATCACTTGTCTTGAGGAACCTGAGGGGTCTGGGAGCTCAGGTTGCCTTTCTGCAGGAAACACATTTCAAGAGGGGTAAGCCGCCTTTCCTTGGCAACAGGTACTACACGAGAGCCTACCACAGCTACTCAGCAGACTCCAGGTCCCGGGGGGTCAGCATTCTTTTGAGTGGTGCTCTCCCATGGGAGCTGGTGGACTTCAAGACAGATGAGGAAGGGCGATGGGTTTTCCTCAAGGGTAAGGTGGCCTCCTGTAGTTACACTTTTGCCAACGTATATCTGCCAAACACGGGACAGGGGGCCTTCTTGGAATCTGTCCTGGAGGAATTGTCAACCTTTAGGGAAGGTGAATTGGTGGTTGGAGGGGATTTTAACCTTGCCCTAGACCCCCTTATCGACACCTCTAGGGGGGGCCCACACGAGTCCTATACGAGGCTCAGGAGGATTAAAAGAACTCTTGCATTACATAAACTAGTAGACCCGTGGAGGATTTTGCACCCCAATGAGCGTGATTACACATTTTATTCTAGTCCCCACGGCTCTTATTCGAGGATCGATTGGTTCCTGATCCCCCACGCCTCTCTGGGTCGGGTTACGGAGGCTACGATTGGTAATATTACGGTCTCTGACCATGCCCCAATTGCCTTGACTGTTGCCTGTCCCACTCAAATCCCAAGGAGCTGGTCTTGGAGGCTTAATACGTCCTTACTTGAAGACCAAAATGTTTTAGAGGAGATACGGAGGGATCTTGAAAGCTTTTTCCAACTTAACTCATCTCCTGAGGTCAACCCCGGGATCCTATGGGAGTCTCACAAATGTGTAATTAGAGGCACTTTTATCAAAATTGGTTCCAGGATTAAAAAGGAGAAGGCCAAGCAGGTGAGGGATGTGCTGGAGGAGATCGGGGTTGTGGAGAGGAGGCACAAAGAGTCTTTGGCTAGTGACCTTCTCCCTGTTTTAACCTCCCTAAGGGAGAAACTTAAAACTTTATGCTGTGACAGGATTAAAGCACAAATAAGCAATTGTCGTAGAGTTTTCTACGAATCAGGAGACAAATGTGGGAGACTATTAGCGAAGGCTCTTAGGGAGGAGAGAGTTAACACATACGTCCCCAAGATCTCCACTGGGGAAGGCCGGGTAACGCACCTATTCGGCGAAATTGGAGATGCATTCAGGGAGTTTTATGATCGCCTTTATAATCTTCCAAGGGAGCAGAGAGCGAGAGAAGGGAATCCCATAGAACGATATCTTGTAGAGTCGGGGCTTCCGAGGCTCCCCAGTGACGTTTTGGAAGAGCTGGAAGACCCAATCTCAATGGCTGAGCTGCATAAAGCTTTAACAGATGCGGCGGGGGGGAAAGCCCCGGGACCGGATGGCTTTAGCCTTCCGTATTATAAGAAGTTCTTTCCTCTCCTGGCCCCGAAGCTCCTTAATGTCTTTAACTCGATTAGGGACGGAAATACCCTCCCCGTAGACTCACTAAGGGCGTACATCTCGGTAATCCCTAAGGAGGGTAAAGACCCGGCCCAGTGTTCGAGCTACAGGCCAATTTCACTCCTGAACGCTGACTTGAAACTATTTGCCAAGATGTTGGCCTCCAGACTAGCTCCTCACTTGCATAACGTCATTGGCTTGGATCAGGCGGGGTTTATGCCGCACAGAGAGGCGAGGGACAACACCGTTAAGGTGCTGAACCTGGTTCACTTAGCTCAGAAAAGCAAGATCCCGGCCCTCCTGCTCGCGACGCAGAAAAGGCTTTTGATCGAGTGAATTGGGACTTTATGCGTGCCACACTCAGACACATTGGGCTTGGCCCGAATGCCTTGAACTGGATCGGAGGCTTATATGGATCCCCGTCTGCCGCGGTCAGGGTGAATGGGGTTACATCGGGCTCCTTTAGGATAACGAATGGGACGAGGCAGGGGTGCCCGCTCTCACCTCTAATTTTCATACTTACCTTAGAGCCCTTTCTATGTCACATTCGCGGTAACCCAGACATTAAAGGCTTAACCATCGGGTCCAAACAATACAAAGTGGCTGCATACGCGGATGACCTAATATTTAGCCTGTCTTGCCCTGAGGTTTCCCTACCTAACCTAATGTCCGAATTGAGGCGCTTTGGGGAGATATCTGGGTACAAGATCAACTACCAAAAATCTGAGGCCCTCAATATCACTATCCAACCCAGGAGATTCGACAATCTAAGGAACGCTTTCCCTTTCAAGTGGGCAAATGATTCTGTCACGTATCTCGGGACCAAAATTGGAAGAGACCTGGGTAAAATTTTTGAGTTAAACTTCCCGCCGTTGCTGCGGAGGTTTGAGGAGGAGACGGTTAGGTGGACGCGAGGAAGAATCTCCTGGTTTGGCCGGGTTAATGCGACCAAAATGAACTTGCTTCCCCGCCTGCTCTACCTTCTACAGGCGCTTCCAGTGATGGTCCCCCAGAGTTTTCTGCAAAAGGTCAGGGGGCTCTTCGTTAAGTTTGTCTGGGGAGGTAAGAGGCCGAGGCTGAACAAAACATTGTTGTCCCGGTCCAAAGAAAGCGGAGGCCTCGGCTTTCCGGACCCGACCCTCTATCACGCAGCGGTACACCTCAGCAGAGTAGTTGACTGGTGCGTACATGGGAGCCACAAACAGTGGGTGGGTCTGGAGCAGGGATTCTTGGAAACCCCAATTTCTGGGATTGTATGGCTGGGAGAGCATGTGACCCCCACCGCTCTGAAACATCCCACAGTCGGAGCTACTATCAGAACCTGCATGCGTCACTTTGAACATCATGAGCTCTCCCCTGCCCCCTCCCCGATGCTCCCAATCTTGGGCAACCCTAGCTTTCCCCCGGGTAATGAAGGCCCCACCTCCAGAGAATGGAGGGAGGCCGGAGTTTACAGAGCAGGACATTTTTGGGGGGGAGGGGGTTGGTCTGACCTAGGGGTGCTCGCCCGGGCAAGGGGACTGACGGAATGGTCGGGCTGGCAAAATAGCCAGATCGTGCATTTCCTCCACTCGTTGCGGAGTTTTACTGGAGGCCAAAGGGAGACCACCCCCTACGAGAATTTATGTGCCAGTGGAACAGCCGCTCAACATACATTGTCCTACATTTATAAGTTGCTGATTGCACCCCCGGAGAACGAGAAGCCTTTGTATCTGAGGAAATGGGAGTTGGATTTGGGAGTCTCTTTCTCCAGGGAGCAATGTAGAAAACTACTGGCCATGCCGCACAAAACGTCCATTTGCACACGTATTCAAGAATGCAACTACAAAATTTTATCGCGCTGGTACAGAGTGCCCGTAGTGCTACATAAATGGTTCCCAGAGACCCCTGAAACCTGCTGGAGATGTAACGACGCTAGAGGTGACATGCTGCACGTTTTCTGGTCTTGTCCTGTATTGAAGCCATTCTGGAATTTGGTTCGAGAGGTAGCGAGTAGGGTAACTAAAACTGTGGTGCCTGACGATCCGGCCGCATGCTTGCTCCATATGACCAAGGTCCCCTTAAAAAATTATAGGAAAGCTCTGTTGTGCCATCTGCTCAATGCTGCGAAAACTTGCATCCCCCTGAAGTGGAAAAGTCCGGACCCACCTTCAGTAGATGTGTGGTTCATGAAGGTAAATGAGCTCATGCGATTCGAGAATGTGATTCTCTCTCGAGAAAATAGATTCGAGAGTTTCACGAATACATGGTACGATTGGATGAGGTTTTCGGATTCCGCTGAATGTAGAGCCCTGTTGGCCGGTACCCGAGATCCGCATGCACCCCCCCTCCCCCCCCCCATCCCTCCTATTTAGTATTTTTCTCTTTTTTTTTTTTTTTTTTTCCTTTTCCTTTTGAGATCATACAGCTTTGTATTGTTTTTGTTAGCTTCAAGTTTACAATGTTGTTGTATATCCGCCTGGTTACTGGCCATCCCTTTGTACAGGATGGTGATGTGAATTTTCGATGTGTCTTTCTATATCAGATATACTGTCTGTGTATTATTTTTTCTTGAAAAGCAAAAATAAAGAATATTAAAAAAAAAAAAAAAAAAAAAAAAGCAGTGTCCATAAAGTAGGGTGGGATCCCCAAGAAAAATCAGCAGCAGGCAGTTTAAACCACTGCCGCCTGCAGAACCTTGCGGCCAAAAGCAGCATCAGCTGAGGCCCTAACATCAACCTTGTAAAACTTTGAAAAGGTATGAACCAAGTAGCGGCCTTGCAAACTTGTTCAACAGAAGCCTGGTGCTGAAAAGCCCAAGAGGCACCAATAGCACGAGTGGAATGAGCAGTAAGGCGGAAGGGAGGATTCTTCCCCTTAGCAGAGTAGGCCTGAATCACAGCCTGACGAATCCACTTGCTGATAGTAGACTTGGCAGGAGCCAAACCCTTCCTAGGACCAGAAGGGACCACAAAAAGAGCATCAGTTTTCCTGAAAGGTGCAGTAGCCACCAGATAGTACTTCAGACACCTAACCACATCCAAAGAGTGCAAAGCTCTCTCCTTAGCATTGCTAGGATTAGGGCACAAAGAAGGAAGAACAATATCCTGATTCAAATGAAAGGCAGACACTACCTTAGGCAGAAAATCAGGTTTGAAACGAAACACCACCTTGTCCTGGTGCCTCTCATAGTAGGGGGGCTGAATGGACAGCGCCGCCAACTCAGACACACGCCTGACAGAAGTGATAGCCACCAGAAACACAACCTTGAGAGTAAGAATGGCCAAGGCAGCATCCTGCACAGGTTCAAAGGGAGCACCCTGCAAGGCTGACAGAACCAAGTTCAAATCCCAAACAGGCACCATAAGTTTACGTGGGGGACGCACATGAGTGACCCCCTGGAAAAAAGTCCTGATCAGAGGGTGCTGAGCAAAGGACTTCTGGAAAAAAAATAGCCAGGGCAGAAACCTGACCCTTCAGAGTACTGAGTTGGAGCCCCATCTCCAACCCATGCGGCAGGAACTCCAGAATCCTGGGAATAGAGAACACACGACAGGGAAGAAACCTAGACTCACACCAGTCAATGTAGGCACGCCAAACCCTGTAATAAATGGAAGAGGAAGACTTCTTCCTAGCTTTAATCAAAGTATCCACAACTGAGGAAGACAGCCCCTTCTCCATCAAGATGGAGGTTTCAGCAGCCAAGCCGTCAAAGCCAGAGTTTGTAAATTGGGATGGCGTAGTGAGCCCTGAGTGATTAGATCTGGCACCAAGGACAGAGCGCATTGATCTACTTCCAGCTGTACCACGTCTGCCAACCACACTCTTCTTGGCCACCTGGGGGTCACCAGAATTGCTGGCACCCCTTCCAGAGCAATCTTTGTGCAGAACCCTGCCCAGCAGGGGAATTGGGGGAAGACATACAGGAACTGAAAGTCCTTCCATGACATTGCTAGCGCATCCGAGGTCAGGGCCAGAGGATCCCTGGACAGAGAGACAAAAGCTGGAAGCTTGTGATTGTGGTGGGACGCAAACAGATCCACATCTGGTTGGCCCCAACGGTGACACAGAGATTGAAACACCCTGCTGCATAGGGACCATTCTCCCTGGCGAGAGGTCCCCCTGCTCAGAGAGTCCGCCAGGTGATTTTCCACCCCCGGGATGTACACAGCTGAAAATGCAGGGGAAATTGGCCTCCACCCAAATCAGGATCAGAGACGCTTTCTGGAGGGCCCCCTTGCTCCAGATCCCTCCCTGATGATTGATGTAGGCAACTGCCGTCTGGTTGTCCGAGCGCACCTGAACAGGCAGGCCCTGAAGATGAGTAGTCAAGGGAGCCAGAACTAACCTGATCGCTCGCAGCTCCAAGACATTGATAGGTGTGTGGGCCTCCTGAGGGCCCCACCTCCCCTGGAACCGCAGGGACTTCCAGAAACCCCCCCAACCTGACAGACTGGCATCCGTGGTGACCGTCTCCCAGGAAGGGGCAAGAAAGGATCTGCCCCCCCAACAGGTTCCTTGAGTCCATCCACCACAAGAGGGACCTCCTGACCAGGGGGGAGAGCACACAGATCCTGTCCAGGGACGCTGGGTCCTTGTCCCATACAGACAATAGGTGAAGTTGCAGAGGCCTCGAGTGGAACTGAGCATAAGGGACCGCTTCGAAGCATGCCACCATCAGGCCCACCAGCTGCATCCCCTGCCTGATGGAGGGATGGGGACAAGCTAGGAGGGACTGGGCCTGTGCAATCAGACTGTCCACCTTCTGCTGAGGAAGGAAGATCCTTGCCTGAACTGTATCCAGATTCATTCCTAGGAATGGAGTTACCAAGGAAGGGGACAGTGAGGACTTGGGGTGGTTGATCACCCATCCAAATGACTCCAGAGTGGACACCACCAGCTGAGTATCCAACTCTGCCTGATGTAGAGACTGGGAAGTGATGAGGATGTCGTCCAGATAGGGAAGAACGCGGACGCCCTGACATCTGAGCAGAGACATCCCGCGAGCCAGCACCTTGGTGAACACACTGGGAGCTGAAGTGAGGCCGAAGGGCAAGGCCACAAATTGGTAGTGTTGATCCATCAGAGCGAACCTGAGGAACTTTTGATGACCTGGAAACACAGGAATATGAAGGTAAGCATCTTTGATGTCCACAGAAGTCATGAAATCCCCTTGGCGCAGGGAAATGATGGCAGAGCGCAGAGTCTCCATGCGAAAGCGCCTGCCCCTGACAAACTTGTTGAGAATCTTTAAGTCCAGGATGGGCCTGACAGAACCATCCTTTTTGGGTACTGTGAATAGGTTGGAATAAAAGCCCTT
The DNA here is from genome assembly GCA_027917425.1 of Gastrophryne carolinensis. NCBI lineage: Eukaryota > Metazoa > Chordata > Amphibia > Anura > Microhylidae > Gastrophryne > Gastrophryne carolinensis. The sequence continues at coordinate 420,073,516 of CM051234.1, read as the reverse complement.
GCCTTTTTCTCTTAAAGGGACCTGGCAGATGACCCCCGCTCCAGGAGGCCTTCCACTGCTTGCACTAGCTCCTGAGCTGACACAGGGTCCTGAGGAATCCGGGATCTGATGAATCTTGGAGGGGGATCGGCAGCAAACTCCAACTTGTAACCGGAGGACACTACCTCCTGAATCCACCGGTCTGAGACATGAAGCCTCCAGACGTGAGCGAAGTGCTGCAGCTGTCCCCCCACCCGGATGGGTGAGGGTGCCCCATCATGCCTGAGGGGGCTTGGGAGAGGATTTAGCTTTGGGACCCCAGGAGGAGCCAGGACGTCCACATCCTCTGCCTTTACCCCAGAAATCTCCCCGGGCCCCAGGGAAAGACACCCCCCTTCCCTGTCTTGCACCGCGGTAAGGGGAGGAGAAGGAACCCTGACCCCGAAAGGGCAGAGGTTGCTGCCTGCGCTGGGGAAACCTGCCTCCCTTAGTAAAAAGGTCCAGGCGGTCTCCAAACAGGCGCAGTCCTTTAAAGGGAAAACCAGTGAGGGCCTTCTTGGCAGCGTTGTCAGCAGCCCACTGGCGCAGCCAAACCGAGCGGCGTATAGCCACCACGAGGGCAGAGATTCTGGCACACATTCTGATGGTGTCATCCTATGCTGATAGGGCAAAATTTACAAAAACATCACAACTGGAGAGTGCATTAAACACCTCACAAGGCAAATCATCAGGGGCACTGTTGAGCATATTTCTGATAAGGGTTCTAGTGGCCACAGCAGTAATGGCAGAGGCACAGACCGGGCGCAGCGCCGTCCCTGCACAAGCAAAGGCGTGGGATGCCAGCTGATCAATACGCCGGTCTTCGGCATCCCGCAGGGTAGTAGAATCAGGGGAATGCATGACAGAGGTGTTAGATAGCCCTAGGATCGGGGCATCCACCTCGGGGGGGGGGGGGGGGGATGAACAACATTTAACCACCTCAGCAGGAAAGGGATACTTCCTATCCCAACTCTTTGGAACCCCGGGAAGTTTACTGGGGCGCTCCCATTCCTTGAGCACAAGGTTATGGAAATGTGCCTGCTCTGGAAATTCCAAACGTGATCTTGCTGTATGGAAAAACTCCCCTCTTTGCCTGGGAGCCTCAACAGGGAGAGAGATAGACAGAACCTAAAAAATCTGGGTCAATAATCTGTCAGTGTCATCCGGGGCCCAGGGGTCAGAGCCAGAATCGTCATGACCCCTTGGTCTCTCATCAGATGAGCCTGAATCAGAAAAGAGCTCCCCTTCATCAGACGGGGTATAGCCACACAGATTCATAAACTCCTCAGTTCCCATAGGGAAAACAGTGACATTAGGAGTCAAGTGCCGCATCTTAGCAGGAGCCTTACGCGCTAAAGACTTCGCAATAATCTGTTCAACAGTAGCCAGTCTAGAAGACACATCAGGCTGAGAATCCCCACTAGTATGCAACTCAGCCAGAGTGAGATTTAAGCTTGGGGGAGTAGGTGAAGTGAAACGAGGTGCAGCCACTGGCAGGCCAGATTGCAATGCAAGCACCTGCTCAGCACAGGGTACACAGACCCGCGCCTTGTCAGTGTCAGCATGAGGCTGCCCACACGCTACACACAGCCGGTCTTGTCCCGAAGGGACCCCGGTAACATTATCCTTGGATGCCTCCATATGGTGATTATAGCGGCGCTATACGCCGATAGGGAATAACGCTATATAGCAACCCTGGATGCCCCAATAACCCGCTAGGGACGTGGGAGTATAATTTTTACAAGGCCTACAAGTAATATACTAAAAACAGGGCCGGGAGAAGCCAAGACGGGTTCGTCCCGCCTGAAAGACACAAGCAGACAAGACCTTAAGTACATCGTAACAAAAGTGAAGCAGATAAAGTCGCCCACAAGGGCACTTACGGACCGCGGTAGGTAGCAGTCCGTCGCGCATAGGCCAACCAAGTCAGAAAAGATGGCGTCGGTATACCTCGAGTGGCGGGCCAGTAATAGCGATGACGCGGAACGCGCCAAAGACGGACCCCGCCCCCCCGAAGAGCGCAAAGCCAGAAGGCCAACAGCCAATGATGGCGCACCGGCGCCTGAGGTAATGCCGCCGCCAAGCGCGGAACCAAGTCAGCGCGCGGCGGCGGTAAATTTAAAGCAATAAAGACAAGTCAGCGCTGCGGCTGACACAAGAATAAAGACATGTGAAAAGTGAAAGCAAAGACTGCATAACATACATATCTATACACATACACACACCCCCCCTTCTCCCCCGAAGACTACAAGTAGGATGAGGGAGGACGGCGGCCACTTAAATAGGGCCCACCGATAGGCAGGGGCAATAGTGCGGGAGGGGCATCCCATAGAGGCTCACCATAAGCCTGAACCGCCTACCCTTTGGTGGGGGATTGCGGTGGAGCAGTGCTCCTAAGCACCAACGGCGGTGCTGCCTACCTTCACCCGACCAGCGCAGCCAAGGCTGGGAGGCATATTACTAGTGGAACGGGTGGGAATAGTCCTACAGGGCCGCAGGTTAATAACCCCGCTCACCTGCGAGTAGAGAGCCAATTTCTCGTCCTTCGCAGCCAGACTGCAGAGAAATTCTGGGGATTTGTGGGAGGTCCCTGGGTATTTGAGGGGCCGGGAGAAGCCTATTTTCGATGTCTCTGCAGTCCAGCGCCATCTGGCGGAGTATATCTCAACTGTAAGTATTAGATTTGGAGCAGGACGTACTGTATACTAAGAATAAAAGCCCTTGCCTTTTTCTCTTAAGAGGACCAGGCAGATGACCCCCAGCTCCAGGAGGCCTTGCACTGCTTGCACTAGCTCCTGAGCTGACACAGGGTCCTGAGGTATCCGGACTCTGATGAATCTTGGAGGGGGATCAGCAGCAAACTCCAACTTGTAACCGGAGGACACTACCTCCTGAATCCACCGGTCTGAGACATGAAGCCTCCAGACGTGAGCGAAGTGCTGCAGCCGTCCCCCCACCTGGATGGGTGAGGGCGCCCCATCATGCCTGAGGGGGCTTGGGAGAGGATTTAGCTTTGGGACCCTAGGAGGAGCCAGTAATGGCAGAGGCACAGACCGGGCGCAGCGCCGTCCCTGCACATGCAAAGGCATCCACCGGGGCATCCACCTCGGGGGGGGGGGGAGGGTGACCAACATTTAACCACCTCAGCAGGAAAGGGATACTTCCTATCCCAACTTTTTGGAACCCCGGGAAGTTTACTGGGGCGCTCCCATTCCTTGAGGACAAGGTTATGGAAATGTGCCTGCTCGGGAAATTCCAAACGTGATTTTGCTGTATGGAAAAGCTCCCCTCTTTGCCTGGGAGCCTCAACAGGGAGAGAGATAGACAGAACCTCAAAAATCTAGGTCAATAATCTGTCAGTGTCATCCGGAGCCCAGGGGTCAGAGCCAGAATCGTCATGACCCCTTGGTCTCTCATCAGATGAGCCTGAATCAGAAAAGAGCTCCCCTTCATCAGACAGGGTATAGTCACAGATTCAAAAACTCCTCAGTTCCCAAAGGGAAAACAGTAACATTAGGCGTCAAGTGCCGCTTCTTAGCAGGGGCCTTACGCGCTAAGGACTTTGCAATCAACTGTTCAACAGTAGCCAGTCTAGAAGACACATCAGGCTGAGAATCCCCACTAGTATGCAACTCAGTAGGAGTGAGGTTTAAGCTTGGGGGAGTAGGCGAAGTGAAACGAGGTGCAGCCACTGGCAGGCCAGATTGCAATGAAAGCACCTGCTCAGCACAGGGTACACAGACCCGCGCCTTGTCGGCTGCCCACACGCTACACACAGCCGGTCTTGTCCCAAAGGGACCCCGGTAACATTATCCTGGGATGCCTCCATATGGTAATTATAGCGGCGCTATACGTCGATAGGGAATAACGCTATATAGCAACCCCGGATGCCCCAATAACCCGCTAGGGAAGTGGGAGTATAATTTTTACAAGGCATACAAGTAATATACTAAAAAAAAGGGCCGGGCGAAGCCAAGAAGGGTTCGTCCCGCCTGAAAGACATAAGCAGACAAGACCTTAAGTACATCGTAACAAAAGTGAAAGATATAAAGCCGCCCGCGAGGGCACTTACGGACCGCGGTAGGTAGGAGTCCGTCGCGCATAGGCCAACCAAGCAGGAAAGATGGTGTCGGTATACCTCGAGGGCCGGGCCAGTAACAGCGCCATAGACGCCCCCCCCCCCGAAGAGCGCAAAGCCAGAACGGCAAGCAGCCAATGATGGTGCACCAGCGCCTGAGGTAATGCCGCCGCCAAGCGCGGAACCAAGTCAGCGCGCGGCGGCGGCAATTTTAAAATGCAGTAAAGACAAGTCAGCGCGGCGGCTGACACAAGAATAAAAGGCATGTGAAAAGAGAGTGTAGAGCACAGAGGAGGATGAGGGAGGCCACTTAAATAGGGCCCACCGATAGACAGGGGCAAGGGGCAATAGTTCGGGAGGGGCATCCCATAGAGGCTCACAATAAGCCTGAACCGCCTACCCTTTGGTGGGGGATTGCGGTGGAGCAGTGCTCCTAAGCACCTAACAGCGGTGCTGCCTACCTTCACCCGAGCAGCGCAGCCAAGGCTGGGAGGCATATTACTAGTGGAACGGGTGGGAATAGTCCCACAGGGCCGCAGGTTAATAACCCCGCTCACCTGCAAGTAGAGAGCCAATTTCTCGTCCTTCGCAACCAGACTGCAGAGAAATTCTGGGGATTTGTGGGAGGTCCCCGGGTATTTGAGAGGCCGGGAGGAGCCCATTTTCGATGTCTCTGCAGTCCAGCGCCATCTGGCGGAGTATATCCCAACTGTAAGTATTAGATTTGGAGCAGGACGTACTGTATACTAAGAATACAGAGCCTTTATTTTATAGGCTGTATAAGTCATATATATTGGGTACAACCAGGGGTGTAACTTGAGGGGGTGCGACCGCACCGGGGCCCAAGGATTGTTGCCCCTCCACCTTTAGTGAACAGCGAAACCTTTTTTTTTTTGCTTGAAAAGTACAAGCCCTGTGGCCTACTTATTTTTGCACCATTTATAAGCAATCACCCCCTTGGGAGTACTTGGTTTTAACTTCATGTCACTAGGGGGTACTTGGAGCAAAAAGGTTGAGAACCACTGGTTTAGCTGCATTAAATTTCGTTACAAGACAGAAATTTTGTGAAAACTCACCTGTAAAATGGATTTCTCCATAGTACTCTGCTTCACCTCGGATGGGAATCTATTACGTGTTGGTTGTCACTCAGCCAGCAGATGTTTGCAAATATGTAAAGCGGTAACTCCTCCCTCCCAATCTATATAGGGCTCGGCTGCCCCCTCAGGCCCAGTCAGTCTAAAAGCAGTAGTAACAGCCATGGGAGGAACTAATATAACTAACCAACTAACGCCCATGGGCGAAAAAGAACTTGTGAACCATCAAGAACATTGGCAACAAGCAGTTGCAGCCCTAAAAGAACAAGGGTGGGGCCGTCCAAGGTGGAGCAGAATAATACAGAGAGATCCATTTTACAGATAAGTTCACACATAAGTTAAGTAATCACAAAATGGTGTTTTCTTCTATACTCCTCTCAACTTCGGACAGGAATCCATTAAGTGTGGGACAGCCCATAGCAGTCGCTTCATTAGGGTGGGCACATCAACCAAAAGGGATGAACAGTGAACGACCACTTGAACTGTGCCATGAACTGTCACACAATGAAGAATAATTAGACCCCAGGAAGATCATCCACAGTTGTCTGCAACACCAAAAGGCCAAATGCAGCACCAGCTGCCTGTGTCTGCAGAGTAGTACGTTGCAGTGCAGCGGCGCATCCAAAGCAGATGGTTTGCCCCCCTCTGTGAGCTGTGTGCGGCACATCACCCCCTGCTTGGTTGCCAAACTCTGTCATGGTCTCAGTGATGGTGACTCAAAATCAGAGGACCTATATAGGCTGGGTGGGAGGAGCTACAGCTTTACATCTTTGCAAACACGTCTGATGGCTGAGTGACAACCCCCACATAATGGATTCCTGCCCGAGGTGGAGCTGAAAATGGCTTACTGTATTAGCCGTGAAAGGGCCCCATTTAATGTTCGCACCAGGGCCCCATCATATCTAGTTACACCACTGTGTCTACCATACAAAGCTTTCCAGTGACACCCCTCTTCTACACATACAAACACGGCCGTTATTTTGTAAACTGTGAACAGTCTACAAACTGAAGGCTCTATGTTGACCGCTTCTGAAGGGGGGTCACTGGAAAGCTTTGTATGTTATACCTGGTACATATATATGACTTAAACAGCCTATAAATTAAAGGTTCTGTATTTCTTTGCCCACTGTTTGTATATCCAGAAGAGGGGTGTCACTGGAAACTTTGTATATTATACCTAGTGTATATATATGACTTATACAGCCTATAAAATAAAAGCTCTATCTCTGTGCTCACCAACTGTATATGCAGAAGAGGGGTGTTGCTGGAAAGCTCTGAGAACATGATGTCTGACTATATAGGGCTAGGATTATACAGTATATTGTAAGTCTACCTCTATATAGTCAGACTCAGACAAGTTTTAGAGCATTCGAGTGGCAGCCCTCTTTTGCAGATACAGGTTACACAGTTTGCGGGAAATAGATTAAACCATACAGAGGTATAGGTGTTTTTAAAGTGACATTCCAGGCAAAGGTTTAATTTAGCTGCTTCCTGATCTCCCCATGCTGGCTGTCAGAGGCGACATCTTTTATTCACCAGCACTTTGCATTCTCTGATAAAGCAACTTGCTCTTATCTGTGACTTAATATTCAGGGTCCCATGTTGGAATTTACAGTCTGCCATTAAGATTCCTGCAGAGCTGATGACTGATCCTAGCATGACAGGTTGAGAGAGTTGCCTTTGCTTGTTAGAAAATATAAAGCAGCCTGAATAAAAGATGCCGCCCAATGACAGCCATCAAAGGGGGAGCAGAAGCAGCTAAATTAACCCTTTGCCTAGAAAGACACTTTAAAACCACCTATACCTCTGTATTGTTTAATTTATTTACCACAAACTGTGTAATGCTTTATGACTGAAAATAATCCTCCAAAATGATGGGAGTATTTCTACTCCTTGGGAAAAAGTCTAGTGCGACCTCTACGTTGACAGCAAATAAAACTTTATTATGAAAAAAAAAGCTGCAGCACAATGTGTAAACAAGAAAAAGTACAGTACAATCAAGTAAGACAAAGGTAAAGACAGACAAGAGCTGGGTCGCAGCCCTCTTTTAAAGTGTGAAGCAGTGAAGAATAAGATACTAAGGGTATACTTACAGTGTTTTATCCATAGGAACCAACTGCTTGCTACTGTTTTGATGCAGGACTGTGAGAGGAGGGATCCCCGGGCTGGGTGACAAACGCGCATTATCTATCTAAAGAGAAATACAAAGACTTCATTTAAAAGAAAAATTATGAAAATTGTTGGGCAGGATAAAATAACACACAGTGGTCTCACCAATATAAGCACTGCGTCCTCTTGGTATTCACATATCAAAGAAGCAGCTTTAAGTGTAGCACAATTAATGCTGAAAAATAGAAAACACACTTTCATAAATCCCTTTAGTATTTTTCTAAGCCTAAAGTGGACCTAGTGCCCTGATGTGGCAACAAATAATTCACCTAGTCATGGCTTTTTGCTTCGGGATGCCCCACTGTGTGGAACGCCATGGGTCAACTTTTACCAGAAGATCCCCAGCATCTCAGCCTTTAAGACAGGCGGAGGGAGGCACCGGCTCTTGTACCTGACTGCCGAACGCTGTATTGAAGAACATTAATATGCAAGTCATGCAGTGCCCGCACATGAGCCGTGTGACTGGGGTAAAGTAAGATTTTATTGGTGCCCTGGGGGGTTTTGCGCAGCAGGTCATCCCAAATATGGGAGAAAGAATAAAACTTACGATAGTGAGAATCCCAGGTTTTGTTCTGCTTGAAAGTGGAGCAATCAGCAAGATTTTGACTCTGAATGGCTGGGACGGGAGCATGCACACAATGCCGGGGATGCGGCAGCGCTCGCTCCCCATTCACAACAATGAAACCCCTTTGTAGAATGATGTAGTCACTGCAGATGACTCTCATTGGACAGTAGCCCACGCATGCGCTGTTGGAGCGGAGAAAGGTGTTTACAGGTGCCCCGGGGGGGGGGTTCACACAGCAGCGATGCCCTAGGGGAAGGCCAGCGGCCTAAAAGATTCCAGAGCTGGGCCAGGCTGAATTGGTTCCGCTTTAAAGTGTACCAAAACCCAATATTTACTATCCTGGGTTTTGGTCCTTTCTGTGTGAAACCCCCCAGGTAACCAAAACAAACTCACCTCTTCCCAGTCCTACGGCGCATGCCTGGCCGCTTGTCCAATCAGCGCACTCAGATCTGCTGATGTCCCTTCATCTAAGGCGTGCAGTTCCGAGCACAGTGATGGCTGCATCCCCCGCTCCCCTCTAACAGGGAGCATGCCCGCGCTGGCCATTCACAAATGCCTGGCGCGGGCATGTGCCCTGCTAGAGGGATAGCGGGAATACGGCTACAGGTCACGCATTTGACGTTGGACCGGAAAAGAAGGTAAGTGTATGGGCGACCTGGGGGGTTTCACACAGTGGGGCATCCCCGGGGGGGATGGAATCGATTGGCCTGGGAATCTTATAGATTCCTGGGCCTATCGCCGTGGGTTTTGGTCCACTTTAAGTAATAAGAGACACAGTTACACTTTTTTGCAGCATGTGTTATCTGCTGTAGCAGCAGCCTCCTATCACTTGATGGAAGCCAAAGTGGAATTCATTAGGGTCCAGGTTTCAAGTGGAAGAGGAGATCAAAGGCTGAGATTTTATCAAAACTTTTTTAACTGAAAATAATCTAATAAATGATGGATATTCTAAAAAGAAAAAGGTAAAAACATGTACCTGGTGTCTTTAAGGCCAGCACTAGCTTGATAAAACCCAGCAATGACCTGTCCTTGAAGAGCACTCCATGAATCTATCTGTGAGACAATGTAGAGAAAATGTAGTGAGTGGAGGGGCACAACGATCCATAGATGGAGAAACTGGTCATAGAAACTTAGTACCTGTGTCAGGGCCACCTCTAGACTAAGAGCAAGTGGAAGCTGGAGGTGACACACAGGGACACAGTCCACAAGAGTGAGACAGCCAGGTGTGCGGTGGCCCAGAAGAACTCCACTCACTGTGCTGTGTGGATAGCGGGCAGCGTGTAAAACCATCTTCACGTACACAGGCGTGCTGAATTCTACCTCACACATTGTGCTGAAACACAAGCACCATGAAAATGATTATGATAAAGCTGGATACAGAATACTTACGCACAGGGCATTTATCAAGTGTAAAATTATTTGTGTCAACTCAGCTCAGCACCACGAATGAGGAAATTTACTTCCTCATCTGCCCCTCATTGTGGGCCACCAATACCAGCTTTAGGAGCTAGTCCAGACCACTCCCCCTCTGTATTGATGGCTTTAATGACACTCTCAGAGCTGCTATTCAAGCCCAGCTAAACCCTCCCTCCTCCTAGCAGGCACTTTGGCTCCCAGTGCCGCCCCATCCATTATGCTGATTATTAGCATCACAGTTCCAAGGGCCATGCACACAAGTTTCAGGAGAGAAATCATAAGGTTAAACTATAAACCTTGATATCTCTGCCATTTCTTCTTCAATTTAAAAACGGAAAACAGTTTAGGACGATGGTCTTGGCCTGAAATATCACTTTAAAGTCCACAGAGACCCTCTACTCAGTCAGATTAGGCTGTAAAAGAAAAATAAACACTCACCTGTCCCCGCTTTGCACTAAACTAAATTCCCGGAGCTGAGCCGACTGGCTTCTGGAGATCATGAGTGACGTTTTGTCACCCAATCACTGCAGCGACATGATCTTAGGCAGCAGCATTCACAAAAGACGCCTAGACCCTCACTCCCAAACTCATGCACGCATCCTCGCATTTCCAAACATATGCATGCACTCCCAAACACAAGCACGCACTCCCAACACAGGCATGCACCCCTGCACTCCCAAACACATACATACAGTCCCGCACTCCCAACTCATGCATGCACCGCTGCACTCCCAAACACATACATACAGTCCCGCACTCCCAACTCATGCATGCACCGCTGCACTCCCAAACACATACATACAGTCCTGCACGCCCAACTCATGCATGCACCCCTGCACTCCCAAACACATACATACAGTCCCGCACTCCCAAATACATACATACAGTCCCGCACTCCCAACTCATGCATGCACCGCTGCACTCCCAACTCATGCATGCACCCCTGCACTCCCAAACACATACATACAGTCCTGCACTCCCAACTCATGCATGCACCCCTGCACTCCCAAACACATACATACAGTCCCGCACTCCCAACTCATGCATGCACCCCTGCACTCCCAAACACATACATACAGTCCTGCACTCCCAACTCATGCATGCACCCCTGCACTCCCAAACACATACATACAGTCCCGCACTCCCAACTCATGCATGCACCCCTGCACTCCCAAACACATACATACAGTCCCACACTCCCAAACACATACATACAGTCCTGCACTCCCAACTCATGCATGCACCCCTGCACTCCCAAACACATACATACAGTCCTGCACTCCCAACTCATGCATGCACCCCTGCACTCCCAAACACATACATACAGTCCTGCACTCCCAACTCATGCATGCACCCCTGCACTCCCAAACACATACATACAGTCCTGCACTCCCAACTCATGCATGCACCCCTGCACTCCCAAACACATACATACAGTCCTGCACTCCCAACTCATGCATGCACCCCTGCACTCCCAAACACATACATACAGTCCTGCACTCCCAACTCATGCATGCACCCCTGCACGCCCAAACACATACATACAGTCCTGCACTCCCAACTCATGCATACACCCCTGCACTCCCAAACACATACATACAGTCCTGCACTCCCAACTCATGCATGCACCCCTGCACTCCCAAACACATACATACAGTCCTGCACTCCCAACTCATGCATGCACCGCTGCACTCCCAAACACATACATACAGTCCTGCACTCCCAAACACATACATACAGTCCCGCACTCCCAACTCATGCATGCACCCCTGCACGCCCAAACACATACATACAGTCCTGCACTCCCAACTCATGCATGCACCGCTGCACTCCCAAACACATACATACAGTCCTGCACTCCCAAACACATACATACAGTCCCGCACTCCCAAACACATACATACAGTCCCGCACTCCCAAACACGTACATACAGTCCCGCACTCCCAACACAGGCATGCACCCCTGCACTCCCAAACACATACATACAGTCCTGCACTCCCAACTCATGCATGCACCCCTGCACTCCCAAACACATACATACAGTCCCGCACTCCCAACTCATGCATGCACCCCTGCACTCCCAAACACATACATACAGTCCTGCACTCCCAACTCATGCATGCACCCCTGCACGCCCAAACACATACATACAGTCCTGCACTCCCAACTCATGCATGCACCGCTGCACTCCCAAACACATACATACAGTCCTGCACTCCCAAACACATACATACAGTCCCGCACTCCCAACTCATGCATGCACCCCTGCACTCCCAAACACATACATACAGTCCCGCACTCCCAAACACATACATACAGTCCTGCACTCCCAACTCATGCATGCACCCCTGCACTCCCAAACACATACATACAGTCCCGCACTCCCAAACACGTACATACAGTCCCGCACTCCCAAACACATACATACAGTCCTGCACTCCCAAACACATACATACAGTCCTGCACTCCCAACTCATGCATGCACCCCTGCACTCCCAAACACATACATACAGTCCTGCACTCCCAAACACATACATACAGTCCTGCACTCCCAACTCATGCATGCACCCCTGCACTCCCAAACACATACATACAGTCCTGCACTCCCAAACACATACATACAGTCCTGCACTCCCAAACACATACATACAGTCCTGCACTCCCAACTCATGCATGCACCCCTGCACTCCCAAACACATACATACAGTCCTGCACTCCCAACTCATGCATGCACCCCTGCACTCCCAAACACATACATACAGTCCTGCACTCCCAACTCATGCATGCACCCCTGCACGCCCAAACACATACATACAGTCCTGCACTCCCAACTCATGCATGCACCCCTGCACGCCCAAACACATACATACAGTCCTGCACTCCCAACTCATGCATGCACCCCTGCACTCCCAAACACATACATACAGTCCCGCACTCCCAACTCATGCATGCACCCCTGCACTCCCAAACACATACATACAGTCCTGCACTCCCAAACACATACATACAGTCCTGCACGCCCAAACACATACATACAGTCCTGCACTCCCAAACACATACATACAGTCCTGCACTCCCAACTCATGCATGCACCCCTGCACTCCCAAACACATACATACAGTCCTGCACTCCCAAACACATACATACAGTCCTGCACGCCCAAACACATACATACAGTCCTGCACTCCCAAACACATACATACAGTCCCGCACTCCCAACTCATGCATGCACCCCTGCACTCCCAAACACATACATACAGTCCTGCACTCCCAACTCATGCATGCACCCCTGCACTCCCAAACACATACATACAGTCCTGCACTCCCAACTCATGCATGCACCCCTGCACTCCCAAACACATACATACAGTCCTGCACTCCCAAACACATACATACAGTCCTGCACTCCCAACTCATGCATGCACCCCTGCACTCCCAAACACATACATACAGTCCTGCACTCCCAAACACATACATACAGTCCTGCACGCCCAAACACATACATACAGTCCTGCACTCCCAAACACATACATACAGTCCCGCACTCCCAACTCATGCATGCACCCCTGCACTCCCAAACACATACATACAGTCCTGCACTCCCAACTCATGCATGCACCCCTGCACTCCCAAACACATACATACAGTCCTGCACTCCCAACTCATGCATGCACCCCTGCACTCCCAAACACATACATACAGTCCTGCACTCCCAACTCATGCATGCACCCCTGCACTCCCAAACACATACATACAGTCCTGCACTCCCAACTCATGCATGCACCCCTGCACTCCCAAACACATACATACAGTCCTGCACTCCCAACTCATGCATGCACCCCTGCACTCCCAAACACATACATACAGTCCTGCACTCCCAACTCATGCATGCACCCCTGCACTCCCAAACACATACATACAGCCCTGCACTCCCAAACACATACATACAGTCCTGCACTCCCAACTCATGCATGCACCGCTGCACTCCCAAACACATACATACAGTCCCGCACTCCCAACTCATGCATGCACCCCTGCACTCCCAAACACATACATACAGTCCCGCACTCCCAACTCATGCATGCACCCCTGCACTCCCAAACACATACATACAGTCCCGCACTCCCAACTCATGCATGCACCCCTGCACTCCCAAACACATACATACAGTCCCGCACTCCCAAACACATACATACAGTCCTGCACTCCCAACTCATGCATGCACCCCTGCACTCCCAAACACATACATACAGTCCTGCACTCCCAACTCATGCATGCACCCCTGCACTCCCAAACACATACATACAGTCCCGCACTCCCAAACACATACATACAGTCCTGCACTCCCAACTCATGCATGCACCCCTGCACGCCCAAACACATACATACAGTCCTGCACTCCCAACTCATGCATGCACCCCTGCACTCCCAAACACATACATACAGTCCTGCACTCCCAACTCATGAATGCACCCCTGCACTCCCAAACACATACATACAGTCCCGCACTCCCAACTCATGCATGCACCCCTGCACTCCCAAACACATACATACAGTCCCGCACTCCCAACACAGGCATGCACCCCTGCACTCCCAAACACATACATACAGTCCCGCACTCCCAACTCATGCATGCACCCCTGCACTCCCAAACACATACATACAGTCCTGCACTCCCAACTCATGCATGCACCCCTGCACTCCCAAACACATACATACAGTCCCGCACTCCCAAACACATACATACAGTCCTGCACTCCCAAACACATACATACAGTCCCGCACTCCCAAACACATACATACAGTCCTGCACTCCCAAACACATACATACAGTCCTGCACTCCCAAACACATACATACAGTCCCGCACTCCCAAACACATACATACAGTCCCGCACTCCCAAACACATACATACAGTCCTGCACTCCCAAACACATACATACAGTCCCGCACTCCCAAACACATACATACAGTCCTGCACTCCCAACTCATGCATGCACCCCTGCACGCCCAAACACATACATACAGTCCTGCACTCCCAACTCATGCATGCACCCCTGCACTCCCAAACACATACATACAGTCCTGCACTCCTAACTCATGCATGCACCGCTGCACTCCCAAACACATACATACAGTTCTGCACTCCCAACTCATGCATGCACCCCTGCACTCCAAAACACATACATACAGTTCTGCACTCCCAACTCATGCATGCACCCCTGCACTCCCAAACACATACATACAGTCCCGCACGCCCAAACACATACATACAGTCCTGCACTCCCAACTCATGCATGCACCGCTGCACTCCCAAACACATACATACAGTCCTGCACTCCCAACTCATGCATGCAACCCTGCACGCCCAAACACATACATACAGTCCCGCACTCCCAACTCATGCATGCACCCCTGCACTCCCAAACACATACATACAGTCCTGCACTCCCAACTCATGCATGCACCCCTGCACTCCCAAACACATACGTACAGTCCTGCACTCCCAACTCATGCATGCACCCTTGCACTCCCAAACACATACATACAGTCCTGCACTCCCAACTCATGCATGCACCCCTGCACTCCCAAACACATACATACAGTCCCGCACTCCCAACTCATGCATGCACCGCTGCACTCCCAAACACATACATACAGTCCTGCACTCCCAAGTCATGCATGCACCCCTGCACGCCCAAACACATACATACAGTCCTGCACTCCCAACTCATGCATGCACCCCTGCACTCCCAAACACATACATACAGTCCTGCACGCCCAAACACATACATACAGTCCCGCACTCCCAAACACATACATACAGTCCCGCACTCCCAACTCATGCATGCACCGCTGCACTCCCAAACACATACATACAGTCCTGCACTCCCAACTCATGCATGCACCCCTGCACTCCCAAACACATACATACAGTCCTGCACTCCCAACTCATGCATGCACCCCTGCACTCCCAAACACATACATACAGTCCCGCACTCCCAAACACATACATACAGTCCCGCACTCCCAAACACATACATACAGTCCCGCACTCCCAACTCATGCATGCACCGCTGCACTCCCAAACACATACATACAGTCCTGCACTCCCAACTCATGCATGCACCCCTGCACGCCCAAACACATACATACAGTCCTGCACTCCCAACACAGGCATGCACCCCTGCACTCCCAAACACATACATACAGTCCCGCACTCCCAAACACATACATACAGTCCTGCACTCCCAACTCATGCATGCACCCCTGCACTCCCAAACACATACATACAGTCCTGCACTCCCAACTCATGCATGCACCCCTGCACTCCCAAACACATACATACAGTCCTGCACTCCCAACTCATGCATGCACCCCTGCACTCCCAAACACATACATACAGTCCTGCACTCCCAACTCATGCATGCACCGCTGCACTCCCAAACACATACATACAGTCCTGCACTCCCAACTCATGCATGCAACCCTGCACGCCCAAACACATACATACAGTCTCGCACTCCCAACTCATGCATGCACCCCTGCACTCCCAAACACATACATACAGTCCTGCACTCCCAACTCATGCATGCACCCCTGCACTCCCAAACACATACATACAGTCCCGCACTCCCAACACAGGCATGCACCCCTGCACTCCCAAACACATACATACAGTCCTGCACTCCCAAACACATACATACAGTCCTGCACTCCCAAACACATACATACAGTCCCGCACTCCCAAACACATACATACAGTCCCGCACTCCCAAACACATACATACAGTCCCGCACTCCCAAACACATACATACAGTCCCGCACTCCCAACTCATGCATGCAACCCTGCACGCCCAAACACATACATACAGTCCTGCACTCCCAACACATGCATGCACCCCTGCACTCCCAAACACATACATACAGTCCTGCACTCCCAACACAGGCATGCACCCCTGCACTCCCAAACACATACATACAGTCCTGCACTCCCAACTCATGCATGCAACCCTGCACTCCCAAACACATACATACAGTCCCGCACTCCCAAACACATACATACAGTCCTGCACTCCCAAACACATACATACAGTCCTGCACTCCCAAACACATACATACAGTCCTGCACTCCCAACTCATGCATGCAACCCTGCACTCCCAAACACATACATACAGTCCTGCACTCCCAACTCATGCATGCACCCCTGCACTCCCAAACACATACATACAGTCCCGCACTCCCAAACACATGCATGCACCCCTGCACTCCCAAACACATACATACAGTCCCGCACTCCCAACTCATGCATGCACCCCTGCACTCCCAAACACATACATACAGTCCTGCACTCCCAAACACATACATACAGTCCTGCACTCCCAACTCATGCATGCACCCCTGCACTCCCAAACACATACATACAGTCCCGCACTCCCAACTCATGCATGCACCCCTGCACTCCCAAACACATACATACAGTCCCGCACTCCCAACTCATGCATGCACCCCTGCACTCCCAAACACATACATACAGTCCCGCACTCCCAAACACATACATACAGTCCTGCACTCCCAACTCATGCATGCACCCCTGCACTCCCAAACACATACATACAGTCCTGCACTCCCAACTCATGCATGCACCCCTGCACTCCCAAACACATACATACAGTCCTGCACTCCCAAACACATACATACAGTCCTGCACTCCCAAACACATACATACAGTCCTGCACTCCCAAACACATACATACAGTCCTGCACTCCCAACTCATTCATGCACCGCTGCACTCCCAAACACATACATACAGTCCTGCACTCCCAACTCATGCATGCACCCCTGCACTCCCAAATACATACATACAGTCCCGCACTCCCAAACACATACATACAGTCCTGCACTCCCAAACACATACATACAGTCCTGCACTCCCAACTCATGCATGCACCCCTGCACTCCCAAACACATACATACAGTCCTGCACTCCCAAGTCATGCATGCACCCCTGCACTCCCAAACACATACATACAGTCCTGCACGCCCAAACACATACATACAGTCCTGCACTCCCAACTCATGCATGCACCCCTGCACTCCCAAACACATACATACAGTCCTGCACTCCCAAGTCATGCATGCACCCCTGCACTCCCAAACACATACATACAGTCCTGCACGCCCAAACACATACATACAGTCCTGCACTCCCAAACACATACATACAGTCCCGCACTCCCAAACACATACATACAGTCCTGCACTCCCAACTCATGCATGCAACCCTGCACGCCCAAACACATACATACAGTCCCGCACTCCCAACTCATGCATGCACCCCTGCACGCCCAAACACATACATACAGTCCTGCACTCCCAAACACATACATACAGTCCCGCACTCCCAACACATGCATGCACCCCTGCACGCCCAAACACATACATACAGTCCTGCACTCCCAAACACATACATACAGTCCCGCACTCCCAACTCATGCATGCAACCCTGCACGCCCAAACACATACATACAGTCCTGCACTCCCAACACATGCATGCACCCCTGCACTCCCAAACACATACATACAGTCCTGCACTCCCAACACATGCATGCACCCCTGCACTCCCAAACACATACATACAGTCCCGCACTCCTAACTCATGCATGCACCCCTGCACTCCCAAACACATACATACAGTCCTGCACTCCCAACTCATGCATGCACCCCTGCACTCCCAAACACATACATACAGTCCCGCACTCCCAACTCATGCATGCACCCCTGCACGCCCAAACACATACATACAGTCCTGCACTCCCAACTCATGCATGCACCGCTGCACTCCCAAACACATACATACAGTCCTGCACTCCCAAACACATACATACAGTCCCGCACTCCCAAACACATACATACAGTCCCGCAGTCCCAAACACATACATACAGTCCTGCACTCCCAACTCATGCATGCACCCCTGCACTCCCAAACACATACATACAGTCCTGCACTCCCAACTCATGCATGCACCCCTGCACTCCCAAACACATACATACAGTCCTGCACTCCCAAGTCATGCATGAACCCCTGCACTCCCAAACACATACATACAGTCCTGCACGCCCAAACACATACATACAGTCCTGCACGCCCAAACACATACATGCAGTCCTGCACTCCCAACTCATGCATGCACCCCTGCACTCCCAAACACATACATACAGTCCTGCACTCCCAAGTCATGCATGCACCCCTGCACGCCCAAACACATACATACAGTCCTGCACGCCCAAACACATACATACAGTCCTGCACGCCCAAACACATACATACAGTCCTGCACTCCCAACTCATGCATGCACCCCTGCACTCCCAAACACATACATACAGTCCGGCACTCCCAACTCATGCATGCACCCCTGCACTCCCAAACACATACATACAGTCCTGCACTCCCAACTCATGCATGCACCCCTGCACTCCCAAACACATACATACAGTCCCGCACTCCCAACTCATGCATGCACCCCTGCACTCCCAAACACATACATACAGTCCCGCACTCCCAACACAGGCATGCACCCCTGCACTCCCAAACACATACATACAGTCCTGCACTCCCAACTCATGCATGCAACCCTGCACGCCCAAACACATACATACAGTCCCGCACTCCCAACTCATGCATGCACCCCTGCACTCCCAAACACATACATACAGTCCTGCACTCCCAACTCATGCATGCACCCCTGCACTCCCAAACACATACATACAGTCCCGCACTCCCAACTCATGCATGCAACCCTGCACTCCCAAACACATACATACAGTCCTGCACTCCCAACTCATGCATGCACCGCTGCACTCCCAAACACATACATACAGTCCCGCACTCCCAACTCATGCATGCACCGTTGCACTCCCAAACACATACATACAGTCCTGCACTCCCAACTCATGCATGCACCCCTGCACTCCCAAACACATACATACAGTCCTGCACTCCCAACTCATGCATGCACCCCTGCACTCCCAAACACATACATACAGTCCTGCACGCCCAAACACATACATACAGTCCTGCACTCCCAAACACATACATACAGTCCCGCACTCCCAACACATACATACAGTCCTGCACTCCCAACTCATGCATGCACCCCTGCACTCCCAAACACATACATACAGTCCTGCACTCCCAACTCATGCATGCACCCCTGCACTCCCAAACACATACATACAGTCCTGCACGCCCAAACACATACATACAGTCCTGCACTCCCAAACACATACATACAGTCCTGCACTCCCAACTCATGCATGCACCCCTGCACGCCCAAACACATACATACAGTCCCGCACTCCCAACTCATGCATGCACCCCTGCACTCCCAAACACATACATACAGTCCTGCACGCCCAAACACATACATACAGTCCTGCACTCCCAAACACATACATACAGTCCCGCACTCCCAACTCATGCATGCACCCCTGCACTCCCAAACACATACATACAGTCCTGCACTCCCAAACACATACATACAGTCCTGCACTCCCAAACACATACATACAGTCCTGCACGCCCAAACACATACATACAGTCCTGCACTCCCAAACACATACATACAGTCCCGCACTCCCAACTCATGCATGCACCGTTGCACTCCCAAACACATACATACAGTCCTGCACTCCCAACTCATGCATGCAACCCTGCACGCCCAAACACATACATACAGTCCCGCACTCCCAACTCATGCATGCACCGCTGCACTCCCAAACACATACATACAGTCCTGCACTCCCAACTCATGCATGCACCCCTGCACTCCCAAACACATACATACAGTCCTGCACTCCCAACTCATGCATGCACCACTGCACTCCCAAACACATACATACAGTCCTGCACTCCCAACTCATGCATGCACCCCTGCACTCCCAAACACATACATACAGTCCTGCACTCCCAACTCATGCATGCACCCCTGCACTCCCAAACACATACATACAGTCCTGCACTCCCAACTCATGCATGCACCCCTGCACTCCCAAACACATACATACAGTCCTGCACGCCCAACTCATGCATGCACCCCTGCACTCCCAAACACATACATACAGTCCTGCACTCCCAACTCATGCATGCACCCCTGCACTCC
The DNA here is from genome assembly GCA_027917425.1 of Gastrophryne carolinensis. Taxonomy (NCBI): domain Eukaryota; kingdom Metazoa; phylum Chordata; class Amphibia; order Anura; family Microhylidae; genus Gastrophryne; species Gastrophryne carolinensis. Next base: position 420,053,009 of record CM051234.1, on the reverse strand, counting down.
CAAACACATACATACAGTCCTGCACGCCCAAACACATACATACAGTCCTGCACTCCCAAACACATACATACAGTCCTGCACTCCCAACTCATGCATGCACCCCTGCACTCCCAAACACATACATACAGTCCGGCACTCCCAACTCATGCATGCACCCCTGCACTCCCAAACACATACATACAGTCCTGCACTCCCAACTCATGCATGCACCCCTGCACTCCCAAACACATACATACAGTCCTGCACGCCCAAACACATACATACAGTCCCGCACTCCCAACACATACATACAGTCCTGCACTCCCAACTCATGCATGCACCCCTGCACTCCCAAACACATACATACAGTCCGGCACTCCCAACTCATGCATGCACCCCTGCACTCCCAAACACATACATACAGTCCTGCACTCCCAACTCATGCATGCACCCCTGCACTCCCAAACACATACATACAGTCCTGCACTCCCAACTCATGCATGCACCCCTGCACTCCCAAACACATACATACAGTCCTGCACTCCCAACTCATGCATGCACCCCTGCACTCCCAAACACATACATACAGTCCCGCACTCCCAACTCATGCATGCCCCCCTGCACTCCCAAACACATACATACAGTCCTGCACTCCCAACTCATGCATGCACCCCTGCACTCCCAAACACATACATACAGTCCTGCACTCCCAACTCATGCATGCACCCCTGCACTCCCAAACACATACATACAGTCCTGCACTCCCAACTCATGCATGCACCCCTGCACTCCCAAACACATACATACAGTCCCGCACTCCCAACTCATGCATGCACCCCTGCACTCCCAAACACATACATACAGTCCTGCACTCCTAACTCATGCATGCACCCCTGCACTCCCAAACACATTCATACAGTCCTGCACTCCCAACTCATGCATGCACCCCTGCACTCCCAAACACATACATACAGTCCCGCACTCCCAACTCATGCATGCACCCCTGCACTCCCAAACACATTCATACAGTCCTGCACTCCCAACTCATGCATGCACCCCTGCACTCCCAAACACATACATACAGTCCCGCACTCCCAACTCATGCATGCACCCCTGCACTCCCAAACACATACATACAGTCCTGCACTCCCAACTCATGCATGCACCCCTGCACTCCCAAACACATACATACAGTCCTGCACTCCCAAACACATACATACAGTCCCGCACTCCCAACTCATGCATGCACCCCTGCACTCCCAAACACATACATACAGTCCCGCACTCCCAACTCATGCATGCACCCCTGCACTCCCAAACACATACATACAGTCCTGCACTCCCAACTCATGCATGCACCCCTGCACTCCCAAACACATACATACAGTCCTGCACTCCCAACTCATGCATGCACCGCTGCACTCCCAAACACATACATACAGTCCCGCACTCCCAACTCATGCATGCACCCCTGCACTCCCAAACACATACATACAGTCCCGCACTCCCAACTCATGCATGCACCCCTGCACTCCCAAACACATACATACAGTCCTGCACTCCCAACTCATGCATGCACCCCTGCACTCCCAAACACATACATACAGTCCTGCACTCCCAACTCATGCATGCACCCCTGCACTCCCAAACACATACATACAGTCCTGCACTCCCAACTCATGCATGCACCCCTGCACTCCCAAACACATACATACAGTCCCGCACTCCCAACTCATGCATGCACCGCTGCACTCCCAAACACATACATACAGTCCCGCACTCCCAACTCATGCATGCACCCCTGCACTCCCAAACACATACATACAGTCCCGCACTCCCAACTCATGCATGCACCCCTGCACTCCCAAACACATACATACAGTCCTGCACTCCTAACTCATGCATGCACCCCTGCACTCCCAAACACATACATACAGTCCCGCACTCCCAACTCATGCATGCACCCCTGCACTCCCAAACACATACATACAGTCCTGCACTCCCAACTCATGCATGCACCGCTGCACTCCCAAACACATACATACAGTCCTGCACTCCCAAACACATACATACAGTCCCGCACTCCCAACTCATGCATGCACCCCTGCACTCCCAAACACATACATACAGTCCCGCACTCCCAACTCATGCATGCACCCCTGCACTCCCAAACACATACATACAGTCCTGCACTCCCAACTCATGCATGCACCCCTGCACTCCCAAACACATACATACAGTCCTGCACTCCCAACTCATGCATGCACCGCTGCACTCCCAAACACATACATACAGTCCCGCACTCCCAACTCATGCATGCACCCCTGCACTCCCAAACACATACATACAGTCCTGCACTCCCAACTCATGCATGCACCCCTGCACTCCCAAACACATACATACAGTCCTGCACTCCCAACTCATGCATGCACCCCTGCACTCCCAAACACATACATACAGTCCTGCACTCCCAACTCATGCATGCACCCCTGCACTCCCAAACACATACATACAGTCCCGCACTCCCAACTCATGCATGCACCGCTGCACTCCCAAACACATACATACAGTCCCGCACTCCCAACTCATGCATGCACCCCTGCACTCCCAAACACATACATACAGTCCCGCACTCCCAACTCATGCATGCACCCCTGCACTCCCAAACACATACATACAGTCCTGCACTCCCAACTCATGCATGCACCCCTGCACTCCCAAACACATACATACAGTCCCACACTCCCAAACACATACATACAGTCCCACACTCCCAACTCATGCATGCACCCCTGCACTCCCAAACACATACATACAGTCCTGCACTCCCAACTCATGCATGCACCCCTGCACTCCCAACTCATGCATGCACCCCTGCACTCCCAAACACATACATACAGTCCCGCACTCCCAACTCATGCATGCACCCCTGCACTCCCAAACACATACATACAGTCCTGCACTCCCAACTCATGCATGCACCCCTGCACTCCCAAACACATACATACAGTCCTGCACTCCCAAACACATACATACAGTCCGGCACTCCCAACTCATGCATGCACCCCTGCACTCCCAAACACATACATACAGTCCTGCACTCCCAACTCATGCATGCACCGCTGCACTCCCAAACACATACATACAGTCCCGCACTCCCAACTCATGCATGCACCCCTGCACTCCCAAACACATACATACAGTCCTGCACTCCCAAACACATACATACAGTCCCGCACTCCCAACTCATGCATGCACCCCTGCACTCCCAAACACATACATACAGTCCCGCACTCCCAACTCATGCATGCACCCCTGCACTCCCAAACACATACATACAGTCCTGCACTCCCAACTCATGCATGCACCCCTGCACTCCCAAACACATACATACAGTCCTGCACTCCAAAACACATACATACAGTCCCGCACTCCCAACTCATGCATGCACCCCTGCACTCCCAAACACATACATACAGTCCTGCACTCCCAACTCATGCATGCACCGCTGCACTCCCAAACACATACATACAGTCCTGCACTCCCAAACACATACATACAGTCCCGCACTCCCAAACACGTACATACAGTCCTGCACTCCCAACACAGGCATGCACCCCTGCACTCCCAAACACATACATACAGTCCCGCACTCCCAAACACATACATACAGTCCCGCACTCCCAACTCATGCATGCACCCCTGCACTCCCAAACACATACATACAGTCCTGCACTCCCAACTCATGCATGCACCCCTGCACTCCCAAACACATACATACAGTCCCGCACTCCCAACTCATGCATGCACCGCTGCACTCCCAAACACATACATACAGTCCTGCACTCCCAACTCATGCATGCACCCCTGCACTCCCAAACACATACATACAGTCCTGCACTCCCAACTCATGCATGCACCCCTGCACTCCCAAACACATACATACAGTCCCGCACTCCCAACTCATGCATGCACCCCTGCACTCCCAAACACATACATACAGTCCTGCACTCCCAACTCATGCATGCACCCCTGCACTCCCAAACACATACATACAGTCCCGCACTCCCAACTCATGCATGCACCCCTGCACTCCCAAACACATACATACAGTCCCGCACTCCCAACTCATGCATGCACCCCTGCACTCCCAAACACATACATACAGTCCTGCACTCCCAACTCATGCATGCACCCCTGCACTCCCAAACACATACATACAGTCCTGCACTCCCAACTCATGCATGCACCCCTGCACTCCCAAACACATACATACAGTCCTGCACTCCCAACTCATGCATGCACCCCTGCACTCCCAAACACATACATACAGTCCTGCACTCCCAACTCATGCATGCACCCCTGCACTCCCAAACACATACATACAGTCCTGCACTCCCAACTCATGCATGCACCCCTGCACTCCCAAACACGTACATACAGTCCTGCACTCCCAACTCATGCATGCACCCCTGCACTCCCAAACACATACATACAGTCCTGCACTCCCAACTCATGCATGCACCCCTGCACTCCCAAACACATACATACAGTCCTGCACTCCCAACTCATGCATGCACCCCTGCACTCCCAAACACATACATACAGTCCCGCACTCCCAACTCATGCATGCACCCCTGCACTCCCAAACACATACATACAGTCCCGCACTCCCAACACAGGCATGCACCCCTGCACTCCCAAACACGTACATACAGTCCTGCACTCCCAACTCATGCATGCACCCCTGCACTCCCAAACACATACATACAGTCCTGCACTCCCAACTCATGCATGCACCCCTGCACTCCCAAACACATACATACAGTCCTGCACTCCCAACTCATGCATGCACCCCTGCACTCCCAAACACATACATACAGTCCCGCACTCCCAACTCATGCATGCACCCCTGCACGCCCAAACACATACATACAGTCCCGCACTCCCAACACAGGCATGCACCCCTGCACTCCCAAACACATACATACAGCCCCGCACTCCCAAACACATACATACAGTCCCGCACTCCCAAACACATACATACAGTCCCGCACTCCCAAACACATACATACAGTCCCGCACTCCCAACTCATGCATGCACCCCTGCACTCCCAAACACATACATACAGTCCTGCACTCCCAAACACATACATACAGTCCCGCACTCCCAACTCATGCATGCACCCCTGCACTCCCAACTCATGCATGCACCCCTGCACTCCCAAACACATACATACAGTCCCGCACTCCCAACTCATGCATGCACCCCTGCACTCCCAAACACATACATACAGTCCTGCACTCCCAACTCATGCATGCACCCCTGCACTCCCAAACACATACATACAGTCCTGCACTCCCAACTCATGCATGCACCCCTGCACTCCCAAACACATACATACAGTCCCGCACTCCCAACTCATGCATGCACCCCTGCACTCCCAAACACATACATACAGTCCCGCACTCCCAACACAGGCATGCACCCCTGCACTCCCAAACACATACATACAGTCCCGCACTCCCAACTCATGCATGCACCCCTGCACTCCCAAACACATACATACAGTCCTGCACTTCCAACTCATGCATGCACCCCTGCACTCCCAAACACATACATACAGTCCCGCACTCCCAACTCATGCATGCACCCCTGCACGCCCAAACACATACATACAGTCCCGCACTCCCAACTCATGCATGCACCCCTGCACTCCCAAACACATACATACAGTCCTGCACTCCCAACTCATGCATGCACCCCTGCACGCCCAAACACATACATACAGTCCCGCACTCCCAACTCATGCATGCACCCCTGCACGCCCAAACACATACATACAGCCCCGCACTCCCAAACACATACATACAGTCCCGCACTCCCAAACACGTACATACAGTCCTGCACTCCCAACTCATGCATGCACCCCTGCACTCCCAAACACATACATACAGTCCTGCACTCCCAACTCATGCATGCACCCCTGCACTCCCAAACACGTACATACAGTCCTGCACTCCCAACACAGGCATGCACCCCTGCACTCCCAAACACGTACATACAGTCCTGCACTCCCAACACAGGCATGCACCCCTGCGCTCCCAAACACATACATACAGTCCTGCACTCCCAAACACATACATGCACCCCTGCACTCCCAAACACATACATGCACCCCTGCACTCCCAACTCATGCTTGCACCCCTGCACTCCCAACTCATGCTTGCACCCCTGCACTCCCAAACACATGCATGTACTACCAACACACACATGCACCCCTGCACTCCCAAATGCATACATGCAGCCCCGCACACTCAACTCATGCATGTACCCTTGCACTCCCAACACATGCAAACACCGCCAACTCATGCTTGCACCCCTGTACTTCCAAACACATGCACATACCCCGAGCACTCCCAAACACATGCACGTGCCGCCAATGCATGCATGCACCCCACACAAAACACATGCCTTCACTCCCAAACAGGGCAGGTGGCAGGCTGATGGGTGACCTGGTAGGTAGGTGTGCAGGCAGACAGGAGGGAGGGGTTAACTAGGCTTGATGGCAGAGATCATTATTCAAGCCGGGGGGGCGTGGTTCCGTTATGGGACCTCAACGATGATTGGTGGCTTGCATCAGCGAGGTGTGGCTGGAGCCCTTTGTGAGGAAGGGGATTTCATCATTCAAGGCCCCGACCTCAGAAAAATGACATCGCTGGAGAAACTTTTGCCTTTAGAATCACTTTAAAACCAAAATGTTGGGGTTTGCGAACTGTGCATCTGCACAGGGCGCCACGTCCTAGGAGGTGCTGTGGAATGCAATATTTGTCAGGGTCCCTGAGCGTCGGCACGACTCTCGTCCCCGCATGTCCTTTCACAAAGGTGGTTATCTACACTAGCGCTCTACACAGCAGGAGTATAACTTGTTCTCCCCACTGATGGAAAATACTATGCAGCGCTCCTGTTCCCATCACTAGAGCTGCCCGCACGTGGAGGAGAAAACAAGTTATACTTCCACTGAGCAGCGCACCAGTGTAGGTCAGAAATATGCTGTGCGGGGGGCACCTATGCGAAGGGACATGTTGGCGGCAGTGGAGGGCTCAGGGCGGCACAGAAGACATATTGCTGCAGGAGATCACAAGGGGAGGATGGGGGTGGTCAGAATGAGCAGGGACACTGAGCGATTGAGAGGATGGCAGTCAGCATTCCTCCTGGTATCTAGGAGAGAGATATGAACAGAGTCCCCAGGGAGCCCAATAAAGGCCAGGTTTGCCTTCCCCTGCCCGCACAGCTATGTCGGCTCATTTAAATGACTGCCTAATTGAGAGTTCACGCCCCCTTCCCATATAATCACTGACATCCAGTACTATATATTTCAGGGTTTCCAAGAGGACCTGGAAGTCTGGAGGACAGCGAGGGGGTGGGTCAGGAACTGCTCCCATTGTTGTCCCTTTAGAAGGGGGATGGAGGCTGTTATTACTTTAGCAGACCACACTACAGTAGGTCACTTCCCACCTTAAAAAGCACCAATCACCACTTATGCCAGCCCTGAATTCTAAAAGACTCCAGGACCGACCAACTAGGTGCCCCTCCTGCGTGAACCCTGATCGCCCGCAAGCCCCTTTGCCCTGGTCTCTCGCTGCGATCCCAGGCTGCCACCAGATGTCCAGCATCCCACAAGCTGTGCATGCTCCCACGCCCAGCGATTCAGCAGAGCCGGGGATGTGGCCACCGCCTCGCTCCCTATGCACTGTCAAAAACAATGGCTTTATGCTATGCATTAGTGTTCACGGCACAAAGCATTGATTAGATAAGCATCTGTGCATGGGCCGTGGGAGCGGCGGAAAGGTGAGTGGGGTGGGCGACCTCGGGGGGTTCAAACAGTGGGGCATCCCAATTTGGGATGTCCCTGGAGCAAGAACCAATCACCTGGATAGTCATAATCCTGGTGATTGGTCTGCTTAAAAGTAGAGCAAAACGGCATCACAGAGGCAAGGCCCACGGCCAAATATTTTAAAAGGTAAATTATTTGGTGAAACTGTAAACCTTAATTTCTTCTTAAATTTAAAAAAGGATTAAGAGAGTGCCAAACGTAGCCGGCGCAATGGTCTAATAATTGTTTTGCCTTCTGTATTCCTTTAAAGTGATTGGCAAGTCAAAAGTTACAAAATAAATATCAGTAGCTTATCATTCATTGAGTGGCTTAAAGTGGACCAACACCCAGGGTGGATCGGCCCGGGAATCTATAAGATTCCCGGACCGATCAGATCCCTCCCCGCGGGACATCCCGATTTCGAGGAACCCCCCAGGAGGCCCACAATCCTTACCTTACCGGCGATCCAACGGCGCATGCGTGAGACGCGGCCGCGTCTCTCGCTTCCCTCCAGCAGGGCGCGCTCCCGCGCCGGCCGTTTTGTGAATGGCCGGCGCAGGCGCGCTCCTTGTTAGAGGGAAGCGAGAGACGCAGCCAATGACAGCGCTCTGGTATGCGCGTCCAAGCGGCTTTGGACGCGCATACCAGAGCGGCTCTGAGCGCTGTCATTGGCCGGACGAGGTCACGTGGGAGCGGGGAGAGGTGAGTTTTTGCGGCGATCGGGGGGGTTTCACACAGCGGGGCACCCCCGATCGGGATAGTCAAAATCCTGGGTGTTGGTCCACTTTAAGCATCGGGCTTCCTCTTCTTTCTGTCTGAAAACCACTTCCACATTCAGCTTTCAGTCCCCCTGGACCTTCAGCGGACCGAGCATGGAAACACCCCCCACTCTCTGCCCAGACATCCTGATTGGCTGCCTCTCTCTGCAGCTCTGAAACCCCGCCCTCCTCTCACACTCATCACAGTGTCCTTATATCACATCCACCCTTTTCATTTTTTCTATTAATCTACAATGCTCAAATACTTTTAAAGATTACTTAGGAACTAAAGGGGGTTTTGAAAACAGATTGAAGTTTGGGACAGTGCAGCGTGTAGCCTGAGACAATGGGACAACAATCGGGCTTGTCTTTTGTATAACTTTAAAGTGGACCAACACCCAGGATTTTGACTGTCCTGGGTTTTGGTCCACTTCGGTGGGGCACCCCGATCGGGGGTGCCCTGCTGTGTGAAACCCCCAAAAACTCACCTGTCCCCGCTCCCACGTGACCGCTGCAGCCAATCCCCGCCGCCGGACAAGCGAGCGCCCTGCTAGAGGGATGCGCGAGCAGCGGCTCGCGCATGCACCGCTGGATCGAGGAGCAGGTAGGGATTTCGGGGCTTTCTGGGGGGTTTCACACAGCGGGGCACCCCCGATCGGGGTGCCCCGCAGGCCCGAAGCTGATCGGCCCGGGAATCTTATAGATTCCCGCCGATCAGCATCGGGTGTTGGTCCACTTTAATTTGTGGATGTGAAATGTGGATGCCCCAAGGGTGGGTGAGAAAACAGCCCTGGAGGCTGCAATACAAAAATATTTATTAAAGCAGAACAACTAAAAGGATTCCAGGGCTGGCCACTGGCCTTCCCATGGGACATCCTGAATCAGGATGCCTACAGCGCATGCGCAGGCTCTTGTCCAATCAAAGCTGTTTGCCCATTGCTTTCAATGGGGAGCCACACTGCCCCATTCCCTGCGTCCCAGGTAGCGTGCACACCGACGGGGACGTAGCAACACGTGCTCCCCATTGAGGTCAATCAGAGCCCTTGGCAAAGGATGTAAATAACCAAAGTGCTTTGATTGGACAAGAGCCTATGTAGGCGCCTATGGACCAAGGAGAGGGATATCACATGGAGGTGGGCCAATAAAGCGGACCAAAATCCAAACTCAGGGCCGCCTGATTCCTCCCCCCAGGGCATCCAGATTCAGGATTCCCCGCTGTGTAAAAAAACCCTGGTCATCCAGTAAACTCACCTTCTCCTTAATCCAATGGCACATGTGCAAACAGCGGCCACCACCTGCTAAACCTGGACACACATCCTGTTACAGGGTAACACTTGGCTCTTAGATGATTTGACGTAAGCATAGCTGAGCGCTTTGACTGGGCAAGAGGCCGCGCATGCACTGTAGGAGCAGGAAAAGGTCAGATTCCTGAGCGGAGACCTGGGGGCTTTCACACAAAATCGTCATCCAGAATCGAGGTGCCTCGGGGCAAATACCTAAACTCAGGTCTACTTTAAGGAAACCTAAATCGAGCATGGAAATCTGTTTTTTTGGGGAAAGGAAATAGCTGCACAATGGAGTATGATCTCCTGTTAGAGGAGCTGTGGTGGTTATAGTTGTATGCTGCCATTTCCTGTCCCCCATGAGTGTGTCTGGCAGTGGGTGGCGACCAGGAGGCAGAATGCAGGGCAGTAGCCCGTGGCTAGTAAAAAAAAAAAGGTCACAAGCTGCTTATTAACATTACAGCATCTGCAGCCACCTCAGAGTCACACACAGCAGCAGCCATTGCTTCCCAATGCCACTGCAACCACTAAAATCACCCGCACACTGCAATGGATAGAACTCACTTGTCACTTCTTCACCGGCTTTTATGCAGAGCGCTCATTGGAGCCTGAGCTCAGCAGCTTAGCAGCAGCGAGCTCCTATTGGCTGATAAGACATCTATTTCCGGTGTGACAAGCTCCAGGCGTACTCTTATCGCGGGGTCACTCAGAGCTTCCCATCATTCAGCTACTTCCCTGCCAGCCAATCACAGCTGCCTGCTATTCACCCTTTCCTCCCTGAGGCAGCGAGCGCATCACGTGACACAGCAGTTCTCACATCCACACCAGCATGCTAAACTTGTTTTCTTGTTCACAAGAATTTTTTTATTGTCTTCTAAACTCAGAGGAACATCACATTAAATTGGACCAAAACCCAGGATTTTGACTATCCTGGGATTTGGTCCTTTCCCCCACTGTTGTGAATGGCCGGCACGGGCACACTCCCTGTTAGAGGGAAGTGGGGGATACTCCGCTGTGTGAAACCCCCCAGATTACTGATGGCAACTCACCTCCTCCCTGTCCTATGGCGCATGCGCGGCCACTCGTAGCCACTGACCTCACGTCATCTAAGCCTCAGACAAATGCCAGCGTCTCCGAGCGCATCTCCCGCTTCCCTCTAACAGGGAGTGTGCCCGCACCGGTCATTCACAAATGGCTGCCGCGGGCACACGCCCTGCTAGAGGGATAGCGGGCCTAGCATATGCCATTGGGCCAGGAAAGAAGGTAAGTGTATGGGGCGACCTGGGGGGTTTCACACAGCGATTTTGGATGCTTCGGGGGGAGGAAATTGATTGGCCCAGGAATCTTATAGATTCCCAGGCCGATCGGCATGGGTTTTGGTCCACTTTAAAAGCAACACTAATCTAGAATTAGCTGGCACACACATGGGCGCACAAGATTTTGGATTAAATGGCTTTGGGCCACTGATGCTGCAGTGCGAACTCACAAAGAGGCCTCCCTGCACTGCATAACGCTCAGTTTAGCCTAGCCTAAACTGGTACCAGCCTCAAAGTGGACCCAAACCCACCCTTGATTATATGAGACCCCAGAGACAGCCGATTACCCCTCCTTGGGTCATCCTGAACTGGGATGCCCGCTCTGTGACACCCCCCAGTCACCTGATATCCTTACCTGACCGATGAGCTCATGGCACATGCGCAGCCAACAGCAGCATCACTCGCATCCATGCCCGACGCAACTGAATGGCTGTGCATGGCCATGCACATTTAATATAAGCTCCTCAGCTAGTATTTGTGCTCCACTTAGGTTGGGGGGGGGGGTGACCCGAGCCATAAATGAGAAAGTGTTCTTCATTTACAGCACCGAGATGAGAGGAGGCACAAAGCTGGAGACAAGGCAAGGTAAGCTGTTTATTTTTTTAAAGTGGACCAACACCCAGGATTTTGACTATCCTGGGTATTGGTCCACTTCCCCGGGGCACCCCGATCGGGGGTGCCCCGCTGTGTGAAACCCCCCAGAAAGCCCCAAAAAAAACTTACCTCACCGCCGGCGGACAAGCTGATTGACAGCGACGGACAAGCAGCTTGCCCGTCGGCACCTCCCGCGCGTCACTCTTGACGTGTGCGCGCCCGCGCCGGCCATTCAGAGACGGCCGGCGCGGGCGCGCGCACGTCTAGGGGAGCGCGAGAGAGGCGGCGGCGGCGGAAGCAGCGGCTGGAGAGGTAAGGTTTTTCGGGGGTTTTGGGGGGTTTACACCCCGCGGGACATCCCGATCTCGGATGTCCCGCGGTGTGTGAGGTGATCGGCCCGGGAATCTTATAGATTCCCGGGCCGATAACCTCAGGGTGTTGGTCCACTTTAAGCTTATGCCTGAAGAATCCCTTTAAAGTGAACCAAAACCTGGGACTTACCATTCCTCTGGGGCACCCCGCTGTGTGGAACCCCCCAGAATGCTGAGCTCACTTCGCAGGTGGTCATCCAATCAGCGTCTTCCAACTCGCATATTAATGTGCGGCTAGAGAAACTGAATGGAATCCTAGCTGCACTTACGAGCGGCATGCAGCATCACTTGTGCAGAGCTGAGAGGGAGATGAGTGGTGCCAGCCATGCATGCGCCATGAGCTCAGAGGAAAGGTAAGATTATCGGCACCCTGGGGGTTTTAGACAGCGGTGCATCGCAGTTCAGGATGCCCCCGGGGGAGTGAGTAAACCTGCCCTGGAGTATCATAGACTCCAGGATGGGTTTGGGTCCACTTTAAAAGGACGATGCGGGCACCAGTGAACTCGGAGCTGCTGGCTTTAGACGAAGGCTTAGACGACATGACATCAGCGACTCTGAGCGTGCTGATTGGACGAGCAGCCACGCATGTGCCGTAGGACCGGGAAGAGGTTAGTTGCCATTGGTGATCTGGGGGGTTTCACACAGCAGGGCATCCCCGATCAGGGTGCACCGGGGGAAAGGACCAAAACCCAGGATAGTCAAAATGTAAATTTGGTCCAAGCGGTAAAGAATTCTAATTTTGTCAGTTCTTTTCCCTGCAGAATGTCTTTAAAACTGGCATCAAAGTGGGCACACAACCCTATTTTCACTAAATTGAATAAGCCGTTTTTCAAAAGGGTTAAATGGCTTTTGGCCACTAATGTCACAGTGTAACCCCCTGCACCACATACAGATGAGTTCAGCCTGGCCCAAACTGGTTCTAGCCCTAAAACTGATTTTACCATGCCAACTTACAGAGATGCATCACATACCTGCATCATCATACCCTTGCCCAAACTACTTCTGGCCCTAAAACTGCCATCAAAGTGGACACAAGATCCATTTAACAGATTTTTGTACAGCTGTTTCTTGCCCCCTATTGGATCTAGCCATGCTAGAATAAAGGTGAGTAAGGGTTAAGGATTAAAGTGGACCAAAACCCACAGAGTTGGGCCTGGGAATCTATAAAATTCCAGTGGTGTTTGATTACCTCCCCCAGCACATCCAAAAGCAGGATGTCCCGCTGTGTGAAACCCCCCAGGTCACCCTGAAACTCACCTTCTTTCCCAGTCCAACGGCGCATGCGCGTACAGTGGCTGCATCCCCGCTATCCCTTTATCCCATTCGTGAATGGCCAGCGTGGGGACACTCCCTGGTAACGGGGGATGCGGCTGCCAGCTCACTCGGAGTGGATCCGGGCTCGCCAATTGGACAAAAGGCCACACATGCTTTGTAGGTCCAGAAAGAGGTGAGTTTGTTTGGGAGACCTGGGGGGGGGGGGGTTCACACAGCAGGGCATCCCCGATCGGGGTGCCCGGGGGCAAGAACCAAAACCCAGGATAGTTCTGGGCTTTGGTCTACTTTAAGATCATGGGACGTGCCATAACCAACACACAAATACTTGAAGCCTCCATCCCGATTTGGGACGTCCCGCTGTGTGAAATTCCAAAAACCTCTTTAGCAATCCCACACCCCCTGCACAGTCCATCAGACAACTATCTGCTCATGCTCCATTCTACTCTATTCTATTCTATTGCCGCTCTGACCTTAGAATGGCAGAGTAAAGGTGAATAGAGCACTTCAGATTCAGGGATACATAAGCTGACCATTTTTTCAGTGGAACATATTTGGGAAGCTTAAAGAGGAACAACACACCCGATTTTGACTTTTTGGGGTGCCAAATTGGGATGGCTGATTCACTCACCTTCCAGTCGCTACCATGACGCAGGCTCGAGCAGCCTGATTGGCTGAGTGGCCCACTCAATTCGCAATGTCCCAAGGAGTGGAAGTCGGGTGGCGCTTATCATTCGGGCTCCCCTGCCCTAGCAGCCGGGTGCTGTTGTTGGCTCGGCTGCCAAAGCCACGTCCTGCGGCACTTTTTGGGAGAGCCGATTGACATCCCTGGCACACTGTTCAAGCACACACGCTCCGGCCCCTAACCATTCAGAAAGGCTGGGAGCGGGAGCACACACAGCCACAGAGAATCCATAGATGCAGCCGCCGGTGGAGATCAGGTAAGATAACCGGCTCCCCAGGGGGTGTTTCACACAGTAGGGCATCCGGTGTAGAGTCGGCTTAGATACAGCCATGGCTTATGCTTGCCTTATGGGCCCAACGATTGTGTAGGTTTCCCACGGCAGGGAAACCCAGTTCAAGATACACCACAAAAAGGGGGGACCACAGGACCTAGAGTTTCATAAAATCACTGGGTGCATGCAAACAGCAAGGGGAAATGATGGCTCAAATATCAAAATCATCTAAAGCCATTTATTGATTTGTTTTCAGTACAGCAGTGGAACATTCTTATAAAGTACATATGTGGACATTTATCAAGCACATTCAAGACAGAGTGGCTTTTATCAGCGGCAATGACAATTATTAAGTGAAGCAAACTTTGGCTGTACTTCTGGGTGTGAATGTTCAAAAATGTTTTTTCTAATAGTTTTTTCTTTATAAATAAATGGATCCTGAGATGGGAAATTTTTAGGGGTTGGTTAAATCATTGTTTCAAATAATTACCGTAATACGTTTTTGAAAGTTTGGAAACAACTGCACCCTCTGGGCCCATTGAGTGCTGTTTCCTAACTTTCAAACCTTATTGGAAAAATGATGCTTCACCTAAAAATGCCCCATCACAGGTACAGGTGATTTTGTTTGAAAAATTAGAACAAGCATTTTATGAACGTCTGTGTGAGTGAAAGCTAAGCTCATTGAGATACAGGCTGCAATTTATGCCCAGATGCACATTGCAAGGTAAACTTGCTTCACAAAATAATTTACATGACCCCCATTGTGGAAGGGCTGGATTTGTATTGTGTCTACAAACTGCTTTTAGCTTTGTTACACTAACTGAATTTAATTGTGTCTGAAAGTGGACACACTATAAGAACTGGTCAGGAGCAATTGAAGACTGAAATGCTATCAATTATACTCAATTAATTGTTCTATACGTTAGCTCTGATTCATTGTAAGCAAAATACAGCATGAATGGGGTCAATACATTGGGCTTTTCTCCTCTCCTTTTGGGTTTGTGACCTTCTCAAAGTTTTTGTAAATGATATCAAATATTTCCACCTGAAATAAAAAGCAAACTTGTATTAACATTAGCTGAACTGTAATGACAAAACCAAGGCACCTGCTAAATATATGTCTCTGATTCCGTTAAACTCCATTAATTCTTATCTAAATCTTCCCAATAGTGGAATTTGCCTATATTATCATGAGTTAAACATTGGATGTAAACACCCTTAGTATGAAAGATGATGAGAATAAGGAGCATAGGGATTGCAGTTCAAAAGGGGAGCAATGAATGACAGTTCGGAGCTCTTTGATTACCAGGTCCATGTGGATTCAGCTTGCATTCTTTTTCTAAATACCCTAAAGCGGAATAAAACCTGGGATTTACCCCCCAGATTGTTGTCCACTGCAGTGAGGCATTCCCGCAGTGTGAAACCACCCTGAATCAGCACGTGTCTCCTCTGCATCCCTTGCACGGCCTTGTATACAATGCACCAGGTAGCCATTAACGGGTAAATCCACTTCCAATTGAATTTTTGAAAGTGAATATTTTTGTGTGGCAAAATAAGGTCTTCGCTGATCTAGTATTTTACATTTTTTTCTTATGTTATCAGTTTTCACTGATAAATAAATGGGACAAACCTGCAGCCCTCTCCCACTCCCCCAGCAATAAGCCAGATTTGGAATATAAAAAAAAACTCCTCCGTCCAAGAGCAGCGATTCCAGCTTCCAGGCTGATCATGAATGACTGCTTAGTCAGCCATTGCAAACAGTGCACAGTTATTGGATGATTAAGTAGTCATTGATGGCCAGGACAGCAGCTTTCACAAAAGCAGCCACCATAAATGAGTGGAGATGCTCTGTGGCATCACTGTAACAGGTGAGTGTTTTTTTTCATTACCGTCAAAATTTGGCTTAGCACTGTGTGTGATGGGTGATATGGTTGGCACTTCCGCCATAATAGGTCAGTTCAGCCATGCTCCAGATGGCAGGGCCAAAACAGTAAACTGAATATAACTCTTCAAAAGATGCCTCACCCGCTTGCACCTAGCCATGCCCGCTAATAGGCTCAGGTCGCTTCAAAACCTGCATTTTAAAGAAACATTTCCGGCAAACGGTTAATTTAGCCTGATTTCTGCACTCCCCATTTTGGGTGCGAGGGGCTGCTCCTTGAGCCTTCATACAGCTTGCTTTATTTTTTTAAGCCCTAGTGAACTCTCTCCCTTCTACTGGGCATTCTCATGCATATATGAGTCATAGATCTGATGCTGTCTGACTGTCAAGTTCCCTGAGAAGTGCAATTCATTGAGGTGGTGTACATGAGGGGTCAGCAAAATAGAGCTTAGTTTAATAGGGTTTATTAGTGAACGCAAAGTGCCCGTGAATAAAAGATGCAGCCCCTGACACCCAGCACAGGGCAAGCACAAGGCAGCCTAATTAAACCTTTTGCCTGGAATGTCCCTTTAGCATGTGCTGTGTCTTTGCAGTTATATGCGTTTTTGTTTTGAGTCTTACAATTATATGTAACTATGTTTTAAACCGGACCAACAGCCTAAATTCACTTGTCCCATCTGCATGCATGATACTGAATCATTGTCAGCACTTACATTTGCTCCTGCATACCCTCAAAGATAAAATGCTGCCTCATCATTTCTCTCTTGGTTGCAGCCATCTTGGAGCACCTGGGAGGTGTCACGCTCGGGGTAACTCCAGCCCTCTTAATAAGCTCACAACCCCCAATCTCCACAGCCAGCTTCACCTGTAGGAGCCCCCGCTTGCCGGGACGCAAGATACGCCTACCCGGGATCGGTTGCCCCAGGACTTAATGGCTCAAAGGATGTAAGCTTATATGTGGGAGGACTGGAGAACCAATAGCAAGAGCGTGAGTGACGGAAGTCCAGAGACAGGCAATAGGTCGATAACGGGAAGGCAGAGATCGTAGCGGCACCAGGGGTCAGGCAAGACGTAGTCGGGGTTCAGGCAGAGGTCAGCAACTGGGGATCAGGATCTAGAAGCGTCAGTTCAGGCAAAGGTCGGCAACAAGGATTCAGGATCGAGAGGCGTCAAAACAGGCAGAGGTCGGCAACAAGGATTCAGGATCGAGAGTGGTCGTACAATCAAATCGGCAACAGGCTAGACTTCACAGGAGTAGGTAACACAGGGTTCTGAGCGCTATCACAGGCAATTCACAACTGAGAGGGAATTGCCTTTATAGGGACAGGTCTGAGGGAAGCAGTGTACTGATTGGAGCACATAGGATTCCAAGGGTAATTGGCTGCAGAGCAGAAGAGGGCGAAGCCCTCAATCCCCTAGGATTCATTAACCCTTTACTTGATCCTCCGGCGGGTGCGCGCAGCACAGCGCCGCCGGAGGGCATAACAGACACGTGCTCGCGGCCGCGCGTGAGCACGTCTCCTGGAGGAGGAAGCGGGGGGCGTGGCTGAGCTGGGCGCCGCTCGAGCCGACGCTGCTCGAGCCGACGCCGCTCGGCGCGGCCGCCGCACAGTGACAGCTGCAGCTGGCCGCCTGGAGACGTTGCTGGAACGGGGATCAGGTAAGCGGTTCCTGACAGGAGGCTTCCTTCTTTCCCAGCACCCAGCCATGCTGCTGCCTGGACTTAAACCGGACCAACAACATGGCACCAGTTGGAAAAGAAAGGAAGCTGCCATTTTGGAGCATCCTCTCCCAACTGACATAACTGAAATGCACAGTAACATGAAGCCCAGCATGACTTCCTGTTTGCAGGTGGCCTGCAAGCCCATGAGCGGCCATCTTGTTTTTAAAAATGTATGCCAGTAGTCGTTAGAAAAAGGTAAATTATTTTTTACATACAGCAATCTAAATAGCCCTGGAGAGGGATGCATGACGACTGTTTGTTGTGTTGGTCTGGTTTAATTGATGGTCCACTTTAAGGACATGACCCACAATGCAAAGAGGCAGGAAATGCACCCACGCTTCCTCTTTGCAGGTATCTAGCAGATTCATAGGACGTAGGGCGTCATTGAGAGGGGAAAATCGACAGCAGAAGTTACAAAAGGGTCAAATAATTGTTTATGTGCAGCAGCCCTGGGGAGGGATGTATATGAGCACTGTTTCTTGTCAGGGTGTTGGTCCAGTTTAAGGTGAGCTATTACTGATTAAGCCTTTTAGGCAAACTGCACCAAAAGCTTGCTTGCATGAGTTCTTCAGAACACATCTGGCCAAAACACATGATCCAGAACCATGGGCCAATTTCTGGTGCAACATTACTACAGAATAGAGCTTGGAAAATAACCCCTGATAGTTTCTGATATTTTTCTGTTGAACTTACATAGATATTTCTTACTTCCATGAGGGCTAGTCTTAGCTCTGCAAAAATACCTTCATCTTTGTCATGAACCAGAGCCCTGTAGTCCATCTAGATTAATACAAAAGGATACATTAAAATATATCCCCTAAAGAAAGTAAATGTGAAAGTACATGGAATACAATGTCTAACATTCTTACCACATGGGTCTCCTTTGATGCTTTGGCAACTGCATCTCCTCGTTCTGTGAGATACCTAAAAGGACACAGAAGAGTCACATGCCTGAAGAAGACAGTTAAAGAAAAGGAACATAAATATGTATTCTATTTATATTAGCATGTTGAGCTCATTAGGAACAAAAATCTTGCTTTTGGAATTTCCTCAAATTTTGCCTCCTGTAGTGCTAACCATTTTAGAAATGGAGCCTAATGTATATATTTAAAGCTGAGCCCACACATTTTCTGTTAAAATGGACCCAGTGCAAGGTAGGACCCCAGGAAGCCTATGCCATCTTCTCCTATTGCCTGTGAGTTCCATTGGGTCCAAGTTCACTGGGACCTAACCCACCTATATTGCTTATTCCAATTCATACTTCAGTATGACCACACAGTGAGAGAAGGCTTCACCCCCTGGGAGGAAACACAAAATGAACAGAGTTTAAAGTGGACCGTCACCCATGGGTGATCGGCCCGGGAATCTATAAGATTCCCGGGCCGATCACCCCCCCCTCACCGCGGGACATCCGAGATCGGGATGTCCCGCGGTGAGGGACCCCCCCAAAACCCCAAAAGAACTCACCTGCCGCCGCCGCCTCCCGCGCACTCCTCTAGCCGTGCGCGCGCGGGCCGTTTGTGAATGGCCGCCGCTTGTCCGTGGGAGCGTGGTGAGGTGAGTTTGGGCTAATCGGGGTGCCCCCCTGAAGTGGACCAAAACCCAGGATAGTCAAAATCCTGGGTGTTGGTCCACTTTAAAAGCCCCACCCCTTCCTTGCCACCTCAGTTCTTTGTGTTTCCTTTCTGAGGAACTGCTGGGCAGAGTGTGCTAGAAGAGTGAGTGAACTTCAGGTCGTCAAAGGAGCCCTATTGTTCGGTACTCCCAGATAAGGTTATATTGAGACCTAATCCATTATTTTTACCAAAGATTGTGACTTCAGCTAACAGGACGCAAGAGATAGTCCTTCCAACACTACCAGTAGGAGTGTTAGGCGCCGGACACCCTTCTCTCTTAAGCCAGATAATCCCCAATTTCCACCGCCTCTTCTGCCTTTAGACAAGTCTCCGCTCGCAGGAGACGCGGATTGTGCCTCTCCAGACTCGGTTACCCCCAGGACTTAGTTGGCGCAAAGATTACCGGCTAAGGTGGAGACGGGTGAACGGTGGGGTATCCCGAATATGGATGCCGGGATGTAAATGGGATTACAAACGGAGAGTCAATCAGAGAGGTCCAGAAACAAGCCGAGGTCAAGCCGGGTGGTCACAGAGCGCGGTATCCAAGGGGTCAAGCGAAGAATAGTCAAAACGAGCCGAGATCAAACCAGGTGAGCACCAAAACGCGGTAACAGAGGGATCAGGCACAAGCGGAGTCAGGACGGCAGCAGACAAGGATGGTCAGAGACGAAGCCGAGTTAAACACAATAAACGCAGACTAGAATCCACACCCTATTAACCAGAGGCTATAACGGGCACTGGACAATGGGGCAGCATGGTAATAAAGGGAAGACTGGCCAATGGGAAGGGGAAAAAGGAAAGGAGAGGGAAGTGTGCTGATTGGTGCGACTGTAACTACCCAATGGGAGCGGTCCCAGGAACTGGACCTGCCCAGGCCAGACGGGCTATCCAGTCCCTGGGCCCGTCTCCCATCAGGACAGCAGAGCAATTAATTTAACACTCGCCCCCGGCGGATGCGCTGGGAGCAGCGCCGCCTGGGGGCATATACCGAGCGTGCTCGCGCGCGTGCGCGAGCACATGAATGGCCGAGCGCGCTCCCGGCCGGGAGAAGCACAGCCGCGCCGGCAGAGGACACCACGGGGCCGCCTGCCCCCACCGCACGGCCCGCAGCGAGGCCGCTGCCACGCCGGCCCCAGAGCGGCGCAGAGGACCAGCAGCAGGACGGGGCCGTGACGCGCCGCGGGACCGGGGCCGGGAGGCAGGTAAGATCCTTACAAGGAGCTGGCAAGGAAGAGGATCTCTAACTATTAGATGTTAGAAGAGCCTTGATTATCTATTTGGAAAGATCCAGAGAATGAAGGCAGGCACAACAACTCTCTCCAAGTCCACCATAGCCAGGTGGAAAAACTCATTTTGTGTTCCCTCCCAGGGGGTGGAGCCTTCTCTCTCCCTGTGGTTATACTGAAGTATTCTTGAAAAATCCATTACCGGAAAGTCTAACGGGGGTTTAATTCCTCATTGAGCTCTGTATGAAGGGTCACACTGTTTCCTGTGCCCCATCAGTTCTCCTAAGAAGGTGATTATGGTGATAAGAAAGGGGTAGATTAGGTTAGTTTGGTGGCCCTGAGGACGAGAACCCTCCCTGGCACAGAGTTGTAGAGGACAGTTTAGGTTCGTATTATAAAAACTTTACTGTAGATTGTCAATGTCCAAATACCTACAGATTTCCACTGGGACACACAAACCAACACCTCTACTATATGTAGTGGTGCCTTGCAAACAAAATCTGTAAAAATATTTTTCATCGCAAACATTTTGACCAGAAATCCTGAAGTTACTAGTATCTAACCAGGATGGAGGTTAGGCCAACTGCTATTATAGTTACAGGTTTTGCCTTACTGTCCAACGCTGCTCCCTTATGTGGCAGTTTGGGCATAAAACAGGTAGCCCAGGAGGATCTGTCACAGCCTTATGTTACTGGTCCTACTCTACCAACTGCGGCTACTTTGGTATCATAACTCTTACAAGTGTTTTAAGATGTCGTTTTGGGTGTTTTGGGTCGACCTTAAATAGGAAGTTCAGCCAAATATGACCAGACTTCCTCTTTAATATGCAGCAGCGGGGCAGCCCAGATTGACCCAGTTAAAGTGGGACTAAAACCCAGGATTTTGAATTGGGTTTTGGTGTATGTCTCCGGGGTGTCCTGCTGTTTAAACCCCCCCCAGGTCACCTGATCTCACTTACCCTTCCCCAGTCCTAGGGCGCACACGCAGCCCTCTCGTCCAATCAGCGCGCTCAGATCTGCTCGAGCCCCTTAGTCCAGGAGCTCGTCTAATGCGAGCAGATCCGAGCACGCTGGCGGCCGCGAGCCCCGCTACACTTTAACAGGGAGTGTGCTGCGCTGGCCATTCACAAATGCCCGGTGCGAGCACATGCCCTGCTAAAGGGATAGCAGGGATGTGTCCGCAGCTCACGCATGTGCCGTTGGACCGGGAACGAAGGGGAGTTTTCAAGCTACATGGGAGGGGCTTCACACAGTGCAGCACCCCCAATCGGGGTGCCCTGGGGGGGAGCAAGTATGCCTTCCCTGGAGTCTCATAGACTCCAGGGTGGGTTTTTGGTCCACTTTAAATTAGCCTGCTTTGTGCTTGCCCCTGTGCTGGGTGTCAGGGGCTCTATCTTTGATTCACAGATCGACTGGATTGAACCAGAGAAAGGGGCAGCCTGGCTACATGCCTCTTCCAGGTTGCACATCTGTGACCATGAGCAGCCTCATCTATGGCAGTCCCATCCTGAGAGGTTAATGCCCAAGAATCTGAAGGGTTTCAAGATGTAATGTTCTTCCGATGAGGTGACTTTTTTGGCAAAATTCAGAAATAACAATCCCCCACCCCCAGCCACCCGAGGGGTTTCGCCACAAAATGTGGTGGAAACATGTCATACATAAATTACTCCAAATTAACAGTGAAAACTCTAGATGTGAATATTCATACTTACTTATTGATGTTAGTCTGGGAGGTTTCTATCTTAGTTTTTAATGCTATAACACGTTCTAAGACTTTTTCCTTATTTGCACAAAAAAAAAAAAAAAAAAAAAGGTAAAATCAGTAAATATCTGCTGTTTTACTCTGTTTACCTGCATTTGATGAATGTCATTTCTAGCCACTAAGTCGCAATATCACGAATTATTGTATAGTTGTGTACCTGCACTGAAACTCCAAAGTCATTTCCATCTTCAATTTTTGGAATAAGATGATAGAGCCAAGTGATTATCTACAAGAAATAATTAGCAGTATTATGGTTATGTCATTTTTTATTAATAGGCCGATTGTTTCCTGCCATAGCACTTACCAATGCACATCCCTCTCTCAAACCTCTTATCTCTGGCTGGACAGTGTTTAGTAGTTTCTGGATCTTCTCATTCTCTTTTAGGAATCCACATTTAGGAGCTGTGTAAACCAGAATCACAAGCTAAGCATCACACTGCACCACACAATATTTTGTGGAAAAAGGAAGAACATTTTATGGTACCTTTCTTTTCTTCCTTATCGGTTTCCATTTTAGAATCCTAAAAAATGCAACAAAAGCATAAATTATTGACCAGGGTGGAATATCAGGGGTTAAAAATCAACTAAGTCCATAGTGAGATGCTAGTTGTAAGCGAATGGACATTATACACACAATATATCAGCAGAAGCGAGTTACAGTTATTATTATCATCACTTTATTGGTATTTGTATGTGTTTTCCGTTGTGTTTTAAAGTGGACCAACACCCAGGGGGGATCCGCCCGGGAATCTATAAGATTCCAGGGCCGATCAGATCCCTCCCCGCGGGGCATCCGAAATCGGGATGTCCCGCGGGGTGAAACCCCCCAGGAAGCCCAGAAACCTTACCTTAACCCCGTTCCAACGGCACATGCGCGGGCCACGGCCGCGTCTTGCGCTTCCCTCTAGCTTCCGTTTGTGAATGACCGGCGCGGGCGCGTTCCCTGTTAGAGGGAAGCGCGAGACGCGGCCTCCAGTGCTCAGAGCCGCTGTGGTTGGACGCCGCTTGTACGTGCATACCACAGCGGCTCTGAGCTCTCTGATTGGACGAGCGCCCGCGTAGGAGCGTGGGGAGGTGAGTGTTTCCGGGCATTCTGGGGGGTTTCACACAGCGATCGGGGTGCCCCACCGAAGTGGACCAAAACCCAGGATAGTCAAAATCCTGGGTGTTGGTCCACTTTAAGATCTAGATCAGGTTTAATTGACTGCACTATGGTTATATATATATATATATTAGTTTAATTATTCAATATGTCACTTTATAACGTAGCAGGTGTGATAACATGGTGTACAATTTCACCATTACATATACATTTTTTGTATGTATTGTATTAAAGTTGGTATTTAGGAAATCACCTCCTAGTACCTTGTAATCATGCTTCTATCTACTGAATCTTTTTCATGTACCATGTTTCCCCGAAAATAAGCCCTAGTGTGATTTTTCAGCATTTTCACAAATGCTTTGACGTGCAAGCCCTACCCCAAAAATAAGCCCTATTTACAGAGGAGCTTTGCTGCCCCCCATCAGTGCCAGCTGTCACTGCCCCCCCCCCTTTGGTGACAGTTGCTGAAGAGGGATGGGGCAGATGTGCTGCTGCCACCTTCGCCATCAGGTTCCCAGTAAAAAGAAAATGTTTACCTCGTCAGGATCCAGAGCGGCATGCTTAGCGCCATTCAGTGGGTTATACTAATAGCCTTTGTTTTGAACTTGCCAGTGGCATAGGGAGTGGAAATGGCCGCATGCCTGGCTACCCTGTGCAGTTCGCACTCCCAATCTATTAGAATGACTGGGCACAGGAGCGCACACAGCTGAGGGGATGCAGAAAGGTAAGGGTTTGCGGTCCATATGGAGGGGTTCACACAGTAGGATGTCCCAGGGGCACCAAGTCGGCCGGCCCTGGAGTCTAAAATGCTGCGAGGGGGGTGATTGGTCCACTTTAAAGGGACAGTCCAGACAATGGCTATAATAAGGCATCAAGGAGCTCAACTGAAGCCTGTCCCATGTGCCTCTCCTCAATTCCCTAACATTTTCTCACGTTTGCCCATCCTTTCCTGTCCATTTTACAATGACAACGCACCAAATGTGGTCACACGACAACCCCTGAACCTTAACGCTCCAAGTGTGAGCATACATGGCAAGTGCGACCACTGTGGCTTGCTGTGCTCGTTCATGCTGGGAACACTGAGGGCCATGACTGGATGGGCATCTTCAGCAGGAATGGAGGAGAGGCTCCTAGGACAAGGTCCTTGCTGTCTTATTATCGCCATTGCCTGGCCTGTCCTTTTAAAGTGGATGTCCAGTCTGTGTTTCTTTTACTTTGAGGTCCCTCTTAGAGGATTCATATCTGAGTCATGTATCAGGAAATCCCTATCCACTATTAAATCCCACTGGGATTGCTGGTCTTTCGTTGTTATTATTATTTGCCCATACGCATTTCAACTACAATTACATCTAAACAGTGAATATTTGCTTAAAAATAAGCCCCCATACCCAAAAGCTTTATGTATTCTGGTAATTCTCATTTACTTTCACCCATAATTATTATTATATATTGTCTCTTACCAGGGGTGTAACTATAGGGGGTGCGGAAGCTGCGATGGCACCAAAGCCCATAAGGTCAGGGGGCCCCATAATTGCAATTCCTCTGCCCTCATTTAGCACATTTGTGCTCTCATGGCACAGAAAAAGAAGCATCATTTGTCTCTGCTGTTACAATCTTTAGTTGTCTAGCTGTATCCAATTTAGGGCCTTATTTATCAAGGGCTAGCGCCAGGTAGTGTCTGATGAGCGCCAGGTACCGCCAGCTAACGGCGGCTCAAGCACGCCCGGCGGCGGTCACAATGACGCATTTATCACGCTAAATGAGGCTAGCGCCGGCGAGAGCGTCAGCTAGCGCGGGATTCATCATGTAGCCGACTGCAACGAACAGCGCCGCTACTAATCCCATCACAGCGCCAGGTATGACCTCTCGCTACCTGGCGCTCTCCAATGCATTTCAATGGAGCAATCTTTAAATATTCATAATTAATTGATTATTTTTTTTTTTTGTTTTTTTTTTTAGCTGTCAAAAATTCTGTGACCACTATGGCAATGTTAGATATTTTTTTTAAGGTAAAAAAAAAAATATGTGCAGAATTGATATTACAGGTCTGATATTCATGTATTCATATTACAAAATGTTTAGAAAAACTTGTATAATTTTTACATAAAAAAAAAAGGTTGTTTGGGGGTTAAAAACTACTTTACACACATCGCCGCCAGCGCTCTGGGGTTTAAACAAGGAATTCACAGCGCGAGAAATTTTTGAGCGTGATTTTTTAATGAATCTGCAGCAAGCCGTTCGCTCTGGCCATTCGCTGTCAGGCGCACCCATACAACGCGGAACCTGTGAAACAGCGACTCCCCAGCCCGTATTCAACATTACCGCACACCGACTGAGTCGCTGTCAACAAGCGAACAACGGCCAAGCACAGCGAATACTAGCTGGCGCTGTGAAAATCACGCTACTGGCGCTCATCTGTCGCTACCTGGCGCTATTAATAAATCGGCCTCTTAGTTAAAATGACAGGAAAAGGGTTACTGTATGATGGGGTCCTATTTATTGTTTGTGCCATGGCCCAGTTACATTATTTATGCCACTGTCTTACCTCAGACTCTGGAGATGGTGGGTCAGGAATGGGAATGTTTAGCTCAGCATGAAGTGTTGTCAGGTCATTGACAGTGAAGAGGTCGCTCTGGTAAAGAAAAAACGTGTACATTTGTGTTTAAGGTAGTGTCATTCCTTCCGGACACCTGACTTTCCCGCTATTATGGGCCAAATCCTATTAGAATAACAAATCTTACCCAGATAAAATGCAGTGTTGTGTACCATGGGGGTTTAATTAAACCGGACCTTCAGCATCATTTAATGAAAAGCCCAAACCCCTCAAAAACTATTCCCCAGCATCTAAAATGAATATATTTTACATTTTTAGTCACGTACATTTTATTCTTTCCCCCACTTGGCTGCAACTCTGTTCAGGAATCTAGGATGCGGGCGCCGCCATCTTGCCTCAGATGCATCCCATACTGAGGAAGGGAGAGGGAGCAAAAGTGCAGGAGGGTGGGTTATAGCTGTGCTTTGCACAGAGAGAGCACAGCCAGGCTCAGGGAAAAGACAACAATCCCAGAATGCAGAGCGGCATATTTCCATCAAATTCCATCAAAACGTAGCCGCCTCAAAATTGCATAAATCATTTGGATAATCCTTATAAGTTTAAGAGTCTCTACACACACAAAGTAACAGCAGCGCAGGGCCAAAGCCCCTGCCGAAACTCCCCTCTTAGGGTGTAGAACTAGAAATGGATATTTTCATCTTTTTGAATCCTCCTGGAACACTGATTTATTTGCTGTCCCTCGGTGTAGGATGGCAGGTGATCAGTCATTACAATGCCACACACAACAGTAGCAATGAATGGAGGAGACAGGGCATTACAGCTAAAGCAGGCGGCATTATCCTGGGATTAGAGTAAGGTAGGGGCAGTGAAAATTGGCAAAAGGTGCTCTTTATTGGGGGACCAATTCTGGGGATGCTAGCTGAAAATGCGGGTTTTGATCCGCTTTAAGTGGCTCATTGCACACCTGTCTGGTGATTACCATTGGCTGCTGGCCATCACATGTCATATGCTAAGTAACTTAGCCTAGTACTTGACATTTCTGTCCCGAAAGCCACCCACTGCATCTATCAACTTTGTTATATAGAGCCCCCTTTTTGGTATGTCATTGCATTATCATTATTAACTTACACCACTTATATACTAAAGGAGTCATCTATTATTCAATAGGTAAACGGTGTCTAGGCAGCAAATGTAACTATACATTTATTGTATACAGACCTTTAGCAGATTATCCAGGTAGCTAATCTTCTGTGGGACAAATTCAGATAGGAAGCCCTGTACCTGCAAAGGAAAGTATGTTGTAAACAGAACTAGACAATGATCTTAGGGCCTTATTTATCAAGGAATAGCGACAGATATCGACAGATAGCAGTATCGGCTTGATAAATGTGTGATTGTGGAGGGGAGCCGGCGTTCTAGTTGCGGTACCTGGCTTTACTGGCCGGCTCCCCTCCACAATCACACATTTATCAAGCCGATACTGCTTAGCGACTGAGATAGCGCCACCTAGCAACTCATTCATCATTATCCCAGCCTCATCCCACAGCGCCAGCGAACATCCTTGAACAGCGACAGGTATGACCTCTCGCTACCTGGCGCTCTCCAATGCATTTCAATGGCAGAATATATTTTAATTAATAATTATTTTTGAATATATATATATATTTTTTTTTAATTTCCCCCAAAAAATCTGTGAACACTTCTTCCTTTGAAAATGTATTTTTTGGGGATTTTTAAAAAAAATTTTTTTTTTTGCAGAATTGATATTACAGGTCTGATTTTAAACTATTCAGGTTTGAATATTATTTCAAAATCATTCCATTTTTTTTTGGGGTGGTTAGGGGGTTAAAAAACTACTTTTAACACATCGCCTACTGCGCTCTGGGATTTAAACATGGATTTCACAGCGCTAGGAATTTTTAAGGCTGATTTTTTAATGAATATGGTGGGTGCCGGTCGCTATGTCCAGTCGCTATCATGCGCTCCCATACAACAGCGAACCTGTCAAATAGCGACTCAGCATCTTGTATTCAACATTACGGCACACCGGCTGAGTCGCTATCATCCACCGAACAATGGCCAAGCACAGCGACTACTAGCGGTCGCTGTCAAAATACCGCTACAGTCGTTCAACAGTCGCTATCTGTCGCTATCTGTCGCTATTAATGAATCAGCCTCTTAGTAAGCACTTATTGTAGTGCACCACCGTGGGCTGTATGTCTAGTAAGTAGACCTCAAGGAGAGCTCTCCAACTTGAAACACCCAATCGGGTGAAGGTGCGGAGGAAATTTAGATTATTTTATAATCCTCTGCTGCTGATTGAGGTGTTCAGTAAAAAGGAATCTACAGTATCTAAATATACAGTACCAAGTGTGGACACACCTTTTCATTTTGTTTTTTTAATTATAAATTCACATTGAGGAGTAAGGCCCTTATTCATGAAGGGATAGAGTCAGGTAGTGCCTTGTAAATGAGAGGTAGTGACAGGTAGCGACAGGTGAGCGCCGGACACGGCACGCAATTACACATTTATCAAGCAGTTTCTGTTGAGCGACTGGGATAACGCCATGTAGCGTCTGATTCATCATTATCCCAGCGTCAGCGAACAGCGCCGGCATTCAGCCTTGCAGAGCGCCAGGTATTACCTCTCGCTACCTGTCGTCCTCCCATACATTTCAATGGACTTTTTTTATTTCTTTTTAAACAGGGTTATTTTCATTTTTTAATTTTTTTTAACAAACTCAAATAATGTTGTTACCTCTTCTGGCATAGAAAAAGCCATTTTTGAAAATATTTTTCATGTTTTATATATTTATGCAGAATTGAGATTACAGGTCTGGCATTAATGTGTTCATGTTACAATGTTATTATAATGTAATTCCATATGTTTTCGCTTTGTTACTGGTGGATACATGCTCAAAAACAGACTTCACTTACACAGCCTATGGCGCTCTGGGAATCAGTGAAGCATTTTTGAGCGCCGGAGTTGTGTGAGGCTGTTTTTTTGATGAATATGCTGTGAGTCGGTCGCACTGACCAGTCGCTAACATGTGCTCCCATACAGCGCAGTACTGGTCAAATAGCGACTCCTCACAATGTATTCATCAATGCTGCACAGCGACTGAGTCACTATGAAATAGCGACACACGGCGGAGCACAGCAACTACTAGTGAGCGCTCTGAAATGCCTGCTACAGACGCTCATCTGTCGCTACCTGTCGTTAGTGATGAATCAGCCTGCCAGATGGATCAGATATGGAATCCAAGCGACCCTCCCTAATTAAAAGGAAGGGGTCAATGAATTAGCAGCGCAATGGTATCTGATTGGGCCAAAGCGACTACTGGCCGCGACTAAGGTGCATGAGACGGGCTTGCGCAATGCTGTGTGGTCACATGGTATTGCGACTGGTGGTAAAAACAACAGTGGGTACAGTAGCAGAGTGGGCCTTTAATGTGGGTATGCTGATATGGCTCTGCTCCAATCAGCATCTTTGGCCGCACATATAAATGAGTAGCTAAGGAAACTAAAACAGGAGCTTAGCTGCATTCATGTCCAGCATGTGGTACCCCCTGCATCCCTCTATAACCATTCACTTACTGTGGACGTGGACACCCATAGACCTAGAAGGGTGCAAGAAATGCTGCTGCCAGCTACACATGTGCTGACGATTCACTGGTGAGGTAAGTCCGTTGGATGCCTGGTGGGGTTTTGCACAGTGGGACATCCCAAATCAGGATGCCCCAGGGGTAGGTATTTAACCTGGCGGCTTATAGATGGTAGGTCAGTTTCGTCCAGCTGTAAAGTGGAACAAAACCGGCCTTGGGGCCGGCTTACACCTCCCTCACTTTGTGAAACCCCCTGGATCGTCCACAATTCTTACCATCCCCCAGCTCAAGGCGCATGCGCAGACAGTGCTGCCATCACTCGCATCTCTTCTCAGCTGTGCCATGCTCACTGTAACCGAATGGCTGTGCGTGGCTGCGCGCAAATGAAGGTGATGCCAAACGCCCCTGATGTGTGCGGCTAGGAAATCCATTCAGCCTCTCTAGCTGCACATTAATGTGTGCGTCTGGAGAAGCTGATATGTCGAGCAGCCGTGCCTGCACCGTGGGCTTGAGGAGAGGTTAGTAGATTTGGTGACCTGGGTGGTTTCACACATCGGGGCACCCCAAACCAAGGTGCCCTGGGGGAAGGACCAAAACTGGGATAGTGAATATCCTGGGTTTTGGTCCACTTCAAGACACGGTGACCTGATGTTACCCAAACTATACCATCAGGGCTGGATTAGGTGTGGCACAGAATCTGGTGGAGGCCTCAGATACTTTCCTTGTAAAGTAAATGATTTGTGGTTGTCTGGCACCCGCCCATTTACTGGAACGTCAGATTGAGTCCCTTGTGCCGGTGAGTGCTGCTTAGGAACTCCCGCTTTGCCATTCTGGGCAGGGTACAGTAGAAAATAGTTCCCTGCATTGAGCTGCCAGCGGCTGTGATTGGGGGCTTATGTGCAGTGAGTAATCACTGATTGACAGCTCTGCATCCACCCATCACTGTAGCGTTGCTGGCGGCGGCTTTGCTGCTCTAGAATTCTGTCCTGCCCTGTGGTGGCTTTGGCTGCAGGTTTTCAAAAACAAAAACAGGCTTACCCAGACATGGGGGGCCCCACTGCCGCTGATAGCTTTATTGTTGACCCCTCAGGACCAAAGACTGAAAAGCCTCCTGGACCAGACCATAACCCAAAGGTTGGTGGAAACCCCCTTTGCAGAGCAAGTGGTGGAAGCCTCAGGGCTTGCGCCTCTTGCACCCCCCTCATGATCCGGCCCTTTATACCATACAATACAGTATAAAATATATATATGTTATTATTAAATATACTACCTGATTGTAAAGATTTGAACGGAATCCATCCACCTGAAAGATACAAGGGGTATTATGTTTTTAAATGAAAAAAAAATCCTTAAAGCATCTTGAAAGAGAAAGCCAAAGGAATGCATCAAAACTGAAAGCAAATGCTAGGCAGAGATACAGAATATTAGGTATTATAAAGTGTCCTAATGTTTATAGGTTTATACCCACAGGATTGCTGGCACCTACCTTGTTTCCCGCTCCAATGGCACATACGCGAGCCGCGACCATGTCCCTGCGATCCCTCTAGCAGGAAGCGTGCCCGCACCAGGAATTTGTGAGTGGCCGGCGCGGGCGCGCTCCCTGTTAGTGGGAAGCAGAGGATGTGGCCGCCAGCGTGTAAACCTCAATATCTCAGCCATTTCTTCTTCAATTTAAAAACAGTTTAGTAAAGTGGCAAATGTCGCCTTATGCAATGGTGGTTTGCCTGCAGTAGCACTTTAAAGTGGACCAAAACCCACATTTTTAACTAGCATCCCCTGAATTGCTCCTCCGAAGAGAACCTTTTGCCAACTTTTACTGCTCCTGCTTCATTTTAATCCCAAATAATGGCGCCTGTTTTAGCTGTTAAGCTCCGCCTTCTCCATTCATTGCCACTGTTGTGTGTGGCAATGATGTAATTGCCACACCAATGCAATGACTTATCACTTGTCATCTTACAGAGAGGGGAAAAAAACAGTGTTCCAGGACAATTCAAAAAGAGAAAATATCCATTTCTAGTTCTATACCCTAAGTAGGGAGTATCTGCAGGGGCTTTTGGCCAAACGTATTTCACAAGTTTAAGGGTTTTGTTCCGCTTTAACTGCTATTCCAGTAGAGACTGACAGGCTGTTAGAAATAAGCAGTTCTCACCTATAAAAGCAGAATGTTATGTGCAAATACAGTCACCCCCTGATTCTTTATTCTTACAGTAAAGTAAAGAAACAGGCTTGTCTGGATTTTGTTTATGCAGGGTACATATGTAACTACACCTTTCAATACCTAGCATATTTATGTGGCTTTTTATTATTGGACCATTTTTTCCACAATAGTGCTACTTTAAACCAGACCAACAGCCTGGCACAGTTGGAAAAGAAAGGTAGCGGCCATTTTGGAGCTTCCTCTCTCAGCATCTCAGCCATGCTGCTGCCTGGATTCAACTGATATAACAGTAACCGACAATGCACAGTAACAGGAAGCCCAGCAGCACTTCCTTTTTGCAGCCGGCTGCACATCCATGAACCACCATTTTATCTTTAAAATTTACCACAGCAGGATTTGGAAAAAGGTACAATAATTTTTATGTGCAGCAATCTAAATTGCCCCGGGGAGGGATTCACATGAGCGCTCTTTGTTGTGTTGGTCTGGTTTAAGTCACTTTTGACTGTTGGTCCGCTTTAAGCATGCTGCACTAATTGGGATGCCTGGGATGGGGGACAAAGCAGCTCTGTGGCTGATTTTGGGTATAGGTCTGCCTAAAGTGGACCAAGACCCATGGCGATCGGCCCAGGAATCTATAAGATTCCCAGGTCAATCGATTCCCTCCCCCGGGCATCCAAAATCGGGATGCCCCGCTGTGTGAAACCCCCCCAGGTCTCCCCATACACTTACCTTCTTTTCCGGTCCAAAGGTGCATGCGCAACCCCGCTATCCCTCTAGCAGTGTGTCAGCCAGTGCCAGGCATTTGTGAATGACCGGAGGGCACACTTCCTGTCAGAGGGTAGTGGGGGATGCAGCCACTCGCTTTAGACGAAGGCTTAGATGTGAGTGGATCCGAGCACACTTATTGGACGAGCGGCCTCGCATTCGCTGTAGGACTGGGAAGAGATGAGTTTGTTTCAGCAGCCTGTGAGCTTTCACACAGCGGGGCACCCCTGTTCGGGGGCAAGGACCAAAACCCAGGATAGTCAAAATCCACTTTAAGTGTATGAGGAGCAACACTTCCACTTCACTGCTGTGCTTAAGCTATTGTACAGAGCATGGCGAGAATAGGTGTTACAATGCTTTATACATATATAAATAGATATCTTTGTTGGACAAAAACCTTTTAAGCAGTCAACAGGTTAAAATAAGTAAAAGAAGGACACGGCTTACTAGAAGGGCCTAAAAACGATTTTCTCTTTGTAAACTGACACTCCTCCCCTCTCGTCAGGATTAATACAACAGCTAAAAGCCATATTAGTAGACTTACGTACCTTTTGCTTGTTGGCGGGGCTAATCGTCACGGTGCACGCTTTAGCCATGGCTACAAGTTTCCTCTTATGGCCGCGGTTCTCTGTGGAGGTCTCTCTGTATTCTTTCTTCTGTCTTCGGCCTTTCACGCTGTGTTTGTGCTTGCTCACCGTTTACTGCTGCTGCTGTGACTTTCACTTTCTCTTTAAATGAAGCAGTGTGACGTCCTAGAAGGAGGGTGAGGGACTTTCCTGCACTCAGCACAAACATGGGGATGACAGGCAAAAAAAACTCAATAAATAAAAAATAGGAGTATAAACATTACTAGTAATAATATTGCAGATACTGAAAATTCTGGAAGAGGAATACCAGCCAGAAACTGAAGTATACAGTTGTGATATATTATTATAATTATTAGTGCATATTTTTAAAGTGGAATCCAGTCAGGGCTTAAACTGGACCTTCAGCGTCATTTCATGAAAAGCCCAAACTCTTAAAAAACTATTCCCCGGCATCTAAAATTAATCTATTTTACTTTTTTAGCTGCAAATTGACTCATGGGATGAGCTGTCCCCTAGTAAAACCCAGTTAAATGGCCGCACACACATAAATGATTCAAAAGTAAATAATGTTTATTAAACCGGACCTTCAGCGTGATTTAATGAAAAGCCCAAACTCTTAAAAAACGGTTCCCCAGCATCTAAAATTAATATTTTTGACGTTTTTAGTCACTAACTGATTATTCTTTCCCCCACTGGGCTGCAACTCTGTTCAGGAATTTAGGATACGGGCGCCGCCATCTTTACTCAGAAGCATCACATTTACTGAGGAGAGGAGAGTGGGATAAAGTATAGGGGGGTGGGTTTTAGCTGTGCTTTGCTCAGACAGAGCAGATCTGGGGTCAGGTAAAGGTCAGCAATCCCAGAATGCAGAGCAGCACAGTCAGGAGGCACTTCCTGTTTGCAGGCTGCCTGATAAGATGGCGGCTTCCATAAGCCGCCATCTTGGATGTTTAAAGGCTCATAACATGCAGTAGATGCAGGTAGGATGATTTTTAATGTAAGCAATCTGTATGTACAGGGTGTGGGAAACATATAAGATAGGCTCTTATTCAGAGTGAAGGTCCGCTTTAATTAAATAAAATTGGCCAATGCATGGATACATATATATTACAAAACAAAACCCACATAAACGACAATGAATAAAAAACATATAACAGTGACCGGGATGGGGCAGGAGGGAAAATAGGGGCTAATCACAATGTGGAATAATAATGGCAAATGAATATTGTAAACAATTGAATGATATATAAGTCAATATTACACGTACAACTATTTCAAAGGTTGCCCAGAATGCGACATCAGCGGCAAAACGCTGAAAGTGTGAGTGCCTAATCAAGTGTAAAGTGCAATGTGCTATGGTATCGCACAGAAGGCATATTATAGAAAGAAATGGTGCAAGAAATGCTAATTACAGAGAACAGGTGACAGTAAACTGAATAAATAAATACAATAGAGTGAGGTAGCAATAGGTGCAAAGTGTATGTGCAAAAAAAAAAAACAACAGCCCTATGAGCAATTTGGGCCAAGTAAAAGTGCAAAGTGCAAGAAAACAGCGTATGCCGCCACAGAGGCAACATAGACACAATAACAGCCAAAAGATCACAACGCTAGAAACAACTTATTAATACATCACCAAGAGATCAGACATGGGCCCCATCCGTCCTGCACCAAACGTCCCCGGTCACGCTGTTTTTTATTCATGGTCATTTATGTGGGTTTTGTTTTGTAATATATATGTATCCCTGCATTCGACAATTTAATTAATAAACATTATTTACTTTTTAATCATTTATGTGTGTGCGGCCATTTAACTGGGTTTTACTAGGGGACAGCTCCAGAGTCCCATTAGTCAATTTGCAGCTGTATATCCTTCCCAGGGCCTGCACCCCCACTAGCATTGGCAGTGCATATCCACCCTTCTTTTGTATTTTACTTTTTTATTCTTTTCCCCACTGGGCTGCAACTCTGGTCAGGACTCTAGGATATGGGCGCCGCCATCTTGCCTCAGAAGCATCACATATTGATGAGAGGAGAAGGGGCAAAACCACAGGGGACGGGGGTATAGCTGTGCTTCACACAGACAGAGTAGAGCTGGGGTCAGGAAAAAGAAAACAATCCCAGAATGCAGAGTGACACATTCAGAAGTCACTTCCTGTTTGCAGGCAGCCTGAGACTCCATGTGCCGCCATCTTGGATGTTTAAAGGCTCAGAAAATGCAGTAGATGCAGGTAGGATGATTTTTAATGTGGGCAATCTGTATGTAGAGGGTCGGGGGAAACATATAAGATAGGCTCTTATTTAGGGTGAAGGTCTGGTTTAACCTCCGTCCCCCGACCTTACCCGTGGTCCACCGGCATTCTCCTGGGTCTGTGGGGCTGCCGCACAGAGAGACATAAATCGCCATATCCCACAATGTGCACGTTCGCACAAGGAGCTGGGGGAAAGTGGCTTTGTGCTTCCTTCCAAGATGGCGGCACCCAGGATCCGGCGCTGGACCACGGGCAGGGCTGTATTTATAGTTTTGCTGCTCTAGGCACCCCTTAGTGCCCCACCTTTGGGGCATCCCAATTTGTGAATAATGACACATGCCCGACCTGGTGAAATCCATCGTCTTGTGGTTATCTCCCTGCAGGAACATGGAAAGGGGAGTAAATCTGTACATTCCTGGCTTGCTGTTTTCAATGGAGGGGCAATACAAACTGGGATGCCCTGAGAGTTGGGTGGCCATACGGCAAACGACTCCGATGTCCTTCAATAGGAGCACAATTGGCCGCATCCCCAGCAGCATGTACACTCCCATCCCAGCCTATCTGAGTGGCTGGGGTTGGGAGCGTGCGCACAGCCTGAAAATGCAGGGGATGCAGTCACTTGTGCTCCCCAATGGCACAGCAAATAGCTCGGATTGGACGAGAGCTCGTACATGTGCCATTGGACCAGCAACCAGTACACTTTTACAGGCAATCTGGAGGGTTTCACATGAATCTGTCCGGCAGTCTGGGAGTCTACAAGACACTAGAGCCAGTGGTCTCTCTCTTTTTGGGGCATCTCAATTTGGGATGCCCAGATTTGTGAAATCCCCAAGTTTATCATAAATCCTTTCATACAGGGCATGTGTGGGGCACAATCGCACCCCCGGAGCCAGAGGGAAGTAGCTGCAGAGATGCCTACTGCTCCTTCTCCATTTATTCTATGGTGATCATTAAAGGGGACCAACACCCAGGATTTTGACTATCCTGGGTTTTGGTCCACTTCAGGGGGGCACCCCGGTTAGTAAAACCCCCCAGAAAGCCCCCAAAACGCACCTCACCACGCTCCCATGTAGCCACGGACAAGCGGGTGACAGCGGCGGACAAGACAGCGCGTCCGCCGCCGCCTCCCGCGCGCCCCTCTGACAGTGCGCGCGCCCGCGCCGGCCATTCTCAAACTGCGGGCGCGCACGCCTAGAGGGGCGCGCGGGAGGCGGCGCCGGCCGCTGCCGCCGACGATGAGGTACGTTTTTCGGGGGTTTTGGGGGGGTCCCTCACCGCGGGACATCCCGATCTCGGATGTCCCGCGGTGAGGGAGGTGATCGGCCCGGGAATCTTATAGATTTCCGGGCTGATCACCCCTGGGTGTTGGTCCACTTTAATATACATGGAATAGATAGTTGATTAGAGGTGAGCCCGCACATGCGCTGTGGGATTTGTAGGGAGGTAAGAATATCCGGTGTTCCAGAGGCCTCACACAGTGGGTCATCTCATATCAGGAGGAACAACCAAGGGGATAGTGAAATTCCTGGTGATTGTTCCTCTTTAAAGTGAACCAATCTCCCCCTGCAGCCGGTCTGGGGTCTAAGAATGTTAGACTGCACTGGATGCCCCACTGTGTAAGACCCCCCAGGGCACTGGTAATCTTACCTGATCCTGGCGCTCCAGTGACGCTGTCTTCGCCGGTGGACGCATCCCCGGCTTCTTTTTAGCCGGAAGCAAATGTGTGTTTTATGGAAGCAGTTTTCACTATCTGCAATCTGTTGCTATAGGCAACATACACCAAGTGCATGGCATACTAATTTGGAACACTATTCAGCAGTCCTAATGTCTTTAGGGCCTCTTTAAAGAGGAAGTGCAGTGAAAAATGACTAGACTTCCTCTAAAGGTTGCAGCATAGGGGCATCCTGTTTTCAGTGCATCAGTACTTTGTAAGCCTTGTTAGCGGGCAGCCTCAATTTACACATCACTGTGCGAATGTTGGTCTGAAGAACACTGAAAAAAATCGGCTTCTTTGTATATGTATGTTTGTATTGGCAGCCGGGTCTCTGGGCACAGTGAGCAGCGAAGCATCCAAAGTGTGATGCCCCTGTGCTGCAAACTTTACAGGATGTCCAGTTAGTTTTCACTGGGCTTCCCCTTTATGTATTGCAAGAATAATGAAATTGATATCATGTATTGGGGTTGAGTGTCTTAAATTGAGTTTTTTTTTGTTTCTACGTTGGCTAGAGGAAGATAGTGGGGCAGCTCATTTTAGAGGGTGTATTATCTCACTCCTCCTCTGGAGGGATCTGTTGTGGCCACTTGTTTAAAGCAGACTATAACCCAGGTTTTTCACTGACCTAAGTTGCCAAGGAGAAGCTGGTTCTTAGACATAGCAAGGATGTCAGAAGGCGACCCGGGGAGGT
Source organism: Gastrophryne carolinensis (assembly GCA_027917425.1). Lineage (NCBI taxonomy): Eukaryota > Metazoa > Chordata > Amphibia > Anura > Microhylidae > Gastrophryne > Gastrophryne carolinensis. The sequence goes on along the minus strand of CM051234.1, from coordinate 420,014,970 downwards.
CACCCAATGATCCAGATATTCTCACACAGGGGCCTCTAAGGCACCCCAATTCACGAGTTCTGTTTTTCCTCTTTCAATATTTTTATTTTTAAAGAAGGCAGTACAAAAAATAGGTGATCAGCCAAGCAGAAATCCATCCCGCGCAGGGGGGGGGGGGGCAAACAACGCAGTGGTTACAGCAAGTTATCGTGATCTAAGCCAATGGCGAGACGCAGCATTTCAGATCATCAAGAAAGTGATTGGCAATGTAATTACAGTGTGGCAAAAATTTGAATAAACAATTAGTACATCAGAATTTGTCAATCATCAATCACATTGTCTCTCGCGTCAATTAACTGCAGTTTTATGCAAACCATATTGGCATCTCACCGCAGCTCACCCCCCGTCGCCCAACCCGGGCCTTGGCCCAGGAGACCGACGAGAGGCTGGCCATACGACGAGAAGTGGAGAGAATCACAGGAAGAAAGAAAAACAAAGAAGGGAAGGGGGGGAAAGAAGGGAGAACATGATGGGAGGGGGGAGTGAGAGACGAGGGAAGGATAAGGGGGGGGGGGGGAGGGTCCTCGCAACCTGGTCTGCGCCGATCGCCTAATGGAGCAATCCCAATGGAGCATTAGGCCAGGCATATTGTATCCATGGTTCCCAGATGGAGAGAAACCTATCTTGGGTGTTGGCTAGAATGCTTGAGAGCCTCTCATTGAGCAAGAATCCATTCATTCTAGACGACACCTCCGACACCGGAACAATCTGTCTCTTCCAGGCCCTGGCGATGGTCTGCTTCGCCGCCAGGAGCAAGTAAATGAACAGCTTGTTCTGTTTTTTGGTAAGCTCTGGAGGTCTGCAGTGAAGGAGGGCCACCCAGGGATACCTTCTGATGTTTGTCCGAAACATTTTGCCGGCCATCCTGTATACGAGACCAAAAACGGGTCAACATGGGGCAGGTCCACCATATATGCATAAAGTTTCCCTCAGCGCTACAACCCCTGAAGCATGTATTGGCCTGCCCTGGAAATATTTTACCGAGGCGACTGGGCACCAAGTACCAACGAAACAGAACTTTGTAAGCCGTTTCAGTTGTCAAAACATTCATAGAGCATGAAGAGCCCGCATTCCAAATTTCCGCCCACCCCCTATCTGAACGACAGGGACCCAGATCTCGTTCCCATTTTTCCACATGGACATGTACACCCGCCCCTATGTTATTCAACCTAGAGTACAACATGGATATTAACCCCCTGCGGAACGGGTCTGCACTACAGACCTCCTCAAAGGTCTCCGAAAGGGCTGCCCCAATCTAGTTAAAGGTGATAACCAGTGTCTCAACTGTAGATACTGGAAAAAGGCCCTCTGGGGGACGTCGAATTTTTCTCTCAGGGAACCATAGGACAAGAACCCATCCTCTGAAAGAAGGTGCAACACCCTAGTCATCCCGTGCTCCGTCCACCATTTATAAGTTGAACTATTATCCAATCCCGGAGGGAAGGACGGGTTACCCCAGAGATGTGCTAGACAGCTAGAGGAGTGTGGGGACACATCAGGGAGGCGGAGTATTTCACCGAGTCCCACACTGAAAGTGAGTGTTTCATAAGAGGGCTAAGCGTCCCAGGTCTGGACGCCGGGTCCATCCATAGCAAGCCATCTACTGGAGTCGGCGAGCAGTCCGGGAGTTCCAGAAACGTCCAGAGGGACGAGTTCTGTTTTTGATGACCTGACTATTGAAACCTCCATCTTGGCAGAAAGGGGTTATCCAGACCATTATTCAGGCCAGGAGAAAATCTTCATCAATGATCTACTTCAGAGTCTGGCGAGCATTTGTCGCTTGGTGTGAATCCAGAAGGAACTTTTTCTGTTCCTCGAATATTTTAATTTTTGCAGAAGGGGCTTGATGAAGGTCTTCAATTGAGTTTGACTTTAAAGGAACATATATCTGTTATCTATCTTTTTTCAGATACCCATAGCTGAGAATAAATTTATTAGGACTTTTTTACAGGGGGTCAGTCATGTGTGTCCTCCCCATAAGCCACTACTGCCGGTCTGGGATTTGAACTCAGTTGTATAGACCCTTCAGTGTCCTCCATTTGAGCCATTGGCAGATGCGTCACTAAATAAGCGCATATCTTATATGTTTCCTACCTGCATCTATTGCATGTTATGAGCCTTTAAACATCCAAGATGGTGGCTCATGGAGCATCAGGCAGCCTGCAAACTGGAAATGTATTCTGACTGTGTCGATCTGCATTCTGGGATTGTTGTCCTTTCCCTGACCCCCAGCTCTGCTCTGTCTGTGCAAAGCACAGCTATAACCCCACCCCCTGTACTTTATCCTGCTCTCCTCTCCTCAGTATGTGATGCTCCTTAGTCAAGATTGCGGTGCCCGTATCCTAGAGTCCTGAACAGAGTTGTAAGTGACTAAAAACTTAAAATATAATAATTTTAGATGCTGGGGAATAGTTTTTAAGGGTTTGTTGCTGAAGGTCCGGTTTAAGGTTATTTTGTTATTGACAATAACCTCAGTAAGGCGGGTTTTTGAATTAGCAGCTTTATTGGTTAAGCCTCTTTATTTAGTGTTACATAAGGACACGGCCGTGGTTTCCTCTTTTTATCCTCAGCATTCCAATTTTGGATGCCCCTATGTGTGAAGCCCCCAAGATAGCCATGGCTCCGATGGCGCATGCGCCTTGCTTCCATTCAGTCAGAGTAGATTGTGATTGTGCCCCCGGACCTGTGATTTACTTATCAGCATACTGCTTCCATGTTTCCTATATTCCTGTGTGTCTGTTACACTAAGATGGGAGTGGTTTCTCTGGCCTTGAGTAAAAGTACTGACTACATAATAACCCTTTAGCTACTGAAATAAAACATTATGATTCTCTGTATCTAAGTAAGTTGAATTATAGCAGAATGGGTTAAGCCTGTTGCCTGTGTCTTAGCCAAACAGACAATTAGCAAGCCAGAGTGATGAAGTCTAATGCACCAGTTGATGTACATTGCTAAGGTAAAACATTGTTGCTAGGGGAAATGGTTCTCTTTTATAACACAGAGTTGCAAAAAGAAAATAACAGATATATTGTAGACATAATTTTGGCTCGCAATAATGAAAAAATGCCATCGAAATTGGAATTACCCTTTAATTTATATTTGCTCATATGGCTTGTGACCATCCATCAGTGGCTCTCAAATTAAGAAGGATATTAAAGCAGAACAAAACCCAGCAGCAGCCAGCCTGGAATCTGGATGGCGCGAGGAGAGATCACTTATACACCTGGCATCAAGAAATATCCAGCCAGGCTTGTTTTTCTTTCTTTTAATGGAAGGAAAAAGACATCCAAGGTGACAAGCACTGAACCTATCACCCCTGGATTTTATTCCTACCATAAGAGAATAAACCACAAGCATGGCAGGAGTTTTATTCAGTTCAGGTGTATAAGTGACCCCTCCTCTCATTAGCCAATGTGTTTATATGTATTTTATTATTACACAATTTTGTGATAGCGCTCCTTTAAGTGACCCGCTAGGCAGAACACCCTTTGAACCAATGATGCACCTGTAATGAGGCCAAGTGAGGCAGCCTCTTCAGACAGCACCATCTAGAGCAGAAATGCACAACCCATGGCCTCACTACTTCTGACCTCACCTCAACCCATATCATCTTTTCCCACCTGACCTTGCCCACCTCTTCCTGCCTCATCTCTGCCCTCTTTTTCCACCTCACCTCTTACCTCCTCACAACTTCTTACTTCACCTAAACCTTTTTCCACCTGAACCTGCCCACTTCTTCCCAAGTCAACTCTGACCTCTTTTTCCACCTCACCTCTACCGATTGCAACTCTTCCCTCATCATAACTTCTGACCTCACCACAACCCACATCACCTTTTCTCTACTGACTCTGCCCACTTCTTCCCAACTCAACTTATGACCTCCCCTCAACCCACATCACTATTTCCTGCCTGACCCTGCCCACTTCTTCCTATGTCTGCCCCAGCTCTACTCATTTCACCTCTTTCTGGCTCACAACTTCTGACCTCCCCTCAAGCCACATACCCATTTATCACCTGACCCTGCCCACTTCTTTCCACCTCACCTCTTCCTACCCCACCTCATATAATCTTACCCCTGCCCACTTCTTTCTACCTCATCTCCTCACACATCTGCATATACCTTAAAGCATGTTTAAACCTCTGTCTGCTCATCACAATAAGCTCGGGGGGGGGGGGGGGGAGGGGGATTTAAAATGCTGGAGCCCCCCTTGCAGATAAACTCCCAGAACACGTGTAATGCTCACCTTCATTACGAGCCAAGGAGTCCTGTGATTGGCCGCTGGGCGGTCCCATGGGCAGGTCGTGCCAGGGGCCGGCGCAGAGGATGCGACTATGGCCCACGTGACCGCCCGGTGGCCAATCGCGGGACTCCTTTGCCAGTGCTGGCTTGTAATGAAGGTGAGCATTATGAGTGTTCTGTGCTGTTATCTCTGAGGGGGGCTCCAGCATTCTGGATGCCCCCCCCTGAGCTTATTGTGATCAGCAGACAGCAGGAACAACATCCGGGTGTTGGTCCGGTTTAACGGCTTTCGTGCAGTAAAAAGTTTGCTTTTTGCCTGCTTAGATTTTATTGCAGCTTCTCTCTAAAGTGGAGCAGTAAAACAATGTGGCCCTTGGACCAAAAAAGGTTGTGAACCTCTGACCTAGTGGAATGTGGTAGGCAGCAATCCTTGGACCTGTGTTTTTTTTAACCTATTGGTGGTTCAAGATAGGGGCACCACTGCATGTCATCAGGTTGTTGTTTTTTTTTTTTTTAATACATTTATTCATTGGGAAACCAACAGTGATGAATGTGATTGAAAAACGACCATGTGCACTAATACTAATTACTGTTCATTTATACAGCGCCCTCTTCTTCCGTAGTGCTGTACAAGAAATACTTACAAAGTAAAAACTTACAGTAGACACTATCACAAACTAGATGCTACTAAACTCAAAGCAAGTAAATCCCAGTATGGGGCCACTTGGCGCCTGTATCCTATCTGTGCATCACTTCACTATGGATGTGTAGAGACCATGCTTTCCCTATGGTTAGGGGTATAGCTCCAGTACAGCAGCGGTTGCCTAGTAACCATGTAACAGGGATTATATACTTTTATTGCAATTCACATGATACATGGTGCTTATCTGATAAATGTTAATGTAAATATCTTTAATTCCTTATTTATTAGTTGCAATGTCCTTTTTGGGGGGATTTAGAGGATAGAAGTTTGGCCAAGGCAGGCTGCCTTTGCTGCCTTTGCTGGACCTTCACCCTAATTAAGAGCATATCTTGTATGTTTCCCCCACCCTGTACATACAGATAGCCCACATTAAAAATCATCCTACCTGCACCTACTGCATTTTCAGAGCCTTTTAATATCCAAGATGGCGGCCCGTGGAGTCTCAGGCTGTCTGCAGACAGATGTCTTCTAACTATGCCGCTCTGCATTGTGGGGTTGCTGTCCTTTTCCTGGCTCCAGTTCTGCTCTGCCTGTACAAAGCACAGCTATAACCCCGCCCCCTACACTCCCCCCCTCCTCTCCTCAGTATGTGATGCTGCTGAGGCAAGAGGGTGGCGGGGGAAAGAATGATGAGTGACTGAAGACTAAAGCAGACCAACAGTCATAAATGACTTAAACACAACAAACCGTGCTCATATGCATCCCTCCCCAGGGCAATTTAGATTACTGCACATAAAAATGAATTTACATTTATCTAACTCCTGCTGTAGTATATTTTAGAATCAAGATGGCGGCTTATGCATTTGCAGGCCACCTGCAAACAGGAAATGCTGCTGTGCATTGTCAGGTATGTCAGTTGAATCCAGGCAGCAGCATGGCTGAGAAGCTGGGAGAGGAAGCTCCAAAATGGCCGCTACCTTTCTTTTCCAACTGTTCCAGGCAGTTGGTATGGTTTAAAATTAATTTTAAATGCTGGGGAATAGTTTTTTTAAGGGTTTGGGCTTTTTATTAAGTGACGCTGAAGGTCCGATTTAACACCAGTTGAGAGCTCAGTTGCTCCTGAGTTTGAGTAGCCAACCTGATTTCTATATGATGCAAATAATGGAGACAAAATAAAACTAATCATAGGAAATCATAGGAAAAGAAAAATGTGTTTCTTTTGCAGAAAACAAGTAGCCACAGCAAGTCTTCAACCTACCCCGTTATAACAAAGGCGGGCCTATGTAACAGCATTTGCTAAGTGGTCCATGGTCCACCCCTGTCTTTGAGATGGAGATAGAACTGGACATTCCCAGAGTAACACCCTGAGATGCCTGGTGCTTTAGGCCCCACTCCTCGGGCAGGTAATGTGGGGTGAGGGGCTGCAAACGTTGGAGCAGGATCTGCACAGTTTATTGATGGCTCCTGAAGGGAGACTCAGTGGGCAACTCACTCTTAGACTGGCCCATCACCTCTAGGCCCTCGGCTCGGAGGTTCATCCCGGGACACATGCCATCCCACCTTGACAAGGTGACGATTCAAATGGAAGCAGTGGAGGGAATACAACACAACACACAGACAGAAGCTTGGCCTAAAGCCTTTCTCTCTCATTCCCTTCCCATGGCCTCCAATATCCATCATCCCCTCAGAGATAAGTTATCTTGCCCCCTGCATCCTTGCTGTTAAGGTACCCTACCCACCTAGGTAACAGAAGGGTAAGATTATGACCTGTAGGGCTTTCTCTGGGAGTCCTGTGGGAGTGAAAATAATATAAAAAAATTGAGATTCCCAGGAGAGCTGGGGGGTGTTACTGACTGGGGCCAACTTACTGACACAGGGTTACCCCCTACTTAATTCATCATATGTCCTTACATTAGCACTAACCCATCATGCACTGGGCTCACATGCTGCAGCCAACCCTGCCAACCGAGCTACCAATCATGCACTGGGCTCACATGCTGCTGCCAATCTAATATAAAAAATTTTTTTGAAGTTTTCCCTAAGAATGGGGGATGGGCGCCTCTGTGTTAAAATGCGATTCAAATTTTTATGTAGATTTTATATCCTATATGTAAAGGAAGAATTTATTTTTTATATTGACATGGGGCCCCTGCCCCCCCCCCCCTGCCCCAGCAATATTATTTGTGATGCCCAACTGCTTAATTTAGGGGGTTGTCCAGGAAATAAACAACATTTGTCCCATGCAGCTCCTCAGTGGCAGCATCTTCATACTTATAAGAGCAGAGAGCCAGCCAGTTGCCTTGCATGGTGGTGTTTACCAAGCCTTGTTTCCAACCCGTCCATTACTTACAATTGATGGGGCTGGTGCTAGGTGGGCTTGGCACATCCCCTCCATTTCAAGGAAGGACATGTCATATCTGCCCAGGGCTGGACGACATAATTGCTTGCTCTCCCTCATCAGTAAGTATGAAGGTGGCAGCGCTGCAACAAAATGTTGTGGGGGACAAAAGAGGAGTATAGACTTACACTCATGCCTAGACGGGTTTTTTTAAGAGGAACTTTGGAGACCCAGGAGTCTAAAAGACTCCAGGGGCCATCCCGAGCCCCACTCCTTGGGATGCTCCGCTGTGTGAAACCCCTCAGGTCACCCATTTACTAGCTCCTGAAGAACCTCATTGCTTCTCGAGACCACAGCCGCATCCCCTCTAACTGTGCGCATACCCACGCCAGGCCTTTCCTGAATGGGTGGTGCAGTCACACCCACAGATAGGAGATGCACCCGGTGGCACACTCGGCTCTGCGGCCAAGCTGCGGGGAGCAGAGTAAATTTCAGTGCACTGATCAATCAGAGAGCTCAGTTTCTGCCAAGTTTGTGCCATGAGAACACCATGAAAGTGAGTTCTTATGGGGAACAGGGGGATACACACAATGGGGCATCCCAAATTGGGATGCCCCATCTGAGAGGAACAATACCCTGGAGAGTGAAATTCCCAGGTTATTCCCTGTCTCCCGATTCAAGAGGCTCCACTCTGTTTCCTGGTATACTCACCGATCCGGTGATCCCACAGTGGTGGGTCATGGAGGCATTTCTCAATGGCCAGCACAGATGGGAACTAGAGGGAGGCGTCTGGCACTCCATTTAATCAGAATGCATTGCTGAATGATGCAGTCCAATCTGATTGGCTAGTGTCATTTGGTAATCTATTCTGAATGGAGGTTAAAGTGGACCAAAACCCACACTGGAGTCTATGAAACTCTAGGGCAGGCATACTCGCTCCCCCCTGGGGCATCCAGATTCAGGATGCCCTGCTGTGTCAAAGCCCCCAAGTCTTTCCCAGTCCAATGGCGCATGCGTGAGCAGTGGCCACATCCCCGCTATCCCTTTAGCAGGGCACATGCATTGGTGAATGGCCGGCACAGGCATGCTCCCTGTTAGAGGGTATCGGGGATGCAGCCGCCAGCGAGATTGGATCAGCTGGGTTTAGACGAGCTCTTGGATGAAGGGATGGGAGTGGATCCAAGCTCGCTGACTGGACGAGAGGCTGCGCTTACACCCTAGGACCGAGGAAGTGTGAGATCGGGTGACCTAGGGGGGTTTCACACAGTGGGGCTTCCCCTATTGGGGTGCCCAGGGACAAAGAGAAGAAATCAGGATAGTCAAAATCCTGGGTTTTGGTCCACTTTAATCTGTGCATGTGCCATGGGATCACTGGAAAGATAAGAATCCATGGTGAACCAGGGGGGCTTCACACACAGGGGAATCCCATCAGTATAGCGGACCAAAACCCAGGTGAGTATAAACCTTTGGTCTGCTTTCAATGCCCCAAATCAGCAGCAGACTATGGGCGGCCCCGATGAGGAACAGCAGCTGCTCCTTTCCTGGTAACCCGGAATTCCCCCAGAACCTCATACTGTACATGTGACTGGCTGCGCGCATTACCACCTCCGGCCACTGGGTGTCGCCGCGCCTTAGCTGCCGAGGGGAGGCCGCTGTCACTTCTAGGAAAGAGGAAGTGGGCGAAAGAAAAAGAAGTCAGCAGCAGCAGGTAAGTGTGGCTGCGCTGTCAGTGGGGGGCAGATAGAGGGCTCCTGGGCACATGGGCTGGGGGCAGATAGAGGGCTCGCTATGGGGGCAGAGAGAGCAGGACAATTGCTGAGCCTCTGCTGGTCTGACACTTAGGGTGTGGGGTCGTCGTCTTGTTTGTCTCACTGTTTGTGTGTTAGGAGAGTCATTCTATCTCTACAAATCAATTAGAACTGGTGGTGTCATCATTATTCTTATTGCTTAAAATAAAATAAAAATCTCCTAAACTGACAGCCTAACGAGATGATGGGCACTATAAAGGGGACCTGTCATAACATGGGTTATAGCAACCATTCTTTCAAGAGGTGCCTTCTAAAAGTAATCCAAAAGTCAGACTAAGGTATTTCTAACCGGATTTCCAAAGGGGGCATCCCACACCTTCCAACAAATGTGCGGGTTTCCCCACCTGTACACTAATTCCAGGATCCTGCAGCATCCCCTGTGTGCCAACGCCAGCGAACTGTGGGAACAGAGATCTAGGTAAGTACATAGCTCAATAATAGGTCTAATGTTTTGTTTAATGTTGTGGGGCATCCCAAATTAGGATTCCCCCGCTGATTTTTTTGTTACCCAGAAAGCTAAAATACTTTACTTCTGAAATTTCTTAAAGCACACATCTTGTATAGTGACACTTGCAACTTAAAGAGGAACAGAACCTAAGTTTTAATTTGTTTTTGTTACTGTGTTTTGTTCCGTGCCCCCAGGTCAGTTTAGGGATCCTCCATATGCTTGTGTGGTTTTCCTACCTCCACAACCACACATCTAATGTGTGGGCTGTCCACCAATCAGCGTTCTTTGTTGTGCGTATTAATGAGCAGCATAGAACGCTGAATTGAGATATGTCTGTCTGGATGCAGGTGATGCCACCATGGCTCACACATGTGCGGTGGGATCCTTGGAGAGGAAAGATTGCTTGCAAACCAGGGAATATCACACCGCAGGGCATTTTATACTTGGATGCCCTGCAGACTGTCTCTAGGCCAGTGGTCACTCTGACTTGGGCAATCAAATGAACAAGCCTAAGCTTACTTACCGGTGCTGGCTGTCTGCTCCTCCGCTAGCAGCAGCGATTCCACATTCTGAGCTCCCACTATGTCCATTATAAATGCTCAGGTCAGCATTGACTGGGGCGGGGGCATTGGCATCAGCATCGTAGGCTGGACTAAGGCGCCTGCAGCATGCATCCAGGAGCGGACTGGCCATATGGAGACCCAGGAGAATTCCCAGTGGGCCTCACTGCTTTGGGGCCAGTTGGGCTGCTTGCTTCTAACACCCACATTCAATTCTTGCCCCTTGATCCCTCTCTATCCCCTGTTCCCATTCCCACTGTACCCACAAGCCAAGGAACCCCAGCTCCCAATGTTATAGCCCCAGCATTATGGCTTATGGGGGGCATACCCCCATAAGCCATGAATTCGCCCCAAGGTAGACAATGAAAGTTAATAGCATTTTTCTCTCCTAAAAAAGAAGTGAGTTTGCTCACCAGGATCTGAATCGGCCCAAATATGATGGATAGAAATAGATGTTAAAGGCCTTTTTAGGCAATGTTTTTTTTTTCTTTTATTTGCCTAATACTTACCTGCCCGCTTGTTGTTGATCCAAATGGTTCGGCCTGCTAGAGTTCCCAGCTTTGGTGCTGATAGCACGCTTCTGGGCCAGCACCACTGTTTCCAATCACGAGGGAACAGGCTGCCCTGCTGATAGGATGCAGGGAAGTGCCCAACAGGAGGCCACCATTCAGGCTTGTTTCCAAGTCATGGATTTCAGTACACAACAGAGCAAGTTTCAGGCAGCAGGAGGGCATGTATGCTAAAAAATAAAAATGCCTAACCTGTGGCTTAAAAGGGCATCTGTAGGCAAAACATTAATAGTACAATTGCCCCGCCAGCCTTGCAGCAGGAGTGTCCAGTTCTGGGGGTTAAAACTCCCACTTGATCTGAAGATCTGGTACATGTCCCCTAGCTTTTCAAGTCTGGATTGAGGCTGCTAAGACTAGTCCCCAGATCTCAGGAACAAGTTGTTTAGGCCATGGGCTTGTTCATATTGGCTGTGATAAGTTTTCTTTAGGTTAAGTTACACTTACTGATACCCTTGATCTATGTAACTTGATGTCAGGCTCTAGGAGCCACGTGAGTCTGACATTGCTAAAGCAGTGCCCAGCAGCTTCCTGAACCTCCTCTTCCTGCTCCTGTTTCTATCTGTGGCAACTGTGGAGTCAGATAAGCAGTAGGGCTGATCTTTAGACTGCATGATGCTACATTCACACCTGTCCTGATTCCTTTGTGTTTCTTTATTGACTTACATAGCCTAAATGCAGGGAATCAGCAAAATAAGACTTGCAATGTTTCCCTTATCTGGCATTGCTGATTCCATACAGTGCACTTTGAAGCAGGTGCACTATGATCATGAAATAACAATGAATCTGCGTTGGAAGGGCCCATACACCAATATGGGCAGGGATTGGAACTTAGAGGGTTATTCATGAAGGGATAGCGGCAGGTAGTGCCTCGTAGCGGCAGGCAGCATCTGGTGAACACCGGGCGCTGTAGGCAAAACAACATTTATGAAAGACTGTAACAGCGCGGACCTGGTACTGATACAGGTCCACTACCTCTCGCTCCCTGCAGCGCTGTACTGATGTTAGAGCGCCCAACATACATCACATTCATCAATGCCAGCCAGGTTACTGTTACAGCGACGATACCCGCTTACAGTGTCTACTAGCAGTCGCTCTAAGCGCCGATATACAGACGCTCATCTGCCGATACCTGGCGTTAGTAATGAATCAGCCTCTTAGACTGTAGCTGAAAAAAAGGTCCTGCGTGCTGCATTTCTTCTGAACAATATTGCATGTGGATTCCAATTCTAGTCTATAGAACTGTAACTGCATTGAAAACACACTCAACAATGCAGTTCTAAACTGCAAAATGCAGGTTCGAACTATAACCCAGCATTCACACCCATGCACATGCTGAAGCTGTTTTGGTTTCTGCCGTGGACAGGACAGGTGTGAAGGTAGCCAAACTGTATCAGAAACAGCAGCTGCATCTGCATACTGTAGGTGTGACCGCAGGGTAAAGAAAATGCTACATTCAGTAGCATTTGCGTTTCACAGATCTGCAGAAAAAGACATGTAATGTATCATCTATGGCCCCTTCATACCTCTCCATTTGGATATAGTGCGGTTGGCCCAAAAAAAGTCTGTCTTCCAGCCGAACGGCAAATTCAGATGTATTCTGTGTCTATTCTATAGATCTGCAAAGAAAACGCCAATCAAAAATGCAATTGATTTGCATAACATAGCTGATCTGCAACTGCATAAGATAAGGTAAGGTAAGATTCCGTCAAACCAGGGGTTTCCAACAGCAAGGCATTTTAAATTGAGATGCAGAGAATCCTATGCCCATACAGACATACACTGCCAAAGCTGTCCACAAGCACACAAAAGAGACTAGGTGTGAGCATGAATTAGGAAAATGAGTGCTCCTAAGTGGGAAAACTGCCTGGCTATTTGCAAATTTTAAAGTGGAACAAAACCCAAAAATGTAACTTTATTGGATTTTGGCGATTTAGGATGCCATGTGTCTCCCCCAGGATCGCAGAAAAACTCACCTCTTCCTGATTGGCCACTCAGTCAATCGCTCGCTTGTTTTGTCCATACCTCTGTTGGCGCAATTAAAACCTGAAAAGAGCGAACGCCGTTGGCTGCTCTAGCTGTGTGCACTCAAGCTGTCCAATCTGAAAGACCTGGCGTGGGCACGTCCACATCTAGATGCTGGGCATGCGACTGTGGTGTGGAAGCATAGCGAGGGCTCAAGGAAGACATAGGTAAATTGGGGTTACTGGGAGGTATCAGACAGCAGGGCATCCCAAATTGTATATATAAAGGGAGACTATCATCCCTCGAGTCTTATAGAGTCGAGGGCGGTGGTTGCTCCTCTTTAGGATCAAATCAGCTAGATTATAATGAAAATAAATGCTCTGTGCCAGCAGCAATAAAAGTCAACCAGTAACCATCATTAAAGCCTGAAATGGGCTGTGGTGATCATAATCAAGTATATCTGTCCAAAGGTGGTAAATGTGTGGGGATTAATTTTGTTACGCATTTTAAATTAATTTTAATTAATGATAAGGCTGAAAAAAAGAAATCTGCCTATTAAGTTCAAGCAAGAGATAAAGTCAAGGAAAGTTATTTTAAGTATGAAAAGTAAATGAAAGTATTATGTATCTTTTGTGTGTTTATGTATCGAACGTAATGAATTAATGTCCTAGGTGTAGTTATAGCAAGGCCCAGTTTTGTAAATTCCAATACTTTTCCAAAAGTCAACCCAATGCTGCTTGTATGTTTTGGCCTTTAGATGTCTGCTGCGCCTGCAGAGCCATGGCGAAGGGAAAGCTCAGAGAGGCACTAGAGCTTGCGTTAATCCACCAGCCAGATACTATAACAACTGAGCTGCTAGACAACATGTTGGAGGTCCCTCTAAATGAGCGCTATCGTAGGCTTGATCTGGCCAGTCTTATTCCAGCAGGAGCACAGGTAACTATAAAATCTATTCTTCCCTCTGATCCCAGATCTTCCAGTATTTTGCATTGTACAAGCATATATGTATTAGTCTTCATACATTTAATGTTTTCTTTATTCCACATCAGGGACCATCTCTGCGGTCTGTAATCACAGCTCTCAATATCCTAGAGAAGTATGGAAAGAATCTGCTGTCACCACTTAGACCTAAATTCTGGAGAAGTGTCAAGTTTAACAATCCTGTTTTCAAGACAACCGTGGATGCCATTGAGGTGATATTTCACAAAAAAACGCTTCTAACCATTAGTCAGGCACAGAATGAAGTCTCTACAACAGTGGTTCCCAACCCTGTCCTCAAGGCACACCAACATGTCATGTTTTTTGGATCTCCAAATAGCCAGCTCTATTGCTCTGCAGCTGCACTAATTACTCCACCTGTGCATCTTTGTGGAGATCTGCAAAACCTGGCCTGTTGGTGTGCCTTGAGGACAGGGTTGGGAACCACTGCTCTACAAGTTTAAAACCTCTGCAAATCTACCCCTGGGGGAAAACTGTTGTCATGTTGTGTGTGGGGCAGCACTGTCACTCAGACAGGTCAGACATCCATTTTCTTGTATGTGGTGTAGGTATTTTTGGTGCAGCAAAGCAATTTGTTCACTCCTGGGGGTAATTTCAATACACCTATATGATTTTTAAGACCACAGGGAGACCATGTGTACATATATGTAATGCACTGCCCTATATTGTTATGGGCGCCCTGAAACCTGAAGATACTATAATACAAACACAAAAAGGACCAGTGGTTCACTAAGGGCTGGCATTTACAGATAAAGATACACACTCGGGCTGCTTACTGCAACACAAAAGTAAATTTATTAAATTAGCACATAAATCTATCAAAAAACCCCATCCCTCAATTTAAAAAGCTAGCGTAGCTCGAAATAGATACGGGGGCCCCCCACACACAAATGCCACACCTCCTCCTACTCACACATACCACCACACATCCCTAGGGTTAAAGGCTGGCCAGCCACTAGGGGAAATTATAGGGGGCAGCTGCAAACTTGGGGAATATGTCCTGAAGCGGGCCTGGACCGCATATATTGACCAAAGTGCTGTGTGCTGTAAACAGTAAAATGCTTGACACCAAAGTGACTTGATAGCAGCGAAGTCCAACTTTATGATCATAAGGTGCTTGGTGCTTAATTATGTCCAATCACATTCTAGGATCCGGGTGAATTGCACTATTGCACACTGAGTGTGGTACTTCATACAAGCGCACACTTATTAAATTTGCACTGTGCCTATGTTTTGCACCTTCACGCGTCAATGATACTTGGCATTGTCAGCTTGAATTTGTGAAGTGAGGAGGGCCACATACATGGAACACATAGAAACCACAGGAGCCGCGCTGGGCCCGGCCGCGCCGATGCATCCGGCCTCCGACCCTATTGCCGCAGCTCTACTGTGTTACCTCTCCTGGGCAGCAGCCTCTTGCGTCACCTCGCGTTGAACCGCGCTTTCCACCATACGCGTGTAGTATCAGCTGGCCAGCGTGTGGCCAGCTGATACTACACGCGTATGGTGGAACCACTGAACCTTTTAGTGAACCGCTGGTCCTTTTTGTGTTTGTATTATAATTTCAATACACGCATACATGCCCGCTGTGTGAAACCCCATCGACTCACCTCTTCCCCAAGCCTTTGCCACATCTTGGTAGATGAGTGGACAGTGTAGCCAGGCAGTGGGAAAAGCAAGCAGGATGCTCGGCTGCATAGCTCGAGGCATCACCAGTAGGTAGAGGGAGGTTGTGTTTCTGCTGTATAGAGCCCTGGTAAGGCCACAGCTAGAATACTGTGTGTAGTTCTGGAAACCTGGTTCAAATAGAATGGGTCCAAAGCTGGGCAACAGAAATGGTAGAAATACTTAAACTTATCAGGAGAGACTTAAAGCAGCTATCTCGCAAAAAAATTTCCCAATGATAAAAATCAATATAAATATGCTGGAAGGCGGGAGGAGGGGTCACCTGGCATCAAGAAATATCCAGCCAGGCTTTCTTTTAATGGAAGGAAAAGGAAATCCAGGGTGACAGGCTATGTCAATCCTGATAGACGAAACCTGTCACCCCTGAATTTTATTCCTAACAGGAGAGAATAAACCACAAGCTTGACAGGCTTTTTATTCAGCTCAGGTGTATAAGTGACCCCTCCTCTCATTAGCTGACGTGTTTATATGGATTTTTAATATTACACAATTTCGTGATAGTGCTTTAATTTGTACAGTCTAGAGGAAATAAGGGCACATGTCTGAGAACTTTAAATATGTGAAAGGGTGGAATAAGGTTCAGGAGGGAAGTGTTTTTAAGAAAAGACCTAATGATAGGACAAGGGGGCACAACCTGAAGCTAGTCAGAGGGAAGATCAGGAGCAATGTTAGAAGATATTATTTTACAGAAATAGTAGAAGATACTTGGAGCAAACTTCCAGTAGAGGTAGTTGAAAAATAGTCAGTGCATTTAAACATGCCTGGGATAAGTACACATCTATCCTAAGATAAAGAGAACATACGGTTACATAAGGCCAGACTAGATGGCCCATATGGTCTACTTCTGCTGTCAACCTTCTATGTTTCTATGTAACCCAAGCGAAAATCTTGGGTTCTGTTCCTATTTTAAAGTCTTTGTCCAGGCAAAAAAAAACTTAATTTACCTGCTATCCTGCCGGACCAATCTCTACTGGAGAAGCAGCCCTATGGTTCTGTCCACCCCGGGTGTTGAAAGCGCACCTGGTGCAGGCCAATGTTGTTGATCACATAGGAGGAAGCTTTCTTGTGGATTGGCAGCAGTAAGTGTTCACCACTAATATGGTATGGTATTTCAGTGGTGAGAATAAAACCTGACTGTGGTTGTTACTGAACCTAATTACACCGCATTGGAAAGCCCAGATGACTTATGTTGTTCCCTTTCAGGCTAAGGGATAGGAGAAGCTTGCCAGGCCTAAAGATCCTAAGAGAAATAAGGATGTTAAGGAGCCTAGGACCCCTAAGGACAGGACCCTACCTAAATCCTGCCAAAATTTCCAGGTGCCCCTACCAGACCACTGGAACAATCTGTTATGTACGCCTTGTCTCCAGGATCCGGTTATGACTAATCTTAATCCCCTGATTTCAGATTTTTTTGGAGTGCCTGAAAAGGGGGGATGGATAGCACATTTGCTTCATACAAATCCAAATTGGATCTTTGCCTGCCCTCCTGGCTCCCACCTTCCGCAGTATAGAAAAACCTGCCTATACATTTCTTTATAAAGATACATAAACATGGATCTTGTATCATTAGCAGATTTTGAAACACTCTATACCAGTCAAATTCATTTTTATTTATATTGAGAGATATCTCCCATTTTTTTGGTGTAACTAGGGAGTATTCTTGCCTGGGTTATAGTGACCACCCTATAGTAATATGCCAGGTTCTCTGGTTGACTAGGTGCATACAGTAATGTTGCCTGTAATGGATTAACTGAGTAGAAGGCGGTAGGAAGTCTCAATGTTTTGAGATAGCTCGTGATTTGTAGATTTTGATAGGAGTTAAAAGGCCTTAATAATTCTGTGTTTGGTAAAGGAAAAGTTCTTAATTCCGAAGCAAACATAGGCTCTGGTCCCCTAGACGTAAGGTGATATGGTCTAATGTGACCCATCTTTTCCTGACCCATCTCTGCTAGAAAGTCTGGATTAATTGATAACGATTTAAAAACATCTGGGAACGGAAACAAAGCCGGATTCTTTATATATGACCTCATGGTCAGTATTAATGTTTTTACAAAAGGGTGCTTAACCTCCTTACTCAATTCCACTAGTATTTTTAAATTATATGACGTTATTTTGTATAAGAGATTTGGGGGTATTTCCAACAGAAGAAATTCCATACCATGTTGTAGTTGCATCCTTTCTACTAATCTTTGTATTATAATGGCCTTGTAATAGCTTCTTATATCAGGTGCTCCCCATCCTCCCAACTTTATAGGTCTAATCAATATCTTGTAGCTGATTTTATGTTTTGCATTTTGCCAGTAAAAGGCATGTAGCATGTTATTCAATTTTTGGAAAAAGGAATTTGGAATCTGAATAGGTAGGTTCTGTGCTACGAATAGAAAAAGAGGGAGAAAAAACATTTTTATAACATTAATCTTCCCTAAAATATTTAAGGGGAGGTGTGACCAAAGTATGATCTTTTCTTTTAATCGATCTAACAGCGGCAAATAATTTGCCACAAATAGATTGTCCTCATTTTTTGAGATCACAATTCCCAGATACTTTATCGCATTCTCATTCCATAGGAACTCATTCCCTACTACTTAAATTAAAGGGCATAATGATTGATTTATTATAGTTCAGCTTAAAATTAGAATAGATACCAAATTGTTGTATGATCTCTATTGCCGCCTGTAAAGAGTTTAGCGGATCCGATATTGTTAAAATTAGATCGTCGGCATAGGCCCTAATTTTAATTTCCTCCTTACCTATTTTTATGCCTTTTATCTTCTCCTCGGCATTAATTTGTCTAATCAGGTTCTCTAAATGTAGATTAAAAAGAATTGGGGATAGGGGGCACCCTTGCCGTGTGCCATTTTTAATATCTATTGGCTCTGACAGGAAACCATTTACTCTAATGACCGCTGTCTGATTTTTATATATTGCCATTATTTTATCCCGAAGGATGGGTCCCAAACCGATATTTTCCAACATTACTTCTAGATAGGGCCATGACACCCTATCAAAGGCCTTCTCTGCATCTAATGTGACCAATAAAGCTTTTATCCTTTCAACTTTAATCTTAACAATAGAAGCCATAATTACTGCCAAGTTCTTTTTGATCCCATTACCTGGTCTAAAGCCCGCTTGTGCCGGTGATATAATATGGTCACAAAGGGGTTCTAAACGTCTTGCTAATACTGAAGCCATGATCTTAAGGTCAAGATCAATGAGATAGGCCTGTAATTAGAGCAACTTAATGGGTCCTTTCCATCTTTTGGGATTAAACTAATGACAGCGCGATTGTCACTTTTCGATAAAGGGTGACTAGTACTTATATTATTCAGGTATTTAGTTAGTGGCGTTACTAACTTCTCTTTAAATTCCTTACAATATTCCCCTGTAAAGCCATCAATACCCGGGGATTTACCCTCCTTTAACGGTTCTATCGCCTTCCTCACCTCTCCTTCATTTAAAGGCTGCTCCAGTTTTTGAGCCAGTTCTACCGATATTTTTGCGTAGGTAGGGCATGAGATAAATTCCTTAAGGCCCTTTGCCGTCTCATTTTTCGGAGTATAAAGATGTTCATAAAAATTTTTAAATTCTCTGGCAATTCCTTCTATAGTGTATTCTATATTTCCCTCCTTATTTTTAATCTTTTCTATAAAATTTTGTGCCCTGAAGTTCCTTGCAGCCTTAGCCAATGGCCGTCCCCCTTTATTAATCACCTTCTTATATTGGTTTCTAGATAGTTCCTTTGAACCATTCTTTCTTTCTGCCAATATACCAACAAGTTTATATCTCGTTTTAGTTAATCTTTCCCATATTTCTTTATTAGGTGCTTCTATATGTTGTTTCTGTAAATTTTCTAACTCTTGCAGTGTTGTAGTGTAAATTTTTCCATTTTTTAATTTCCCATGCCCTCGCTGCAATTATAACCCCTCTAATTACTGCTTTGTGGCATTCCCAAATTGCTTCTGGTGATACTTCATCTATGTTATTATATAAAAAATAGTAATCTATCTCCTTTCTTATCTTCTCCTTTAGCTCCATATTTTGTAAGATATCGTTTTGTAAACGCCACTGACTTTCTGTTCTCTTTTGTGATTCCCAAGTTATACGTAAGATTATTGGGGCATGATCTGATATAGTAATTGGCGCGATCTCACATGATACCACATTTGTCAATAGATTTTGCTCCAGAAAAAATAAGCAATTCTCGAGTATACTTTACTTGCCTTATTATGGCAAGAATACTCTCTTTCTCCCGGATGTAGTACACGCCATATATCAATAAGAGATAATTCTCTAAAATACTTCCATAGTGGAGCATAGGTTAGTGAATCATGTTTAGATCTTTTAGGACCCGTAGTGCCCATCTCTATGTCATTGACTAAATTTAAATCTCCCCCCCAAATTACTTTCCCCTTCTTCAGATTCCCAATTTTTTTCATTAAACTAGTCAGAAAGGTTCGTTGGCGTTCATTTGGGGCGTATGAATTTACAATTGTACAGACTTGGCCTAATAGTTTGCCTATTATAATAAGTGTTCTTGCCTCGGAATCTGTATATTGATGGATTCATTCGAACTTACATCTCCTATTAACTAATATAGAACCCCCCTTGCTTTCTTTTTATCATATGTATTTAAAAATACTTCCCCAAATTCCTTAAAGGTGTTATAAGGTGTTTTGTTGGTTTTAAAGTGGGTTTCTTGTAACAAGACAATATCTGGATTCCAGCTGGTTAATTCTCTTATTACCTTTGCTCTTTTCATTGGCGAGTTTGCACCTCTTATATTGTAAGAGATGACTGTAATCCGTTCCTCATTGTCTTTATTTACTGGCTTCCTTAAATATGGCAACCGTTTAACTCCAGCCATTTCTTTTCTTTCCTTTCATCCTCCTTTCCTATATGGTGGCTGCCTTCCTTTCTTTTCTTATGCTGTTTACTTTTTTTATAAGGATTTTTGGATCTTGAATTGCAGCTGGATATCTCTCCCTTTCCCCCTTTCCCCCTCTCCCCCGATTTTCCCCTTTCCACCCCCCAACCCCCCCCCCCCCTTCTTCTCTTACCCTTTTTCTGCCCATCCTGGCTTAGGCCTCGCTTGGGATATTCTCCCTCACCTTTTAACCCTGAAATGTCTGGGTCGTGACCTAAGCCTTGATTCTAGTACAACACTCGTACTGTGCCGCACCGCTATCCCTCTAATGCATTTTATATATTACTCCCCATAGAACGGGGAAAAAAAAAAAAAAAACCAACACGCTTCTAATCTTTTCTTGTGCACCACCTAATATAATCACTATAAGATGCCCCTCACCCCTCTCTACCAATTTATACCCCAAAACCCTCCACCCGTACAAAAAGACATGATCTTATACCCCTTAAGAACCCATACATATTTGGTTAAGATGCCTCCAAAACGGGTAGGCATCGGATAAGCATATGCCTATAGCTAGTGAAAGGGAGGAAAGAGGATAAAGAGCAGTGAGAAAAAAAAAGAAAAAAGAAGAAAAGGAAGACGCCTTCCTTAATCATTTTTTCTAGACCATGCTTCAATGAGTAGATATTTTTGTTAAAAGTTCTCCAGTCGGATCTGGTAGCTCCCATTCTGGTATATCCATCTGCTCTAATCCTAAAGAGGCAGCGAATGTCCTTACTGAGTCTCCATCTCGCAATAAGTATGTTCTTCCCTGGTAGTTTACTGTTAGTGTTAATGGGCTCGTCCATCGGAACTTCATATTTTTCTGCATTAGTACCTCTAAAAAAAGGTTTAATTATATATCTTTTGTGCATAGTGCGTGGGGATAAATCCTGAAAAATTTTTACATCTAAGGAATCGATTTTGATTTTCCTTAATTTTCTTCCATGATATACATTTTTTTCTTTTTGCTCAAAGTCTGGAATAAAACACAATATATCTTGAGTTTGGGAAGTGCCGTTGTATTTCGTTCAATGTCAGCTTCTTGTGCTTATAATGGCGGCATCTCATTGGAAGTAATATGTAAGTCCGCCACCTGGTCTTCTCCATATACCTTCCTGAGGCATTACAAGGTGGACTTGTGGAAGCACGACCAGCAGATTTTTGGAAAGACTGTTCTTCAGACAGACGGCGCACACTGAGTGTTTGCTTGCCTTCTGTGGCTTCTGTGTCCTCCAGGACGGCTTCATAAGGCCCACCCCACTTTTTCATGTCTATTTGTGCTTGGTTGCACGGGGGTGTTCCCCATATTATTCCTGTATGATTGCCTAAAAGCTGAGGGGAAGGTGCGGGGCTTTAAATACTCAGTTTGTGTTTCCTGTTTAGGTAGAGGAAGTGAGTGTCTATGCCACCCCCGAATGACTATTAGAAATACCGGTAAAACTAACAAGTGCAGTACATTGAAATGGGTAATACATGGCTAGTTGCCCTAAATTATATTGTTAAATGATATACAACTGCAAGTATGACTTTTGATCTGGATTATTTCAGCTGGAGTTGTATTAAGTTGTCTGCGAAAAAGACAAAATCTGACCCAGATTTGGGCAATTCAAATAAAAAAAAAACTTCACTTGTTCAGCACTGTCCATAAGTGCTTCTGTGTTGGGAACTGCCACCCTGTGTGTGACTGACTGCTTAGACAACCATTGAATCAGTGCACCAGCAGTGATTGGTTGACTAAGCAGTCAATCACAGTGGGGTCAGAGTCATTCACGGTGGCTGCTGCTGATATTCACAGTGGGAACTTCTGGTGACAAGCAGGTGAGAGTGTTTTTATTTTAATTGGCCAAATCAGACTTAGCACCATGATGCCGGTTAGGCTGCCTGCACTGTTGTGTTAATTGCATTGATTCTCTATCTTTTAGGGAGGTCGGCAAGTACTTAAGTTATATGGATATACGCACGCCCTTCCAGACGGCCTCAGCTTTCCAGATTCTGTGCTTGAACCTGACAATGCAAATGTTGCTGCTGTAACGGTCGATGTCATCATCCTCCACCGGGAGCTCAACCTTCTTATTTCTGTAAGTGCTGCATCAGAATCAGGTTTATTTTCCTGGGTACATACATCACATATGTTCATTATGGAAGAGAGGCTACAGGGATACAACAGGTAGAAGGACTCAACGTTAAAGCGGAGCAACACCTGTGAATTTCACTCTCTAATGTACTGGTTCTCTCAGTCGAGGCATCATGATTTTGGATGCCCCACTGTGTGACCTGTATTTGGCTCTGCCTAAGCCGAATGTAGCCGAGTGCGCCACCGGCCAGATCCCTGCTTGGTTTTTGGCTGTGGGTATGCCTGTAGCACCCTATCAGAAAGGCGTGGAAAGCTAGAGCTGAGCAGAGATGCAGCCACGGCACCGAGAGGTACCAAGTGCTCCGGGAGCAGGTCAGTGGAACGGGCAACCCGGGAGGGCTTCACACAACGGGGCATCCCAATTCCAGATGCCCAAAGAGTGAGACTCGGATGGTGCTAGAGAGACTCCAGGGCCACTGAAGTTCCTTCCAGCTGAAGCAAATTAGGAATTGAGCAGAGGTTAATTTGTAGGTTAGAAGGATCTAGATTTCCGGGAGTTAGAGAGAGCACCAGTGGGAGTATAGGAATAGAAAGAATGAGTTCCTTGTGCCAGATGTCTCCAGCCCAGGCAACCATTGTTTTTCAGATGCCACTTAGTGAGGATTTTATTCGAGGGAGTTGAGAGTAACGTAAGATAAGGTTCATGATAAAGATAGAATGTGGAAATCCTTGTTCCAGGTGCCACCCACCCAGGCAGCCATTACATTTCAGGCACCACCTAGTGGGAGGTCTTAGTCAAGGAAAAAAGGAGATGAACGTGAGGTAATGCAGTAGGGTAAGTAACTAGAGGAGAAACTCTTGTACCAGGCCATTCACCCTGTGCTGGGTGCCTTACCTGATCGACAGATCCTTGTCTCCGGGCCGCCTGTTGTTCTTGACATGGCACCGCTCCCCCGCCATTGCAGTGCCAGCATTACTGTGACTGAGCACGGTGGCGGCGGCGCCGCATAGAGAATGAGGTAGCACCTTGTGCCGCAAGGGCAGGGCACTCCTCCCTATTGTCTCCTGTGCTCACAACACTTGGTTTTAACCTGTGGCATCTAATTTTGTATTGTTCTCTGTGCTATATGTTTTACCTTGTCTGTATTCTTAACTTGTAAAGCGCTACGGAAGTTGATGGCGCTATATAAACAAACATTAATAATAATAAATAGGAGCCATTTTCTATGGGGGACAAAAGGTGAGTATAAAACTTTTTTTAGTTAGTCTGGACAATGACTTTAAGGTGCTTTAGCTATCATTGCTTTTAAAGGTCTGTATAAAAATCTGTATCGCAAAGCCACTTTTACAGTGGTGATCTGCTCTATTCCAATGTCTCCTGAGCCCAGGGCAACAAAAAAAAAATTCTCCCCTCTCTTCATGCATCCTATGGTGGTGCTACTGTCTCATACAGGTATGTTGTGCCTCTACCACTGCAGCAGGCAGTGCCTCTCCCCAAGACTGAGACCAATATGGGGGATGAGGGGCCTACGTTATGGCAGATAACAGGATGGCTGTGATAAAAGTACAATACACAATAGCAAGTACATCTCAGAATGAAAGAGATGGAATAAATGCAATGAATGTGTGTATCCTGTTATACCCTTCTACCTGCATAATACCATGCCATAGAACATCATGTGATACATAAAAGCAAGCAGTATATAGGCACAGCAATCAAACATGGTACATCATGATTTGCAAAGGACCAGTTTACCCAGTTTGAAGCAAGCAATGTGATCGCTCAAGGAATGTTTCACGTTGGTGACACTCTTTCCTCAGCAGAGCTCTGCTGAGGAAAGGGTGTCACCAGGGCTGGCTCCAGGTTTGTGGGGGCCTTGGGCAAGAGAGTCTTAGTGGGCCCCAAAGTAGTGTGTCACATGATGTCACTTTTCAGCCCCACTGCCACAAATGGGTCATCTTCTGCTGCTGATCACCCTCCAGTCCTTATTGCCTTCCCTATAGCCACCAATCGTCCGCTTGTCCTTGTTGCATTCTCTACTAGCACCAAGCACCCATCAGTCCTTACTGCACTAAAGGCTGCAGATGCTTGCTGCCAGATTTCACCTGGTTCTCACCATCTTCTGAGCTTCCATCAATTGCCCTCCATTCCATGCCACCTTCTCCATTGAGGCCAGCCATGAGCAGGTCTGCAAAACAATTCAATTATTCAGGTCCTTTGTAAAATAATAACATAGCCAAGTGTGAGCCTGAGTGGGCCCCTGGGCAATTGCCCAGGTTTGCCCTGTGCTGGCGCCGGCCCTGGGTGTCACCACCACTGAGCCTTCGGACTTTGTCACATGTCCTTTGCAAATCATGCTGTACCATGTTTGCTCGCTGTGCCTATATACTGCTTGCTTTTATGTATCACATGATGTTCTATGGCATAGTATTACGCAGGTAAAAGGGTATAACAGGATACACACATTCATTGCCTTTATTCCCATTTATTGCTATTTTTACTATTTGGATTTAAGCCTACCCTGATAAACCTGTATGTCCATTGCCACATTCATTCATAACCACAAGATGGCGATAACGCTCTGTTTCTAGTTTTAATGAGTTATGTATAATGGATACACTGATAAGACCCATAGTGGATGGAAGTCTGCTAAATTTTGACATACAATCATATTATCTCCAGTTGAGTTTTTCCTTGTGTCATTTTTCTGAAGCAGCACGGACATCCTTCCCCACAGGTTCTCAAATGTATATATGTTGCTGTATAGCTGTAAATATCTTTGATGTCAATACACTTGATTCTTTTGCATCAAAACTTGCTATTGTGTGGTGCGCATTACTTAATGTACATTAGGTGATATGTTTAGGTCTGAATGGATAGTCAGACCAAGTATGTGCACCCTCTGATTTCTCTTTTTAAATAAGAAACTAATGATCCGGGTATGCTATATCCATTTGCAGTAATCCTTTTGGGATAAAAGTGTTTCCAATGGTCTTGGTGTTTGCCTTCCTCTAGAAAAAGCCCTGCATGAGCCAACATGTGGAGAACAATAGCATTAAAGGAACACTGGATCAAAAATAAAAAGGGGGCAATTTTCCACCCCCCCCCCCCCCCCCCTTCAGCCCCTACTTACTTTTTGGATGTGGCTGCTGCAGCGACACCTGGCTTCTTATTGGACTAACGGCCACGCATGCAGTGTAGGACTGGGAAGAGATGAATTTGTTAGGGCGACTGGGCGGGGGGATTCACACGTCAAGGCGTTCCCCGATCAGGGTGCCCGGGGGCAAGGACCAAAACCTAGAATAGTCAAAATCCTGCATTTTGATCCACTTTAGGTATAGTATGTTTCTGTTGTTGCTCTAAGAAAGTGGAGGCTACATGGTTCTTAATTTTATCTTACCCATCTTACCCCATTAATGTGGATTGCTTTGCCACCTCATTGACTGTACTGATGCAGTGATGATTTTCTTCAACAGAATTCTCACCCGCATCAGGATGAGGCTGAACAGGAACTGTTGGGAGCCAAGTTACGTCAGGTAGGTTTTGACATGACTTGAGGCTGCTCCTCCAGGATGCAGGTGCTGCTATCATTGTACCTTATGTATTTGGTGTCCAAGGGCCCCTTTTCTCCAGCCTCTTTAGTTTATGTTAGGTGTTTGTCAGTGTTGAGGAGCAGCTTCCTAGACAACACTAGGGTGAGGTAGATTTACATGTAATGTGGATAGGTGTAAAAATTAGGTTACACACTGGTAAGGATGCTCCTTTCCTTATAGCATTTTAAAATGTTGTAATAGAGTCCTTGAGATTTCTGGATAGAGGGAATTAGCATACAAATGTTGTTTTAAAGGGACAAGTGTCCAGCAGATGGTGGAATTGTGTTTAGTACAAAAATGTGCTGGTTTTATTTCTTTTTGTTCCAAATTTGTCTGATGTTCAGATTTTGGCAATTTAAACCCCGGCCTGCCCGAGTACCAGGCTACGGTGGCAGACATGGGGGTGCTGCTTTAAAAGAATTGACCACCCATTTTAAAAGTAAAAATGCCTTCAGTTTTTGTCCATTACAGCTGATTGGTCTAACTCGATCAGCAAATCACCTGATTGCTGACTAGTATCCCATTGCAAATGAATCTGTGTTGGTCGCAGGTCCCCTGCTATCAGTCACAGGAGCGCTGCCACTCCCTTTCCATTCATTACTATGGAGGGGGTGGGCACCGAGGCCTGACATGCCAGGCTCGCCAGAAACAAACTTGCGGCTGACTGCAGTTCCGGCCCTCAGGCCATGTGGGATGCGATCCAGCGATCAGATGAGCCAGAGTGATCAGCTTCAGGGGACGTATGGTGGGTACTGTGGTTATATGGATGGTCAATCACTGCAAGCCTGGTTAAGCGCTTCTATGTTCATATGCATTGTAGATTCAGTTCCCAGCATCTGAGGCAATGCCTGACACACACTTCCCTTATAAATGTAGCTGCACGCTCCATTCACTGTTACATTAGGTCGGGGATGGAGTTCCATCCTCCTGCTTGCCAAGACTGCCAGGGCATGCCTGGATGTGCAAGGTGCATATATATAGAAGATCCTTATAGAATCAGCTGAAGGAGAGGAAAAGGAAAGTATGTATTTATTTGGGTCCTTAAATGATTTCAAAGCATTTTTTTTACTCCTCTTCTAGCTGTCACTGGCCACAGATTCGATCCCCATCTCACAGCCTCAGACTTCAGGTAACCATATAACTATAATCACACATACTTCTTTTTTATGTTTGTGTGTGTGACTGGAAAATTCTATTCAATTGTCTTTTTTTTCAATAGTCAAAGCATGCATTGACAAGCAGTGAGCGGTATCCCACATTACAGGCAGTGTCCGGGCATCCCAAATGCAGGCAGTGTCCGGGCATCCCAAATGCAGGCAGTGTCCGGGCATCCCAAATGCAGGCAGTGTCCGGGCATCCCAAATGCAGGCAGTGTCCGGGCATCCCAAATGCAGGCAGTGTCCGGGCATCCCAAATGCAGGCAGTGTCCGGGCATCCCAAATGCAGGCAGTGTCCGGGCATCCCAAATGCAGGCAGTGTCCGGGCATCCCAAATGCAGGCAGTGTCCGGGCATCCCAAATGCAGGCAGTGTCCGGGCATCCCAAATGCAGGCAGTGTCCGGGCATCCCAAATGCAGGCAGTGTGCAGCATGCCCCGAAAAACAAGCAAGCAAAAAAAAAACTTACATTCCCCAGCATTCCTGACGCTGCCCGGTACCACAAGTTCAGAGCAGGCCGATTCCGCCCCCCGGGGGCGTGGCCTGTGACTCCTGCCAGCATCGAATGACGCTCATTGGATGCTGGCACAAGTCACAGGCCACGCCCTACCCAGGGGCCGTAACCGACTCGCTCTGATCTTGCAGGAACGGCGGCTACGAAGGAGGCAGACAGTGGCGACTACAGAGGCAGCGGGGGAGCCATGGAATGTAATTTATTTATTTATTTTTTTTACATTCGCCCGATAAGACACACTGATATTTTCCCCCCATTTTTGGGGAAAAAATAAGTGTGTCTTATTGGGCGAAAAATACAGTACTTTATTTAAAGAAAATCTTCCGCTCACCATTTTTAAACTTAAAGTTTAAAAATGCATCAGCAGAAAGTGCGTCAGACAGGTGGTGCACAGTGCTGTGTGTTCAGACATATTATGTTTGGTGCCTGCTGACTTCAAGTGTGATAAAAGTACAGAGGGGAAAAGTGATTTTTATTCTCTGTAACCAATTATATAATAGCATTAAGGACAACTATCATTAAACATCTCTTAAAATGTTGCACAATAACCTGAAGGTAGCTAGCAAACATTTGGAAGGAAGGGGTTATAGGAGAAAAAAAAAGGAAAAGCAAAAGGGGGAACCACACACATAATCACAACACACTGAGCACTGTTTTTCTTGTCCTCATAATAGCACCATGCTAAGGCAGTTTCACATAGTGTACTTGGTATATTGGCGATACACATTCCAGTTGCAAATGGATCAATGCACAGCAAGTCAGACAATTCATCAACAGAATGAATACCACTATTAAAAAAATGTCTTTTCTTGCTGGTATTTGGCCGCAATGCTGCAGCCCAGCCACATCACGCCCTGCCTAATGGCTGATGTTTCAGTTTCCAAGGCTGGTTTGACAGGACGACTTTTAACTCTAATCTCTATGTAATCCTCCATGCTTTGACCCTACTACAATATCTTTTACTTTCAATCTTTTTTATTATTAGATTTTCAGTCAAATGTACAGAAAGAAAATGGCTCTGGTTATTAAATTAACAGACAAATCAGGTCAGAAGACATCTATGCAGTGAGTGTACACATTGGCTCCAGGCATCTGTACACTCACTGCACGGATGGGTTAAATGTGGAGGAAGAATTCCTAAATGTGCCCAAGCATACAATGACCATTTATTCCCCCCCCCCCCCCCAAAAAGACTATGTTATAGCTTTGAAGATGTATGTTAACTTCACATACTACATCTATGTATGAATCTAAGCCAAATATGTGTAACGATAATCAATCCGATAAACAATTCTAGAAAAAATGAAAAGATCAAGCAGAAAAAGAGATACGGAGAGCAGGAAGGGGGGAAAAGTGAAAGAGAATGGAGGAAAAGGGTCAGGGTATATAAAGGATTTTCCACATAGCTAAGTGGTTAGAAAAAACAGGGGTAAGTATCGTGTCTCTCCCCTGTCCCTTTAGATCCAATAGGCCCCCCAGGGCCCCTATGACTTATATCAGCATCACTAGTATGTTTTTGGGTCATATCTAGGATGGGCGTAGGCAATCCATGGTTGATCTGTAGAAATTTAGGGAGTGTGTCCACCAGAATACTTGAGCTTTTCATTGACAAAAGCATGTGTTCCTTTTTTTAATTTCAGTAAGTAAGACCAAACCTATGTATTTTAACTTTTGAAAAAGGCCTTAGGTGTTATGTGTGCGCATTGTCATTTTTCCTGTAGCCCTGGTATGTCACACCCCGCTAATTAGTCAAGTTTCAGTTTCTAAGGCTGGTTTGACAGAACTTTTGAACACATGTTCCCAATTGAAAGTTCATTCTGTGTTTTTTTTTTTTTTTTTTTTCTTGCTGGATATGACCCAAAAACATACTAGTAGTATTAGATGTCTTTCTGCGAGTGCTATAGATATTATATTATGTGGCCTTTGATGTAAAGGAAACGATGTCTGCATTAACCAGAAAAATGTCTCTTTATCTTAGAAGACACCGTGGCTGGATGTGGCCTCTGTGGGAAACTGAATGTCTCTGTATTTTGCTCGTCTTGTAATGAGCGCCTCTGTATGGTGTGTGATCAGAAAGTACACTGTCACCCTAACCGATCACATCACCAGCGCTCGCCTAGTGATATACTGATTGATTACAGGTACTTTTTATTTTCTATTTCTGTTACTTGATGAAGTATAGATACAGAAAATCAGAATATTATTATATTATACCTGTAATGTTTTATTGTTACTGTAGACCCGTAGAGGAGAAATCTGTTTCCAACATTTGCTCTCGGCCTCCTTGGCACTGTGTGACTTGCACTACCCTAAATCGAGGCGCTTCAGTACTGTGTGTGGCCTGCGAACGTCCCAGAGGTTGTGCCAGCAATACACCCAGCACGCTGGCAGAAACATCCCAGCAAAAGGATACCTGGGAATGCCAGGCGTGTACACTGCAGAATCCCTCTTCCGCTGTATTGTGTGGGGTTTGTGATCGACCACGGCTAGCTCGAAAACCATCAAGAGAAGGCCATGAGCTTATTGCATCGCCAGTAAAAGGAGACCGCTACAAAACGATGCCCTGTTTTGAGAAGCCTGGCTCTATTTTGTCTTGGAACAAATCACCAGACTCCATTAAGTTTGCTGGTAGTATGGAAAGAACTAACCAAAAAACAAGCATCTACCCTGGAGGTGACAGCTTTGCTTTTCCAAAACAGAACAGCTTAGAAAGTGCTAGCATGTTGCAGAAAAGCGCCTCTTTAGGAAACGCATCAGTATCAAATACTGATGAACCTATACGTGGGGGTTCTGAACAGGGAGTGAAATTTTTAAGGCTTGAGGTAAATTCTTATGCTTTTTTAAAACATTTTTTGTTCTCTTGGTAGGAATCTAACATTTTATTTTGTTCATTATAATATTATCTCCAGAGCTGGCATTGTTCTCACTGCACATTTTACAACACACACAGTGGACGTGTCTGCGAGATGTGTGACCGCACTACTGAACTGGGAAATCTTCCCGAGGAGCAAGCAATAATGGATACAGTGAAGCAATTGCAAAACCCAGAGGAGATAAGACAGAAACGGCTAAAAGAAGGTGGAGCCAAACTTGTGGCCCTGATTAAGGTAAGCACGATTCTCCCCTGAACATTTTTTCAGATGAGTGAGATGGCAAAGCAGTGGGAAACCTGAATATGTAGACATTAATAGGACATATAAGACTCTTCACCTTTTATATGGTGCTCCAAACGCCTTAGAGTGACGAAAAAGACCAGTCATAACCATAAACTGCAAGGGAGATTGGGGGTACCAAACCTGAGTAATTACTACAAGGCTGGCCAGATAGCGCAACTATCGGCACTGCACCTTATAAAGGAACTCCCCTTGTGGGCTCTTCTCGAACTCCCAAACCTGAACAGGGACTGTTGTGGACAAAACCCAATAACAGATCCAACACGCTGAGTCCTCTAATGAAGAATTTACTCACAATCTGGGACTCCGTTAGATTCTCCTAAATCAACTTCATAAATCACACAACCCCCTGCAGTCACATGGGGGTGCCCATAGCAGCCAGCAACAAGGGAACACAGAAGTGTGTCCCTCTGTCCTGTCTTTGTCTTGCCCTCGAGCTGCAGAGGTGAGTGGACCTAATTTTCTATGAAGCTAAAAGACTATACTTAATTGTATCAATCTCATGCCTTTTTTTAACGGTTATATGTCCTATATGGTTAGCTGACTACACTTGGCTTTGCTACAGGTTTCCTAGAAAAGAGTATAAAACTGCATTGCGATCTTTTTTTATCAGTTGTGTCTTTTTTGTACTTGACAGGAGGGGGAGGCACATGGTGTTTCCCCTGAAGAGGTATACAGTGCAGTCAGCTACTCGGGTGCAGAGGTGCCTCTGCAGTGGCTGCAGACAGAGCTTCCCTATGTGCTGGAACGAGTGCTCGACGCTGCTCAGAAAGTAGCATCTGACCTGGGGGCTTTCACAGCCCAGGAGGCTCATACTGCATGGGTGGCAAGTGGCGGTCATATGGAGGATGCTGTGAATATATGTATTATCCAACGGAGGAGTAAGGTATAATTGTCTGCATGTAACTAAGATACATGCTATTTTTACTTATAATATATGTATGCTACCATTTGGAAAAATGAAAGATCACTGGTGTTTGTGGTGTACATTTTCCCCACTGCACAACCAAAGACCAAACAATCTGTCTTTGCATCTTGTGATATTGCCTTCTCTTTGTCTGGTGGTGAGGAATTTACCTTTTTCTGAGACGGATTTTTGAGGGTGCCCTACTCCTATTCACTCTGTAGGAGGCAATGGGTGCGAGCCAGGGCATTGGGGAACCTGATCTCATAAACGGTTGCATTTCTGATCACCAAACTTTAAGGAAGCTGCTTCATGGGATTATAAGACTCCAGTGCCACCTGATTGCCTCCCCCTGGGGCATCCAGATTAGGGATGCCCCCACTGTGTGAAATCCCCTCGAGTCCCCTGTAAAACTCACCTTCTCCCTGATACATTTGCACATGTGCCACCTATAACTTTTAGCGGGGCGCGTGACTGTGCCAGTCACTTGTGAGTGGCCTGCGCAAACACGGCGCCCTCAGCTCCTTTTGGCTAGACTAGGGTTTCACACAGTGCGGCATCCTGATTTGGGATGCCCAGAGGCAAGGACCAAAACTTGGGATAGTCAAAATCATGGGGGTCCACTTTAAGTAAGAAAATGCAGCGGCTACCATTTGTAACATTTCTCATAGTTGTGTGACATGTACTGTACCGTTTAATCCGCACATGCTCAAGGTAACGGGAGTACTGCTCTTACTATCTTCTTCCTGTTAAATCCTTGTTGTCTTTGCTTTATTTACAGGTAGAAGAACTATGTAGCCTAGGTTTCAAAAACCAAGATAAGGTGGTTGCTGCCCTTTTTGAAAGTTCAGGTGATGTTGGAAAAGCGCTATGTATCTTACAAAAGCCTCTCTTAGAGCCCTTCTACCAACGTATCTGGGATGACACCGAGGTCCCACTACAGCTGGATTCTAAGGATAAACAGGTATGTTTGTGATAGTGTAACTCCTGACTAACCCAGCCACCGAATATTAGGTAATGATGGCAAGACTGAGGGTGGAAGGGTGGAGTAATTGAAAACCTTCCAATCAAAGACAACCACAAACAAGTACAATTAAGTTTTCTTTATAACATGAATATTTCCAGTAACATAAATCCTATACACTTCACTTTGCTATGAATAAATGGGTTCTAATGAAGCTAAAAACAGAAATTAGGATTTTGAGTTCCTTCCAGTATTCCAGTTAACAAGACAAAATGCTCACAGAGCTATGGCTAGATAAACTTTAAACAGCTAATAGTAATGTAACATTAAATAAAATACATATTATTTTATTTTGCGTCCCATGTGTGTTTAAACAAAGTTGCAGTCTCTCAGTTCAGGAAATGCTCCCACTGCTATGGCTACATAAACTAAAACAATAATAATGAAAAAATAAATAAATAATAATACAATGAAATGATGAGTCACTTATCCACTGAAGTGATCATTTCCAGACAGAAGATACTCCACACTTTACTTCTGGTTAACAGCAGTCTCCCTCCCTCCTTGTGTAAATTCCTCATACACGCGTAGCTCACACAGACAGCCGTCGGGGGTGGCCTCCATCACGTTGATTCCTATCACATACGTTCAGTCGGAGGCTTCTAACAGCTGCTCATTTATGTGAAGAATTCAGGCGAGAGATATGCTCGAGATGTCTTCTGAGGATGATTGAAACCAAGGCTAGTTTCAAACCAGCGCAATTGGGGGGGGTGCTTGCATTCTCCATTCAGTGGAGTGGATTCACAATCGCTGTGGCATCAAGACTCTGCAGTCAAGGCTTTTGTGGAGTTCTCAGAGCGATCTGCAAACGCCCGAAGCATATGTGAAAGCAGCTATAGATTACTATAGGCACCCAAAATCGTGAACTTCCCGCACTGGTATGAAACCAGCCTAAGGCTGCTGTAGCCCCATGTAATTGTAGATTCTGGAGCAACCAGCAGTTAGAGTTCTTGCTCCCTTTGACCCACGATACAAATACTATACTTATATTCTTAGTATACAGTACGTCCTGCTCCAGATAGATTACTTACACTTGGGTTATCCTCCCGCCAGATGGCGCTGCACTGCAGAGACATGTAAAACAGGCTCCTCCCAGCCCCTCAAATACCCAGGGACCTCCCACAAATCCCCAGATTTCTCTGCAGTGCTGACTGCGAAGACATGATGTATTACTCTCTCGCAGGTGAGCGGGGCTATTAGCATGTGGACCTGTTGGACTATTCCCACCCGGCCTCCCAGCCTGGGCTGCGCTGGTCGGGTGAAGGTAGGCAGCACCATGCGTGCTTATGGAGCGCTGCTCCACCGCAGTCCCCCACCAAAGGGTAGGCGGTATAGGCTGATGGTGAGCCTCTATGGGATGCCCCTCCCGCATTATTGCCCCATGCCCCGGTAGCGGTGGGCCCTGTACAAAGGGCCGCCATCCTCCCTGGTTCCCCCCGTAGCCTTCGGGGGGGGGGGGAAAGAAAGGGGGGGGGGTGTTTGGTGTCAGTGTATCGTGATCTCATGCATATGGCCTTTGTAATGTCCTTTTGGACTTGTATATGTGGTGTCAGCCGCCGTGCTGATTCATATTTTTACTCGTGTAACTGCCGCTGCCGCGTGCGCTTTTTCCTTCATTGGATGTTTTGCACCGGGCGGCGGCGTTACCTCAGACGCCTCTGCGTCCTCATTGGCTGCTTGTTGGACTTCGCGCCCATCGGGAGGGCGGGGGCCTGGCTTGGCGCGCTCCGCGTAACGGCCCGCTCTGGCCCGCCCTTCGAGGTTCGATTGGCGCCATTTTGATGTGTAGTCGCACGTGCGCGTGTAACGGTCACCCATTCCGCGGTCTGTAAGTGCCCTCGTGGGCGATCTTTATGCTCATTGCTTACTGTGCATGGTTCTGACGCCCCTTATTCTGATTATGTCTTTCAGACGGGTGAATCCAGTGGCTTCTCCCGGCCCGGTGTAATTGTCAGTTGGGCCTAGTATAATTACTCCCACTTCCCTGCGGGTCATTGGGGCATCCAGGGTAGCTTACAGCGTCAATCCTTACTGGCCTATTGTGCCTATTAATCACCATATGGAGGCATCCCAGGATAATGTGACCGGGGTTCCTTCGGGACAAGCCCGGCTGTGTGTAGCTTGTGGGGTCTCACCTATCAGCGGTGACAATGCACGGGTCTGTGTTACTTGCGTGCAGCAGGCGCTAATGGTACTTCCCGCCCCTCCGGTGGCTGGGCCTGCACCTCGCCTCACGTCACCTACTCCCCCAAGCTTGAGTCTAACCCCCAATACAAGCGGGGATTCTCATCCTGATGTGGCTGCTAGACTGGCCAGTGTTGAAAAATTGATTGCTAATACCTTAGCGCGTAAGTCCACCGCTAAAAAGCATCACTTAACCCCTGATGCCACTCTTTTCCCTACGGAGTCTGACGAGTTGTTTCATCTATATGGCTATACCCCCTCGGACGAAGGGGAGCTGTTCTCTGACTCAGGGTCGTCTGACGAGAGGCCCAGGGGTCATGACGATTCTGGCTCTGACCCCTGGACCCCGGATGATACTGACAGGCTGCTGGTTCAGATTTTGTAGGTTTTGTCCATCTCTCCCCCTGTTGCGGCTCCCAGGCAAAGGGGTGAGCTTTTTCATACTGCTAAGGCTCGATTGGAATTTCCTGAGCAAACCCATTTCAATAACCTCGTGCTTAAGGAGTGGGAACATCCCAGTAGACTTCCCGGGATACCTAAGAGTTTGGACAGAAAGTATCAGTTTCCTATTGATATGGTCAAGTGCTGGTCATCGCCCCCGAGGTCGATGCTCCTATTCTAGGGCTGTCTAACACCTCTATTATGCACTCCCCCGACACTACTACGCTGCGGGATTCTGAGGAACGGCGCATTGACCAATTGGCATGCCATGCCTTTGCATTTGTGGGGGCGGCGCTGCGCCCGGTTTGCGCCTTGGCTATTACTTCTGTGGCGCTCAGGACCCTAGTCAGGAATGTACTCGAAGGCCCAGATGAATTGCCACCTGATACGGTTAATGCACTGTCCAACTGTGATGTGTTTGTAAACTTTATCCTATCTGCCTCGGATGATGCCATTAGGATGTGTGCCAGATCTTCTGCCTTGGCGGTAGCTATACGCCCCGCGGTGTGGCTGCGCCAGTGGGCTGCTGACAATGCTGCTAAGAAAGCCCTTACTGGGCTTCCATTTAAGGGGCTACGCCTGTTTGGGGACCATCTAGACCTCTTTGCTAAAGGAGGTAAGTTACCCCAGCGTAGGCGGCAGTCTCGGCCCTTTCGAGGCCAGGGCCCCCTTTCACTCCCCTACCGAGGTGTTAAGCAGGGAAAAGGGGTGTCCTTCGCGGGGGCTCGCGCAGATTCCTGGCATAGGAGCAGAGGACGACGTCCTGGCTCCTCCTGGGGGTCCAAGCCCAAAGCCCCTCCCAAGACCCCTCAGACATGATGGGGCGCCCTCGCCCGTCAGGGTGGGGGGACGGCTACAGCACTTCGCGCACGTCTGGAGGCGCCATGTCTCAGACCAGTGGATTCAGGAGGTAGTGTCCTCTGGTTACAAGATAGTTTGCTGTGCGGCCCCCCACAAGATTCATCAGGTCCCGGATCCCCCAGGACCCTGTCTCAGCTCAG
Organism: Gastrophryne carolinensis; assembly: GCA_027917425.1. Classification (NCBI taxonomy): domain Eukaryota; kingdom Metazoa; phylum Chordata; class Amphibia; order Anura; family Microhylidae; genus Gastrophryne; species Gastrophryne carolinensis. The sequence continues at coordinate 419,978,704 of CM051234.1, read as the reverse complement.
GTCTTGATGCAGGCCGTGCAAGGACTCCTGGATCTGGGGGTCATTTGCAGGGTCCCCTTAAGAGAAAGGGGCAAGGGGTTCTATTCCAACCTTTTCACAGTGCCCAAGAAAGATGGGTCAGTCAGGCCCATTCTGGATTTAAAGAACAGGCGCTTTCGCATGGAAACTCTTGCGCTCGGCCATCGGCTCTCTGCGCCCAGGGGATTTTATGACGTCTGTGGACATCAAAGATGCTTACCTTCACATCCCTGTGTTCCCGGGACACCAAAGGTTTCTCAGATTCGCGTTGAAAGATCAACATTACCAATTTGTGGCCTTGCCATTTGGCCTCACTTCAGCTCCCAGAGTGTTCACCAAGGTGCTGGCGGGGGTGATGTCTCTGATAAGGTCAAGGGGCATACGCGTGCTGCCCTACCTGGACGACATTCTCATCACCTCTCGGTCTCTACAGCAGGCAGAGTTGGACACTCAGCTGGTGGTGTCCACCTTGGAGTCCTTCGGCTGGGTGATCAATCACCCCAAGTCCTCTCTGTCCCCTTCTTCAGTGACCCCATTCCTGGGAATGATTCTGGATACGGTTCCGTCAAGGATATTCCTTCCTCAACAGAAGGTGGAAGCTCTAACTGCGCAGGTGAGGTTCCTGCTCTCGTGCCCCCAGCCCTCCCTCAGGCAGGGAATGCAGCTGGTGGGTCTGATGGTGGCATGCTTCGAGGCGGTGCCCTTTGCCCAGTTCCATTTGAGGCCTCTGCAACTTCACCTTCTGTTAGTATGGGACAAGGAACCAACGTCCTTGGACTGGGTCTGTGTGCTTCCCCCCTTGGTCAGACGGTCCCTTTCGTGGTGGCTGGACCACAGGAACTTGCTAGGGGGCAGGTCCTATCTGGCCCCCTCCTGGGAGACGGTCACCACGGATGCCAGTCTGTCAGGTTGGGTGGGATTCTGGAAGTCCCTGCGCTTCCAGGGGAGGTGGGGGCCCTCAGGAGGCCCACTTACCCATCAACATTCTGGAACTACGGGCAATCAGGTTGGTACTGGAGCAGTTGACCAATCACCTGAAGGGTCTGTCTGTGCAGGTGCGCTCAGACAACAGGACGGCGGTTGCCTACATCAACCATCAGGGAGGGACCCGGAGCAGGGGTGCCCTCCAGGAGGTGTCGCGGATTCTGACATGGGCGGAGGCCAATGTTCAATGCATTTCGGCTGTGTATATCCCGGGGGCAGAGAATCTACTGGCAGACTCTCTGAGCAGGGGGACTTCCCGTCAGGGGGAGTGGTACCTCTGCAACAGGGTATTCCAGTCCCTGTGTCACCGTTGGGGTCTACCGGATGTGGATCTGTTCGCATCCCGTCACAATCACAAGCTTCCGGCCTTTGTCTCCCTGTCTCAGGATCCTCTGGCCTTGGCCACGGATGCTCTCTGTGGTTCGCAGACGTGGTACAAATGGCAGTAGACCAGTACGTCCTGCCAGGGGCGCCAGATCTGCTCACTCAGGGCCCCTTACGCCATCCCAATTTACAAACTCTGGCTTTGACGGCCTGGCTGCTGAAACCTCCATCTTGATGGAGAAAGCCTTGTCTGCCTCGGTGGTGGATACCATGGTGCAGGCTAGGAAGAAAACTTCTTCTGCCATCTATTATAGGGTATGGCGTACCTACATTGATTGGTGTGAGTCTAGGTCTCTTCCCTGTAGGGAGTTCTTAGTCCCTAGGGTTCTGGAGTTTTTTCAGCATGGGTTGGAGTTGGGTCTAAAACTCAGTACTCTGAGGGGTCAGGTTTCTGCCCTGTCTGTCTTCTTTCAGAAGTCTTTTGCTCAGCATCCCTTGGTTAAGACCTTCTTTCAGGGGGTCACTCATGTGTGTCCCCCACGTAAACCTATGGTCCCTGTTTGGGATTTGAACTTGGTTTTGTCTGCCTTGCAGGGTGCTCCCTTTGAGCCTATTCAGGATGCTGCTCTGGCTGTACTTACCCTCAAGGTTGTCTTTCTGGTGGCTATTAATTCGGTCAGGCGTGTGTCTGAGCTGGCGGCTCTGTCGATTCAGCCCCCATACTATGAGAGACACCAGGACAAGGTGGTGTTCCGCTTTAAGCCAGATTTTCTGCCTAAGGTGGTGTCTGCCTTTCATTTGAATCAAGATATTGTTCTTCCTTCATTGTGTCCTAATCCTAGCAACGCTAAGGAAAGGGTTCTGCATTCCTTGGATGTGGTCAGGTGTCTGAAGTATTACCTGGTAGTCACTGCGTCCTTCAGGAAAACTGATGCTCTTTTTGTGGTCCCTTCTGGTCCTAGGAAGGGTTTGGCTCCTGCCAAGTCTACTATCAGCAAATGGATTCGCCAGGCTGTGATTCAGCCTATTCTGCTAAGGGGAAGAGTCCTCCCTTCCGCCTTACTGCTCATTCTACTCGGGCTATTGGTGCCTCTTGGGCTTTCCAGCACCAGGCTTCTGTTGAACAAGTTTGCAAGGCCGCTACTTGGTCTTCTGTTCATACCTTTTCAAAGTTTTACAAGGTTGATGTTAGGGCCTCAGCTGATGCTGCTTTTGGCCGCAAGGTTTTGCAGGCGGCAGTGGTTTAAACTGTCTGCTGTTACCTTTTGTTGGGGATCCCACCCTACTTTATGGACACTGCTATTGGATGTCCCAAGTGTAAGTAATCTATCTGGAGCAGGACGTACTGTATACTAAGAATAATACAATTCTGTGAAATACTCACCTGTAGAATTGATATTATAAGTATACAGTACGTCCTGCTCCACCCCACCCTGGTTTTTGCATTATTCTGGATCCCCTGTATGGTGATTGTTATCATTGTTATAGTTACCAGTCTTTTGGTGGTTACATTCTCCCTGCTTCTTGTTCACGCTTTTCAATGCTGGGGATTTGTGGGAGGTCCTTGGGTATTTGAGGGGCCGGGAGGAGCCTGTTTTGCATGTCTCTGCAGTGCAGCGCCATCTGGCGGAGGATAACCCAAGTGTAAGTAATCTATCTGGAGCAGGACGTACTGTATACTTATAATATCAATTCTACAGGTGAGTATTTCTCAGAATTGTATTTTTTCTTATCCCTGGTATGGATGGGGTAACTATTTATTAATAATTTATGACCCCTTTACTAGGGTTAAGGTCATCATGTTGGTGATAAACCACTATACAGTGGATAAAAAGTCTACAAACCCCTGTTAGCATGCCAGGCTTTTGTCATATTGAAAAAACAGACCAAGAGAAATTTTTTAATCTGGACCAACACCCTAAAAAGAAACTGCTCATATGCATCCCTCCCCATGGCAATTCAGATTGCTGCACGTAAAGTGGACCAAAACCCAGGATATTGACTATCCAGGGTTTTGGTACTTGCCCCCGGGGTGTGAAACCCTCCAGGTCACAGAAACCAACTCACCTCTTCCCGGTCCTATGGTGCATGCGCGGCTGCTCGTCCAGTCAGCGAGCTCGGATCCGCTGAAGTCACGCCGTCTAAGGCGAGCGGCTCTGAGCATGCTACCCTCTAACGGAGTGTGCCTGATCGGGGGTGCCCCACCGTGTGAAACCCCCCAGGTCACAGAAACCAACTCACCTCTTCCTGGTCCTACGGTGCATGCGCGGCTGCTCGTCCAGTCAGCGAGCTCGGATCCGCTGAATTACACTGTCTAGGTGGAGCGGCTCTGAGCGCGTTACCCTCTAATGGAGCGTGCCTGATCGGGGGTGCCCCACTGTGTGAAAGACTCCTCTTCAAGGTCCTACGGCGCATGCACGGCCGCTGGTCCAACCAGCACGCTCGGAGCGGCTGATGTCACCTCATCTAAGGCTAGAGGCTCAGAGCGTGCTGGACCGGGAAAGAAGGTAAGTAACCTGGGGGTTTCACTCAGCGGGGCATCCCGATTTTTCTAATAGATTCCCAGATCGATCGCCATGGGTTTTGGTCCACTTTAAATATGAATTTACCTTTTTAAAACTCTTGCTGTGGTCAGTTTTAAAATCAAAAGGCCGTCTCCTGGTGCTGCAGGCCACGTGCAAACAGGAAGTGCTGCTGGATTTTCTGTTACTGTGCATTATCAGTTATGTCAGTTGACTCCAGGCAGCAGCATGGCTGGAAGGCTGGGAAAGGAAGCTCCAAAATGGCAGCTGCCACTAGAAAAGGGATGAGCAGGGTTTTAGCTTTGAATGGATGCAGGAGCAAATGTAAGTGCTGACAATGATTCAGTATTATGTATGCATCGCACCACATATAGAAACCTAATTAGAAGAAAAGCTTTTATTTACATGTGTTTCAAGTGATTCAAGTCCAAATATGATTCAAGTCCAAGCAGCCTGTTGGACTTGAATCATAATGTTTATACAAAACAACCAGTCAGCCTGCTAAACCCCTTCAGAAGCTTTTTCCTCTGCCCTTGTTTTTTTATTTTAGGTGGTGCAAGTAATGAGGCTCCCATTCAAAGTTCCTTGAAGTGTTTTAACATCTTTGATCCTGACCTAGAAAGAGGCTGGTTTCTTAGTTCCTTCGGAGATCGTGTCTTTTTTTTCAGGGTTGCAGGCATTTAAGCCTACAACCCTAGTTTTATGGGGTTGACTCTTTTTACTTCATAATATTACTCAGGCCTGCCCCTTGTATCAGTGGTAAGCTTCCCATACGGCTGTTTTCATTTGCTGAGAGTATTTTTTGTTTTTGCTCCATCCTGATAATGCTATTGCACTACTTTCTTAATGCAGTCTGGAGAGCAGTTACAACGTCCCTTTCCTATAGTTAGGGTATATACTCCAGAAGTAACATAGTTACTCAAAAGGAGCTTTTGACCTTTTACAAGATAACTGGCTACGTTACACTTTTTTTATTATTATTTATTTATAAAGCGCCATCATCTTTCGTAGCGCTGTACAAAGTAGTAATTACAGACAGGGTAAAAACATACAATACATAGACTATTACAAATGCAGTGTTACCGTTACAAATGCAGTGTTAAGTCCTTTGTAAAACCATAGTGGATTGGTGAACTACATTCTTTCAAATATTTGTCTTTTCATAATACTATACATAATGTATTCTAAGCGTGTGTACTGTACTTTCCAAGGCACTTCTTCGTAGACTGCTTGCAGAACATTCTCTACACAGCTGGGGTCGTGCTGAGCTGGCTCTGTCCCTGCTTCAGGAAGGCGATGGCCGCTATAGCCTGCAGGATGTTGTTGAGGCTGTTAGAGAGTCACAGGACCGTGATTTCATTAAGAGGATGCTGACCCAAGAGTGTGCAGTCTGTGGGTGGGAACTGCCTCGTAACAAGGTAATGTATTTGTAGGGACCACATTTGTTATTATTTTTGAAGGACAAGTCATTTTTAGTCAAGTCAAGGATAAAAATATAAAGCAGTTTAAAATCGTATTTCTTGGGAAGGGTCATTCCCATAATCTCATGGCTCACAGGATCTCAAATCCAGAGTGACCCGGGAATTGATCTTATTACATCAGACAGATTCCTCAGAGGAGAAATAAAAGAAAACTATGGCTCACCTACTGAATGCGGCCAAACATGTAATACCCCGGTACTGGAAGCAGAAACAAGCCCCGTTGGTGAAGGACTGGTTTAGTGCGGTCCTATCCATGAAAGAAATGGAAGATATGACACACTTCCTGCATGACAGAGATGAACGGATTAGGGTCACGTGGCTTCCTTGGCTGTTATATCAGGAGTTACGAGAATGAGTTAATCCATAGGACCCTGAGCGTGGCCATGGCTCGAACCACCGTGTAGGCCTGGGGAAAGTTGGGTAATATGAGGAGAGCCAAATTCATAACGTGGCTGTAGATGGCGAGCTGCATAGGGGGCTCCTGCTCCAGCATACCCCATACCCCCCCCCCCCCATTCCCTGTTCCCCTCCTCTCTCCCCCGACTCCCCACCCATTTCTGATGTCCGGTCCAGTCTGAAAACTATAGCGCAGGGTTTCACATAGAGTAGAAATCACGTTGACAGATGGGCATAGACCGGGTATGGGTTGCCAGGAAGTGTATTTCACCAAGCACTCTCTTTTCCACAGCACCATGTGGTCTATGCCCTGAGAAGCTAAATAAAACCAGGTTGATGTTCAGGCATCAGGGCGCTATTGTAGCTGTTATATAATAAAATGTGAATAGTTGACCTGACTTTGATTGTGTACCCACTATGCTGTATGTGAAAGTATGTGATTTTCGGACTTGGACAATCCTGTGTTTCTGACCCTGTCCCTGACCTGTATTGTTCGTGTATTACTTACTTTTTTGTTTTAATATTCCTAATTTTCTGATTATGGATTAAATTGCAGTGTTATGTACATTTAAAGGACAAGCATAATTTGCCAGATCTTCTGGCAAAGGTCTGAATATATTTTTATAATAGATAGTTCTTCTTCACTGAAAAATGTGTGACCATCTCTGCTGCAGTGTAGACACAGCTAACTGCCCTTAATTTGTGATACACTGTAATTTTTCAACCACCCAAAAACTTTTTAGTGCCATGAGCGAATAAATATAAAATCTGTAACGCTTATGGTTCCTACAGTTACTTTTGAGTTTAACAGCTCAATAAAGTTCATTTTACACCTTTCATATTGAATACATAGAGATTAGAGATTTATTTGTGTTTACCTATATACTGCAGTTGTTTTACCATGATGCTGTATTTTGTAGATGAGATCACTCACCTCATGTGAGTGTTGTATTTGCCCTGAATGCTTCCGGATGCACTTTACTGTTGCAGTAAAAGAGAAGCACATCAGAGACATGGTGTGCCCCGCATGTGAGGAGCCAGAGATTAGTGATGAGGGTGAACTTCTACATTATTTCTCTACCCTGGATATCTTGGTAAGAGTTTTCTTTTTACACCATTTTAGTCATCTTTGTTACACTTCACCTAACATGGTCTTTTGGTTCCAAATCCAGATAATTGTGAGTGTCCAAGTTTGTAATGCTTGATTTTTGTTTATACACTAGTACTTAGCACATATATTTACCTTCATGCATATATGTCTGTGAAATGTGGAAAAACTAGGGTGACCATTGGAATTTAGGTCCTCTAACTTCTATCTCACCCATCAAAAACCTTGTGAAATATGGGCATATCACCCTGTGTGCTTCATTTACCAATAGTAACCCAATACTGACCACTCTGAGTCTGATGGAGGAGTTTACGCAACTCCCTGCACTCCTATCCACAGGAGTTGTGCCACTGGCTAAAGTACACAATAACTGCATGAACGAGTGGGGGTGGGGGGATTGAATCATCTGATTTCTCCAATCACGGCAAGTATCAGTGGATGGGCATCCTTACTGGGTACACTTAAAGCGGACCTTCACTCTGAATAAGAGTCTATCTTATATGTTTCCCACACACTGTACATACAGTCCACATTAAAAATCATCCTACCTGCATCTACTGCATGTTATGAGCCTTTAAACATCCAAGATGGCGGCTTATGGAAGCCGCCATCTTATCAGGCAGCCTGCAAACAGGAAGTGCCTCCTGACTGTGCTGCTCTGCATTCTGGGACTGCTGACCTTTACCTGACCCCAGCTCTGCTCTGTCTGAGCAAAGCACAGCTATAACCCGCCCCCCTGTACCTTATCTCACTCTCCTCTCCTCAGTAAGTGTGATGCTTCTGAGTCAAGATGGCGGCGCCCGTATCCTAAATTCCTGAACAGAGTTGCAGCCCAGTGGGGGAAAGAATAATAAGTTAGTGACTAAAAACGTTAAATATATTAATTTTAGATGCTAGGGAACCGTTAAGAGTTTGGGCTTTTCATTAAATCACGCTGAAGGTCCGGTTTAAGAGAAGGGATGCAGCAGCCTCTTTTGTAGGACAAGCATTTGCTTTTAAAGCGGACCAAAACCGACATTTTTAACTAGCATTCCTTGAATTGCTCCCTATATGAAGAGAATCTTTGCTGATATCACTGCTCCTGCTTCACTCTAACCCCAGATAATGTTGCTTGTTTTAGCTGTAAAGCACCGCCTCCTCCATTCATTGCTATTGTTGTGTGTGGCAGTTATGTCATTGCCACACCAATGCAATGACTGATCACCTGCCATCTCACAGTGTTCTAGGACAAATTGAAAAGCAAAAATGTCCATTTCTAGTTCTACACCCTAAGAAGGGAATATATATAGCCCTGTAGTCGTGTGCATGAACATAGTGAAGGTACCATATACATCAATAATAAAAACAGCATTACTCGTACGTCAGCGTGATGCGGGCCTCCACCATGCTGAGCCCTTATAGCTATGCAAAATCGTATTTTTAAATACCTTAGCTTTATCAACAGAGGTATTAGTAAACGGTATCTCAATTTTGGGTGTAGGTCTACTTTGAATATATTGTTGGGGTAGTAAAAGGCTGGTAAATGGTGATGCGACTAAAATCTTTTCTAACATTTGAAACCCGTATTTACAGGCTACAAAGCTATCTTTACTTTGTTTATGCTGTTGTATTTCATTGTTTAGTGCCGTAACTACATGTGACTACATGTGGCCCCGTCAGGCCTCATAATGTTACCCCTTTCTTGTTTTTTAAACTCAATTGGATACATCTAGACATCTAAAGATGGAAACAGCAGGGTCGTGCTTATTACTTCTGTGCATGATGTCATAAGAGCATAAACCTGATAACTAAGATGGAAGAGCAACAATGATGGCTCATATGACCTTATGGGCCCCGTGCGGTCACTGCCCCCTATAGTTATGCCCTGATGCATTTTTTTTAGACTCAGGTTATGGGTAGTAATATGAGCTGGTTACGGAATCTTGCATATTTCAGTAATGACTTTCTTACAGTGTTTTTTTTATTATTTATATTAGTTACGGGATACCCTGGAAGAGGATGCATACAACTTGTTCCATAAAAAGTTAACAGAGAGAACACTTATGAAAGATCCTAAGTTTCTATGGTGTACTCATGTAAGTATATGCTTCGTGTGCATTTATAGTCAGAGATATTTTTTTTTTATGCTGCCGCATGATGACCTTACCTTGGAGTGTGGACTGCGGTAGCTGACCGCCTCTTTATAGAAGACTACAGCTGCTGCAGTGTGTGCTGTAGCTAAAGGTCCCCCAAGAAACTGATTGAATATATATATAAGTGAGGAAATGCCTTCCTAAATCCTATATTTCGATCTATTTTTTGGGCAGCTAGGGACAATTGTGGCACACTGCAATGCCATGTCTGTAACTTGGCATATAATGGGTGCAAGCCAGGACACTGAAGAAACCTACATCCTATGCTTTTTACCTTCTTGTCGATGTCCCTCGGTGTATTGCACCAAAGAGACTTCGCAAGTAGGGCAGCAGCGTTAGTAATGTGCTTGTGCATTCCTGGGAACATCCTGCATCTGGGCGCCATCCCTCACACCAGTTCCAACCTGAAATGCACCATCTCTACTGTAGGAAATAAGTTTGGTACATGTGCCTTCAAGTGTTGTGAATATCCTTTTACTGAAGCAAACAATGATCTGATCTGCTTTACCCAAGCTGAAGCAGTTTTTTTAAGGTTTTCCTTCCAGGGCAGTGTCCACCATAATGTCTTCTATCATTTCTGGTCCTTTTTCATTGTTAAAGTGGCCCTGGCCTAAGGCCCAGTCACATAACATAGTCCTTATCCCTAGGCCATACAGTAGCACTGCCCAGGGGTCATCCAGAAGGTTTTGTTTACAGCGATGGTCTTCCCCCCACTATTTGGATTAACTCAATGGAACATTCTTCCAAGATCCTCAGAGGAGGGTGTCAAATATAATAGTCATGCTAGAATGATTTAGGTAGGTATTCATTCAGCCTCTTATTTGTTGAAAATTAATTAGGAATATGGTCAGTTTGTCTGGGCATATTGCCAGGATCAATAGGCACCTATTAACACTTCTGAAGATTTGCTGGGGCCCCGGCTATCCAGGTGTTTCCCAGTTGCATTGGGTGGTACTTTTGGACTTGTGTCTGAGCTGGGATTTTAAGTTCTGGGTTCATCTGGAAAGCATTGAGATTCTCTACCACTGGGGGGCCTCACTTGGTGGAGACCGCTTCACAATAGGTTTTGATATTTATTGATAAACTGGCTATCCAACGGTGCATACATGCAGCCAATCGGCTCCATTCAGCTTTTCTTTGCCGAATTGAGCCAAGAGTGCTGCCGGCTGCATCCTTGACTATGCTGGAAATTAGGATGTGCCCACAGCGGCTAAAGGTATAGCGGAGCGCAGCTGCGGCCCGCACATGCGCCATTAGATCAGCGGTCAGGTATGTCTTACCGGCAATCTGAGGGGTTTCAAACAGCGGGATGCCCGGTCTTATAGACTCCAGGGCCGCTTTTGGTCCACTTTAATCGGCAAGCCCTGAAGGCTTTTATACTCCAGGGACAGCTAATAGGTGGTTGTTCTGTAATGCAGCATGTCACCTTCCATGATTGGATAGGATTCTCTGCCCTCCTTTACCTCACACAGTCACTTTTCACACTCACTGGAGCCTGGTTGACAGTTGCATTGCCAGCCACTGGGGGAAGTACTTCCCTACTACATCATCATAGGAGTGGGTTTTACATCAAAGCCACGTCCCGCAATCTCACCGGCCTCGAGGCGTTAATCTGGCAGGCTTATTAAATAGCCTCTCGGGGATTAATTGGTGCTGGGCAGCTGGTGCACGGCCATGTGCCCGGTTTAAAGGTAACGTTTGCGACCAACCCAGCCCTGTCGCTCATAGATTACAGCGCGGGAAGGGGGGGACAGGCCTTGCGGACCAAATCTGATGACACGGCAGGCCAAATTTGGCCCGCTGGCCAGGAGGAAAGGTTATCACTTGGTTTTAGTCAAGGGATTAGGTCTCCTTTTATAGCTCTTTTATACAGACATTATTTACCACTTATCATCTTGCACCTAGACTAAATGAATATTACACAGAAAATACAATGTAAATACCTCGCTAACAAGATAAGATTAAAGCTCAACGTGCATAAAGTCCTTCCAACTTAGTCCCAAAAAATAGTGTAATAAAGCACAGAGCTGGAAGTTAGTTTTCAATATCAAAAGCGTGTTGATCCAATGCGCATATTCCACCACCATACCAATCGCACACCAAATAGAGCGTCAAAACTCTTACCAGAGCTAGATCAAATTAATCGCATTGATTCCACACTCAGGTCTCTAGATAACTGCTTGTATCCAACAGTCTTCAAGTCAAGGATTCCAAAGTTGTCCAGCTCAAAAGGCATATGTTTATAGCAAGAGCCATGCAAAGCAGCAAAGAGACATAATAGTGCAATACATCTCACCATAAAAACAATCTATTTAATAAAAATACACTCACAAGCAACAACAGTAAAAAAAACATTTGAAACATCTCAGGTACTCATCAATTCTCACCGCCGGCCTCCAGATCCAATCAGGCTTCAAGTTATAAAAGTCCAATCCTATGTAAAACCTCCAAACAATCAACGCGTTAGGTCGCCGCAGCGACTTCTGCCAGGATCGGCGGTGAGAATTGCTGAGCACCTGAGATGTTTCAAATGTTTTTTTACTGTTGTTGCTTGTGAGTGCATTTTTATTAAATAGATTGTTTTTATGGTGAGACGTATTGCACTATTATTTGTCTCTTTGCTGCTTTGCATGGCTCTTGCTATAAACATATGCCTTTTGAGCTGGACAACTTTGGAATCCTTGACTTGAAGACTGCTGGATACAAGCAGTTATCTAGAGACCTGAGTGTGGAATCAATGCGATTAATTTGATCTAGCTCTGGTAAGAGTTTTGACGCTCTATTTGGTGTGCGATTGGTTTTGTGGTGGAATATGCGCATTGGATCAACACGCTTTTGCCATTGAAAACTAACTTCCAGCTCTGTGCTTTATTACACTATTAAATGAATATTACACCTAGTGATTTTCCATTTCTTAACCAAAAATGCCACCGTTTTTACTCAAAAGACCTGTGGCTCAAAAATCTGAAGCATGAATAAAGTCCAAATATTACTTATGCAAATTAGCTCCTGGAGGACCATGGTGCTTCCCAGCTTGTGGTTGAGCTATTGTTGCTCTTGGACATTTAAACTTGACTATAAACTTTACACGAGGAGAGTTAGAGGGGCAGATGTGTAATGAATTGATTTGAAACCGATTTGATTTAAAGAGCTGTAAATAGTGTTTTTCTATTTTAGTGTTCATTTGGATTTATTTATGAAAGAGATCAGCTAGAAGTAAAATGTCCTCAATGTGAATGTAGCTTTTGTAGGAACTGCAAGAGACCAGTAAGTATAGCCGCTTTAAATTGTGATGATGAATACATTTAAAATTGGCTTTCCTGCTTTATTACCATTTGCTTTTTCTTGTTTGTCTACCTTGTCCCCTAAGACATTATCATTTTGCTTGTACAGTGGGAGGAGCAGCACCGTTCTCTAAGTTGCGAAGCATTCCAGAATTGGAAAAGGGAGAATGATGCTGAATATCAAGCACAAGGCCTTGCTGTATACCTGCAAGAAAATGGCATCAGTGAGTAGATTACCAAATCTAACCCCTAATCAAACCTATCGTCCTGCAAGAGGCCCAGTTCTTTTTATTCATCTATGTATGGGGATTTAAAGCACCTCCTTACTAAACATATAAAAATTATTTGCACACCAAATTTTTGCACCACAAAAGGTTCTTTTATTTATGGTAAAAATAAAATTCATATATACCGCACTTATTCCCCCCCCCCCCCCAAAGTTTGGGGGGCTGTCAGTGCGTCTTATAGGACGAATTTAAAAACAAAAAAGTAAACTCACATTTCCTTCACTCCCACACTGCTGGCCGTGCCGCCACAGCCAAATGAATACATTTTAGAATTTAAGTGAGTACATGATGGCCATTACCATACTTCTCCCACACTCCCCAGATGTCTTGATTGGCTGCCTCTCTCTGCAGCTCTGATACCCCGCCCCACTACTCTATATCTTTCCTTGTGAATGTGCACAGCTCTCAGCGTTCAGACACCTGGCTCCAGTCTTTGATCAGGCTGCCTGCAATCAACAGGCTGTCACCCTGCATTCCAGTGTTTGCCTCACCATGTCTCTCAACCCCATGGTCCTCCTTTATGTACAAGCCTGCCTTTGGGGTTTACAAGCTGTGCGGTCGCACAGGGCTCTGTTCTGGCTTCTCTGTAAGGAGGCACCACCAGGAGCGCTCAACAGGACCATCAAGCCTCTCATCTTCCTCTGCCTTTCTTTCTCTTCTTTATTTCTCTCTTTTTTTTTCTTTCTATATCATTCTCTCTTTCAATCGTTCCTTCTTTCTCTTCCCTTTTCCCCCAATCTTTACTTCTCTCTTTCTTTATTTCTATCTCTCTCTCTTTCTATCCCTCTCTCTTTCTATCCCTATCTGTTTCTTTATTTTTTCGTCCTTCAGCTTGACCGCTTTTTACTCTCCATGTGGTCGGCCTGAAAAAAAAAAAGTCACCATCTAATGGTGGTTTTTCCAAGTCATCCTTCAGCTTAACCGGCCACATGGAGAGTAAGAAGCGGTCAAGCTGAAGGATTCCTGAATTTTTCTCTTTCCTTTTTTCCCTCTTTGTTTGTCTTTCTCTCTCTTTATAGTTCGTTCCCACTCTTTCTATTTCTGTCTTTCTTTCTCCCTTTCTTTCTCTCTCGCGCTCTCTCTTTCTATCCCTGTCTTTTTTTTTTACTCTTGTCGTTCCTTCTTTCTTTCTTTTTCCCTCTCTCTCCTTCTCTTTCTATTTCTTTCTTTCTCCTAATGTTTTACCCTGTTCTTTCCCTCTTTCTCTTTATTTCTTTCTCTCTCACTCTTTCTATCCCTATCTTTTTCTTTCTTTTTTTCTCTGTCTTTCCTTCTCTCTTTGTTTTTTTCCCCTCTGCCTTTTTCCCCATTCCCTTATGCAGTGATCATGCAGCCTTCCCAGCCGTCACCCAAAACAGTGTGCAATATCCCTCCAAAATACAAATGCAATTTAACAATATTTGTGCAGCGACCCCCCCCAAGCCCCTCCAACACCCCCAAAATGGCTTATATCATGAGGGTGGCAGGCATCCCCACAGACACACAAACTCAATTGTACTGTAAAAAAAAATACCATTTTGTGAATACTCACCTGTAAAATGGGTATTATAAGTATGTCACACACCCCACTTCATTTACTCATTATTATTACACTTGGGTAATCTCACCGCTAGGTGGCGCACTTGCAGAGATCTCCAAAAATTCAGCAAGCCCCTCCCGGTCTATAGACACCTGGTACCTCCCATCAATTCCCCAGTGTTAAAACAGCAGTAAGACAAGGTACCAGGAATAAACAAATGTAACCCTCAACTGTAAAAAACAAAACTTCACCATATAAGGAACCAGGATACCAAAAGAGGGCGGGTGAAGTGGGGTGTGTGACATACTTATAATACCCATTTTACAGGTGAGTATTCACAAAATGGTATTATTCTAAGTATGTCACACACCCCACTTCATTTACTCATTATTATTACACTTGGGACATCCAACAGCAGTGTCCAAAAGAGGGCGGGTATCCAAACCAGGCAATAACGCAGAAAAAACTCAAACCACTGCAGCCTGCAGAACCTTACGGCCAAACACAGCATCCGCCGAGGCCCGTACGTCAACCTAGTAAAACTTGGAAAAGGTGTGAACCGAAGACCAGGTAGCGGCCTTACAAACTTGCTCAACTGAAGCCTGGTGCTGAAAAGCCCAGGACGCACCAACCGCACGAGTAGAATGCGCAGTAACACGAAAAGGGGGATCCTTCCCCTTGGCAGAATAGGACCAACAATCGCCTGGCGAATCCATTTGCTAATGGAAGACTTGGCCGGAGCCAAGCCCTTCCTAGGCCCACAAGGCACTACGAAAAGAGCATCAGTCTTACGAAAGGAAGACGTAGCACGCAAATAGCATCTAACACAACGCACCACGTCCAAGCAGTGCAACGCACTCTCCTAATCATTCCTAGGCCTAGGACACAAAGAAGGAAGAACAATGTCCTGATTAAGATGAAAAGCAGATACCACCTTAGGAAGAAAATCTGACTAGAAACGAAAGACCACTTTGTCCTGATGCTTCTCAAAATAAGGAGCCTGAATCAACAAGGCTGCCAACACCGAAACACCAGTGATGGCCACCAAAAAGACAACCTTCTGAGTCAAGTGGACAAGGCAATATCCTGCAAAAGCTCAAAAGGAGGAGCCTGTAACGCAGAGAGCACCAAATTCAAATCCCAAACTGGGAGCAAAGGCTTCCTAGGGGGCCGCAAATGCGAAACCCCCTGGAAGAAGGTCTTGACCAAAGAATGACTAGCAAAAGACTTCTGGAAAAAAATAGCCAAGGCAGAAACCTGCCCCTTCAAAGTACTCAGCTGGAGACCAGAATCCAGCCCTGAATGAAGAAAATCCAAAATCCGAGAGATAGAAAAAACCCGGCATGGCAAAGATCTAGCCTCACACCAATCAATATAAGATCTCCAGACCCTATAATAGATGGAAGAGGAAGACCTCTTCCTAGCACTAACGAGAGTCTGAATGACCGAAACCGAAAGACCCTCCTCCATCAAGATGGAGGTTTCAGCAGCCAAGCCGTTAAAGCCAGCGTTGGTAAACTGGGGTAACACAGTTGACCCTGAGTGAGCAGATCTGGCCGAAGAGGCAGATCGAACTGATCCACTGCCAGACGAACGAAGTCTGCGAACCACACCCGCCTTGGCCACCTTGGAGCCACGAGAATGGCGGGAACTCCTTCCTGAACCAGTTTTCGCAGCACCCTGCCTAGCATGGGAATCGGAGGGAACAGATACAGGAACCCCAGATCCTTCCAGCTCAAGGCCATGGCATCCGCCGCCAGAGCCAGAGGGTCCAGAGACAGCGACACGAATGTCGGAAGCTTGTGATTGTGACGAGAGGCAAACAGATCCACCTCCGGCGTCCCCCACCGAAGACACATGGACCGAAACACATGGGGATGGAGAGACCATTCCCCCCGGCGGGACGAACACCGGCTCAAGAAGTCTGCCTCCGTGTTCTCCACTCCAGGGATGTACACTGCCGAAATGCAAGGGACATACGTCTCCGCCCAAACCAGAATCAGAGACACTTCTCTGAGGGCACCCAGACTGCGAGTCCCTCCTTGGTGATTGATGTAAGCAACCGCCGTCTGATTGTCCGATCGAACCTGAACCGGCAGGCCCTGTAAATGATGCGTCAAATGAGACAGAACCAATCTGATGGCTCGCAACTCCAGAACATTGATGGGCAAGTGGGCCTCCTGAGGGTCCCACTGCCCCTGAAACTGAAGATCCTTCCAGAAGCCTCCCCATCCTGACAAGCTGGCATCCGTGGTGACAGTTTCCCAAAGCGGGGTCAGAAACGACCTGCCCTTCAAAAGATTGTCCGGAACCAACCACCACCGAAGAGACTGCCGAACTCGAGGGGACATCCGGAAAGACCGATCCAACGACCGCGGACGCCTGTCCCAAGACGCCAAAAGATGAAGCTGCAGCGTCCCCGTGTGAAACTGAGCGAAGGGAACTGCCTCGAACGAGGCCACCATCAACCCCACCAGTCTCATCCCTAGCCGGATGGACGGGTGAGGATTGGTAAGAATAAGCTGAGCCAATTCCTGAATCAGAAGAACCTTGGCCTGAGGGAGAAACACTCTGTGCTGGCAAGAGTCCAAGGACATCCCCAGAAAAGTCACCACCCTGGCCGGAACCAGAGAGGACTTGGGGTAATTGATCACCCAGCCGAACCTCTCCAACATAGACACCACCGTGCCGGTGTCCCCTTCCGCCTGACTGAAGGAAGGAGTCATAATGAGAAGATCGTCCAGGTAAGGGACAATGCGAATCCCCTGAGCCCTGAGCAGGGCCATCACCCCTGCCAACACCTTGGTGAACACTCTCGGAGCCGAGGTGAGACCGAATGGGAGAGCTACAAACTGAAAGTGCCGATCCTCCACCACAAAGCGAAGAAACCGCTGATGTGCCGGAAAGATCGGAATGTGAAGATACGCGTCCTTGATGTCCATGGACGTCATAAAGTCCCCCTGCCGAAGCGAGCCGATCGCCGACCGCAAGGTCTCCATGCGAAACTTAAGGGGACGAATAAATCTGTTGAGAAACTTCAAATCCAGAATCGGACGGAACGACCCGTCCTTCTTGGGAACGGTGAACAGATTGGAGTAATACCCCAGCCCCACCTCTGAAGGAGGGACCGGGCAAATGACCGCCAACTCCACGAGATTCTGAACCGCCGCCAGGAGCCCCTGGGCAGCCACCGGGTCTAGAGGAACCCGAGACCTGAAAAACCTTGGAGGAGGGCGGGACTCGAACTCCAACTTGTAACCGGCCGACACCACCTCCCGAATCCATCTGTCCGAGACCTCCTGGTCCCATACCCGGGAGAAGAGTCGCAACCGTCCCCCCACCCGCACGGGTGAGGGCGCCCCTTCATTGCTGAGCGGGCTTAGCAGCTGCCTTGGGCTTGGCGCCCCAGGCGTGAACGGGGCGGCCACGGCCTTTACCCCTATTCCAAACCGCACCCCTGGAAGCCGAGAAGCCCGCACTCCTGCCGGCTCTGGCCCCTCGAAAGGACGGATTGAAGGGGGCCGCCCCCCGAAAGGAACGGCGAAACTTCTTGCGCTGAGGCAGCCTACCTCCTTAGGCAACAGAATCCAGCTTTTCACCAAAAAGCCTCAAACCCAGAAAAGGAAGAGCCGTGAGCGATCTTTTAGAATTAAAGTCAGCCGTCCACTGTCTCAACCACACAGATCGGCGAATAGCCACCAACAGGGCAGAAGCCCTGCCACACATCAACATGGCATCATCCTGAGCCGCCAGGATAAACGACAGAAAGGAGTCACAACGCTTAAGCGCGAGAAACTCAGCACCCGAGGGATCAAGATCCACACATAAATCCCTGACTATGGACCTAACCGCCAAAGCCAAAAGAGCCGAAGCACAAACAGGCCTCAACCCCGAACCCGCACAGACGAAACCATGGCGGGCCAGCTAATCAATCCGGCGATCCTCGCCATCCTTCAGATAAGTAGTGTCAGGAAAATGAACAGCCGCCGTACTAGACAGCCCCAAAACCAGAGCATCCACCTCGGGCGGGACAGACCAACGTTTCAGCAAGTCCGCCGGAAAAGGATATTTCTTATCCCAGCTAGACGGCACCCCAACGAGCCGCGTAGGATGCCCCCACTGCTTAAGGACAACGTCCTCGAAATGCTGCTCACTGGGGAACTCCAGACTCTGCTTAGAGCCCCCAAAAAGCTGGCCCTTAGGCCTAGGAGCAACCTCGGGAGGATCCAAATCCAAAACCTCAAACATTTGGGTCAAAATAGAAGGCGTATCAGGGGCGGAACCATCCACCTGGTCCCCCTCAGCACCCAGCACCTGCTGGCCCTCTGAATCATCCAATTCTTCCACGAGCTCACCCTCTTCGAGGGGACGATCCGACCAATCCAGGTCCTCAACCACTTCCTCCTCCGAGTCCGGCGGAGGCGGAGATAGGTGTTTACGCTTGGCCGTAGCCTTCTGTGCGGACATGGTGGAAAACATTTTCTCGAGGTTAGCCAACCGGGCACACACCTCTGTTTGCGAATCCCCACCCGTGACCACGTCACACGGGGTCCGGAACAGGCGAGGAGGAGAGGGAAATGGCGCGGACGATGACGTACCAGGCACCGAAGTGCTGGACTGGCACTCAATGCTTCGCTGCGCACATGGAATGCAAACAATGACATCATCCCCCGGGAGCGGAGTCCCACAACCCCCACACAGCCTGGATTGTCCCGAAGGATCAGATCCGGTATCCCTGGCAGCCTCCATATGGTGAAATTATGGTATTCGCAAACCTAGGGATTTACGCAGTAAGCAACCTGGGATGCCCCCCCTTTTAATAAGTCTAGCTTAAACCGTCACTACCCGGACCACGGGGAAGGCCTAATATCCTTATGTAAATATATAGACATAGACATATATATATATATATATCCCAAATTTGCTTCCCAACTACAGGCCAGGAATGTAAGACCGGGAGAGCCCAACAGGAAGGGGTCCCGGGATCTGGAGAACACAAAAAGGGGACAACAATCATTCCAGGCACAAGCCAACATATGTAGACAGCAAACATGCGAAAATAAGTGCAAGCTATGTACAGCCATATAAGAAAATATATACATGAAAGGCACATAAGAGTACCAAAAACGTCACCCCTGGCTCCAGAGCCTGACAACATTCCACAACAGGAATGAGAGGAGGAGAGAGCAAGGGGGAGAGTCACAGCGTGGGGCTAATGATGCTCCCGCCCCACGCAAGAGGACCCGCACAAATCCCGCATAAGGAAAAGAAATGGAGGGAGGACCTACCTTGTGTGATAATGGCGGCCGCACACAGGGGAAGAGGGAAGAAAGTAACGCGTCCTCGAAGAACCGCGGGAGCCGTGGCCCCGCCCCCCCCCCTGACGCGCCGTCAATCGCGCGGGCCACGCGTCCCGAGGCCCCGCCCCCCAACCGCGCCGCTCGTCGGCCCCAGCGAGGGCCGCGCCGCATAGAGGCGGGAAAGAACCGGCGCGCACACCGCGCACACCACAGAGAGAGAGAGAGAGACGTGCTCTCTCTCTCTCTCTCTCTCACTCTCACAAAACCCCCTAGACACGAGCAGAATTATAAGGGGCGCGGACCCCAGGCAACCGCCACAACGCGTCCCCGCGGCGCCACATGCCACGCGACCCCGCTTCCAGAAACCCCCAGAGGGGGAGCAGCCAGCGCCAAGCGGAGCGCCCCCCCACACGTGAACAGTCACCCAAGGGCCAGAGCCCAAACGCACTCCCGGAACCGCAATGCACACCACACAACAGGGGAGTGGGGGGGGGGGAGGGAGTTCAACACCACAAAACCTGAATAAAGAATAAGGAGCTAAATTCCCTGACTACCTAGAGAATCGGGGCATCCCACGTCCGGATCACCACTCCGGGAATCCCGCTATGCCCCGCAATGAAGGGTCGAGCGGAGGAGCTAATCTCCTGAGCACCTAAGGTGCCAGCTACCCTTGCCCGACCTACAGCCGAGGCTGGGAGGCTGCTGCATAACATGGGGATCCATCAAACAGGGTCGGGCAGCAATAGACCATGAAAGGGGGGGGCCGGGGTGATACCCCGGCTACCTGCAAGCAGGAGACTTCTATCTTCTGTCTTGTCGCCATCTTGCAGAGACCAACACTGGGGAATTGATGGGAGGTACCAGGTGTCTATAGACCGGGAGGGGCTTGCTGAATTTTTGGAGATCTCTGCAAGTGCGCCACCTAGCGGTGAGATTACCCAAGTGTAATAATAATGAGTAAATGAAGTGGGGTGTGTGACATACTTAGAATAACCTCCTTACCTTGCCAACAGTGAAGAGCATGAATAAGCAGTCACAGAGGGCGTCTCTCTCAGCAGCACAGAACGCCTCTCCTGAGAAACCGCATGCCCATGCATACATTCTATTGAATGGAGGAGTGAGACCGCGCAGAGAGCAGAGGAAAGCCGCTCTGTACTGCTGATTAGCTGTCGGCGCTGTATCGTGGCCGGGTAAGATTTTTTTCCCCTGACTTTGGGACATTAAAAAAGCCAAGAATATCTGGCGGAACAAAATTGAGAAAATTTGATTTGTTAGTAAATAGAGCAGTCCCGGACATGCATGTTAGAGACCGCCCATTATGAATATGCAAAGCACACAGTGTGCTTACATCACATCGCTGTTGACACACCCACTGTTTCTCCTCATTTTTTTTCTCTGCACCTCCTTGATTGGACGAGAGCCTTGCGCATGCACCATAGGACTGGGAAGAGGTGAGTTTTATAGGGCCACCTGGGGGTTTTACACTGCAGGGTATCCAAATCGGGATACCCGGAGGCAAGGAACGAAACCTGGGACAGTCAAGATCCTGGGTTTTGTTCTGATTTAAAGTGTAAAAAACAATACTTTAACAAAACTTTACTCACACTCACTCCTACACCATATCACATGATGGGATAATTTCCCCAGTTTCAGCATTCGTTACATGATAACATTAAATAGAGCACATGAACTCTTTATGTGACTATATCAAACAGACAGATTATTTCCCCCAAGACCTCACACAAACAAAACAGCACTTGGTTCAGGGATGGGAGCTTCCATCTTTCTGTAGCCTAAAATGAACAGTTCCCTATGGATAATAAGACTGTGTCTTCACTGATGTAGGCGGCCATCTAGCTGTGGACAAAATTAGAGCTGCAATCGGCAGGTAAAAGTTTATGTACCTCTGAGTGCCCCACACTTGCACTAATTGCTCATCATGGTGTCTCTAAAATGCCTTGTGTGGGCGGCGCCCTATGTGATGGCACAGCTGCCCGGCCCTGGATGCCAGCACTTTTTTTCAGTGTCTGCCTTTTGGCCAAATGTACCTCAAGACCTGGTGAGTAGGTGAATAAGAAGAATGAGGCCTCCTGCAGGACTCAAAACAAAAGTAATTTTACAGTGGATGCGAAAATCTAGCTTTTTTCTATCATGGCTAAATTATTTACAGTTGATTTATGCTTCTATTTGCAGCTTGCCCACACTGTAAGTTTTCCTATGCTCTTGCTCGTGGGGGTTGTATGCACTTTATTTGTTCTCAATGTCGGCACCAGTTCTGCAGTGGATGCTACAACACGTTTCACTCCAAAAATGTAAGTAGGGCATTGGATGTCAACTTACTGTCTTTCTTTGTCAACACTGCTTTATTGTTGAATGGACACTAAAAGTTTACCTCTCTGCTACATTCCATTTGCCCATAGCAGGCATAGACTTGCCAGGTTTTTTTTCCCCTGACACGGTTTGCTACCGCTAAAAGAGGAATAGTTACTGTCATTAATTTTGTTGGGGGTCCTATGAGATGCATACTTGCCGACACCTAGGTCATTCTAAAACCTTTTATGGGCTAACTTCCCTTCTGGCACTAAAGTTGTGTTGCCCTTCAGAGGCTCGTTGCAATCTGCTGTATAGGGAGTATCTATGCCAGCTATCACTTTGACGCCTCTTTACAGCCAGGTTAGGTTTTATGTGCTTTCCCTCATCTGGTCCCTAGAATTCTCTCCCCAACCTTCGTCAACTGAACCTTTATTTTCTCCCCGGCTACAGCAGAACCGCCTTCTTTTTCTTGTAGAGCTGTGTTTTCTTGTTCTCATGGACCAGTGCCAGATGATCAAGTCATCTGCTTTCTGGGTCACTTCCAAACATTTTAAACAGAATGGTGCCCAGAACAGACCACTTGCTTTTCAAATTGCACACTATTAAACTGGACCAAAATCGGCCCTGGTGTCTAAGGGATGACAGGGCCCGGCTGATTCCCTCTCCCCGGGGCATCCAGAACTGGGAAACTCCGCTGTTCGCCGGTTTTCTTACCTGTTCAATGAGCCCGCGGTGCATGCACGACCAGCAGTGGCATCACTTGCATCGTATTCGGCTGTGCACAGCCATGCCTGGCGCAACTGAATGGCTATACGTGGCCGCACACAGCTGAAAGATGCTGCATGCCACTAGGATTCCATTCAGCTTCTCCAGCTGGTCTGGAGAAGCTGATTAACCCTTTAAATGCCAGCCACGTAAAATGTACGTGGTTGCCTCTCCGTCACTTAAGTACCAGCCACATAAATTTTACGTGCCTGACTTTCCCCACTAACAGTAAAAAAGTTAAAAAAAAAAAAAAAGTCACTTACCTGGCCCCTCTTTCGATCCGGCCGGGTCTCCTCTTCAGCCAGAGGGGCTCTGATCGCCGATTGGGGCTCCTCCGGCTGCAGGGGAGTGCCCAAAATAGGGTGCCCCCCCCCCGTTTCAGCAGCCGCCGGGATTGCTTGCAAAAAAAAATAAATTACAGTTACTCACCTCCGCGCCCGCCGGCTCCCACCGCCTCTCCTCTTCATGGGGGGGCTCTTCCGTCTTCTGGAGGGGGCATAGCAGCCCTCCTCCCTCCGCAGGTTCCGATGTCGGCCGCCATCTTGGATTCTGGCACCGCCCCTTCGAGGGCGGGGCCAATGACGTCACCGCCGGGTGTCATCGGGGCACCCGGCAGTTCAGCTGTCAGATGCCGGTGACGGCTGGTCAGAGGAGGAGGAAGGTAGGTAGGCAATCCTCCGATCGCCTGCCTCCCCCCTCCTCTGCCCAGCCGTCACCTGCATATGATCGCCGCGGGACACTGCATATGAAGATCGGAGGTGAGTAAAGGTAAAAATTTTTTTTTTTTTTTTTAAAACATATGTGAAAACTGTGTCTGTGTTTTTTTTTTTTTTTAATACTGTTAACCCTTTGTGAACTGGTAAGGGGTCCATGAGACCCCTTATACCAGTTCACAAGGCTCGGGGGTCTAGCAAGTCACCTGCGGCTAGTGGGTGACTTGCCATTAACCCCTGAGCCCCCCAAATTACCTGCCTCCCCAAAGCCCGGGGGGGGCAGAAGAGCCGTGGCCCTAGGCTATGACGGCTTGTAGCCGGCAGGGCCAGGGGCCACTAAAGATGGCCGCTGCGCCCTGTTCTACAAGCCCCCATAGCTGGTCACAGGCTGGTTACGCTGGGTAGGGGGGACCTCACGCCAATTTTTTTTTGGATTTTTAAGGGTTTTAACCCTCAAAAATCCCAAAAAAATGGGGTCCCCCTCCCTGGGAGGGGGGACCCTATGTCATTTTTTTTTTTTTAAATTAACCCTATATTACCTGTAACCCAGTAGGTATAAAAGGCTTCCAGCAGCAGCAGGAGAGCAGAAGCCTAAGTGATCAGCGTGGGACACAGGGATGGATGGGAGGTAAGTATTAAAAAAAAAAAATTAAAAAAAATATTTTTTTTGAAAAAGTGTGTCCGTGTGTTTTTTTTACTTTTAACCCTTTGTGAACTGGTAAGGGGTCCATGTGACCCCTATACCAGTTCACAAGGCTCGGGGGTCTGGCAAGTCACCTGCAACTAGCGGGTGACTTGTCATTAACCCCTGGCCACCCAAAATACCTGCCTCCCCAAAGCCCAGGGTGGGGGGGCAGAAGAGCCGTGGCCCTAGGCTATGACGGCTTGTAGCCGGCAGGGCCAGGGGCCACTAAAGCTGGCCCCTGCGCCCTGTTCTACAAGCCCCCATAGCTGGTCACTGGCCATTTTTTTTTTTTATTTTTAAGGGTTTTAACCCTTAACCCTTTCGCTGCCAGCCTACCTGGAGTTTTTGTCACCCTTGGTGCCAAACCGTTTTGCACTATTTTGCGCTCCCCATGTTCAAATGTGATTTTTGAAGGGATTTCCAGGGATTTCCCAGGGAAATGATATATTGTTTTTTTCAGCAGAGTCTGGGCTTTAACATGAAATGTCTTGTTTGTAATTTTTTAGGGGTATTCTCAATATTTTTGGGTGAAATATGTGAAAAAAAAATAAAAAAAAATACATTTTTACAATTTGTAGTTTTTTTTGTAATAAAAAATGTAAGTTTTTCAATAAAATCTTATTGCGTGTGAAATCCCAATTTCTCCCAGTTACAGCGATACCACATATGTTTAGGTAGACACCCTTTCCTGCCCAGGAGACTCCCCCAAACTGAAACAGAGCTTTAGGGGATTTTCAGATAAAATACAACTGCGATATGTGCTATGCGCACCTTGCAGTTTTTCCAGAAAAACAACCCTTTACATTTGAAATGCCCCCAACAAACTATATATTCTCTAGAAGTACACACCTCAAGCTTTCTAGGTGTACCAGGTTTGTTGATGTGGCCGCAGTTTTCTGGAAGTAATCCCTCAATGTAATCTTTGGTTGCAAAGAGTTTCCCTAAAAAAAGGATAAAAAAGCAGAATCAAAGCCACATTTTCCTAAAAAACTATGTGCAAACAAGAAAAAACAAGTTTAGTCTGAAAAAGCAACATCCCCCGAACAGAACGATACCCAACATGCATAGCTACTGTCAAGGGAAGAGTCGGCAAACACCCCAAAGTAAAGCATGTGCGTAAAAGTGATTTTACTTGAAAATTTCAGCTCTGCAGACAAAGTGCGCACCTTGCGATTTTTCAACCAAAACAACCCTTTACATTTGGAATATCCCCCATAAACCATATATTACCTGAAAGTATACATGTTAAGCTTTCTAAGCGTACCCAACTTGTTGTAGTGGGCTCATCTTTCTGGAATTAATCCCTCAAAGAATTCTTTGGTTGCGCAGGGTTTCCCTAAAAAATGTATAAAAAAGCTGAATAAAAAACACCTTTTCCTAAAATATAAATATGCAAACCAGAAAAAAACAAGCTAAGTCTGAAAGCGCAAGGTCCCCCGAACAGAACAATACCCAACATGCATAGCTACCTTTAACCATTTTAATTGCCAGCCTACTTGAGATTTTGTCACCCTCTGTTGACAGGTCATTTTTCCCCATTTTGCGCCATGTTTTGCGCCATTTTTGCTGGAATTTTCAGGAAAATTATACATATATTTTCTGCAGCAGAGTTTAGGCTTTAACAAGAAATGTCTTGTTTGTAAATTTTATTTTGTTTTTTACAATATTATTAAGTAAAAAATAAATAAATAAATAAATAAAAAAATTTTTAGAAAATTGACTCCTTTATTTCAAATAAAAAATGTATTTTATTAAGGAAAACCGTATTGCATGTGAAACCCCCATTTCTACCGATTAGAACGGTACCACATATTTATCGGTAGCCCCCCGTTCCTGCCCAGGAGACCCCCCTAACTGAAACAAGTACTTTATAACATTTACAAATAAAATACAACTACCATCCACACTACAAAGGGTTAAATCGAGAAAAAAGGGGGCGGGGCTAGCAGACCCGTTCCAGGAAGTGGGGGGGGAGGGCAATTTCTGCCCTCTCCTCGCCACCGAAGAGGCTGGGGGGGCGATCGGAGGCCCCCCCAGTGAAGAGGACACCCATCGGGAGACAGCGCGGCCTCAGGTAAGGAAATGTCATTTTTTTTTTTTTTTTTTTTTTTTACATTTAGCAGCTGCTGCTGCCGAAGCGGGGGGGGGGGGGCTATTCCGGGGGCTCTCCTGGAGCCATCCGACCCCCCACGGGGGATCGGATGGCACCAAATTAAAGGGGAGACCCGGCCGGATCCAACGAGGGGTCAGGTGAGTATTTTTGATTTATATTTTTTTTACTGTCAGGGGGGAAAGTCAAGCACGTAGATTCTACGTGCTTGGCACTTAAGTGGAGTGGAAGCGAGCACGTAGAATCTACGTGCTTGGCACTGAAAGGGTTAAAAATCCAAAAAAAAGATGGGGTCACCCTCCCTGGGAGGGGGGACCCTATGTCATTTAAAAAAAAAAAATTAACCCTATATTACCTGTAACCCAGTAGGTATAAAAGGCTTCCAGCAGCAGCAGGAGAGCAGAAGCCTAAGTGATCAGCGTGGGACACAGGGATGGATGGGAGGTAAGTATTAAAAAAAATAATAAAAAAAAAATATTTTTTTTTAATAAAGTTATTTTGAAAAAGTGTGTCCGTGTGTTTTTTTTTACTTTTAACCCTTTGTGAACTGGTAAGGGGTCCATGTGACCCCTATACCAGTTCACAAGGCTCGGGGGTCTAGCAAGTCACCTGCGGCTAGTGGGTGACTTGCCATTAACCCCCGAGACCCCCCATTACCTGCCTCCCAAAAAAACCCTTATATTCCCCCAAGAAATGGTGCCCCCCCCCCCCCCCCCCCTGTGAAGGGGGACCCCACACCAATTTTTTTTATTTAACCCTTTACTAAGTGGATAGTAGTTGTATTTTATTTGTAAATGTTATAAGTGCTCTTCTAAGTTTGGGGCACTTTATAACCTGGACAGGAACGGGGGGCTACCGATACATATGTGGTATCATTGTAATCGGGAGAAATGGGGCTTTCACGTGCAATATGGCTTTCTTTAATAAAATTAATGTTTTTGTTAAAATAAAGGAGACAATTTAAAAAATATAAATTATTTTTATTTTTTTTTACTTATTTACTTAAAAATATATAAAAAAAGTAGAAAAAATACAAACAAGACATTTCATGTTAAAGTCTAAACTCTGCCACAAAAAGAAAATATGCCATTTTCTTGGAAATTCCTGCAAAAATCACAGTTAAACATCACACAAAATGGTGAAAAATATCCTGTCAGCAGAGGGTGACAAAATCTCAAGTAGGCTGGCAGTTAAAAGGTTACAGGTACCTATGCATGTTGGGTATTGTTCTGCTCAGGGGACCTTGTGCTTTCAGATTTAGCTTGTTTTTTCTTATTTGCATATTGATATTTTAGGAAAAGGTGTTTTTTATACAATTTTTTGTGAAACCCTGTGCAACCTAAGAATTCTTCGAGATATTACTTCCAGAAAGATGAGCCCACTACAACAAGCTGGGTACGCTTAGAAAGCTTAACGTGTACTTTCAGGGAGTATATGGTTTATCGGGGATATTCCAAATGTAAAGGGTTGTTTTGGTAGAAAAAGCACAAGGTGCGTACTTTGTCTGCAGAGCTGAAATTTTGAAGTAAAATTACCATTATGCGCATGCTTTACTTTGGGGTGTTTGGCAATTCTCTCCTTGACAGAACCTAGGCATGGGGGATGTTGCTTTTTCAGATTGTCAGTTTTTTTCTGGTTTGCATATAGTTTTTTTAGGAAAATGTGGTTTTGATTCTGCTTTTTTTATTCATTTTTAGGGAAACCCTGTCTAACCAAAGAATACATTGAGGGATTACTTCCAGAAAACTGCACCTATGTCAACAAGCCTGGTACGCCTAGAAAGCCTGAGGTGTGTACTTCTAGAGAATATATAGTTTGTTGGGGGTATTTCAAATGTAAAGGGTTGTTTTTCTTGAAAAACTGCAAGGTGAGCATATTGCATAGCATAGTTGTATTTTATCTGAAAATCTTCTAAAGCATTGTTTCAGTTTGGGGGAGTCTCCTGGGCAGGAAAGGGTGTCTACCTATACATATGTGGTACCGCTGTAACCGGGAGAAATTGGGGTTTCACACAAAATAAGATTTTATTGACAAACTTAGATTTTTTATTACAAAAAAACACTACAAATTGTAAAAAATAGTTTTTATTTTATTTTTTTGCACAATTTTCACCCCAAAATATTGAGAATACACTTAGAAAATGACATAATTTCATGTTAAAGCCCAGGCTCTGCTGAAAAAAACAATATATTACTTTCCTGGGAAATCCCTGGAAATCCCTTCAAAAATCACAGTTGAACATGGGGAGCGCAAAATGGTCTGGCAACAAAGGGTGACAAAATCTCAAGGTAGGCTGGCACTTAAAGGGTTAAAGGCGAGCCTCACCTGTGCCGTAGGCTGGTGGTAAAGGTAACAGTAGACAAGCTCCCCAGAAAGACTTTGATGAGTGTCCATCTGTTTTGGCAGATTGCTGGGCAACATAGGTGATTGAAGGATCCAAGCAGATTGATGTGGCCACCTGTGCACAAGGTCATGAGGGGCCCCGAGTTCTACCATGCAGGCTCTCACATTGGTAGAAAGCTTAAGACGTTGTCTTTCCTTTTTGTTTCTTCCTGCATCCCTCTTCCTTGCAGCAGCAAGACAGTGAGAGGATGCTTAAGTGTTTTAAGAAAAGGGCTTCGAATCTGATTGTGTGGTTCCTAGAAAGGGACAAATGGAGGTTACCTTGGTAGAACACTATGCCTGATTTTGGATCTCCGCTTTAACTGCATTTTTTTCTTGACAATGTTAGGTATAGGGAAGCCCGCTTACATGTGTTAAATCCCTGGGACAATCTCCTGAGTATCATCTAAGGACCTGGGTGGCTGACCCATACAGCTTATATATACTCTTAGCTTTGTTTAAGATGGCTGAACCAGAGCACTGTACAAGCCACTTACCTTTTGTGTCACTGCTGTCTCTGCATAGATTTTACGCTTGCAATCAGGCCCCTTTTTTCTTTTGTTTCAATTACTGACTTTTTGTAGCTGTGTAATTTTGTAGCTGTGTAGATGAACCATCTGATTGTAAAACTCTGCGGAATAAAGATTATTATTTTTATTAATGAACCGAGCTGGGGCTAAAATAAATGTTTAGTGCCCGGTGTTTAGCACTTAATATTTGCACCTAGTGGTGATTAACTTTTCCCTTGTGCTATTGATTGGGGCCTGACAATCCAGGTGGGGGTGTATTTCTGTGTGTTTTTCTGTATATGTATGATCAATAGAACATAATAACCAGTTATTTCCCCCCCCCCTTCCTATACTACAGAAGTGCACTGTACCAACTTGCACAGTGAGGGTGGCTCTCCATGCCCATCATCCCAGAGATTGCTTATTTTATCTGCGAGATTGGGAGGTGCCTCGTCTACAGAGACTTCTTACAGTAAGTGAAGGTCTTACTTTTGTTCTTAAAGTGGTAATAAAGTTATAGCTATCTCTGCAAAGAGAGCAAGCCAACAGCTATTTTATGTTAAACTGGTGTTGGTCTACTCTGTGCAGTGTGTATGTGTGAGAGGGAGTTCCTGATTACCACATCCTTTATCCCTGCTTCTCCAGTGAAATGGGGCCTTGTGATTGGATGGCGGTAGCCACGTGGTACTCTGCTGGCAGCTGCAAGGCTGAGGATAGAGGGAAGGATATCTCGGTGGGCTGGGGGGGTTAATGGATGGGTCAGAGACCAGAAATTGAGATGCCCCCCGCACTGCACATATGGCGGACCAACACCCATTTGATGTAAAATGCATTAATCCTCCTGTAAAATAAATTTTGTCTTTTTTCTAAATAGTTTATTTCTGTTTTATACTATTCTGAAACTGAAATTCACCCATATTTGTTAAAGAAAAACTCTTTGTTAAATGTATTCTGCCAGCCAGAGGCACAATGTAGTTTTTTGTAACTTCAGAAACATGAAGCTTTTGTCGTGTGTACAGTTCTGCTAATAAACCTCAATTAGCCACTGCTCTACTACTAACCCCCCCAACACTTTGCCTCCTTTCATGGAACTTCTAAAATACCTGGGACCTCCCACACATTACCCAGTAATCGTCTCTGCAGGACGGTGAGCAAGTCAGAAGATGGCTAGTTTAAACCCCTATGCCTCCCAGCCTTGGCTGTAGGTCCGGGCGAGGGTAAGCTACACCTCTGCAGGTGTAATTATGGTAGCCATGCTCCTCCGTGAGACCCCATATTAGAGGGGTAGGCGGTTTCCAGGTTTGGTCATCCTGGTTCGGGATGCCCTGTCCCTGTTATCCCTTCACTACCCTGTAGCATGGGATCCCCCTCTTTCCGTGTCTCCCTGTTCCCCCCTTGTTACCTATATATGTGTGTGTGTTTTTTTTGATAGTATGCCATAGCTGTTTTCGTTGGCTGCATGTCGGGTGCCATAGCGGCGGGGAGAGCTTCTCCCCCTCATGTCTGCTAGGGCAGGGGGCGGGGCCAGGCGCGGCGCGCGATCCGCGCTGGCCTGCCCTTCTCCCTCTTGTCCTCTGCGGCTGTGGTCGGACGCCATTCCTCGGGCTCTGAGTGCCCTGCGGGGCTATATATATATTTGCCTTGCATGTTTTGTGCCCCATTTTTGTGCGGTTTTTATATATTTTTTATATTTTATATATGTTTTTATATATTTGGACATGTTTTTTATTATAGTAGTTTTGTATGTATGGCTTTTGTTTGACATGTGCCTTTCTTGTGGGGTCCCTTCTTTTTTTCCAATATGTTTTTATTGGATTTTAGTAAGTTGTACAAAGCAATAGACAGAGACAAGAGCTTAGAGGATCGCAGGGCGAAGGTGACACAACAACCAAATACAAAACAGTACAAGCTTATTCGGCCTGGGTGGTTCAGATCGTACCACTTTCCTCTACTCGGGATACCAACTAGGTTCGGTCATTTAAGGTCTGTAATCGGCACCCGACACCTTCCTTCCGCTTCACCTTGGATCATCGCCCTGGGGTGTGACCCTCCCCCTTCCTGTGGGCCCGACCCCAATCGGCCTTCTCCCGCCTGTAACAGCTGTGTCAAATCACCCCAGCAATCCGAAGAGATGGGTAAGAAAGAGGAACAGGAAAAACGAGTAGGAAAAAGAGGAAAGAGAGAGAGAGAAAGACAAAGAACCCCTAGGCCCGCCTCACCCCACCGGACCACACCACACAAATAATGCTGTCGGTCAAGAGTCAAACCCCCCCACCCCCCCCACCCCCGCCCGGCACTACCCACGTTCCAAGAGCGCCTGAAAGTCAAGTGTGACCCGAGAGACTTCCCAGAGAGTCCATGTCCTAAGGAACCTCCGAGTTCCCTCCTCAATCCTTTCCAGGGTCAGCTCCTCCATCCTCTTGATGTTCTCCACCTCCCCGTATCATTCCAGCAGGGAAGGGGCAACACTGGTACGCCAGTGCCTCGGGATCACCGACCTGGCCGCAGTAAGCAAGTGCCTCAACAACCCCTTCTTGCTCACTGACACCGACCCTGGGATCATCGATAAGAGAGCAACCTGCAGTGTGTGTGGGACATTTTCAAGTGTCGAGTGCTCATAGATTCCGAACACGCTCTCCCAAAAGGTCCTCCCCACCGGGCATTCCCACCATATATGTAACATAGTCCCCTGGGCCCCTCCGCACCTCCAACAATCTCCAGATTCCGTTCCCCCAAATTTCACAAGATCTGATGGGCATCTGTACCATCTAGCTAAGATTTTGTAATTCCTTTCCTGGGCCCTACATGCCATGGACAACTGGTGGGTAAGCGCAAAGGACTTCTCCCAGTCTTCCATTTCACATGATTGTCCCAACTCCTCCTCCCACTTCCTGCAGAACTGGGGCGGTTCCCGTCCCTCCCCCCCGCCCTGAAGAATCTTGTATAAAGTAGAAATCACATGCTTAGGGGGCGTTGGGTCCCTCAAAAGCCTCTTCAAGGGCGTGAGGGGGCAAGACAGGCTCGAGGCTGGCGCAAGGGTCCTGACGAAGGCAGCCAGTTGGGTGTGCGCAAGACAGGAGATATTCCCATGCCCGCCTCCAGCCCGTAAGTCAGAAAGAGAGGGCACGCCCGCCCCTGACACCACGTCTCCCAGTCTAGTGTCTTGGGATGCTTCCCAGAGGAGAAATGTCCTAGAGTTCATCCCTGGAGGGAAGGCTGGGTTGTCAAATAGCGGGGTGCGGGGTCCAGGTCTAAGTGACAGTTCCCCACGTCTCAAGAACCTATCCCATATTGTCAGCAAAGGGCCCACTAGGTAAGGCAGCTCCCATTTCCTGGGTCGACCTGAGGGGTCAACCCAAGGCAGGCCCAACAGTCCAAGGGGGGAGGTGTCCCCCTCAATGCGGACCCAACACTTATCTTCTTTATGGTGAAACCAGTCGGAGAGACGCATCAGCACTGAAGCGACGTGGTAAGTCCGGAGGTCCGGGACCCCCAGTCCCCCCCTGTGCTTAGGCCTATAGAGTGTAGCCCTCCGTATTCTAGGTCTTCTGTTGCCCCAGATGAATTTAAAGAAAGCCCCTTGAAGCAGCTTAAAGAAACCACGTTCCGGGGCCAGTGGGACTGCTTGAAATATGTAGAGAAACCGGGGCAAAATGTCCATTTTAAGGATATTTATACGTCCCAGCCAGGTATAGTGCTTTCTACCATATAAACTAAGGTTGGTGAGCGTGGACTGAAGGAGCGGAGCGTAGTTGAGTTTATATAATTTCCCCAAGTCCGAGGGTAGCTGGATACCCAGGTACCTTATGGCCCCCCCCCCCTGCCACTTGAAGGGAAAGTTCGCCTGTAAGAGCTGCTGAGTCCGCGTGTCAAGTGAGACATTTAAGATCTCCGTTTTAGATAAGTTCACCTTAAAGTTGCTAAGCTCGCTAAATCGCTTGAACTCCGCCAAAATAGAGGGCATAGATATGTGTGGTAAGGTTATGTACATGAGCAGATCGTCAGCAAAAAGAGAGAGCTTATGCTCCCTCCCCCCGCAGGCGATCCCCCCTGCTTATGCTCCCTCCCCCCGCAGGCGATCCCCCCTGATAGACGGGTTAGCTCTCAGGGCGTTGGCAAGATGTTCCATCACCAATACATAAAGTAGTGGAGACAAGGGGCATCCCTGACGAGTACCATTTCGAATATCAAAGGGGCCAGACAGGGAGCCATTTACCTTTACCTTCGCGGTTGGGTCCTGGTATAGAGCCATGATTCTAGATAGCATGACCGGACCCAATCCTACTTGGGCCAGTGTGGCTCTCAGGAACCCCCAATGCACCCTGTCGAACGCCTTTTCCGCATCTGGCCTGCGACTGTGCGTAATGCATCAGGGTGATTGTCTTGATGGTGTTATCTCTTGCCTCCCTTCCCGAGACAAACCCCACTTGATCAAGGTTGATCAATGAAGGGAGCAGCGGCTGCATTCTGAGCGCGACAATTTTGGCATATATTTTCATGTCCACATTAATCAATGATATTGGTCTGTAACTGCCCGGTAGAGTACTATCCTTGCCGGGTTTTGGAATGACCACAATGTGCGCCTCCAAGGCCTGTCTCGGGAAGGAGCAGCAGTTGGAGATCGAGTTAAACACCTTGACCAAAAAGGGGGCGATCTCAGTCCCCAGCGCTTTGTAAAATCTGGGGGTAAACCCATCTAGTTTGAATGCATCCTCCAACAGTTCACTATCTTCTGGGGGTATAGTTGGGAGGGCCGTTTCCCTTACATAGTCTACGATCGGAACGCTCTCCACCTGACGCGGCCCCAGAGCGGGGGTGCTCTCAATGTTGTAAAGCCTAGAATAAAAGGTCTGGAACTCGCTCGCTATCTGGGGCGTCTTATGGACCTCCAATCCCCCCACTCCCCTGATGGTTGGGATGAACGTACAACCCTGTCTCGGGTGAAGAGACTGGGCCAGCATCCTGCTACATTTATTGTAGTGCTCGTAGATACGGGCCCTATATCTATCCTGGTACTTGAGGAAACACTGATCGTACAAGCCCTTCAAGTTCTGCCTGGCGTCCAGTAGCTCTCTCAAGGCTGAGTGGGTGGAAGATGTTTTATGTGCCTCTTCTAGCTCCCTGACACGCTCCAGCGCAGCCCCGATCTGTTTTGCCCGCTCTCTCTTGAGCCTGGACCCGTGCTTGATAAAGACCCCCCGCAACACATTTAAGTGCTTCCCACTGCAATGGAAGTGGAGTTGGGTCATTCACATGATCAGAATGGAAGTTGGCTATAGAGGTTTTTATTTCTGCTAGGCAAACGGCGTATTTTAGCTAATTATCGTTCAGATGCCAATTATATTGCCTAGGGGCCACTTCCGGGATCGGGAGGCTCAAGAAGACAGGGGCATGATCCCACCAGAGTATCTGTCCGATAGAGGTATCAGGGTCACGCGCAAGTGCGTGATGGCTGAGGAAGATGTAATTGTGGGGGTGGGAAAAGAACGTATAATCCCTTGCCCCCCCCCCCCGTGTTGGATTCTCCAGGTGTCAACAACCTGGAGGGCGCGGAGGGCCCTACGGAAACTATTCAACCTAGGGAGGGGAACCGCTGACTTACCCTGGGAGGAATCAAGCCTCGGATCTAATACTAGGTTAAGATCCCCCCCCAGCACTATAGTGCCTTCCGCAAACTCCTCCAACAAACGCAACATCCCAAGGCCCGCCTCCACCTGGTCCTAGGTTTCTAATTTCCGGAATTTTCCCCTGGCAGAAATGGGTCTCTTGCAACATGATGATATCTACCATTTCCTTATGGAATCCATACAGTACCTTCGTCCTCTTCTCAGGAACATTCAACCCCTTGGCGTTGAAGGTGCATAGTTTAAGACCAGCCATGCTAGCTTATTGGCTGAAGTTAGACTCGGGAGTGGGTACGCCAGAACAATGAGGGGAGCTCAGAAATCTGAGAGGGCAATGCGCAGGGCCCGGGCAAAGGACCGAACCCCAGGAAAGAGCGAAGTAAAAAGAAAAGGGAATGGAGAATAGAGAGGGAAATTAGAGACCCCAAGTGGGTGCAAGAACAGAGAGAAGTTGTAGAAGATAGATAAAGAAACCTAATGAGCCCTTCCTTTACAGAGGAGGGCAACTAAGAGTACTAAGGACAATGTCCTCGAACACCTTGCGCCACCCAACGGTCAAGGTCCAACAGGACAGCGCGGTACAGTTATTGGGGGAAGTGACTTTGCTACTCAGGAGCTAGCCCCTACTCATTCAAGGCTGCTAACCAGGCTTCCCTCCACCACACCCTCCCGGGAAGCAAGGGCCCTCAGTAATCCCCGGAAGGAACCAACCGCAGCCCCCCCCTCCGGCACCCGTAGAACACACCCCAACCATTCCCAAACAAACACTTATTGCAACAGGTAACCTCAGGCCCCCAACGCGGAGGGACCCGCCAGAAGTCCTGACTCCCTCAGCTCCGAGGAACATCCCCCCTCCCGATGAACCAACAAAAACAAGGCGATCCCCGCTCCCCCAACAGGCCCGGCCAGTGGGCCACCCCCCCCCCCCCCGCACCCACCACGACACACAGGCCCGGGGGACGAGCGCGCCCACGTAACCCCCGACCCCAGACCCAACTCAAAAGTCCGGAGTCCTCTAGTCAGTGCATTACTAAAGAGTCACACAAAAATATAATAGAAACATAGAAGGTTGACGGCAGAAGGAGACCATACGGTCCATCTAGTCTGCCCTTATGTGTATACTGTATGTACTCTTTATCTTAGTATAGATGTGTGCTTATCCCAGGCATGTTTAAATTCAGTGACAGTTGATTTTTCAACTACCTCTGCTGGAAGTTTGTTCCAAGCATCTACCACTCTTTCTGTAAAATAATATTTTCTAACATTGCTCCCGATCTCCCCCCCCCCCCCCCCCCCCGACTAGCTTCAGGTTGTGCCCCCTTGTTCTGTCATTAAGCTTCTTCTTAAAAACACTTCCCTCCTGAACCTTATTCAATCCTTTTACATATTTAAAGGTCTCAATCATGTCCCCCCTCTCCCTTCTTTCCTCCAGACTGTACAAATTAAGTTCTTTAAGTCTCTCCTGATAAGTTTTAAGTTTAAGTCCTTCCACCATTTTCGTTGCCCGCCTTTGGACACGTTCTATTTGAATAATGTCTTTTTGCAGGTAAGGTCTCCAGAACTGCACACAGTATTCTAGCTGTGGCCTCACCAATAGTCAATAGGCAATAGTTCTTGCCAAGTGATCCAAAGGGGTACAGGGATCGGGGGGAGGGGGGGGGCAGCGGGGAAATCAGGCTGCAATCGCCAGGGGGGGAAGGGCAGAGAGAGAACGAAGTGGAAAGTCCTAAGGGTCCATGACCCCTCTAGGGGCACCTCCCCTCCTAGGAGGCCATCCGGGGTCTCCTAGGAGCTCTCTGCGGGAGAGGAGGCGGGGGGTCAAACGCCAGCCAATCCGGGACCGGGAAAGGGTCTAGTCCCAGGAACTCAAACAATCCCGGCAGGTCCGCCTTGCTTCTGAGGCTAAACGTGGAGTTGTCCCTGCGCGCTATAAGATGGAATGGGTGACCCCATTTATAGGAGCCCCCGATTTCCCATATCTTGTTGAGGAGTGGACGAAGCACCCGTCTCATCTGTAGGGTGCGATGCGACACATCCGGCAGAATCGTGATTTGCACGCCCTTCCATTCGAACCCCTTCCTCTATCCCAAGCCAGGCGTAGAATGTCCTCCTTGACGATAAAAAAGTGGATTCTACATAGGACATCCCTGGGAGCCTGAGGGTCACCGGCCGGGCGACCAGCGACCCTGTGAATTCTATCGATGATCAGCTCAGCGTCTGGTGGTCTCCCCAGCAGGTAGTTGAACATTTCTGTTGCCAATGGCCGAAGAGCCTCTGATCTGACCGATTCCGGAATACCGCGGATCTTCAGGTTGTTACGCCTGTTTCTATTCTCCTGGTCATCTGTTTGGAGCCGGAGGTCCACTAGCTGTTGACGTTGTAGCTCTTGATTTCTTTCCAGGGTCGCCAGTCGAGCCTCGTGATCTGTGTGGGAGTCTTCGAGCGACGCGACTTTAGTGTCTAAGGCTGAAGATTTTTGTTGCAGATCCTCGATTTCCCTGCGTAAGGCATGTTCGATTCTAGTCGCTACCGCCTCTAGGTCCGCTCTGAGCTCAGCTTTGGTCGGAAGGCATTGCAAGATGGCTCAGATACTGGGATCAGCAAGCGGCTGCGGGAACAGCTGTCTGGCCGGAGCCTGGGTCGAGGGCATCCCGAGTGGAGGATCATGCATGCCCGCATCAGCCGGGCACAAGCTGGAGCGATTCAATCCTTCCGCGCCACGTGCGGACCTCTGGTCTGGGGATGAGCTGCATGGCATATTGATGCTGGAGCCGGGCGACCACTCTTGAATCATGGCTTCCGAGGATGCTTGAGCTGGTGCGCGCGGGAGCTCGGGGCTCTCTGGGATCGGATGGATGTCTGCCCATATGGTCTCCCTGCCGCTGACTGGGTTATCTCCCCATGTGGGGGTCAGGTGGCTGGACTGGGACGGGGATGGCCCCTCGGAGAGCGACAGGTCATGTGATGTGGGTGACTGTATTGTGGGGCAGACGTTTATTCCCTCCTCTGTGACAACTGTCACCCAGGCAGCCCTCGTCAGCGCAGTGGGCAGAGAAAGACTGCTGTGCCTGGAACAATGGCATGTGGGGGACATCCGCAGCCTTCATAGACAGCTGCTCTCTGGGAGTGACGCGCCGCTCCCCCGTTGCCCGCCCCGGACCTCCGCCGCCGACAGCAGCTGATTCCCCCGGCGGGGCCGAGGCAGGCTCGGGTCTTCTCGGCGCCTCTGACGCTGGCCCCCGCTGCTCCTCGCGACGACTCCTCCCCGCCTCAGCGGCAGACCCGCTCCCCGGCGCCAGCAGCTCCTCGCTGCTGCAGGACATGGACGCGCCGTCAGCTCCGCTCGCGGCTCCCGGCCCCAAGGTAAGAGGCGTACCTGCAATGCCCTGAGGCGCCGCAGCCATCGACTCCTCGCATCGCTCCTCCTGGCTCATCTCCCCTCCGCGGGGCCCGACAGGCGCCATCTTGACGGCCAGGGCCTTCTGCCCCGCTGGCTCCCGGGGACAGAAAAAGGCGCCAGGGTCTCTCTTGGGGGTCTTCCTGACCGATCCCCCTGCTCTTCTTTCCAATCCCCATTCTGCCCGGTAAGGGTAAGTCGGGAAGCCAAAATCAGCTGTTAGATCAAGGGCCACAGCAGAGCTCGCAATTCTGCCTCCTCACTCCTTCATGGCCAAGCCACGCCCCCCTGGGGTCCCTTCTTATTGTGTCTTTCAGGAGGACTCCCTATCCGCATAAAAAAGGGGGTTCTCCCGGTCGTAGGGTCCCTTGGATAAATTGGGGTCTTACAAATCCTCCCACTCGGGACTTAAAGGGGCATCCTGGGTAGCTAAATTAGCGTAATTCCCTCTGGTCCTTGCGACTACCATTAAAATCACCATATGGAGGCTTCCCAGGATACCGGGCTCGGGCTCCCTTCGGGGCAATGCTGGCTGTGTGTGGGTTGTGGGGTATCCCTTGCGGGGGATGATGTACTGGTTTGCATACCATGTGCTCAGCAGGCCATAACGCGGCAGTCGGGGTCCCAGGCGCCTGGGTCCATGCCGCCGGTCTCATCACCTACTCCACCCCGCCTGATCCGTACCCCAAGTGACACTGTCATTAGCGGGGAGTCGCAATCTGATGTATGTGCTAGATTGGCCAACATCGAGAAATTTTATAGATTTATAGCTCTGCGGCCAGAAAGGCCCCGGCTAAGAGAAAACATTTGTCACCGGCCGCGCCGGTTCTGGGTTTGAGGATTATGATTCCCTTGACTGGTCTGATTATTCCCCACTTGAGGAGGGGGAATTGTTTTCTGAATCTGATGGCAGTTTTTGGAAGCTGATGCTGGGCAGGAGCATGGGGATACCGTGGATACCCCCAGGATTCTGGCCCATTTATTTGAGGTGCTGGCTATTTCTCCTCCGGCGGAGTCCCCTCCACAGAAGGGGGAATTTTTTGGGACCTCTAAGCCTAGATTGGAGTTCCCAAATCAGAAGCATTTCCATAATCTGATTCTTAAAGAATGGGAAAGGCCTAGCCTAGGCCATTCCTCAGGGATGGGATAGGAAGTATCCCTTTCCGGTGGACGCGGTGAAGCGCTGGTCGTTCCCTCCCAAAGTCGATGCGCCCGTTCTGGGATTGTCCAACACATTTGTTGTGCACTCTCCGGATGCCATCACGCTAAAGGATGGTGAGGACCGACGTATTGATCAAATTGCATGTCATGCCTTTGCCAGCGTGGGTTTGCCTTGCGGCCTTTGTGTGCTTCAGCGCTCACGGCTGTGGCTACCAGGTCTGTGATTAGGGGCCTTTTGAGTGGTTCCCAGCTTAGCCCAGCCAGTGATGAATTTGCAGCACTTACGCGGTGTGAATTGTTCATGACCTTTGTCTTATCTGCCTTGGATGACACAATATGTATGTGTAGCAGAACCTCGGCGTTGCTGTTGGCTATTCGCCGATCGGTCTGGTTGCGCCAGTGGGCGGCTGACATTGTGGCTACGAAGTCACTTACAGGGCTACCCTTCCTGGGTATGTGGCTGTTTGGAGATAAATTGGATTCGGTAGCGAAAGGAGGAAGGCTACCACAACGCAAGAAGCAGTGTCGCTCCTTTCGGTGGGCAGGCTCCTTTAATCCTTCCTTTCGTCGTGCCAGAGCAGGCAGAGGTGCTGCCTACTCTACCTTCAGAGGTGACTCCTGGGGCAGAGGACGTGCCCGTCCTGGTCCTGCCTGGGGTTCCAATCCCAAGGCCGCTGCCAAGCCAGCTCAGCAATGAGGGGGCGCCATCACCCTTGCGGGTGGGGGGACGGCTGCGGCACTTCATCCAGGTCTGGGCCCGGGAGGTCACAGACAAATGGATCTTGGAAGTGGTCTCTTCCGGGTACAAACTGAAGTTCGAGTACCGGTCTCCTCCCAGGTTCCTCAGGTCTCGGGTTCCCTCGGACCCCTGGGCTGCACAGGGGCTCCTGTGGGCAGTGCAGAATCTTCTGGATATGGAAGTCATATGTCCGGTGCCTTTCTCAGAGAGAGGCCTGGGCTATTACTCCAACCTTTTCACTGTTCCCAAAAAGGATGGCTCCATAAGACCCATTCTGGATTTGAAGCTTCTCAACAGGTTCATCAGAACCAAGAAGTTCCACATGGAGACCTTGCGCTCAGCCATCAACTCCCTTCCTCAGGGGGATTTCATGATGTCCATAGACATCAAGGATGCTTACCTTCATGTACCAATTTTCCCAGGACACCAGAGATTTTCAGGTTTGCGGTGGGAGATCAGCATTTTCAGTTTGTGGCTCTTCCGTTCGGGCTGACCTCGGCACCAAGGGTGTTCACCAAGGTGCTGGCGGGTTTAATGGCCCTTCTCAGAGCCCAGGGTGTTCACATTGTGCTGTATCTGGACGACCTTCTCATTACGGCATCCTCTCTCAGACAGGCGGAGCTAGACACCAGGACGGTGGTGACAACGCTGGAGAGGTTTGGCTGGGTGATCAACCACCCCAAGTCTTCTCTTTCCCCGTCAAGGGAGATTTCATTTCTGAGCATGAATCTGGATACCATTCAGACCAGGGTGTTCTTGCCTCTGTCGAAGGTGCAGATGATTCAGGACCTGATCCGTATTCTTCTTTCCAATCCGCGCCCGTCTATCCGGCTAGGGATGAGGCTGGTGGGGTTGATGGTGGCTTCCTTCAAGGCAGTTACCTTTGCTCAGTTTCACATGCGGTTGCTCCAGCTCCATCTACTGTTGGCTTGGGACAGATGTCCGCTGTCATTGGATCATTCCGGATGTCTCCCCTGGTTCAGCAGTCTCTTCAGTGGTGGCTGGAACCAAGAAATCTTCTGAGGGGCAGGTCTTTTCTGACCCCTTGTTGGGAGACGGTCACCACGCCGGCCTGTCAGGCGGGGGGGGGGGGTTCTGGAAGGAACATCAGTTCCAGGGGCTGTGGGGTCCTCGGGAGGCTCACACCCCCATCAATGTCTTGGAGCTGAGAGCTATTCGGTTGGTGCTGTTGCGCTTAACGCATCACCTCCAGGGTTTACCGGTTCAGGTTCGATCAAACAATCGGACTGCGGTCGCTTACATCAATCACCAAGGAGGGACTCGCAGCAGGAGTGCCTTCAGGGAAGTTTCTCTGATTCTTGCATGGGCGGACAGCAATGTCCCATGCATCTCAGCAGTGTACATTCCGGGAGTGGAAAACATTGAGGCGGACTCCCTGAGCAGGGGATCCTCTCGCCGAGGGGAATGGTCTCTCGACCACAAGGTATTCCGGTCCCTTTGTCACAAGTGGGGGATTCCGGAGGTGGATCTCTTTGCCTCACGTCACAATCACAAGCTTCCTGCATTTGTGTCTCTGTCTCAGGATCCTCTGGCCCTGGCAGCGGACGCCATGTCTCTTGCCTGGAGGGATCTGGGGTTCCTGTACCTGTTTCCCCCCTTCTCCATGGTAGGCAAGGTGGTGCACAAGCTGTCCCAAGAGTGTGCGCCAGCAATTCTGGTGGCCCCAAGGTGGCCAAGACAGTTTTGGTTCGCAGACATCGTACGGCTGGTGGTAGATCAGTACAGATTGCCTCTGTTTCCGGATCTGATCAATCAAGGTCAACTTCGTTACCCCAATTTACAAATGCTGACTTTGATGGCGTGGCTGCTGAAACCTCCATTTTAAAGGAAGAAGGTTTGTCTGATGCTGTGATTCAGACACTTGTCAGGGCTAGGAAGAGATCTTCCTCTAACATCTACTACAGGACTTGGAGGTCCTATATTGATTGGTGTGAGGCTAGGGCCTTGCCTTGCAGGGTATTTTCGATTCCTAGGATTATGGATTTTCTTCAACACGGTCTGGACTTGGGGTTCCAGCTTAGTACCTTGAAAGGGCAGGTCTCTGCCCTGGCGGTCTTCTTTCAAAGGTCCTTTGCTCCTCATCCTTTTGGTTAAAACTTTTTTCCAGGGGGTCACTCATGTGCGGCCCCCTCGAAAGCCTTTGTTGCCTGTTTGGGATTTGAATTTGGTTCTGTCGGCCCTCCAGGGGCCTCCCTTTGAGCCGGTGCAGGATGTTGCACTTTCTATGCTCACTCAAAAGGTTGCCTTTCTGGTGGCTATTACCTCTGTTAGACGTGTCTCTGAGTTGGCGGCTCTGTCGATTCAGGCTCCTTACTTTGAAAGACACCAGGACAAGGTGGTCTTTCGCTTTAAGCCAGATTTCCTTCCTAAGGTGGTTTCTGCCTTCCATCTCAATCAGGATGTGGTTCTCCCTTCCTTGTGTCCTAAGCCTAGCAATGACAAGGAGAGGGTTCTGCACTCTTTGGATGTGATTCGTTGTGTGAAGTACTATTTGGTGGCTACTTCTCCCTTTCGTGAGACGGACGCCTTGTTCATGGTGCCCTCCGGGCCCAGGAAGGGTTTTGCGCCCGCCAAGTCTACCATTAGTAAATGGATACATCAGGCCATTGCTGGGGCCTATACTGCCAAGGGGAAGTTTCCTCCTTTTCAGATCACTGCTCATTCTACTCGTGCTGTTGGGGCTACCTGGTCTTCTGTTCATACTTTTTCCAAGTTTTATAAGGTTGATGTGCGGGCCTCAGCGGATGCTGTTTTTGGCCGCAAGGTTCTTCCTGGTCCCCTTGCTGCTTTACTATACTGGGTAATGTGTGGGAGGTCCCAGGTATTTATGGACTGAGAGGGGCTCCTTTTTTTCCTCTGCAGAAGTTCGCTCACTACTGGTTATAACCCATATGTCATGAATATTGGAAGCGGGGTGTGTAAAATCTGCTCGGCTCTCAGGATCTTCACAAAGATCTTGGCGGAAGCCATGAGGGTGCTGAGACTCCAGGGAATCTCCATTATTCTAAGTATACAGCACGTCCTGTTCCAGAATAATCCTTTCTCCTGGGTAATACATCCACAAGATGGCACTGGACTGCAGAGACAGAAAAGTGGCTCCTCCCACAAATTCCCCAGATCTTCTCTGCAGTCTGGGCTGCGATGACTAGAAGATGGCTCTTTCTACTCGCAGGTGAGCGGGGCTTATTAGCCTGCTGCCCTGTAGGACTGTTCCCACCCGTTCCTTTTCACTGCCTCTCAGCTTAGGCTGCGCTGGTCGGGTGAAGGTAGGCAGCACCGATGTCAGGTGCTAAGGAGCGCTGCTCCAACCGCAGTCCCTCACCAAAGGGTAGGCGGCCCCTCGCCCCATGTCCCCTCAGTTAGGCTCCTATTAGCTGGCCGCTGCTTCCCCTTCGCTCTCCCTGGGTTGATCCCGGGGGGGGGGGGTGTATGTATTTTACTATGTATTGTACTATGTATGTGATCCCGCTTTGCCTTTTTTATTATTGCCGCCGCGCGCTTGTACATCGCTCCGCGAACGGCGGTGACATCGCCTCAGGCGCTGTTGCACCGTCAGTGGTGGACCTGGTCACGTGGGCGCTTTTCGCGCTCTTCGGGGCCCCTCGAGGTATATGCGGGCACCATTTTGGGTCTTCTGTCCTGCGTGTATGGCGTCTCCCTATCGCGGTCCGTAAGTGCCCCTGCGGGCTGTTTTGTATTGCGGTTATGCTTATCTTTGCTTATGTCTTTCAGGCGGGTCGAACTTTTTGTGGTTTCTCCCGGTCCTATCCCCTCTATTTAGCATATATTGGAGGGCTATTGTGATTTTTGTCTCCCACTTCACTAGCGGGCTATTGGGGCATCCCGGTTAGCTTATTAGCGTCAATCCCAATTGGCCTGTTGTGCCACAATAATCACCATATGGAGGCTTCTCAGGATACTGTGCTTGGGGTTCCTTCGGGACAATCCTGGCTGTGTATGGCGTGTGGGGTATCCCCTATAAGTGATGATGTCAGGGTGTGTGTACCCTGCCCCCAGCAGACGCTTGTGCTGCAGTCTGGGTTACCCGTGGCTGGGCCTGCACCCCCTCTGGCTTCGCCCAACCCC
Source organism: Gastrophryne carolinensis (assembly GCA_027917425.1). Classification (NCBI taxonomy): domain Eukaryota; kingdom Metazoa; phylum Chordata; class Amphibia; order Anura; family Microhylidae; genus Gastrophryne; species Gastrophryne carolinensis. The sequence continues at coordinate 419,934,844 of CM051234.1, read as the reverse complement.
CCACGCTTACATCTGAGTCCTAGTGAGGTGCATACCAGTGGGGAGTCTCAACCTGATTTGGCTGCTCGGGTGGCCAGCATTGAAAGGCATATTGCTGGATCTGGCCCGCGTAAGGCTTCTGCTAAGCGGCGGCATTTGTCACCCGGTGTTACTCTCTTTCCTATGGAGGCTGAGGAGTTTTTTTACATTACCGGTTATACCCCCCTGGAAGAGGGGGAGTTATTTTCTGATTCAGAATCATCTGAGGGACAGCCTAAGGTTTATGCCGAGTCTGGGTCTGACCCATGGGCTTCAGATGATACTGATAGGCTTTTAGCTCACATTTTTGAAGTACTCTGCATCTCTCCTCCTGCCGTGGCTCCGCAGCAGCAGGGGGAGCTATTTCATACTGTTAAACCACGGTTGGAGTTTCCTGAACAAACTCACTTTAACCCTTTAAATGCCAGCCACGTAAAATTTACGTGGTTGCCTCTCCGTCACTTAAGTGCCAGCCACGTAAAATTTACGTGCCTGGCATTTACCCCTGCTAACGGGCAAAAAAAAAACTCGCCTGACCCCTCGTTGGATCCGGCCGGGTCTCCTCTTTAATTTGGTGCCATCCGATCCCCCGTGGGGGGTCGGATGGCTCCAGGAGAGCCCCCGGAATAGCCCCCCCCCCGCTTCTGCAGCAGCAGCTGCTAACTGTAAAAAAAAAAAAATGACATTCACTTACCTGCGTGTGCGCTGGCTCCTGCTGTCCCTCCTCTTCACCTGGGGTGCCTCCGATCCCCCCCCCCCCCAGGACTTACCGATCTTCAGGAGAGAGCCCGGGTGGCTCTCTCCTCTCTCCTCCTCGATGGCGGGGGCTAATGACGTCATCCCAGCCCCGATCTCCGGCTTCAGCTCTCTCAACTGTCGGATGCCAGTGATCGGTGCCGGTGAAGGAGGTGGCAGGAGATCCTGGGCTAGTAGCCTGTAGGGCCAGGGGCCACCAACGCTGGCCCCTGTGCCCTGTTCTAAAAGCCCCCATAGCTGGCCCGGGTCGGTAATGCTGGGTAGGGGGAACCCTACGGAGGCCACCACTGGTTTCCCCTTCAAGGGGCTGCGCCTCTTTGGTGAACGTCTGGACTTGTTTGCTAAGGGAGGCAGGTTACCTCAACGTAGGAGGCAGCTCCGGCCCTTTCGGGGTTCAGGTACCTTTCTGCCTTCCTTCCGTGGTTCCAGAAGTGGACGGGGAGCTTCCTTTGCTGGGGCCCACTGATATTTTTGGGGCAGGGGCAGAGGACGTAGCCGCCCTGGTCCCTCCTGGGGTTCCAAGCCTAAGTCCTCCCCCAAGCCCCCTCAGGCATGAAGGGGCGCCCTCACCCAACCGGGTGGGGGGGCGGCTTCGGCTCTTTGCTTACGTCTGGAGGCGTCATGTCTCAGACCGGTGGATTCAGGAGGTAGTGTCCTCCGGTTACAAGATAGAGTTTGCAGCCTGGCCGCCCCCATGATTCATCAGATCCCGGATAGCTCAGGGTCTGTCCCTTGCTGTCCAAAACCTTCTGGAATTGGAAGTCCTCTGCCGATTGCCTTTAAGGGAAAGGGGCAAAGGCTGCTATTCCAATCTTTCCCAAAAAAAGACGGGTCCATCAGACCCATCCTGGATTTAAAGCGCCTCAACAAGTTTGTCAGACTCTGCGCTCAGCTGTGAATTCTCTACGCCCGGGGGACTTCATGACCTCTGTAGACATCAGGCATGCTTACCTTCACGTACCAATCTTTCCGGGTCATCAGAGATTCCTCAGGTTCGCCTTGGAGGATCAGCATTATCAATTTGTGGCCTTGCCCTTCGGTCTCACCTCGGCTCCCAGGGTATTCACCAAGGTGCTGGCAGGAGTGATGGCTCTGCTGAGATCTCAGGGCATTCGCATTTTTCCCTACTTGGACAACAGGCAGAGCTGGATACCCAGCGGGTGGTGTCCACACTGGAGTCATTCGGCTGGGTGATCAACCACTCCAAATCTTCCCTGTCTCCTTCCATGGTGAAGTCCTTTCTGGGCATGACTCTGGATACATCTCAGGTCAAGATCTTTCTTCCTCTGCAGAAGGTGGAGAGCCTTCAAGCGCAAGCACAGCTCCTTCTGTCTTGTCCTCATCCGTCCATCAGGCAGGGAATGCAGCTAGTGGGCCTGATGTTGGCCTGCTTCGAGGTGGTTCCATATGCTCAGTTTCACATGAGGCCTCTTCAGCTTCACCTCTTGTCAGTTTGGGATCGGGACTCTGTGTCCCTGGATCAGGTGTTTGTTCTGTCCCCTCTGGCCAGGTGGTCTCTATCGTGGTGGCTGGACTCAAGGAACCTGCTGGGGGTCAGATCCTTTCTGGCCCCTTGCTGGGAGACTGTCACCACGGATGCCAGACTGACCAGTTGGGGGGGGCTTCTGGAAGTCCCTGCATTTCCAGGGTCAGTGAGGCCATCAGGAGCCCCACACCCCTATCAACATTCTGGAGTTGAGGGCGATCAGGTTGGTTCTCGCCCACTTAACCCCACACCTTCGGGTCGGGCTGTTCAGGTCCGCTCGGACAACCAGACGGCAGTTGCCTACATCAATCAACAAGGAGGGACCCGGAGAAGAAGGGCCCTCAAGGAAGTGTCTCTGATTCTGTCGTGGGTGGAGGACAATGTTCCCTGCATCTCGGCAGTGTACATTCCGGGGGTAGAGAATCTGGAGGCAGACTCCTCGCCTGGGAGGGGGACTTCTCGCCTGGGAGAATGGTCCCTCAGCAACAGGGTGTTTCGCTCCCTGTGTCACCGTTGGGGTCAGCCAGATGTGGCTCTGTTTGCGTCCTGTCACAATCACAAGCTTTCAGTCTTTGTCTCTCTGTCCCAGGACCCTCTGGCCCAAGCCATGGATGCCTTAGCAATGTCTTGGAGGAGCTTTCAGCTCCTGTATGCGTTTCCCCCGTTTCCTCTGCTGGGCAGGGTGCTGCGCAAGATAGCTCAGGAAGGGGTGCCAGCCATTCTGGTGGCCCCCTGTTGGCCAAGAAGAGTGGTTCACAGACATTGTGCAGCTGGCAGTAGATCCATACGCCCTGCCCAGGGTTCCGGATCTGCTCACTCAGGGGCGGCTATGCCACCCCAATTTACAAACGCTGGCTTTGACGGCCTGGCTGCTGAAACCTCCATCTTGATGGAAGAGGGGCTGCCGGCCTCGGTTGTTAACACCATGATCAGGGCTAGGAAAAGGTCCTCTTCTTCCATCTACTATAGGGTTTGGCGTACCTATATTGACTGGTGTGAGTCTAAGTCATTTCCCTGTCGTGTGTTTTCTATTCCTAGGATTATGGAATTTCTGCAACATGGTTTGGATCTGGGTCTTCAACTCAGTACTCTGAAAGGTCATGTTTCTGCTTTGGCCATTTTCTTCTAAAGATCCTTTGCTCAGCATCCCTTGGTCAAGACCTTTTTCCAGGGTGTTGCTCACGTGCGTCCCCCACGTATGCCTATGTTACCGGTCTGGGACTTGAACTTGGTCTTATCTGCCTTGCAGGGGTCCCCTTTTGAGCCCTTGCAGTAGGCCCCTTTGTCTATTCTTACGCTTAAGGTAGTCTTTTTGGTGGCTATTACCTCTGTTAGGCGTGTTTCTGAGTTGGCGGCGCTTTCCATCATGCCCCCTTACTTTGAGAGACACCAGGACATGGTGGTGTTTTGTTTTAAGCCAGATTTTCTGCCTAAGGTTGTTTCTGCCTTTCATCTCAATCAGGACATTGTTTTGCCTTCTCTGTGCCCTAATCCTAGTAACCGTAAGGAAAGGGTTTTACACTCTTTGGATGTGGTTAGGACCCTGCATTTCTATTTGGTGGCTACTGAATGCTTCAGGAAGACTGATGCTCTTTTCGTGCTTCCATCTGGACCTAAGAAGGGTCTGGCTCCAGCTAAGTCTGCTATCAGCAAGTGGATTCGTCAGGCTGTGATTCAGGCCTATTCTGCCAAGGGGAAGAATCCTCCCTTCCACCTTACTGCCCATTCCAGTCGTGCTATTGGTGCCTCTTGGGCTTTTCAGCACCAGGATTCTGTTGAACAAGTTTGCAAGGCCACTACTTGGTCTTCTGTTCATACCAAGTTTTACAAGGTTGATGTTCGGGCTTCAGCTGATGCTGCTTTTGGCTGCAAAGTTCTGCAGGCGGCAGTGGTTTGAACTGCCCGTTGTTACTTTTTGGGGATCCCACCCTACCTTACGGACACTGCTATTGGATGTCCCAGGAGTAAGGATTATTCTGGAACAGGACGTGCTGTATACTTAGAATAATACAATTCTGTGATTACTCACCTGTAGATTTGGTATTATACGTATACAGCACGTCCTGTTCCACACCGCCCTTGTTATCATTATTCTTAGTTACCTCTGTATGGTGATTGTTCTTATGTTCAATTTTTGGATAATGGTTATAGTTCTCCCGGCTTCATTTTAACTGCTTTTCAATACTGGGGAATTTGTGGGAGGTCCCTGAAATATATGGGGCCGGGAGGAGCCACTTTTCTGTCTCTGCAGTCCAGCGCCATCTTGTGGATGCATTACCCAGGAGTAAGGATTATTCTGGAACATGACGTGCTGTATACGTATAATACCAATTCTACAGGTGAGTAATCACAGAATTGTATTTTTCCTTACTTAGACAATCTCCTATTGACAGAAGACACAGAGACGTCTCTTATCAAGCCTTTCAGTGACACTAGCCTTGTTAAGAAGTTTGGGATGGTTTGTAAATATAGAAAAATCCCTTCCAGAAGAGGCAGGTTCCTCGGTTTCTGCATAGACATTGTAGGAGAAAGGATTTTTTTTTTTTTTTTTTTTGCCACCAGACAACCAGGAAAAATGTCTAACCCAATTAGGGAGCTGAATCAGAAGGAATCCATGTCCCTAAGGGAGATCATGGAAAAACTGGCCCTAATGACCTTGGCAATTCCAGCCGTTAATGTGGGCTCAGCTGCACTCCAGGCCTCTTCAGACCGTCCTTCTGCAGGTTTGGGTCCACAACCCAAGATCATTGGAGTGTGTCTTCCTCAGGCAGTCATAGGTAGCCTTGCCTGGTGTTGGGGCCTTCGAAATCTGCAGGAGACAAACTCAGTCGGTTGTTATAACAACAGATGGCATGTCCAGTGATATACCTACTGTCGTGGTATTGTCTGATTGTATCTGAACCTCTTTTCCGATCACTAGATGATGGAAGTGATACAGAGCCTGCTCCAACACCTTCAGCTCCCTAAAGTTTGATGATCTTTTCTGGGCGGAAAGATCCGTTGCCTCCTTAGAGGAGATCTGCCGAGTAGCCACATGGTCTTCCGCCGCATACTTTCCTTAGACATTATCGACTTGATTTCTTGTCTGACTCTCAACAATTATTCGGCAAAAGTGTTCCCAATTCTGTATCCTGCCCTTAGATGTTAAAGTACTTGCTTATCCTCTCAAGTGGCTGTCCTTCAGGACGAAGGGAGAAAATCCCTGTTAGTCCTAGCAGTAAAGGTATTTGTTTCCTCTCCAAGGGGAGGAGCTGTCTCTCAAGTGGCCGTTCTGAAGGACTTCTAGAAATACTGTTACTGGTAAGACTAAAAGGGATTTTTTTTACATGATTTGTGAGTGACTTTTTTTCTTCTTATGTTCCATACTGGGGACTTGTTATGAAACCATCTGAGTCCTCATTGTGCTTTTTCTAAGCTCTGAAAGATAGATTACTGTTACCGTTGCTTTGTTTTGCAGATGTATAATGTGCAATTTAACACAGATCCTCCCGCTGGAACACAGGCTGGTCCTGGAGGTGAGAAATTAATAAAAACATTTTTTTACTTTTACAGTTTTAATGTGAGCCATGGAGGGTCCTGATTTACATAAGCAAAGATTCATGTCTTCAGCAAAAGCAAAGACTGCAACTTACCAGCAAAGAATCACAGTGGCATTCCAGTTGCTATTCAGTGTTGTTAGATAGACCCTCCATAAAGGGACAATGCAGGTGTATAATAAAACGTCCCTTTCTGCCAGCAGGCTCATTCCTACATGTCATGCAGGCTCCAGCAAGTCCTTCAGATCAGTCCTTTCAGATTGTGGGCTCTGGTATCAAAAAGGTGTTTCACAGGCAGTCTTGGTGCCCTGCTGCCTGTCATGTGGTTAAAGTGGACCAACACCCAGGGGTGATCGGCCCGGAAATCTATAAGATTCCCGGGCCGATCACCTCCCACCCCGCGGGACATCCGAGATCGGGATGTCCCGCGGGGTGAAACCTCCCAGAAACCCCAAAAAGATCTTACCTGATCTGCCGCCGCCCCTCCAGACGTGCGCTCTGTGAATGGCCGGCGGGGGCGCGCGCGGGAGGCGGCGGCGGCGGAAGCGGCTTGGACGTTCCTGTCCCCCGCCTGGACGTTGGCGGGGATTGGCTGCGGCGTTCACGTGGGAGCGGGGAGAGGTGAGTTTTTTGGGGTTTCACACAGCGGGGCACCCCCGATCGGGGTGCCCCGCCGAAGTGGACCAAAACCCAGGATAGTCAAAATCCTGGGTGTTGGTCCACTTTAAGCTGATTGGCCACATTACATAAGCATCTACAACTGTTATTCCATTAGTGATGGATGCTCGTATGAGTGCCGTGGGACTTAGGTGCACTCTCAGTTTCGGGGGTTAGCTCTTTTGTTTCCTTATGGTTATTGGCAGTTCTCAGTCTGTCCCAGCAACTACAGTACACCCCTCTGCAAGCACACTTCAGTAGGAATCATCTGCCTGGCAGGTAAGGTAAGTATGCTTTGAATTTATACTTGCCTATAGTTTAGTTATTTATTCTTCTATGGAAGGCAACTACATTCATTACCATTCTTTTTTAGGTGGATGTCGTGTAATGGAGCAAAAGGAAGTACCTGATGGGATGAGGGATGAGCCATGTGGAAAACAGACTGCACCAGGGAATGCTGGGTTGTGTGAGTAAGTATCAATCTACACTTTGTGATTAGCATTTTTGCTCATCTTCCATTCTAGGGTGTCACTGATTAACTGATTGGGTTAAAACTCTCTTCCATAGGTGGCTAAAATGTGTGGCTCCTCCCGTTCTACATATACTTTCGACTGCGCTTCCCATTCCAGTTTATTCTTGCAGTCAGACTCTTACTGGGATGATTGTTTTTTCTTTATTTTTCTCTTGTGTATTTATTTACAGTTTCTATCAGGAAGGGGGGGGTCTTACCCTGTAAGCTTCCAGATCCTCACAAAATCCCTGATTACGGACCCAAACCTTGTGCCTGTGATACCGTCAGATTGGTGGCTAGTAAAGTAACTGAAACAAGCCTAGGATCTGGTTAGGCACAAACTGCCTGCATTCCATGTTTTTCTCTGGACTAGTAGACCAAGGATCAGGGGTATCCCCTTTGAGGGGAACCCTGATCTCAGAGTGATGGTTTTAGGGTGACCTTGCTGGATGTAACTGGTCTTGGGTTTGTTGTATGGGGCTGTCAGGGACCAGCGAGGCTTTATCTGAACAAATATTTAAAACAAGAGCACGGAGCTAGAATTATAGTCTTTCAAGAGTCTTTTACAGAAGATGATCTTCAAAAAATCAATAACACCCCATGATTACTTCATCCAGTGCAAATCCACCACCTGATAAATGGGAGGCTTACCAGAACATCCAGGACATTAGGCTTTCAATCATCAAGAAGTCTCAGAGTATTATGTTAACTCATCAGCATAACTCTATAAACAGCTTAGCATGGGGTTTTCTCCCTTCAATGCAATCCTCCAACTCTCCACACTCAGAATGACATAGATTATGTATCCAAATACATGGAGGGAGAAATGAAGAAGAACAGAATCTAGTGCAACAACGCTACTATAAAAAACCACTTTAATCTAAAATTGATTGCACTCACATTTCCATTCACAAATAAAAGGCACATCTGAATAATACAAAGCTTCAGCGACTCTCACCGCCAGGGCTCCCAGTCCACCGATATGCTCGACCAGATAAAAACTGTTTTTGATGAATAAAGGTGCTGCTCACCTTCTGCACTGGACTTCCTACAACACATATCTGGCAATGTTTTTTCCCCAGGGGATCTTCAGGTCAACATAGGACACCCAACAGGGGTACCCTTCTTGTTACTGCCTGTGTTGTTTTGTAATATATATATATATATATATATATATATATATATATATATATATATATATATATATATATATATATATATATTTTTTTTTTTTTCCTTTTTGTATTTTCTCTTAGTGCTATTTGGGGATTAACTGAAGAGGGATGCATGTTAAACAAGTAGCTGGTCCTTCCCACAGATTCTTGGAAGTTCCCATGTGTTAGTAGAACCCAGATCAAATTGTATTTTGGACCCCCTGGGTGATTTGGCTGCATTTTTTACCATGATTGAGGCATCAGGAGCTTCCGGGTCTGGGGACACAACAGAGAAACCTCCTGTGCACTGTGTGTGCTTTTCGCATACCTGAAGAACCTGTGTCCTGAATGTACAGCTGCAGTGTTACTCTTTAGGTTTAAAGGACAGTTTCCCTTCCACCCCCCTTCAAGCCCTCTCAGGCATGAGGCGATGCCCTCATCCTCCTAGATGTGACTTCGGTTCTTCACTTCTGTGTAAAGGAACCAGGTGTCGAGTTGCTTGGGTTTGGGAAGTAATCTCCTGAGGTTACAAGATAGAGTTTGGGGCCAGGCCTCCACACGGGTTTCGTAGCATAAAGGAAGCTGCCCTCAAGTCGACAGTCGTAGTGCAGTGAGGTATCGTGGTGCCAGTGCCTCTGTCAGTGAGAGTTTACAGATTCTAATTGAATTTCCAAAAAAGATGGCACTGTCCAATCTTGGATGATTAAATGTATCGACATTTCCTTTTGCTTCATATGGAATCCTTAAGGTCCACCACTGTGTCACTCTACAGTGAACATCAGGGATGACTACTCGCATGTTCCAGTTTTCCTAGGCCATCAAAGGTTTTTTTGCTTATCCTCTGCACCACAGGAACAAAGATCCTAGAGGTGCTCATGGCTCCATTAACGAGCCATGACAACGAGGAGCATCAGGACTTTCAATCCTGAAGGAATTCTGTTAGATTGTCAACTATTCCAAATCCCATGTGGTTACTTCAAAGGTAAGGCCATGAGTTTTTCTGCCAGAGAAGTGGATCAGGCTCCTAAGCAGAGTAAGAGATTTAATACGAGACAGCAAGGCACTTGTCTTCTGGGCCTGAAAGTGTCTTCTGTGGAGGCTTTTCTGCTTGGCCAATTTCACACCAGGGTCTTGCAGTCACGACTGCTACTGGTCTGGCTTAGATTTACCAAGACCCTAGGTCATCTCATTTCCCTGTAAGACCTCCCTGTCATTGACCTGGCGGCTGGACACCCATCTTCTACATGCTGACTGCGGATGTTGGGGATCTCTGAGACTCCAGGGCAGGCATACTTGCTACCCCGGGGTAGCCCAAAAACTCCCCTTCTTTCCCGGTCCAACAGCGCATGCAGGAGCAGTGGCAGTGGCCACATCCCTGGTAATCCTTTAGTAGGGGGCGTGCCCGCGCCAGGCATTTGTGAATGGCCTTCACAGTCACACTCCCCGTTAAAGGATAGTGGGGGATGCGGCCGCCAGCATGCTCTGATCTGTTTGCTTTAGACTAGCTCTTGAACGAAGGGACGGGAGTGGATCTCAGCACGCTGAGTGGACGTGAGGCTGCGCATGCACCATAGGACCGAGGGAAGGTGAGTGAGATCGGGTGACCTGGGGCTTCCCCGATCGAGGTCCACGTTAATAACTAAACTGGGAAGCACAGCCAGAATTATATGTAGACAGGGAGGAGCTACACCCTTTTATCTTGCAATCCCACCTACTGCCAAGGCAGGAATTAAAGTGTACCAAAACCCATGATATTCTTAGTATACAGTACGTCCTGTTCCACATATAATACTTACAAATGGGTATTACTCCTCCAGATGGCGCTGGACTGCAGAGACATCGAAAATAGGCTCTTCCCAGCCCCTCAAATACCCAGGGACCTCCCACAAATCCCCAGAATTTCTTTGCAGACTGGACTGCGAAGGACGAGAAATGGCTCTCTACTCGCAGGTGAGCGGGGCTATTGGCCTGCGGCCCTGTAGGACTATTCCCACCCGTTCCATCAGTAATTGCCTCCCAGCCTTGGCTGCGCTGGTCGGGTGAAGGTAGGCAGCACTGCTGTTAGGTGCTTAGGAGCGCTGCTCCATCGCAATCCCCCACCAAAGGGTAGGTGGTTCAAGCTTATGGTGAGCCTCTATGTGATGCCCCTCCCGCACTATGCCCCTTGCCCCTGCCTATCGGTAGGCCCTATTTAAGTGGCCGCTGTCCTCCCTCATTCTCCTTGTAGCCTTTGGGCGAAAAGAGGGTGGGGGGTGTAAATGTCTATGCTATGCATTCTGTGTTATACACTTTATATTTATTCTTTCTGTCTTGTGTCAGCCACCGCGCTTGCTTGCCTTCATTTTACTGTCTTTCAAAATTGCCGCCGCGCGCCCTTTATGTACACTATTTTCCGCGCTTGGCGGCGGCGTTACCTCAGGCGCTGATGCGCCGTCATTGGCTGCTTGTCACATCCTGGCTTCGCACTCTTCGGGGGGGGGGGCCCGCCCCTCGAGGTATAACGACGCCATCTTTAACCTGCTTGGTTGGCCCATGCGCGACAGACCTCTACCTACCGCGGTCCGTAAGTGCCCTCGCGGGCGGCTTTATTTTCTACTTTTCATTACTGTGTGCTTACGGTCTCTTCCTCTTATGTCTTTCAGGCTGGGCGAACCCTTTGGCTTCTCCCGGCCCTCTATTAGTTATATAGCTTGTTAGGCCTTGTGTAATACTCCCACTTCCCTAGCGGGTTATTGGGGCATCCGGGGTTGCTGTATAGCGTTAATCCCTATCGGTCTATAGTGCCGCTATAATCACCATATGGAGGCATCCCAGGATAATGTGACCGGGGTTCCTTCGGGACAAGCCCAGCTGTGTGTAGCGTGTGGGCAGCCTCATGCTGACGCTGACAAGGCGCGGGTCTGTTTACCCTGTGCTGAGCAGGTGCTTGCATTGCAATCTGGCCTGCCAGTGGCTGCACCTCGTTTCACTTCGCCTACTCCCCCAAGCTTAAACCTCACTCCTACTGAGTTGCATACTAGTGGGGATTCTCACCCTGATGTGTCTTCTAGACTGGCTACTGTTGAGAAGTTAATTGCTAATACCTTGGCGCGTAAGGCCCCTGCAAAAAAGCGGCACTTAACGCCTAATGTCACTATTTTCCCTATGGAAACTGAGGAGTTTTGGAATCTTTGGGGCTATACCCCATCTGATGAAGGGGAGCTTTTTTCTGACTTCTGATGAGAGGCCAAGGGGTCATGATGATTCTGGATCTGACCCCTGGGCCCTGGATGACACTGACAGATTACTGACCCAGATTTTTGAGGTCCTGTCCAACTCTCCCCCTGTTGCGGCTCCCAGGCAAAGGGGGGAGCTTTTCCATACAGCAAAATCACGTTTGGAATTCCCCGAGCAGGCACATTTCCATAACCTTGTGCTCAAGGAATGGGAGCGCCCTTTCCTGCTGAGGTGGTAAAGTGTTGGTCATCCCCTCCCGAGGTGGATGCCCCGGTCCTAGGGCTATCTAACACCTCTGTCATGCATTCCCCTGACTCTACTACCCTGCGGGATGCTGAGGACCGGAGTATTGACCAGCTGGCATCCCATGGCTTTGCATGTGCAGGGACGGCGCTGCGCCCGGTCTGTGCCTCTGCCATTACTTCTGTGGCCACTAGAACTCTTATCAGAAATATACTTGATAGTGCCCCTGCTGATTTGCCTTGTGAGGTGTTCAATGCATTCTCCAGTTGTGATGTTTTTGTAAATGTTGTCCTCTCTGCCATGGATGACACCATCAGAATGTGTGCCAGAACATCTGCCCTTGTGGTGGCTATACGCCACTCGGTTTGGCTGCGCCAGTGGGCTGCTGACAACGCTGCCAAGAAGGCCCTCACTGGGTTTCCCTTTAAAGGACTGCGCCTGTTTGGGGACCACCTGGACCTTTTTGCTAAGGGAGGTAGGTTACCCAAGTGCAGGCGGCAATCTTGGCCCTTTCGGGGTTAGGGTTCCTTCTCCTCCCCTTACCGTGGTGCCAGACAGAGGAGGGGGGTTTCCTTTCTTGGGACCCGGGGAGATTTCTGGGGTAGGGGCAGAGGACGTGGACGTCCTGGCCCCTCCTGGGGTTCCAAAGCAAAATCATCCCCCAAGCCCCCTCAGGCATGATGGGGCGCCCTCACCCATCCGGGTGGGGGGATGGCTGCAGCACTTTGCTCACGTCTGGAGGCTTCATGTCTCAGACCGGTGGATTCAGGAGGTAGTGTCCTCCGGTTACAAGTTGGAGTTTGCTGCCTGTCCCCTCCAAGATTCATCAGATCCTGGATTCCTCAGGACCTTGTGTCAGCTAGTTAGTGCAAGCAGTGCAAGGCCTCCTGGAGCTGGGGGTCATCTGCCAGGTTCCCTTAAGAGAAAAAGGCAAGGGCTTTTATTCCAACCTATTCACAGTACCCAAAAAAGATGGTTCAGTCAGGCCCATCCTGGACTTAAAGATCCTCAACAAATTTGTCAGGGGCAGGCGTTTTCGCATGGAAACTGCGCTCTGCGATCAGTTCCCTGCGCCAAGGGGACTTCATGACTTCTGTGGACATCAGAGATGCTTACCTTCATATTCCTGTATTCCCAGGTCATCAAAGGTTCCTCAGGTTTGCTCTGATGGATCAACACTACCAGTTTGTGGCGTTGCCCTTTGGTCTCACTTCAGCTCCCAGGGTGTTCACCAAGGTGCTGGCTGGCGTGATGTCTCTGCTCAGATATCAGGGCGTCCGCGTGCTTCCCTACCTGGACGACATTCTAATCACATCCCAATCTCTACATCAGGCAGAATTGGATAATCAACTGGTGGTGTCCACTCTGGAGTCATTTGGATGGGTGATCAACCACCCCAAGTCCTCACTGTCCCCTTCCTTGGTAACTCCATTCCTAGGAATGAATCTGAATACAGTTCAGGCAAGGATCTTCCTTCCTCAGCAGAAGGTGGACAGTCTGATTGCACAGGCTCAGTTCCTCCTATCTTTTCCCCATCCCTCCATCAGGCAGGGGATGCAGCTGGTGGGCCTGATGGTGGCATGCTTCGAAGCGGTCCCTTATGCTCAGTTCCACTTGAGGCCTCTGCAACATCACCTATTGTCAGTATGGGACAAGGACCCAGTGTCCCTGGACGGGGTCTGTGTGCTCCCCCCTCGGGTCAGGAGGTCCCTCTTGTGGTGGATGGACTCAAGGAACCTGTTGGGGGGCAAATCCTTTCTTACCCCTCCCTGGGAGACGGTCACCACGGATGCCAGTCTGTCAGGTTGGGGGGGTTTCTGGAAATCCCTGCGGTTCCAGGGGAGGTGGGATCCTCAGGAGGCCCACACACCTATCAATGTCTTGGAACTGCGGGCGATCAGGTTAGTTCTGGCTCACTTGACTACTCACCTTCGGGGCCTGCCTGTTCAGGTGCGCTCGGACAACCAGACGGCAGTTGCCTACATCAATCATCAGGGAGGGACCCGGAGCAAGGGGGCCCTCCAGGAAGCGTCTCTGATCCTGACTTGGGCGGAGGCCAATGTCCCCTGCATATCAGCTGTGTATATCCCGGGGGTGGAAAACCGCCTGGCGGACTCTCTGAGCAGGGGGACCTCTCGCCAGGGAGAATGGTCCCTATGCAGCAGGGTGTTTCAATCTCTGTGTCACCGTTGGGGCCAACCAGATGTGGATCTGTTTGCGTCCCGTCACAATCACAAGCTACCAGCCTTTGTCTCCCTGTCCAAGGACCCTCTGGCCTTGACCGCGGATGCTCTAGCAATGTCATGGCAGGACTTTCAGTTGCTGTATGTCTTCCCTCCATTCCCCCTGCTGGGCAGGGTTCTGCGCAAGATTGCTCTGGAAGGGGTGCCAGCAATTCTGGTGGCCCCCAGGTGGCCAAGAAGTGTGGTTCGCAGACGTGGTGCAGCTAGCAGTAGATCAGTACACTCTGCCCTTGGTGCCAGATCTGCCCACTCAGGGCTCACTACGCCATCCCAATTTACAAACTCTGGCTTTGACGGCCTGGCTGCTGAAACCTCCATCTTGATGGAGAAGGGGCTGTCTTTCTCGGTTGTGGATACTTTGATAAAGGCTAGGAAGAAGTCGTCTTTTTATTACAGGGTTTACAGGGTTTGGCGTGCCTACATTGACTGGTGTGAGTCTAAGTCTCTTCCCTGTTGTGTGTTCTCTATTCCCAGGATTCTGGAGTTCATGAGTTGGAGATGGGACTCCAACTCAGTACTCTGAAGGGTCAGGTCTCTGCCCTGGCTGTTTTCTTCCAGAAGTCCTTTGCTCAGCACCCTCTGATCAGGAACTTTTTCCAGGGGGTCACTCATGTGCGCCACGTAAGCCTATGGTGCCTGTTTGGGATTTGAACTTGGTTTTGTCAGCCTTGCAGGGTGCTGCCTTTGAACCTGTGCAGGATGCTGCCATGGCCATTCTTACGCTCAAGGTTGTATTTCTGGTGGCTATCACCTCTGTTAGGCGTGTGTCTGAGTTGGCGGAGCTTTCCATTCAGCCCCCCTACTATGAGAGACACCAGGACAAGGTGGTGTTTCGTTTTAAACCTGACTTTCTGCCTAAGGTAGTGTCTGCCTTTCACTTGAATCAGGACATTGTTCTTCCTTCATTGTGCCCTAATCCTAGCAATGCTAAGGAGAGGGTTTTGCATTCTTTGGATGTGGTTAGGTGTCTGAAGTACTATCTGGTGGCTACTGCACCTTTCAGGAAAACTGATGCTCTTTTTGTGGTCCCTGCTGGTCCTAGGAAGGGTTTGGCTCCTGCCAAGTCTACTATCAGCAAACGGATCTGTCAGGCTGTGATTCAGGCCTACTCTGCTAAGGGAAAGAATCCTCCCTTCCGCCTTACTGCTCATTCCACTTTTGCTATTGGTGCCTCTTGGGCTTTTCAGCACCAGGCTTCTGTTGAACAAGTTTGCAAGGCCGCTACTTGGTCTTCTGTTCATACCTTTTCAAAGTTTTACAAGGTTGATGTTAGGGCCTCAGCTGATGCTGCTTTTGGCTGAAAGGTTCTGCAGGCGGCAGTGGTTTAAACTGTCTGCTGTTACCTTTTCTTGGGGATCCCACCCTACTTTATGTACACTGCTAATGGATGTCCCACTTGTAAGTATTATATGTGGAGCAGGACGTACTGTATACTAATAATAATACAATTCTGTGATTACTCACCTGTAGAATTGATATTATGATTATACAGTACGTCCTGCTCCACCCCCACCCTTGGTTTTGCATTATCTTGGATCCCATGTATGGTGATTGTTATCATTGTTATAGTTGATAGTTTGGGTTGTTTAATTCTCCCGGCTTCTTGTTAACTGCTTTTCAATGCTGGGGATTTGTGGGAGGTCCCTGGGTATTTGAGGGGCCGGGAGGAGCCTATTTTCGATGTCTCTCCAGTCCAGCTCCATCTGGCGGAGTAATACCCACTTGTAAGTATTATGTGGAGCAGGACGTACTGTATACTCATAATATCAATTCTACAGGTGAGTAATCACAGAATTGTATTTTTTAATATCCTGGGTTTTGGTCTTTGCCCGATTTGGGGCACCCCACTGTGTGAACCCCCTCCCCCGGTCTCCGAGCAAAACTCACCTTTTCCCAGTCCTACAGCAAATGTGCAGCTTTTTCAAACCGCACACTCGATGCCCAGTGGCCGCATCTCCACTACCCTCTTTTGGGGTGCGTACCCACGCTGACCATTCACAAAAGCCTGCTGATTCGAGATGCACCCGGGGGAGGGAATCGGGTGGCCCTTGAATATATTAAATGGGTTTTGGTCCACTTTAATCAGTGACTAACTGGTTGGAAGAAGAGATAAAACAATTCTACAGGTAAGAATCCACAGAATTTATTTTTTTTTAGTTAAATTGGTTTAAAGGTAAAGTCAAATTTCATAGACTTTCGTGCCAGACCTCTTATCAGGGGTGCTCTTGGGCATGTGACACCCCACTTACCTTCCACCTGTTCCCGAGCCACACATAACCTTCCCTCACCGCTGATATAAGAAGCCATGGCTGGTTGGCATAACCCAAGTGCTCCCATCAAGGTCAATGGGTGCCTCCAAAAACAAGGAATTTCCAGGGCGCCCATTAATCTCAATGGGAGCACTGCATACTGAGACAAAGCGGTCTTGTACCCTACATTCTTTCCTGATGCAACATCTCATTTTATTTAAAGGCTGGCGATGACCCCCACCCTGCTTCCATCTGTTCTCCCTTCAGTTAACCAGATTATGGAAATAAACACACAAAAAATCACATGGGGCTGGCTTTTGTGGCTTCTGGTCTGCTGGAGATCATAAGTGACCATCTCGCCTATTTTCAGCGACAACTCACCCTACATAGGCTGAGAATGATTCCAGCTCACTGAAGGCAGGTTCCATTAAAATACCACACTTATTAAATGTATTAAAAGGTATCCACCAGAATCCAGCATCTCAACATAAGATACCCCAAAGCATCATGATGACCACATTTCCCGGGTTTCATCATTCTGACACTCCCTATATATAAAGATATATATGTATATACAGTCTTTGCTCTATGCCGTTGTAAATGTATGTGACCAGTTGGATTGAAATGCAAACAGAGTTTCATTTTTCTTTAACTGGGACCCAACCCCGTAATATAAAAATGTGATAAATTTCAGTGATAACATTCTGCTATATGAACATTTTTATCTCTTTTAGAAAGCCTTGAAATTGAAATGCCATATTATTGTACATATATGAAATTAAGCAGAACCATCATTTATGCTATTTGTCTCAGATCCCATTATAAGGAGTACCTGGTCAGCCGCATTAATGCCCACTCACTGGACCCCTGTGATCTCTATGACGTAAAAGAGGCAATTACTGTGTGTAAGCGCTACCTGCCAATATGCCCTCCCAAAGAAGAAATTGAGGATGATGTCAATTACAGAATCCGCCTTCTGCAAGTAGGTACCTTTCTGCATTCCCTGCTCATTATAATGTATTGCTAAGCACCCTTCTAATATCTGTCTACTGTTACTTTCCTCTTAGATCCTGAAGCTTGAGCTCCCTCTTCATCTGCACAGCCAAAGAAGTCAACACCCTTAGCTACCTTTTTTTCTGAAAATACTATGTAAAATCGTAGGAGCTTTCTCTTGTACAGAATAAAATATCTGTGTGATTACATTGTGTCAGTGTTTTTGTTTGTCACTTGGCAAAAAAAAAAAGATTTCATGGAGTAAGGTTAAAGCAGATCAAAACCCAACAAGGTTGTCCCGAGAATCTAAAATGCCCCGCTGTGTGAAAACCCAGGGGTCATCTGCAAAACTCACCTTTTTCTGGCTCCCTTGCCAATGTAATTATTGATGACCGCATCCCCACCATCTCTGGGCTGCCTGGGATTCAGCGACTCTCACTCCACCATGCCGTAAACAAAGCTATTTGCCAAAACATTAGTATACATAACAATTGAGTCGCTCATGCACCATAGGCCTCGGCAAAGGTACGTTTTTCTGGCCAATGTGAGGGTTTCATACAGCAGGGCATCCCGAATCGGGATTCCCCTGGCGCAAGGAACAAAACCCGGGGCAGTCAAAATCCTGTGTTCAGCTTTAATGCTGACTGCTACATAACATTTTATCTGTGGAGTATGTTTAGTCATTATGTGTCTATCTGGTCATGAAAAATATTTTACTCGCCCTACTGCCTGGAGCAGCCAGTCTCTGGTTAGCAGAAATGTACCAGTGGCAGGAAAACCGGCCCCTTGTTGTGCTATTTGCCCCACCAGCTTTTAAAGAGGGAGCAAGCTAAGGCAGTGCCCCCTTTGTCTCCTTGAATGAAGCTCCAAACACGGTGATGAGGCAGGTGGTGGAGCCTCATCCACCAATTTGCTTGTCAGTGGTTGACAAGTATTATATAGTATTATAGTATATGTAGGCAATTAGTAAAGCAAAAATAAGATACTCTCCTGGTATGGTGCTTTAAAACATGGCTCTGGTTTTTCCTGCACACATCTCCTAGCTCCTGGAGTGTGAACACAGTCTGGAATTTAGTTCTTTTTGTTACAGTATATTGAATATGCAGCTCTATTCACTTGGGGGAAAGCCTGGTATGCCCCTTCCATTGTGGGACTGATGCAGGAGGCAGCTGGTGACCAGGGACTCGATATTGGGAGCTGGTAAGTTTTATATCAAGTCCCAGTGATCAGATCAGCGTGGCCAAGCAGCTAGTTTCAGCTACATTTAGAGCAGGAGTCCCCAACCCTCCTCAAGGCCCACCAATGGGCCATGTTTTGCGGATCTCTACACAGACACACAGGTGAAGTAATTAGTGCTCAGACAGAGCTATAAAACCTGATATGTGAAGATCCACAAAATATGACCTGTTGGTGGCCTTGAGGCCAACAGAAGGGGTTTGCATGGCCAAAGAGAGGAGAGGTTCATAATTTCTACTCCACAAACAGCATGGCTGGAGCAGGTGACTCATGGGGGGTTGGATTGAGGGGAGAATATCTTTTAACCCTTTTGTTGCCAAGCCCGTAACACCTACGTGCTGGCTTGGCTGGGCCTTAAGTGCCAAGCCCGTAGGTGTTACGTGCTTGACTTTCCCCGCTCCTAGTTTAAAAAATAAAAATAAAAAATACTCACCTGACCCCTTGTTGGATCCGGCCGGGTCTCCTCTTTAATTTGGTGCCATCCGATCCCTCGTGGGGGCTCGGATGGCTCCAGGAGAGCCCCCGGAATTGGCCGTCCCCCCCCCCCCCCCGATTTGGCAGCAGAAGCTGCTAACTGTAAAAAAAAAAAAAAAATGACATTCACTTACCTCCGTGTGCGCTGGCTCCCACTGTCCCTCCTCTTCACCTGGGGGGCCTCCGATCCCCCCCCCCAGGACTTACCGATCTTCAGGAGAGAGCCCGAGAGGCTCTCTCCCCTTTCATCCTCGATGGCGGCCGCCATCTTGCCGCTACGCCCCGCCCCCTTGGGGGCGGGGCTTATGACGTCATCCCAGCCCTGGAAGGAGGTGGCAGGAGATCCTCTGATCTCCTGCCTCCCCCTTCTCTGGATGCCGATCACCGGCATCTGTCAGCAGAGCAGCGAGGGACAAAGGAGCTTACAATCGGAGGTAAGTACAGTAAAAATTTTTTTTAACAGTTAACCCTTTGTGAGCTGGTAAGGGGTCCATGAGACCCCTGTACCAGCTCACAAGGCTCTGGGTCTGGCAAGTCACCTGCGGGCTAGCGGGTGACTTGCCATTAACCCCCAGCCCCCCATTACCTGCCTCCCCAAAGGCCAGGGGGGGGGGCAGAACAGCCCGGGCCCACATAGGCTATGTGGGCTCGTAGGCTGCAGGGTGGGGGGGCCACAAAAGCTGCCCCCCCCCCCCACTCTGTGCCTACAAGCCCCATAGCTGGTCCCGGGCTGGTTACTTTGGGTAAGGGGGACCCCACGTCATTTTTTGGGGGGATTTTTAAGGGTTTTTAACCCTTAAAAATCACCCAAAAATGGGGTCCCCCTCCCCGGGAAGGGGGACCCTATGTCATTTTTTTTTATTAACCCTTTGTGTTCTGTCATCCAGTAGCTATAAAAGGCTTCCAGCAGGTGAGCAGAAGCCAGTGATCGCCAAGGGACACAGTGCTCCAGGATGAATGGGAGGTAAGTATTAAAAAAAAAAAAAAAATAATTTTTTCTTTTTGCGTGTGTGTGTGTGTGTTTTTTTTTACATTTAACCCATTGTGAACTGGTAAGGGGTCCATGACCCCTATACCAGTTCACAAGGCTGGGGGGATGGCAAGTCATCAAGACCCCAAAAAATGGGCCCCCCCCCCAGGGAGGGGGGACCCTATGTCATTTTTTTTTCTCGATTTTACCCTTTGTAGTGTGGATGGTAGTTGTATTTTATTTGTAAATGTTATAGATTACTTGTTTCAGTTAGGGGGGGTCTCCTGGGCAGGAACGGGGGGCTACCGATAAATAATGTGGTACCGTTCTAATCGGTAGAAATGGGGCTTTCACATGCAATATGCTTTTCCTTAATAAAATACATTTTTTATTTAAAATAAAGGAGTCAATTTTCTAAAAATGTTTTTATTTATTTATTTTTTATTTAATAATATTGTAAAAAACAAAATAAAATTTACAAACAAGACATTTCATGTTAAAACCTAAACTCTGCTGCAAAAAAATATAAATATAATTTTCCTGAAAATTACAGCAAAAATGGCGCAAAACATGGCGCAAAATGGGGAAAAATGACCTGTCAACAGAGGGTGACAAAATCTCAAGTAGGCTGGCAATTAAAAGGGTTAATAGTACCTCTGCATGTTGGGTATTGTTCTGTTCGGGAGACCTTGCGCTTTCAGACTTAGCTTGTTTTTTCTGGTTTGCATATTTATATTTTAGGAAAAGGTGTTTTTTATTCAGCTTTTTTATACATTTTTTAGGGAAACCCTGCGCAACCAAAGAATTCTTTGAGGAATTAATTCCAGAAAGACGAGCCCACTACAACAAGCTGGGTACGCTTAGAAAGCTTAACATGCGTACTTTCAGTGAATATATGGTTTATGGGGGATATTCCAAATGTAAAGGGTAGTTTTGGTTGAAAAATCGCAAGGTGCGCACTTTGTCTGCAGAACTGAAATTTTCAAGTAAAATTACCGTTACGCACATGCTTTACTTTGGGGTGTTTGGCAACTCTTCCCTTGACAGAACCTATGCATGTTGGGTGTTGTTCTGTTCGGGGAATGTTGCTTTTTCAGATTAAAGTGGACCAACACCCAGGATTTTGACTATCCTGGGTTTTGGTCCACTTCGGCGGGGCACCCCGATCGGGGGTGCCCCGCGGTGTGAAACCCCCCAGAAACCCCAAAAAACTCACCTCTCAACGCTCCCACGTGAACGCCGCAGCCAATCCCCGCCAACGTCCAGGCGGGGATCAGGAACGTCCAAGCCGCTTCCGCCGCCGCCGCCTCCCGCGCGTCACTCTCGGCGCGTGCGCGCCCCCGCCGGCCATTCACAGAGGGCCGGCGCGGGCGCGCGCACGTCTGGAGGGGCGCGCGGGAGGCGGCGGCGGCGGAAGTGGCGGCGGATCAGGTAAGATGTTTTTGGGGTTTCTGGGGGGTTTCACCCCGCGGGACATCCCGATCTCGGATGTCCCGCGGGGTGGGAGGTGATCGGCCCGGGAATCTTATAGATTTCCAGGCCGATCACCCCTGGGTGTTGGTCCTCTTTAAACTTGTTTTTTCTTGTTTGTATATAGTTTTTTTAGGAAAATGTGGCTTTGATTCTGCTTTTTTATCCTTTTTTTTGAGAAACTCTTTGCAACCAAAGAATACATTGAGGAATTACTTCAAGAAAACTATGGGCACATCAACATGCCTGGTACACCTAGAAAGCTTGAGGTGTGTACTTCCAGAGATTATATAGTTTGTTGGGGGTATTTCAAATGTAAAGGGGTGTTTTTCTGGTAAAACTGCAAGGTGCGCAAAGCTCATATCACAGTTGTATTTTTTCTGAAAATCCCCTAAAGCGCTGTTTCAGTTTGGGGGAGTCTCCTGGGCAGGAAAGGGTGTCTACCTATACATATGTGGTATCGATGTAACCGGGAGAAATTGGGAACTCACACGCAATAAGATTTTATTGGCAAACTTACATTTTTTATTACAAAAAAACACTTCAAATTGTAAAAAAAAAATTTTTTTTAAATTTTTTTTCACATATTTTACCCCAAAATATTGAGAATACACCTAAAAAAATACAAAAAAGACATTTCATGTTAAAGCCCAGACTCTGCTGAAAAAAACAATATATCATTTTCCTGGGAAATCCCTGGAAATCCTTTCAAAAATGACAGTTGAACATGTGTAGCGCAAAATAGTGAAACATCGTCTGGCAACAGGGAGTGGAAAATGCTGCAGGTAGGCTGGCAGCGAAAGGGTTAAACCCATATGTCAAGCTGAGACCGAGTAAAGTGGACCAAAACCCACAGAGATCGGCCCAGGAAATCTATAAGATTCCCAGGCCGATCAATTCCCCTCACGCATGAGCCGATGGACCGGAAAATAAGGTGAGTTTATGGGCATAAGGGGGGATTTCATACAGCGGGGAGTTGGTACGAGCGACCTGGGGGGTTTCACACAGCGGGGAACCCTCCGTGGACCAAAACCCAGGATAGTCAAAATTCCTGGGTTTTGGTCCACTTTAAAGGCAAACATCAAGATGTGTAAAGTAAAACCCAGTTGGACTGCCACCCTACCCCTGATCGAAATGCCCCCCCAGGGAGACACCCCTCTTAGGGTCCATGAATGCTCACCTTGTTCAAAATAAAAACATGGCAGGTCATCTTACCTTCACAGGTATTCACAGCCCGATACAGACCCCTCCTTTAACCTACACTAATTTTTGCACCCTCCCTATGCTACATTCTTGCACCCATATATTTAAGAGCAACACAATTCTACTGGGGTCCACTTACTGAGTGCGCTCCTGCTAAATTCTGGGGGTGATCTATACCCTCCCTGCTGCCCATACCCTGAAAGGATGCCACATATTGTCTCGGGACCACTTTATAACCCTGGAGCCAACTAAAGGTCCCTAGGGTAATTCTTACTTGTCCTGCTAGACATAGCATTAACGTATGCTACATGTAACCTTTTTTCCCCTTGGGGCCATTCATAGTGCCTAAGGGTTGACACCTTCCTCCTCCCTAATGACATCATAACATTAAAGTATGCCATCCTGCCAAGATGGTTGATGGGCTGCTTTTCTGGTAATTTTTGGGGCATTTTCGGTTAGATACAATCTTTACCTAACGAAGAATAGCTCAACGTTTTATCTTTTAATTGTATTTTTTGCTAAATGCAGCTTTTAAATGCATCCCATTCCACATTGAAATTGTCTGCAGGTTTATTTTTTTTAGTTTTTTATTTTGTGCATTTTTGGTTAGATACAATTTTTATCTAACCAACAATAGGCTGACCTTTTTATTTTTTAATTGTATTTTTTCAGTTTTAAGTGTTTTACTAAATGCATATAACATTTTATCCCCTTGAGGCCATTCATAGTGCCTAATGGTTGAAACCTTCATCCTTGCTGGTATCATAACATTAAAGGATGCCACTCATACTGCCAAGGGTCCCCTCTCTCGGGCCATCTAATACAGAAAAGGAAAAACAATTTAAGCGGCCTTTAAAGGCATCCCATTTCACATTGAAACTGCCTTCAGGTTTATTTTTTTATATATTTTGGCAATTTTAGCATTACCAACCTGGTAAACCAAGCATAGGGGCTTGGAATTTCAGGACTACCCAGCCAGCCCCTGACCATTACAAGCCCTTATGCCCTATAGCACAGGTTCTGGTGACCAACACTCACCCATGCTATGGGCCACCAGGCTCATCCACACCACCCTGGCCATTGGTGGTGCGGGTAAAGGAGTATGAACTGGTATAGGGTGAGTACAAGTCAAACTAAGAACATTAATATAAAATTGTGTGGTGTCTTATTTCTTTTTCACTTAGGGTGAACTGGTAGGGGGTCCAGGCAACCCCTATACCAGTTCACTCTACTCAGGAGCCAGCATGGCACTGGTGTTACCTCCTGATTTGCCCTCTGGCACCCGTAAAAAAAAAAAAAAAAATGTTTTTCTATTAGCTGTGTATTTCTTCCGGTTTTGGGGTTTTCTGTAATTATTTTTATTACTTTCCCTAACCCATTTTGTGCAGGCAATTGCCCAGTTGTTCCCACCCCAATTTGGCCTCCAACACCATAAAATAAAAAAATATTTTGATTATTTTTAAATGTATTTAAGTATTTCTTAAAAATTTTAGCTTTCTCTTTATTTTGAGTACTTTCCCCAGCTCATTTTGTGTAGAGCAATCCCCCTGGTGTTCCCCATGATTAGCACTCTGGCCTTGCTACCCTCGTTTCTCATTCTGGGGCACCACCAGTAGCAACGTAATAGGGCAGGTTGTGGCAGGTTCTCCTCAGTTCTTTGAAGACTGTGAAGATGTCTGTTTTGTTGTTTTTTTTTTTTTTTAGTTACAGTGCTGACTGGGAGCGGGGGCTTCGTATGTCTCCCAGACCCTCCCCAGCATCCCTGGGGACCCCCGTTAGATGCCTGAAATTGATTCCTAAGTCGATAGCGTTGGATCGTGCAGAGTGAGGGTTGCGCGCATGGGTGTAGGTATGTGTACCGTGGCTTGTCTGACTGGGTCTAAGCTTTGGAGATCAGGACCCTGCTGTAACCTCTGGGCCTTGCATGGTGGCCCTGCTGTGTGTCTCCCACTGAGCCCCAGTCCCTCTACCCACTGGGTCATCTACCTTCATGACACCCTGCAAGAGACAGTCTGCCTTCCCCATGGCTGCTTGGGGCCGGGCTCCCTGGTGTCAATGTGTTGGTGATTACTACTGCTAGCAGCCATGTTGGTCTGAGTTCGGCTGCCAGCATTGAGGTTTGTGTTCCTCTGCACTTCGTTTGAACTCTTTCGCTATGAGGGTCTTCAGATACATGGTGCCAGCTATGGACGACTTGGTGCTCCTGGTGGCTAGGGGGCTGGCCTTGCTGGTCACCTTGCAATGCACAAGGCCAACACTGCTTCTAAGAAGACGCTTACACCCTCCCCTTTTCGGGGGATCGTCTTTTTTGGTAAACCCCTGGATGTTCTGGTCTGGAAAGCCACAGGTGGGAGGTCGACTAGGCTTCCACAGAAACCAAGGACCTTGTTTCTCAGGTCACCAAATCTTCTCAGGTCCCTTCCGGAAGTTCAGAGATTCTACAGACTTCAGATGCCACAAGGATTTCTCGGGTAAGCAAAAGCCACAGGGGAAACCTAGCCCCCAGCCAAGCCCTCTCAGGGTTGACGGAACGCCCTCACCTGATTGAGTAGGGAGTTGTAGTACCCCTCAGAGCGGGGTTGTGGCTTCTACTCAATACTATTCATCATCCACAAGAAGCATGGGTCCGTTTATTCAGATTCCAGAGATCCAGGATCTGCCAGTTACGCTCAGATGCGGAAGTTCCGCATGAAATCTCTAAGGTCGGTCGTGACGTCACTGCAACAGGGAGATTTCTCTGGCCACGGTGGACATAAGGATGCTTATCTGCATGTCCCGATCCTCCCTGGTCACCAACAAAACCTGCTCTTTGCGTTGTGTGTCCGACATTTCCAATTTGTGTCACTGCCGTTCAGGCTGTCCACTGCCCCGCGAGTGTTCCGAGCCCCATCTCTGGCAGAAGCACTGTGGGATGTTCGGACAATCCTGTCCATCCCATCCACACCTCAATGCTGGAACTTTTCGGGTGGGTGATCAACTACCCCAAGTCCCAGGGGGTTCCCTCCATGGTGGCGACCTATCTAGGTATGACATTGGATACTCGACGGGCATGGATCTTTCTTCTGGTGCATTGCTCTTCAGGTGGTGGTGAGGTCGCCACTGACAAACATTCCACGATCAGGCAGGGCATGCATCTGCCTGTCTACCATCAAGCCAGTTCCGTATGCCCAGTTCCACTCCAGGCCTCTACAAATGCTGTTCCTATCGAAATGGCGCAAGGCATTCAAATGACGTTGGACCGTCGCTTCATCTTGATGGCCAGTGCCTGACGATCCCTGAATTGGTAGCTGGACCAGCAGTCGCTGGCAGTGGGTCAGTCTGCTGTGGGTCATACTGCTGGCATGACCACAGACACCAGTCTGACGAGTTGGGGTGGTGTTCTGGACAACCAGGTGGTTCAGGGTCTTTGGAACCAGCATGAGCGCAATCTTCCAATCAATTTGTTGGAACTGAGAGCAATTCTATTTGTTCTCAGGCATTGGTCTGCCCAGCTCTGGGGCCTTCCGGTCCGGGTACAGTCAGACAATACCATGGCTGTTGCCTACATAAACCATCAGGGGGGTACCAGGAGTTATAATAAAAATAAAATACAGGGAGACTCCAAATATATTCTACCAGGAGCACTGCCAGCCAAATGCTGGCGTCCCTCTAACCTAATCAAGATTACAAAACCAACACACACACACATACGGTTAATTGAGGGCTCAGGCTCACTGGGCAGCTATATCCGTAATTACACGCGGCTGCAAAATCATATTGTACAACACATCTTTATTAAAGAGAATATTACACACCTCAGTGGAAAAAAGCACCAGAGCCCTCAATTAACCTTGTGTGTGTGTGTTGGTTTTGGGTACCAGGAGTTGGCAGGTGTTCCAGGAAGTGAGTGGGTGGAACTTCACGCTTCAGGCATCTCGACGGTTCATATTCTGGGGTGGAGAATCTGCAGCCCGATTATTTAGCAGGGAGACGATGGACCAGGGGCAATGGTTCCTTCACCAGCCCTCTGCGACCGGTGGGGAGTGCCGGAGGTGGACTGCTTCGCATCTCAGCACAATCGGAAGGTCCAGAGGTTCATGTTAGACCCCCTTAGCCGTGGCAGTCGTAGCACTGGTACAGCCTGCTCTACGCATTCCCACCACTGCCACTTCTGGGTCGCATGTTAAAGAAGGTCAACTGCAAGCAGATTCCTATCATCCTGATCGCCCCACACTGGCCCAGAAGGGTGTGGTTCGGGCAACTGGTCAGCCAGGTGGTGAAGTCCCTGTGGCGACTCCCCAATCACCCAGATCTTCTGCAACAGGGTCCTTTGCTTGAATGGCCTTCGAGTCTTGGTACAAATCTAAGGGCCACTCCTGTAGGAGGTTCTTTTCTTGTAGCGATCACCTCCATGTGGTGGGTTTTGAAGCTGGCAGTGATTTCAATCAGATTAATCTTTTTGGTGCTGCATGAAGACAAAGCGGTGTTTCATGTGAAGCAGAATTTTTTGCCCAAGGTGGTCTCCCTCCACCTTTCATCTTAATCAGGAGATAGTGCTACCCTCCTTGTGCCCACGCCCCACTCGCCATAGGGATCGTTCAATGTGGACATGGCATTAAAGTATTATTACTTGGCCGCTACTCGAGAGGTATGTAAGATGTGTTGTTTGTGATCCCAGAAGGACCAAGAAGGGGCCTGGCGGCTGCCAGGACCCGTTAGCAGGTGGTCATACAGGGCTATGCCTGCAAAGGGGAAGGAGATGCCCTTCCGAATCACCACTTACTCCACTAGAGTGATTACCACGTCTTGGGCTTTACAACACTAGGCGTCAATGGAACAGGCCTGCAAGGTGGCAACCTGGTTGTTGAAGCTGTATCCCCCTCATCCACACCTTCAACAACAACAAGTTTTACAGACTTGATGTCAGGGCATCTACCGATGCTCCTCTGGGGGGGTAAGGTGTTGCAGATGGTGAACCCCTCTCCGGAGGTCTTACCTTGAGGTGCCGGTTGTTCTTGGTTTGGTTGACGCAGTCGGCTGTTGGATGTTTTTGCATGGTCCCACCCTTATTGAGAGTCCTGCTTTGGGATGTCCCATGATTTGCTACTGGTGGTGCCCCAGAATGGAGGAGATGAGAAAAGGGAAATTTGTGTAATCTCAGGTTAGATTTCCTTCCTCGTCCTCTTTCATTCCGGGGCACCACACCCGCCCTATTGTTGTATTACGACTGCGTAGGTAGCGGATGATGCCTTCTACGTGGTTTTAGTTTTGTTGCACTGTTTTCTAGTTGCGCACATGATACGCAGGTTAGCTTTCTCCCCTCCTGGGGCTGTGGCTGAACTGCTTTTTAATTAACTGAGGCAATCATGCCACAGCCTGCCCTATATAGGCCTGGGGAGGCTAGTTTTTTTTTTTTCTATCTTGCAGTCCCCGCCTACGGCTGAGATTAACCCACATGTTGCTACTGGTGGTTCCCCGTTATGGAAGAGGTCAAGAAAGGAAATTTACCGGGGTGTACACAAATTTCCCTTTTTTACAGCCATTTTTGGTCACCCCCATATTCGTGTACCTATTGACTTCAATGGGTTCGCCCCTCCCTACTGATTACCC
This sequence comes from Gastrophryne carolinensis, assembly GCA_027917425.1. Classification (NCBI taxonomy): domain Eukaryota; kingdom Metazoa; phylum Chordata; class Amphibia; order Anura; family Microhylidae; genus Gastrophryne; species Gastrophryne carolinensis. The sequence continues at coordinate 419,906,840 of CM051234.1, read as the reverse complement.
TGTTTCCCCAAAAATAAGACAGTGTCTTATATTAATTTTTGCTCCCAAAGATGCGCTAGGTCTTATTTTCAGGGGATGTCTTACATTTTTCCATGAAGAAGAATTCACATGCATTCACAAAAAAAGGAAATGTATTAACTGTTAAACAGTAGTAGTTGCCATCACAAACCAGCATAACCAGACGAAATGTGACTCCTGTCAAAATTTCATGTTACCTCCACCCCCTGATCCTCCTGTCCCAATTTACCCCCCTTCTCCTGTACTACCGGTAGTGGCATATGTGGGGAATCCAAAACATACAACCCCCCCTCCTCATCATCAGTGTGTGAAGGTGGGGGTAGAGTCTAGAGAATCCAGGGAATTCTCTAGTTTCCATGCCCCCCTCCCCTCACTTCACCTGGCATTTCCCCCATAGAAATTCTTTTTTTTTTCTTCTTCACAGTCTGCTGCCACTACTCACTAACTTACTGTCAGAGAGTGAGCAGCAGACAGCAGCTTTCACTTTGGTGGCGGCCGCTTTGATGACGAGTGACGTCCCCCTATGCGCAACGTCAGGGGCGTCACTCGTCATCAGAGAGAGCCGGCCGCAGCTGACTGAGGACTCTTGCTGCGGCCGCTCGCTATGGCCACTCCTGCAGGCGCTTACTATGGCAGCGCTTACCAGCAAATACTTGCTGCGGCCGCAGGTCACTATGGCGGCTATGAAGTTACGGTAGCAGGCGCGGTGCGCACACAGCCATGACGCGGCGCCTTCATACCGGTAAGTAACTCACAGCGACGGGGCGGGGCGGTGGGTGGAAGGGTGTCGGAGGATGTGAGGATCAGCGGGTGGGTGGTTTTCTAACATTATTTTGGGGGGAGGTCTTATTTTCGGGGGGGAGGTCTTATATTTAGCCTTCATGCTAAAAGCACAGTAGGCCTTATTTTCGGAGTAGGTCTTATTTTCGGGGAAACACGGTACATAGAGACCCATTGCTGGAATATGTGAGCATTCCAAACAGTGGGTGGTATGTATTGTCAGTCACCTAAAACTGTTAAAAATGCTTAAAGTGGACCAAAGCCCAGGATTTTAACTCCCTTTACCCTGGGGCACACCAATCAGGGCTGTGTGAAACCCCCCAGATCGCCGATGCCAACTCACATCTTCCCGGTCCTACGGCGCATGCTCGGCAAATCAGCTCGCTCAGAGACGCTGACGTCACATCATCGAAGCCTTCGTCTAAGAGCAGCGGCTCCGAGCACGCTGGCGGTCGCATCTTCTAACAGGGGGCGTGTCATTCAGCAAATGGTTCTGCCCTTCTGAAATCAGGATCCCTGCATCTTTAGGCTGTGCACGCGCTCCTGCCCCAGCCATTCAGATATGCTGGACAGATATGCTGGGTATGTGGCCACCTGCACTCCTGACTGCAGAAGGGCAGAGCCGTTTGCAATGCATACGTCATTCAGCAAACGCATGCGCCATAGGACCGGAAAGATGTGAGTTTTACATGGTGATCTGGGGAGTTTCTCACACATTCTGATTTAGGATGCCTGGGGGGGGGGGGGAGCCAGCCCTGGAATTTTTCAGATTTCAGAGCTGGATGCGCTGGATTTTGTTCTGCATGAAATGCACATAGCAAATTTTCATTATGCTTGGGTAAAGTATAGCAGTATATAGTATCAGCAGAGCATGTTTGGGGTCAGTTAGGCCTGCAGCGTCCCCACATACCACCTGATAAATTATTGAGTACCACTTGTTATAAACCCCTAAACTATAAGACCAAATGCAGCCTTGGAGACTATAGGATTCCAGGGCTTCCTGATTCCCACTACCTGGGGCATCCCAACTGCTGTTTGAGGCTCCTAAATTCCACGATCCAATGGTGAATGCATGAGCCTTGACTTCACTGCCCACCCCCCAGCTAAAGGATGGTGGCGCACCCTGCTTGGCACTATTCGGCCCTTAGCCAACAAGACCTCTAGTCCAGTGGTTCCGAACCTTTTTATGCCAAGTACCCCCTAGTGAGAAGAAGTTCCAGCCAAGTACCCCCAAGGAGGTGATTAATTATAAATAGCAACAAAACAAGTAGGTCACAGGCATCATAGCACTCAACGCAGGAATGAATAAGGTTGCACACCCGTCAGAACACCTGTTATTGTTCTTCTGAGAGAAGACGAAGTGAGCAGGTAAGGTAAGTGTTACCGCCGATCAGGGGGTTTCACATAGTGGGGCATCCCAAATTGGGGTGCAAGCACCAACACCCCGGATAGTCAAAATCCCGGTTTTAGGCTGCTCTGTTCGTATGGTGGATAAGGCATGTAAATAAGGTGTGTTTCCAGTGCTACCCGCTAAGCAGTGACACAGCCCTGAGGCGAGACACAGCTGTCCTTACTGTATGCTTGCGTTAGTCAGCCTTGGCAGGGTCACGTGACTTCTGGGAAGAGGAGGGAGCCTCCGCTAGAGCTTGGTAGGCCGGGGGCGGGGCAGCCAGCGAGCGCTAGAAGAATAGAAACTGGCAGAGTCCGGAGGAGACGCTGAGGTGCGAGGTAGGTGCTCTGTGGTTTCTCTCATGTTTGGTGGCAGAGGCGTCATGAAAGTAGCGCTCAGGCTCTTCCTCGCGGTGCGGGGACATTCTGCTGCTGATGAAGAAGAAGGAAACTGTTGCCTGAGAGACTGCGGCTGGAAACTTTCATCCAACAATGACTGTCACCTGTCAGACAGCGAGCTCACAGTGTACATTCATTACTAGCACCCCCCCATTCCCGGGGCCTGTGCTACTGGCCCTGGACTCCCATCATGCGTCTGCACCGCAACCTAACCCAGCCAACCATATATGGTAGAGTCTAAATCCTAGCCAGCTAAGGGACCGTCCCTCTGCTGGCTAGGAAATAGCCTGTTCAATGTAAGATTGCTAAATCCTAGCCAGCTAAGGGACCTGCTCCCCCTGCTGGCTAGCTAAGGTACCTGGTCCCTCTGCTGGCTAGGAAATAGCCTGTTCAATGTAAGATTGCTAAATCCTAGCCAGCTAAGGGACCTGCTCCCCCTGCTGGCCAGCTAAGGTACCTGGTCCCTCTGCTGGATAGGAAATAGCCTGTTCAATGTAAGATTGCTAAATCCTAGCCAGCTAAAGGACCTGCTCCCCCTGCTGGCCAGCTAAGGTACCTGGTCCCTCTGCTGGCTAGGAAATAGCCTGTTCAATGTAAGATTGCTAAATCCTAGCCAGCTAAGGGACCTGCTCCCCCTGCTGGCCAGCTAAGGTACCTGGTCCCTCTGCTGGCTAGGAAATAGCCTGTTCAATATAGGATTGCTAAATCCTAGCCAGCTAAGGGACCAAGTCCCTCCACTGCCTAGGAAATAGCATATGCTATATAGGGAGGCTGGTCCTTCTGCTGGCTAGGAAATAGTGTATGCTATACAGGGAGGTTGGTCCCTCTGCTGGCTAGGAAATAGCCTGTTCAATGTGAGATTGCTAAATCCTAGCCAGCTAAAGGACCAAGTCCCTCCACTGCCTGGGAAATAGCATATGCTATATAGGGAGGCTGGTCCCTCTGCTGGCTAGGAAATAGCATATGCTATATAGGGAGGCTGGTCCTTCTGCTGGCTAGGAAATAGCCTGTTCAATGTAAGATTGCTAAATCCTAGCCAGCTAAAGGACATGGTCCCTCTACTGACTAGGAAATAGCATATGCTATATAGGGAGGCTGGTCCTTCTGCTGGCTAGGAAATAGCCTGTTCAATGTAAGATTGCTAAATCCTAGCCAGCTAAAGGACATGGTCCCTCTACTGACTAGGAAATAGCATATGCTATATAGGGAGGCTGGTCCTTCTGCTGGCTAGGAAATAGCCTGTTCAATGTAAGATTGCTAAATCCTAGCCAGCTAAAGGACATGGTCCCTCTACTGACTAGGAAATAGCGTATGCTATATAGGGAGGCTGGTCCCTCTGCTGGCTAGGAAATAGCATATGCTATATAGGGAGGCTGGTCCCTCTGCTGGATAGGAAATAGCATATGCTATATAGGGAGGCTGGTCCCTCTAATGGCTAGGAAATAGCATATGCTATATAGGGAGGCTGGTCCCTCTAATGGCTAGGAAATAGCATATGCTATATAGGGAGGCTGGTCCCTCTGCTGGCTAGGAAATAGCATATGCTATATAGGGAGGCTGGTCCCTCTGCTGGATAGGAAATAGCATATGCTATATAGGGAGGCTGGTCCCTCTGCTGGATAGGAAATAGCATATGCTATATAGGGAGGCTGGTCCCTCTAATGGCTAGGAAATAGCATATGCTATATAGGGAGGCTGGTCCCTCTAATGGCTAGGAAATAGCATATGCTATATAGGGAGGCTGGTCCCTCTAATGGCTAGGAAATAGCATATGCTATATAGGGAGGCTGGTCCCTCTGCTGGATAGGAAATAGCATATGCTATATAGGGAGGCTGGTCCCTCTGCTGCCTATGAAATAGCCTGCTGAATGTGATACTGATAGAATAAATTACCTGGTCCTATTGCCCCTTAGGAAATAACCTTAAGTATATAAGAATGCTAGCAGCCAAAAATCTGTTCCATTAACCCCTGTCGAATAAAGCTTGTTTGACCCTTTAGAGAGATTTGATGACAAATTAAATGATAATGAAAGTAAAGAAGTATAGCGGGTGCTCACTCGATGACCCTCTGCTAACAGTAGGGATCTGAGCTGGCTCTGATCACCGCTTTATAACCCCGTCACCACGGTGTCTAAATGAATCTTCCTGATCAGTCACACCACTAAAATATTGCAGGGGGCCGAGCAGTTGCCATGCCAGCAAGTAGCTTGATGAAGGCTCCTATATATAGAATGGATTAGGGCAGAGATACTCAACTGGCAGCCCAGGGTCTGAATGCGGACCTCGGCACCAGATTGCTGGACCCCTGCCCTCAGTTGCTTCTGTGTTTGTGTTCAGAGCTGGCTCCTTGATGTAGTGCTTAGTCTCCTGCCAGTGTCATGGCTCCCTTGCACCTAGCATTTCAATACGAAGTACTGTACGGACGGGAAGTGGCTTTGCAAGGTGCACGCAAACTTTTCTGTCTCTTTGCCCCATCCATCCCTGTCCCCTCAGCTCTGCCCCATCCATCCCTGTTCTCCCAGCTTTATCCCATCCATCCCTGCTCTCCCAGCTTTGCCCCATCCATCCCTGTCCCCTCAGCTTTGCCCCATCCATCCCTGTCCCCTCAGCTTTGCCCCATCCATCCCTGTCCCCTCAGCTTTGCCCCATCCATCCCTGTCCCCTCAGCTTTGCCCCATCCATCCCTGTCCCCTCAGCTTTGCCCCATCCATCCCTGTCCCCTCAGCTTTGCCCCATCCATCCCTGTCCTCCCAGATTTGCCCCATCCATCCCTGTCTCCTCAGCTCTGCCCCATCCAGCCCTGTCCCCTCAGCTCTGCCCCATCCATCCCTGTCCCCTCAGCTCTGCCCCATCCATCTCTGTCCCCTCAGCTCTGCCCCATCCATCCCTGTCCCCTCAGCTCTGCCCCATCCATCCCTGTTCTCCCAGATTTGCCCCATCCATCCCTGTCCTCCCAGATTTGCCCCATCCATCCCTGTCCCCTCAGCTTTGCCCCATCCATCCCTGTCCCCTCAGCTTTGCCCCATCCATCCCTGTCCCCTCAGCTTTGCCCCATCCATCCCTGTCCTCCCAGATTTGCCCCATCCATCCCTGTCTCCTCAGCTCTGCCCCATCCAGCCCTGTCCCCTCAGCTCTGCCCCATCCATCCCTGTCCCCTCAGCTCTGCCCCATCCATCCCTGTCCCCTCAGCTCTGCCCCATCCATCCCTGTTCTCCCAGCTTTGCCCCATCCATCCCTGTCCTCCCAGATTTGCCCCATCCATCCCTGTCCCCTCAGCTTTGCCCCATCCATCCCTGTCCCCTCAGCTTTGCCCCATCCATCCCTGTCCCCTCAGCTCTGCCCCCTCCATCCCTGTCCCCTCAGCTCTGCCCCATCCATCCCTGTCCCCTCAGCTCTGCCCCATCCATCCCTGTCCCCTCAGCTCTGCCCCATCCATCCCTGTCCTCCCAGATTTGCCCCATCCATCCCTGTCCCCTCAATCCCTGTCCCCTCAGCTCTGCCCCATCCATCCCTGTCCCCTCAGCTCTGCCCCATCCATCACTGTTCTCCCAGCTTTGCCCCATCCATCCCGGTCCCCTCAGCTCTGCCCCATCCATCCCTGTCCCCTCAGCTCTGCCCCATCCATCCCTGTCCTCCCAGATTTGCCCCATCCATCCCTGTCCCCTCAATCCCTGTCTCCTCAGCTCTACTCCATCCATCCCTGTCTCCTCAGCTTTGCCCCATCCATCCCTGTCCCCTCAGCTCTGCCCCATCCATCCCTGTTCTCCCAGCTTTGCCCCATCCATCCCTGTCCCCTCAGCTTTGGCCCATCCATCCCTGTCCTCCCAGCTTTGTCCCATCCATCCCTGTCCACCCAGCTTTGGCCCATCCATCCCTGTCCACCCAGCTTTGGCCCATCCATCCCTGTCCACCCAGCTTTGGCCCATCCATCCCTGTCCACCCAGCTTTGCCCCATCCATCCCTGTCCACCCAGCTTTGGCCCATCCATCCCTGTCCACCCAGCTTTGCCCCATCCATCCCTGTCCCCTCAGCTTTGCCCCATCCATCCCTGTCCCCTCAGCTCTGCCCCATCCATCACTGTTCTCCCAGCTTTGCCCCATCCATCCCTGTCCCCTCAATCCCTGTCTCCTCAGCTCTACTCCATCCATCCCTGTCTCCTCAGCTTTGCCCCATCCATCCCTGTCCCCTCAGCTCTGCCCCATCCATCCCTGTTCTCCCAGCTTTGCCCCATCCATCCCTGTCCCCTCAGCTTTGCCCCATCCATCCCTGTCCCCTCAGCTTTGCCCCATCCATCCCTGTCCCCTCAGCTTTGCCCCATCCATCCCTGTCCTCCCAGATTTGCCCCATCCATCCCTGTCTCCTCAGCTCTGCCCCATCCAGCCCTGTCCCCTCAGCTCTGCCCCATCCATCCCTGTCCCCTCAGCTCTGCCCCATCCATCCCTGTCCCCTCAGCTCTGCCCCATCCATCCCTGTTCTCCCAGCTTTGCCCCATCCATCCCTGTCCTCCCAGATTTGCCCCATCCATCCCTGTCCCCTCAGCTTTGCCCCATCCATCCCTGTCCCCTCAGCTTTGCCCCATCCATCCCTGTCCCCTCAGCTCTGCCCCCTCCATCCCTGTCCCCTCAGCTCTGCCCCATCCATCCCTGTCCCCTCAGCTCTGCCCCATCCATCCCTGTCCCCTCAGCTCTGCCCCATCCATCCCTGTCCTCCCAGATTTGCCCCATCCATCCCTGTCCCCTCAATCCCTGTCCCCTCAGCTCTGCCCCATCCATCCCTGTCCCCTCAGCTTTGCCCCATCCATCCCTGTCCCCTCAGCTCTGCCCCATCCATCACTGTTCTCCCAGCTTTGCCCCATCCATCCCGGTCCCCTCAGCTCTGCCCCATCCATCCCTGTCCCCTCAGCTCTGCCCCATCCATCCCTGTCCTCCCAGATTTGCCCCATCCATCCCTGTCCCCTCAGCTTTGCCCCATCCATCCCTGTCCCCTCAGCTTTGCCCCATCCATCCCTGTCCCCTCAGCTTTGCCCCATCCATCCCTGTCCTCCCAGATTTGCCCCATCCATCCCTGTCTCCTCAGCTCTGCCCCATCCAGCCCTGTCCCCTCAGCTCTGCCCCATCCATCCCTGTCCCCTCAGCTCTGCCCCATCCATCTCTGTCCCCTCAGCTCTGCCCCATCCATCCCTGTCCCCTCAGCTCTGCCCCATCCATCCCTGTTCTCCCAGATTTGCCCCATCCATCCCTGTCCTCCCAGATTTGCCCCATCCATCCCTGTCCCCTCAGCTTTGCCCCATCCATCCCTGTCCCCTCAGCTTTGCCCCATCCATCCCTGTCCCCTCAGCTTTGCCCCATCCATCCCTGTCCTCCCAGATTTGCCCCATCCATCCCTGTCTCCTCAGCTCTGCCCCATCCAGCCCTGTCCCCTCAGCTCTGCCCCATCCATCCCTGTCCCCTCAGCTCTGCCCCATCCATCCCTGTCCCCTCAGCTCTGCCCCATCCATCCCTGTTCTCCCAGCTTTGCCCCATCCATCCCTGTCCTCCCAGATTTGCCCCATCCATCCCTGTCCCCTCAGCTTTGCCCCATCCATCCCTGTCCCCTCAGCTTTGCCCCATCCATCCCTGTCCCCTCAGCTCTGCCCCCTCCATCCCTGTCCCCTCAGCTCTGCCCCATCCATCCCTGTCCCCTCAGCTCTGCCCCATCCATCCCTGTCCCCTCAGCTCTGCCCCATCCATCCCTGTCCTCCCAGATTTGCCCCATCCATCCCTGTCCCCTCAATCCCTGTCCCCTCAGCTCTGCCCCATCCATCCCTGTCCCCTCAGCTCTGCCCCATCCATCACTGTTCTCCCAGCTTTGCCCCATCCATCCCGGTCCCCTCAGCTCTGCCCCATCCATCCCTGTCCCCTCAGCTCTGCCCCATCCATCCCTGTCCTCCCAGCTTTGCCCCATCCATCCCTGTCCCCTCAATCCCTGTCTCCTCAGCTCTACTCCATCCATCCCTGTCTCCTCAGCTTTGCCCCATCCATCCCTGTCCCCTCAGCTCTGCCCCATCCATCCCTGTTCTCCCAGCTTTGCCCCATCCATCCCTGTCCCCTCAGCTTTGGCCCATCCATCCCTGTCCTCCCAGCTTTGTCCCATCCATCCCTGTCCACCCAGCTTTGGCCCATCCATCCCTGTCCACCCAGCTTTGGCCCATCCATCCCTGTCCACCCAGCTTTGGCCCATCCATCCCTGTCCACCCAGCTTTGCCCCATCCATCCCTGTCCACCCAGCTTTGGCCCATCCATCCCTGTCCACCCAGCTTTGCCCCATCCATCCCTGTCCCCTCAGCTTTGCCCCATCCATCCCTGTCCCCTCAGCTCTGCCCCATCCATCACTGTTCTCCCAGCTTTGCCCCATCCATCCCTGTCCCCTCAGCTCTACTCCATCCATCCCTGTCTCCTCAGCTTTGCCCCATCCATCCCTGTCCCCTCAGCTCTGCCCCATCCATCCCTGTTCTCCCAGCTTTGCCCCATCCATCCCTGTCCCCTCAGCTTTGCCCCATCCATCCCTGTCCCCTCAGCTTTGCCCCATCCATCCCTGTCCCCTCAGCTTTGCCCCATCCATCCCTGTCCTCCCAGATTTGCCCCATCCATCCCTGTCTCCTCAGCTCTGCCCCATCCAGCCCTGTCCCCTCAGCTCTGCCCCATCCATCCCTGTCCCCTCAGCTCTGCCCCATCCATCCCTGTCCCCTCAGCTCTGCCCCATCCATCCCTGTTCTCCCAGCTTTGCCCCATCCATCCCTGTCCTCCCAGATTTGCCCCATCCATCCCTGTCCCCTCAGCTTTGCCCCATCCATCCCTGTCCCCTCAGCTTTGCCCCATCCATCCCTGTCCCCTCAGCTCTGCCCCCTCCATCCCTGTCCCCTCAGCTCTGCCCCATCCATCCCTGTCCCCTCAGCTCTGCCCCATCCATCCCTGTCCCCTCAGCTCTGCCCCATCCATCCCTGTCCTCCCAGATTTGCCCCATCCATCCCTGTCCCCTCAATCCCTGTCCCCTCAGCTCTGCCCCATCCATCCCTGTCCCCTCAGCTCTGCCCCATCCATCACTGTTCTCCCAGCTTTGCCCCATCCATCCCGGTCCCCTCAGCTCTGCCCCATCCATCCCTGTCCCCTCAGCTCTGCCCCATCCATCCCTGTCCTCCCAGATTTGCCCCATCCATCCCTGTCCCCTCAATCCCTGTCTCCTCAGCTCTACTCCATCCATCCCTGTCTCCTCAGCTTTGCCCCATCCATCCCTGTCCCCTCAGCTCTGCCCCATCCATCCCTGTTCTCCCAGCTTTGCCCCATCCATCCCTGTCCCCTCAGCTTTGGCCCATCCATCCCTGTCCTCCCAGCTTTGCCCCATCCATCCCTGTCCACCCAGCTTTGGCCCATCCATCCCTGTCCACCCAGCTTTGGCCCATCCATCCCTGTCCACCCAGCTTTGGCCCATCCATCCCTGTCCACCCAGCTTTGCCCCATCCATCCCTGTCCACCCAGCTTTGGCCCATCCATCCCTGTCCACCCAGCTTTGCCCCATCCATCCCTGTCCCCTCAGCTTTGCCCCATCCATCCCTGTCCCCTCAGCTCTGCCCCATCCATCACTGTTCTCCCAGCTTTGCCCCATCCATCCCTGTCCCCTCAATCCCTGTCTCCTCAGCTCTACTCCATCCATCCCTGTCTCCTCAGCTTTGCCCCATCCATCCCTGTCCCCTCAGCTCTGCCCCATCCATCCCTGTTCTCCCAGCTTTGCCCCATCCATCCCTGTCCCCTCAGCTTTGCCCCATCCATCCCTGTCCCTTCAGCTTTGCCCCATCCATCCCTGTCCCCTCAGCTTTGCCCCATCCATCCCTGTCCCTTCAGCTTTGCCCCATCCATCCCAGTTCTCCCAACTTTGCCCCATCCATCCCTGTCCCCTCAGCTCTGACCCATCCATCCCTGTTCTCCCAGCTCTGCCCCATCCATCCCTGTCCACCCAGCTTTGGCCCATCCATCCCTGTCCACCCAGCTTTGCCCCATCCATCCCTGTCCCCCCAGCTTTGCCCCATCCATCCCTGTCCCTTCAGCTTTGCCCCATCCATCCCAGTTCTCCCAACTTTGCCCCATCCATCCCTGTCCCCTCAGCTCTGACCCATCCATCCCTGTTCTCCCAGCTCTGCCCCATCCATCCCTGTCCACCCAGCTTTGGCCCATCCATCCCTGTCCACCCAGCTTTGGCCCATCCATCCCTGTCCACCCAGCTTTGCCCCATCCATCCCTGTCCCCTCAGCTCTGACCCATCCATCCCTGTTCTCCCAGCTCTGCCCCATCCATCCCTGTCCACCCAGCTTTGGCCCATCCATCCCTGTCCCCTCAGCTCTGACCCATCCATCCCTGTTCTCCCAGCTCTGCCCCATCCATCCCTGTCCACCCAGCTTTGGCCCATCCATCCCTGTCCACCCAGCTTTGGCCCATCCATCCCTGTCCACCCAGCTTTGCCCCATCCATCCCTGTCCACCCAGCTTTGGCCCATCCATCCCTGTCCACCCAGCTTTGCCCCATCCATCCCTGTCCCCTCAGCTTTGCCCCATCCATCCCTGTCCCCTCAGCTCTGCCCCATCCATCCCTGTCCCCTCAGCTCTGCCCCATCCATCACTGTTCTCCCAGCTTTGCCCCATCCATCCCGGTCCCCTCAGCTCTGCCCCATCCATCCCTGTCCCCTCAGCTCTGCCCCATCCATCCCTGTCCTCCCAGATTTGCCCCATCCATCCCTGTCCCCTCAATCCCTGTCTCCTCAGCTCTACTCCATCCATCCCTGTCTCCTCAGCTTTGCCCCATCCATCCCTGTCCCCTCAGCTCTGCCCCATCCATCCCTGTTCTCCCAGCTTTGCCCCATCCATCCCTGTCCCCTCAGCTTTGCCCCATCCATCCCTGTCCCTTCAGCTTTGCCCCATCCATCCCTGTCCCCTCAGCTTTGCCCCATCCATCCCTGTCCCTTCAGCTTTGCCCCATCCATCCCAGTTCTCCCAACTTTGCCCCATCCATCCCTGTCCCCTCAGCTCTGACCCATCCATCCCTGTTCTCCCAGCTCTGCCCCATCCATCCCTGTCCACCCAGCTTTGGCCCATCCATCCCTGTCCACCCAGCTTTGCCCCATCCATCCCTGTCCCCCCAGCTTTGCCCCATCCATCCCTGTCCCTTCAGCTTTGCCCCATCCATCCCAGTTCTCCCAACTTTGCCCCATCCATCCCTGTCCCCTCAGCTCTGGCCCATCCATCCCTGTTCTCCCAGCTCTGACCCATCCATCCCTGTCCACCCAGCTTTGGCCCATCCATCCCTGTCCACCCAGCTTTGGCCCATCCATCCCTGTCCTCCCAGCTTTGCCCCATCCATCCCTGTCCACCCAGCTTTGGCCCATCCATCCCTGTCCACCCAGCTTTGGCCCATCCATCCCTGTCCTCCCAGCTTTGCCCCATCCATCCCTGTCCACCCAGCTTTGGCCCATCCATCCCTGTCCACCCAGCTTTGGCCCATCCATCCCTGTCCACCCAGCTTTGGCCCATCCATCCCTGTCCACCCAGCTTTGCCCCATCCATCCCTGTCCACCCAGCTTTGGCCCATCCATCCCTGTCCACCCAGCTTTGCCCCATCCATCCCTGTCCACCCAGCTTTGCCCCATCCATCCCTGTCCACCCAGCTTTGCCCCATCCATCCCTGTCCACCCAGCTTTGCCCCATCCATCCCTGTCCACCCAGCTTTGGCCCATCCATCCCTGTCCACCCAGCTTTGCCCCATCCATCCCTGTCCACCCAGCTTTGCCCCATCCATCCCTGTCCACCCAGCTTTGGCCCATCCATCCCTGTCCACCCAGCTTTGGCCCATCCATCCGTGTCCCCTCAGCTTTGCCCCATCCATCAGTGTCCCCTCAGCTTTGCCCCATCCATCAGTGTCCCCTCAGCTTTGCCCCATCCATCCCTGTCCCCCCAGCTTTGCCCTATCCATCAGTGTCCTCCCAGCTTTCCCAGATCCATCCCTGTCCCCTCAGCTCTGCCTATCCAATCACTGTCCTCCCAGCTCTGCCCCATCCATCCCTAACTAACTCCCCCCAAAAGGCTGTCGTGGGTAACTTAATATAGGAATATATTTCATTGTCGCCTCTACTTCTATCCCCAATCTTGAATCTTTTTCAACCCTTAAAAGATGAACTATAGGCAGGTCACTACTTCCTCATTAATGGTGTATAGCACACAATGGCAGTTAATCATGTGGCCAACAGAAACTCTTCAGGATGATGTGCAGCCCACTTTGAAATTCAGATTAGTCACCACAAGTCAGATGATTAATGGCCATTTTGTGCCATACACCATAAATGAGGAAGTGGTGACTTGCTATAGTTACTATAGTTCCCTTTTTCACTACACGAGGTGTCATTTTCCTACCTATTCTATGCAGGTATTCTCAATTCCCAATGGATGTTATTAGGGATGAGTGAATCGACTTCAGATGCTTCTTCGGAGATCGATTTGCATAAAATGTTATACTGTACGAAGTGGGAGCTCCGTACAGTATTAGAATGTATTGGCTCAGATGAGCCAAAGTTATTACTTTGTGAGATAACGTGACTTGGTGAATTACTGTAAAAACATTGATACCGAAGTCTGGTGCTAAGATAACGGCAGATACACAGGAAGTCTAAAAATAATTTTGGACTCCGACGTTGACCAAAGAGCAAAGTCGGATATCAAAGCCAAACATTTTAATTTGTCTCCTAGCTAGGGTTTTAAAATATCATTTCGCGTTTTTTTTAGGTTTGTATTGGGTCTTGAACATTAAAGCCTTTTGACTTACACACAGAAACCTTATCATTGAGGTATAGGCCCAGCCCAAAGTGATCATGTTTCTACTCTAGCTATGTTTTTCATACAAATGCACAGTTAAAAATGTATTTTGACTCTGACCAGTAAGTAAAGTCAGACATCAAATTCAAACATTTCCCATTAGCTAGGGTTTAAAATATTTTTTTTGTTATTTACGGTATTTTTTGCCCTATAAGACACACCTGCATATAAGATGCACCCTGGATTTGGAAGATGAAAATGAGAAAAAAATATTCTGAACCAAATGATGTGCTAAAATACCTCCTACCAATCACTGCATTATAGACAGTGTGCAGAATTCCCCCAATCACACCATTACAGACAGAAAGGGGCATCCCACATTACAGGAAGTGAGAGTTATCCCACATTACAGGCAGTGAGAGTAGCATCCCAAATAGTGTGCAGGTCCAATAGTGTGCAGCATCCCCCAATGGCAATCCAATAGTGCGCAGCATCCCCCAATGTGCAGCATTAAAAAAAAAAAAAAAAAAAAAAAAAAAAGTGTACTCCCCATTCTTGTTGCTTCCTGCCGCAGGTTCACAGCGGGCACTTTCCGGTCGGGGGTGGGTGTGGCCTGTGACTCCTGCCAGCATCCAATGACGCTGGCAGGAGTCACAGGCCACACCCACCCCCGACCGGAAAGTGCCCGCTGTGAACTCTTGGCTGACTGCCACTTCCCATAGCCGTTCCCCACCGCCTCTGTAAGAGTGTAAGAGGCGGCGGCAGTCAGCCGCAAGTTAACAGTGAGCTGATATCGGGCGTGGCCTGTGTCTCCTACCAGTGTCACGCTGGTAGGAGACACAGGCCACGCCCCCCCTGCCCGATATCAGCTCACTGTTAACTTGCGGCTGACTGCCGCTCTCCGCCCCCACCGCCTCTTACACTCAGAGGCGTTGGGAAGCGGCAGTCAGCCGCACGTTCACAGCGAGCCGGCTCCAGCTTCTGGGTGGGTGTGGCCTGTGACGCCTGTCAGCATCACAGGCCACGCCCTACCCAGGGGCCAGAGCAGATGAAGGAGGAGGCAGAAAGGCAGCGGCAACTACCAAGACTGCGGGAGATCCACGGAATGTAATTTTTTTTTTTTTTATTTACATTCGCCCGTTAAGACGCATGGATATCCCCCCCCCCCCCCCCCCCCCCACTTTTGGGGAAAAAGAAGTGCGTCTTATATGCCGAAAAAATATGGTAGTTTTCTATTGGGGTTTGAACCATAAAACCTTTGGTTTGCAATGCTGCATGTTTTACTCTGAGTTATAGTCCCTTCTACAGCTCTATTTGCTCTCACAAATAATAAATCTATAACTCACTGTGATTTTGACCCTGACCTGGGAAGAAAGTCAGGTGTCAGAAACCGTATTTCGTCTCACACCGACATTATTCTGATACTTGACTATGATATCTGTCCTAAAATGAACACGGTACACTTGGATCTGCTAGTGTTTACTGGTCTAACTTTAAATAAACACTTCAAAACAATATTTCTCAGAAAAAATTTTATTGACAAGAAAATACAGCATAAACAATGTTCCTTTATTGTACTGGACATAATAATTTACTTTTTAAACAATAAAGAATTAAATGCGTTTGTCATTTAATTATGAACTGTAATGTCGGAGTCGAAAGCCAGAGCGGGGACAAACCATGTCCCCCACCCTGCCATTGTATCTCGTTCAGCGTGCTCTGACACAGTTGGCTGTCGGCGCGCACAGAGCCAGGAAGGGTTGGCGGCACAGGAGGCGAGAGTTAGGACGGGGTTCATGCAAGTATACTTTTTTCTTTTTCTGGGGGATTGGGGGGCATGCCACACCTATTAAGGGTATTGGAGATGCCACACTGCCTATATGGGGAATGGGAGGGGGAATGCCACACTGCCTATATGGAATAGGAGGGGGTGCCTTACTACCTATATAGGGAATGGGATGAGGGCATGCCACTCTGCCTATGGAAATGGGATGGGGCATCCCACACTGCCTATAAGGGTAATGGGAGGGGGAATGCCACATTGCCTCTAAGGGGAATGGGATGAGAATATTTTTTGTTCTTATCTTTCTCCTATTTTTTAACCACTAGGTGGTTTAGTGGACACCAATTCTTTGAGTATCACCAATGTTGTTGCAATGCAGAATACGATTCAAATACACCACTTAGGCACACATGTGATTATTTCATAAGCTACCGGAGGCAAGATCACGGTCTATGACTCGCTACAGTGTTCAGGGATTGCAGAGTCTTTGAGAACAACTTCTAAAGATGTTGTGACAGACTCTCTGCCTCTTAGAATCCACAGATTCATTCCAATGTCGTGCTGTTGATTGTGTTACAGGCCGCCATTGTGTGTTGATTGTATTACAGACTGCCATTGTGTTACTAATTGTGTTACCGGCAGAGTTGAGGGATTGTGTGCCCTGCTGCTATTGGTCGGTGTTTGTCATGCGGTTCTCCATCAGGTCCACCTTGCATGGAGACTTGTGTATATAAGGCCTAGAGTGGCACTAATAAAGTAAGTTCATCTTCCCCCTCAATACTGAGTTCTGTCTCTTATTGGGGGAAACGCTATATTACAATTCACTAGCCCTTGTAAGGGCTGTTCCTGTTTCCTCACGGATGACTCTGGGATTCCTGCAGCACTTCTCACCATTGGGAAAAGGACGTCTCTGGCGGGGAAGCTCTCTGGCGATAAGGGTTATCGCTACAGATGTATACTCCACTATTTACAGGGGTAGAGTAGTGACTGTTAATTACATCTGTAGCCAAAAACAGGAGGGTTGAAATTACTGGTTTATTTGCTATTGTAAATTGTTTGGCATTGGCAAATAAGCTGAAGCCATGTACAATTTGCTTTCTACAAGACAAGATGAGGCAACATTTAGGTTTGTCTAGATAGAAAAATACAATTCTGTGAGAATCTCACCTGTAGAATTGGTATTATATGCATATAGCACGTCCTGCTCCAGAATATTCATAATGTATAGGGTATACCTCCGCTTCCAGCGCCGTGCACTGCAGGTCATGAAGAAAACAAGCTCCTCCTCCCGGCCCTACATATACCGGAGGACCTCCCACAATCCCCAGCATTGAAAAGCAGTGAGAAGAGAAGCCGGGAGAAATAAACCACCCAGAATATCTGGCAATAAATTTAGTTACAATCGCCATACAGAGGATCCAGAAAGTGAAACCAGGGTGGGGTGGAGCAGGACGTGCTGTATGCATATAATACCAATTCTACAGGTGAGATTCTCACAGAATTGTATTATTCTAAGCATACAGCACGTCCTGCTCCAGAATATTCATAACGTATGGGACATCCAATAGCAGTGTCCACAAATAGGGTGGGATCCCCTTGAAAAGGCACAGCCAACAGTAAAGCGCTGTCACCAAATACCATGCTATTTAAGCAACGAGAGCGAAGCTCTAACCTCAACCTTTGAACCTTGTAAAGGGAGAACCGAACACAGACAGCGGACTAGCCAGCTTGTCAACCAGAACACAGTGCTAAAAAGGCCCAAGCCAAGCACCTGTAGTAAGATAAAGAAAGGTCAATAGGGAGGAATAGTCCTCCTCCTAAAGGCATAGGCCAAGCAACAGCCTAACCATGCTACTACACTAGAAGGCAGCCATGGCAACACAAAAACGTTCCCAGCAGGAATTAAAAATCCAGGTCGCAGACGGAACCAGTAATAATGCTAACAACAATACTCGACCGAAGCCAAGAGTATTACAGGTCCAGGAGGACGACCAACAGAATATGACCAAGCCAGAGGGCCCTTAGCCCATGGCAATGATCCTCCGGCACAACAATAAGGGGGCACCGGCAGTCCCCAGAAAATACAATCCCAATCGGGGACCAGACGATTCAGGCAGATCTCTAACCCCAGTAGAGGGGTACAGATCCCAAACATCCAATAGCATTTGGGTAGTAGCCCAAAGGATCCGGCAAGGTATAAGGGAAGCAAAATATGGAGAAAGGCGGGCACCCTACCTCATGGTATACAGCTTATACGCAGGGTATGAATGTAATTATATATAATTATAGATATATAGACTAGGATCAGCAATAGAGCCGTTCCTTAAGGCACAAATCTGACTGGAGCAAGCTCCCCAAAGGAGAAGCATGAAGGAAGAAACAGGTCAGTTAAAGGACCTGAATAAGACCCATACAAACCCTGGTAGGGCACCAGAATAAGTCATCCCCTAAAAAGGGGAACTTGGAAACCCCCAGGAAGCACCTGAGCAGACCCTGAAGAATGCTAGTAAAACATTGGGTCAGGTCTTAATAGAAGAGCGGAGCAGTCCCCAACCATAGACCGAGTCAGTTGTGAGCCACACCAAACACTGCCTATAGGACCCTAGTCCCAGGAGCAGAAATCATCCCGCAAGGAAAAAGCTTAGACCCAGCAGAACAGCGTGGGTGCAACATTATCCAACCTAGCGTGGCAGAAGGAAAAAGGCAAAAAGGAAGACCATTCCAGAGCCTCAAAGGAACAAGACACCCCAAGATTTTTCATCTCCTACAGGGTAAGCACAGAATCTGCCAACGCTCAAGCATGCCTAAGTCACAGGCACCTAAATATGATAAAAATAGGCCTAATGATAGGACAACAGTCCCATTGCCCTAAGCAGAACTCCCTGAGGACCAACTCTCCACTGGGCCACCTAGGCCCTTGGCATAAGGTGCTGCTTGCCATTAGAGACTAACGCAAGCTCTCCCCACGCCCGACAGGGCAAGGAAAAAAGTGTCTCACAGGCAACTAACCTGCCAGAACCACTAACCCCAACCAGGGCAGACCCGCCTGGCCAATAACGGTAGTAGAACTCTAATAGAGACGGGGTCCACAGGACCCTGCTAGCGTGAGCATCTGGTCTCACCGAGAAATTCCCCCGGGAGGGAAACCACCAGAGGGGCAAGTACTATTAAGTTCCCCCCAGGAATCAGTGGTGCTCTGGAATAGAACCAGGCCCGATGAGCCGCGAAGGGGCAACCGCTGTCCTACCATGGACAAAAAAGTCCCCCAATGGACAGGTGCTAAGACGGAATAGTTCCAACTAGGACCACTAAATTCATAATATGACCAAAAATCCGTCTAGATATCTGAGCCTTCAGGATCCCTTCCTAGGACCCCCTTGGGGGCTCAGGAGTAAAAACGCCCTTCGACTTTCTGCCAGACCAGGAACCATGGTAACCAACGCAGGGCAATTAGAGAGCGAGAGGAGTGTAATGTTCCACAATAGTACTCTCGAGCAACCCATAGGAGAACAACCGCTTCCACTAGGAGCACCGTAAGCCAACCCAGACCCAGGTTGCAACCCCCTGTCCCAGGGCCAGCGGCTAAGCGCCTCAGAGCCAAATATCGCAGCACCAACTGATGTCAAAGGACAGTCACTAACCAGCACACCAACGGCAATTTTGTCTGCAAGAGACCTTACAGGACAGAGGACCAGTGGCCCCCAACCAGTAAGAACCTTATAGCCAAGGAAGGACAATAAGTGAAGCCTGATCCAGGCACAACCGTGAAACTAGAGGGTGGAACAGAGTTGAAACCGAATTCACCAGGTTCCATCCCCCAACAGCTTTTCTTGAAAGCACAGTAGGGCCTGACAGATCCCCTGGAGGACGCCCCCTGATGCAGTGTGAGCCATCAGATCCTTTAGAACCTTGTGCAAACATGGTCGTAACAGAGGGCCCAGCCTAAGCTACAACGGTGTGAGTGGTCACCAATGCCCCACAGAAGAGTGTCCAATATCCAGAAGGCTCCTTGGAATCTTATGAAACATACAAACACGCCACCAGCGGTAAATGGACCCCTGGTGCTCAAACAGCCCTGTCAAGGGCACCAGGTTGACTGCCTATGGAAACAGATACCCTACCCCCATAGGGATCAGGCAAATAGACTCCCTTGTCCTGGAAGGGCAAAAGGGGCAGACCCGCGCAGGTGTCCCTGCTTGTATATGATAGAGGCGTTCAGCAAGAAGGCCATACCTGACAGGCCTAGTCAAGCCTGCGCACATACCTGAAGAAAGGCATGAAACCAAAGTCCTCCTGACCAACTCCGGGAAGAACCACCCAGCAAATACTATCCCATCTCTGGAGGAACTATCTCCTGAAGCCACTTGGACAAGGCAGAATGTCTCCTGATAGGAGTAAGGTGCTGTGGTCATCCCCTCACCCAGATTGGTGAGGGCGTCCCATCATGCATGAGGGTTATTAGTGAATGGAAAGGAATTAGCCCGGCCAGAGGGCCCTGGGCGTTGAGCGTCACTCCTGGGACCAGGCGCTGGACCAGGCCATGCAAGGGGCACTCCTGGCTCCTGTTTAACCGTATGATATGGAGGAGGAGGGGTATCCCTTCTCCGCGGGGGGCGCAACGGTGGCCGCTGAGTGGGTGGACTATCCTGATTCTCAAATAAGTCCAGACGAGCCCCAAACAGGCGATGCCCTCTAACGGGAAGCCCCGTCAAGGTCCTCTTGTCTTCATCGTCCGCCCCCCACTGACGAAGCCAGAGTAGGCGACGTATAGCCACCACTTGGGCAGAGTTCTCGCACACATTTGGATGGTGTCATCCAGAGCCAAAAGGATAAACCTGATAAAAATATTGCAGCTAGAGAGAGTGTAAAACACCTCCCAGGGAAAATCTTCAGGCTGCTGCTCCAGCAACTTTCTTATAAGGGTCCTAGCGGCCACTGCCGTGATAGCCGCGGCACAGACAGGGCGTAGAGCCGTGCCAGCACAGGTAAAGGCGTGAGAAACCAGCCTATCAATGCGCCGATCCTCGGCGTCCCGCAGAGAGCTGTAAGCCGGATCTGTAAGGAAGGGGGGGGTTAGGAACCCCAATAATCGGTGCATCCACCACCGGGGACGAAGACCAAATGTCTACCATCTCGGGGGGAAAAGGGTACTTCCAGACCCAGTCCTCCAGGGTCTTTTGAAGAGCAGCTGGGCATTCCCACTCTGAGTACAAGAGAATGGAAATGGGCTTGCTCGAGGAATTCCAAGCGCGCCGGAGCAGTGTGGAAATGCCCCCCTCTCGGTCCGGAGGCCGCACCCGGAGGCGAGACGGACAGAACACTAAAAATTCTGAGTAACATTCCACCAATATCAAACTGATCAGCCTGACCAGCATCATTCTGACCCCTCGGCCTCTCGTCAGAGGAACCTAGGTCAGAGACTCAACAGGAGTGAGGTTTAGGGAGGGGGAAAGGGGCGAGAAGGAGCGAGGTACAACTGCAAGCGTCGCTCGCAATTCCAGCGTCTGTTCAGAACATGACGCGCAGATCTGTGCCCCATCTGCCCCAGCATGGGGGAGACCGCACGAGATACACAGCCGGTCCTGTCCCAGAGGGACCCCGGTAACACTATCCTGAGATGCCTCCATATGGTGATTGTGTAATGACAGGATGCCAGTAGGGATTTATGCAATAAGCAACCCTGGATGCCCCACTACCCGCTGATCAATGTGGGAGATTTTTTGGGAAGGCCCGCTCCTTATACTTATGCGTATAATGTAATATGAAAATATATATATATATATATATAGATATATAGATATATATATATATATGGCTAAGATGGATATGAGGCTGGGAGAGGCCACCGGGAACTCAGCATCTGAAAGACACAATGGGAAAGAGATGTCAGGGTCATGCGCAGAAGGACAGACAAGGATCAGAGGGATTCGCCCGCAAGGGCACTTACAGCTCAAGTGGAGGAGGAGACCGCCACGACGCGTGAGTGTGAAGCTGACCAAAATGGCGCCCAGACAAGCGCGAAAGGCGGGCTAAATATTCCGCCATGACGCGAAGCGCGCCGAACCCCGCCCATGCAAAAAGAGCGCGAAGCTCTGAGGTAAAACGTAAGGGTAGGAAGCCGCCATTGGCCTAACCGCGCTACAGGGCCGAAGCCCACACTAAAAACGCAGACACCGCGGAAACATAATGAATGTCAAGCAACATAAAAACACACACAGCACAGCCGAAATAAGGAGCAAGCATCGCGGCTCTGACATCTCTGAGCTAATAAAGGGCAGAATAGAAGCCACGAGCGTGACACACCGGCAATACTGAGACCGCCACACGCGTCCCCTCCCCCCCCCTTTCTTTTCCCCCCTTAGTATACGGGGAAAAGAAGGATAATGACGACCCGGTAATAGGGTCCAGTACTAAGTGGGGAATGGGACAGTAACGTGGGAGGGGCATCCATTAGAGGCTCACCATTAGCCTAGACCGCCTACCCTATGGAGGGGGATTGCGGTGGAGTCTAGCTCCGTAAGCACACCAGGTGCTGCCTACCTTCACCCAACCAACGCAGCCCAGGCTGGGAGGCATTATGAATTCTTTCAAGAGAAAAAGGACGGGTGGGAATAGTCCCGCAGGGCCTCGGGCTATAAAGCCCCGCTCGCCTGCGAGAGTGTGATACTTCATGTCTTCGCAGTTTCAGCACTGCAGAGAAAACTGGGGATTGTGGGAGGTCCTCCGGTGTATGTAGGGCCGGGAGGAGGAGCTTGTTTTCTTCATGACCTGCAGTGCACGGCGCTGGAAGCGGAGGTATACCCTATACGTTATGAATATTCTGGAGCAGGACGTGCTGTATGCTTAGAATAAAGTTGGAACTCCTCCCATTCTTGCCATCGGAACAAAAAACTAAAATAAACAAGTTTGTTTGACAATGTTCTGCAGTTGTCATCTGTATTCTAAGGAAGCAATGATATTGTGTGACAAATGCCAGATGTGGCTACACTTTTCATGTGCAGGCATAGCCGTAACAAACTAATTAACCGCAAAAATTTTTTGGGAACATCAGCCTTAACCCCCAAATATTTGTGCTTCAGGTTGTTTTGGCTTCCCATACTTTTTGGGTGTGGTTTAAGCTCTAGTTTTTTTCTAGTTTCGGTAGGCGATGGAATAACGGGTATTCCATGGTCTTTTGGCACATATGAATTTGCCTTTAGTATTTCTTCTGCAGTGGATTGTATTGCAGTGAGACAGTCAAGGTCTTGAATCAAATACACTATCTATAACATTTTATTTAATATTTGGACACATTTTCCTACCATCTGCGTTCTTCGATTTCTTTGACGTGGTGGTAAGGAGGTTTCTGTAACAGGACTATGGACGACTTCCTGTTTGTATTTCAACCAGCAATTTGTACACTGAAACATTCACAAATGACATTGTCCAAACTAAACAAAGCATGTTTTGTGTAGTTTAGATTTTTTCCCACTGCCATAGGGCGCAGCGCAAAATTGCACATGTGTGTGCATTGAAACAGGAATTTCCTCTAGTCTACACATGTACAAGATGGCGATTTACCTGCTAAAATTACAGTGTAAATTTTTGCTCCATCAGATTCACTGTTACCAGTGAAAATGCCACTACACTCATTTACACAGGAAACATCTTTATAATCATGTGCTTGTCCACCTTTTCAAAACATGAACTACAAAATCACAAGGTCTGTTTCTTAGGAGAGATGGAATTTCGTGTAGAAATTTTCAAATAATTTTCGGATCCCTGAATATACCTATAATGGAAAAACATTTAAATAATTTTATAGTACAGAAAGTTTCCAAAACTATATAATACTTTTTTATATCTTAGCACAGTACTTTGTAAACAAAAGGACTATGGGGCAAATTGTCTAACATTGTTTCATGCCTTTCATTGGAGGACAAAGAAAAACATGGGTTATACACTGCCAGTAGGAATCAAACATTGACACATAACTTATTCATTTTAAATCAGGGTCAGTATGAGGCAGACAGATTCTCTCTCAATGACTGGAATGAGGTATCCGAGCTCTTCCCATGAGCTCCCTTTAATAAACTGGGAGTGCTAAACTGTGCCCAGTTCTTAACCCTTGGGTGCAATAGAGGGAGCCCAGAAAGAACGGATATAGGTAGCACACGTGGAGTCCCCTTTCATTGGGAGCACGTGTGCCTAGCAGGGAACCCAGCAGCACATAGGAATGATGCCACCATGCCCGGGGTGGAGCCATAAGGTCTCAAGAGTATGCTGCCCTGAGAATGTTTTGAGAAAAATATATTCCAACAAAGTAAAAAAAATAAACTGTAGAAGTTATATTTAAAATTCACAAACAAGGCAAATCAAATCATTTCTGATTTCCCCCATATTTTTGTAAAGGTAAATCACAGCATTAGCTACTATTTTAAACATGAAAACAAGCAGACAAAAGCAGAAACCCAATTTTGGGGCCACCACTATTTGCCCCCCTCAACCCAAGCTAGCCGGGTCTAGTTTTCAAAGAAAAAGACAATTCTGTGAAACTCACCTGTCGAATTGTTTTTGATTATATCCAGTCCAGGTCGTGCTAGTGAGGACATGTGGGTATTCCGCCCCCGGGGGGAGCTGGACTGCAAGATCAAAAGCTGCAGCTCCTCCCGACCCCCTATAAAGGCAGGCGTCCCTCTATCTTTCTCCAGTGGATAAAACGCAGTAAATAAAAAGTAGGACAGGCTGGGAGGCCAAGAAACCATGTTACTTCACATAGCTTCAGCTTGTACTCTAACAAGACTTAAACCGGACCAACACCCATTATTACATTAACGGGTGTTGGTCCCGTTCTTTGCTGCAAAGAAGAAGCTCGAGGGGGGCATCCAGAACGCTGAAGCCCCCTCGAACCTAACTTCACATAACGCTTAAAAAACTCACCTTCCTTACGAGCCAGCACCGGGAAAGGAGTCCCGCGATTGGCCGCCCGCCAGCACAGAGGACGCGACTACAGCCCACGTGACCGGTCGGCGGCCAATCGCGGGACTCCTTTCCTGGCGCTGGCTCGTAAGGAAGGTGAGTTTTTTAAGCGTTATGTGAAGTTAGGTGCGAGGGGGCTCCAGCGTTCTGGATTCCCCCCTTGAGCTTCTTATTTGCAGCAAAAGACGGGACCAACACCCGTGTCATAACAGGTGTTGATCCGGTCCGGTTTAAGAATACAAAGTCCAATGAATAAAAAATGGTAATCATTATTTCCTGTTTGCTTGTTATGGTTAACAAAAGGGTGGGGGGTGGGACAACCTGGACTGGATATAATCAAAAACAAATTCTACAGGCGAGTTTCACAGAATTGTATATATCCCCCCCGATATCCAGTCCAGGTCGTCCCAGTGATGACATGTGGGACATCCAAAAGCAGTGTGCTTTTGGGCGGGATCCCCAGTGCGGAACAGCATGTAGTTCATCTCACTACCGCCTGAAGCACCTTTGGGACAAAAACAGCGTCAGCTGAGGCCCTGACATCAACCTTGTAAGTATGAACTGAAGACCAAGTGGCGGCCTTACAAACTTGTTCAACAGATGCCTGGTGCTGAAAAGCCCAAGACGCTCCAACAGCACGAGTAGAATGAGTAGTAACACGAAAAGGGGGAACCTTCCCCTTGGCAAAATAGGCTCCTACAATAGCCTGGCGAATCCATTTACTAATGGGAGACTTAGCCGGAGCCAAACCTTTCCTAGGCCCACAAGGAACCACGAAAAAAGCATCAGTCTTACGAAAAGGAGAAGTAGTAAGCAAATAGTACTTCACGCAGCGTACCACATCCAAAGAATGCAAAACCCTCTCCTTGTCATTCCTAGGCTTAGGACACAAGGAAGGAAGAACAATGTCCTGGTTAAGGTGAAAGGAAGAAACCACCTTAGGAAGAAAATCTGGTTTGAATTGAAAAAGCACCTTGTCCTGATGCCTCTCAAAGTAAGGAGCCTGAATTGACAAGGCCGCCAACTCCGAGACACGCCGAACAGAGGTGATGGCAACCAAAAAGGCAACCTTCTGAGTCAACGTAGAAAGAGCGATATCCTGCAAAGGCTCAAAGGGAGGACCCTGAAGAGCAGAGAGAACCAAATTCAAATCCCAAACAGGGAGCATAGGTAACCCCCTGGAAGAAGGTCGTAACCAAAGGATGAAGCGCAAAAGACTTTTGAAAGAAGACAGACAGGGCAGAAACCTGCCCTTTCAAGGTACTCAGCTGGAGACCAGAGTCCAGCCCATGTTTCAGAAAATCCAAAATCCTAGAAATAGAAAACACCCTGCAGGGCAAGGCCCTGACCTCACACCAAACGATATAAGACCTCCAAGTCCTATAGTAGCTGGTAGAAGAAGAACTATTTCTAGCACTAACAAGAGTCAGAATCACAGAATCAGAGAGGCCTTCCTCCTTCAAGATGGAGGTTTCAGCAACCAAGCTGTCAAAGCCAGCGTTGGTAAATTGGGGTAAAGTAGTTGACCCCGAGTGAGCAGGTCCGGCCGAAGGGGCAGAACGAACTGATCCACTGCCAGCCGGACGATGTCTGCAAACCACACCCGCCTTGGCCACCTTGGAGCCACCAGAATGGCGGGAACCCCTTCTAGGGCCAACTTTCGCAACACCTTGCCCACCATGGGAATCGGAGGAAACAGATAAAGGAACCCCAGGTCCCTCCAGCTCAGGGACATGGCATCCACTGCCAGAGGATCCTGAGAGAGAGACACGAATGCCGGAAGTTTGTGACGAGACGCAAACAGGTCCACCTCTGGTGTCCCCCACCGGAGGCAAAGAGACCGAAAAACTTTGCGATTGAGAGACCATTCCCCCCCCCCGCGGGAAGAACACCTGCTCAGGGAGTCCGCCTCCGTGTTCTCCACCCCCCGGGATGTACACCGCCGAGATGCATGGGACATGGCTCTCCGCCCAGGCCAGAATCAGAGACACCTCTCTGAGCGCACTCCAGCTGCGAGTCCCTCCCTGGCGATTGATGTAGGCAACCGCCGTCCCATTGTCCGACCGAACTTGAACCGGCAAACCCTGTAAATGCTGTGTCAAGTGAGACAGAACCAACCTGATGGCTCTCAGCTCCAGAACATCGATAGGCAAATGGGCCTCCTGAGGCCCCCACAGCCCCTGAAACTGAAGATCCTTCCAGAAGCCTCCCCACCCCGACAGACTGGCATCCGTGGCGACTGAGGCGTCAGAAAAGACCTGCCCCTCAAGAGATTGGCTGGGACCAACCACCACTGAAGAGACTGCTGAACCCGGGAGGACATCTGAAAAGACAGATCCAACGACCTTGGACACCGGCCCCAAGCCGCCAACAGATGAAGCTGAAGCGTCATTGTGTGAAACTAAGCAAAGGGAACCGCCTCGAAGGAGGCCACCATCAATCCCACCAGTCGCATTCCCTGCCGGATAGACGGGATAGAGGGTTGGACAGAAGAAGCTGAGACAATTCCTGAATCAAAAAGGACCTTGGAGTGAGAAAGAAACACTCGGTGATGGAAGGAATCCAGAGACATTCCCAGGAAGGACACCACCCTGGAAGGAGAGAGGGAGGACTTGGGATAGTTGATCACCCAGCCGAAACTCTCCAGAGCGGACACCACGGTCCTGGTGTCTGTCTCCGATTGACTGAACGAGGAAGCCATGATGAGAAGGTAGTCCAAATAAGGCACAACGCAAATTCCCTGGGCTCTGAGGAGGGCCATCACCCCTGCCAGCACCTTGGCGAACACCCTTGGAGCCGAGGTAAGGCCGAACGGAAGAGCCACAAATTGAAAATGCTGATCTTCCACCACGAACCTGAGGAATCTCTGGTGTGCCGGGAAGATAGGGACTTGAAGATAAGCGTTCTTGATGTCTATGGACGTCATGAAGTCCCTGTGACAAAGAGAATTGATGGCTGAGCGCAGAGTTTCCATGCAGAACTTCCGGGGGCGGATAAACCTGTTGAGGAACTTCAGATCCAGAATAGGACGAACGGATCTGTCCTTTTTGGGCACCGTGAACAGATTGGAATAGCAGCCCAGGCCCGCGTCCGAGGGAGACACCGGACAAATACCTGCCATGTCCAGAAGATTCCTTACGGCCGCCCGGAGCCCCTGCGCGGCCAAAGGATCCGAAGGCACTCGAGACCTGAAAAACCTGGAAGAAGGCGGGACTCGAACTCCAGCTTGTAACCGGATGACACCACTTCCCGGATCCATCTGTCCAAGACCACCTGGTCCCAGACCTGGGAGAAGTGTCGCAACCGTCCCCCCACCCGCAAGGGTGAGGGCGCCCCCTCATTGCTGAGCGGGCTTGGCAGCGGGTTTGGACTTGGAGCCCCAGGAGTGACCAGGACGGGCATGACCTCTGCCCCTGTTCCAAGCGGCACCTCTGGTGGCGGAGAAAGCCGAACCCCTGCCAGTTCTGGTTCCCCGAAAGGACGGGTTAAAGGCAGCCGTCCCCCGAAAGGAACGGCGTTGTTTCTTGCGCTGAGGTAACTTACCTCCCTTGGCAACAGAATCCAATTTTTCTCCAAACAGGCGCAGACCCACAAAAGGGAGAGCCGTAAGAGACTTCTTTGAAACAAAATCAGCAGGCCATTGGCGCAACCAAACGGACCGCCAGATAGCCACCAACAGGGCCGTGGTCCGACTGCACATTACCATGGTGTCATCCAGAGCGGCAGGCACAAAGGACAAAAATGACTCAACGTTTGAGAGCAACGAACTCCTCACAAGCCGGGTCAAGGCCGGAAGAAGTCAACAAATGACCACAGACAAATTACCTGGAAGCCAACAACAACAACGGGCCGCAAGGCCGACCCAACACTGGCAAAACCATGGCAAGCCAACTGGTCAATACGTCTATCTTCACCATCCTTGATGGTAGTACAGTCAGGAGAATGCAACACAGCCGTGCTAGACAACCCCAAAACCGGAGCATCAACCTCGGGAGGGGAAGACCATCGCGTAACCAGGTCAGCCGGAAAAGGATATTTCTTATCCCAACCCGGAGGAACACCAGGAAGGCGAGTAGGCTTTTCCCATTCCTTAAAAATGACATTGTCAAAATACCTTTGATGGGGAAACTCCAAGCGCGGCTTGGACACCTCAAACAACTCCCCTTTTGGCAGAGGAGCCACCTCAGGAGGAGCGATAGCCAAAACTTCAAACATCTGAGCCAGGATCGAAGGGGTGTCAAAAGTATCACCCTGAAGTATCGCCTGCTCACCAGCCGCACTAAAGGATTGCTGGTCTTCAGCCTCGTCCAATTCCTCAAAGATCTCCCCCTCCTCAAGCGGGGAGCAATCGGACCAGTCTAAAGAGTCAAACTCTTCAACGTCACACGCCGGCGCGGCTGGGGAAAGATGCTTCCACTTAGCCGGGGCCTTCTGGGCAACCACAGTAGAAAACATTTTCTCGAGATTGGCCAATCTAGCACACACCTCAGCTTGCGACTCCCCACCCATGACAACATCACATGGGGTACGAACAGGCGGGGAGGGGTAGGTGATACAGGCGGCGAGGAGCCGGACGCCGGCGTACCGGACTGCTGCGTAATGTTCCGCTGTGCACATGGAATGCAGAGTATGACATCATCCCCTGGAAGGGAAGCCCCACACCCCAAACATTGCCTGGCTTGCCCCGAGGGGCGATTTCCGGTATCGTTGGAAGCCTCCATATGGTGAAATTGTGGTAGTCGCAGTGACCCAGGGATTTATGCAATAAGCGACCCGGGATGCCCCTTAGGTGTCCCGCGTGGGAGAATTTATAGGGAAACCTAAGCCTACCCAGGTATCTAAGACCGGGGGACCCCTTTAACTTGCAACCAGGGATCTGGAAACCAAGAGACAGCAGTCACTCCAGAGCAGGGTTTCCCACACAGCAAAGGTATACATAGGCATATAATATATACATATATACACAGAATATGCACAAAATGGCAGCTGCGCTAAACCAAACTTAACTAGAAGGAACAGGATCTAAACCTGCACCTGAGCAAGCCAAAACTGCAAATACCAGGCCAATCAGCCGGCCCAAGACAAAGAAAGGGAAAAATACTCACAAGATGGCAGAGCACAAGGCACGCGGAGGCAGCAGCAGCAGCAGGAGGAAGGAGAAGGGGGGCGTGCTGGACCAACACGAGCGAAGCGTCCCCTGGCCCCGCCCCTACCAGCCACACAGCACAGCGCGGGCCACGCGATGCGCAGCCCCGCCCCTCCAGCAGAGCCCAGCAACGCTGAGCCGCCAAACCGGCAAGAGAAGGCGGCCGCCTGACGCGCGACACGTCCACCCCCCGGAGAAGAGCAAGGAGCCCAGCCACTGAGCGGGCTCCCCCACAGCGCCAATTCGGGAGCGGGTGGGCCGCCGGCTCGCGCGCTGAGACCGGCCCCGCCCCTCCCGCAGCACCACGGAGGTGGGGAAGCTCCCCATCTCCAAGGCAGCGCCGCAAAGCATAAGCACACATGCACACACACTAATGAGGGAAGCCCCCCCCTAGCGTAGGGAGAAATGGGGACAGAGCGGGGGAAAAGTGCCAACACCCAGGGGGTGGGAACAGGGACGGGGCATCCCAAATCAGGGATCACCAGACCGGATAACCGCTTGCCCCTTAGTATGGGGCCTTGCAGTGGAGCTAGGCTCCTAGGCACCATAAGGTGCCGTCTACCATCGTCCGGCCCCGCAGCCTAGGCTGGGAGGCTTCTCTAAGGGGGAATAAAAGAGTGCCGCTCAGTAATAGAACCGAGAGGGGGGGCCGGGATTTACCCCGGCTACCTGAAATCAGGAGACTTCATTCTTCTGACTTGTCGCCGATCTGCAGAGAAGAAACACTGGGATATGGTGGAAGGTCCCAGGTATTTATAGACCGGGAGGGGCTCGCTTTTCTCCTGACTTCTCTGCAAGTTCGCCCTCTTCAGGTCAGTATAACCCAAGTGTAATTATAGTTTGAAGCGGGGTGTGTGACATACTTAGAATAAGACACTTACCTTTTGATGACTTTTGCAGCCTTCTGTCCCTCGGAGCGCCTGTATTCTTCAAAAATCTCATCCGGAAGTCCCGCCCTCTTGTCCGTTCATTTGCATGCTGTCCGTCTTGCTTGTCCGTCCATTTCTTCCTTGTCCGTCTCCTCACTCGCGCGATATCTTCTCAACATCATCGGGGGGCCTGGCCTCTGTCCTCTCTATCAGGGTGTGTGCATGTCTCTTGTCTCTATTTCCTGAAAAAACAATGTGAAAAATAGAATTAACTCACCTTTCAAAGGAACTGCCCTGACTTTCAATCCCTCCGGCGTTCACCCGGCTGCAGAGCGCGCTCACCTAAAGAGAAAAAAAAAAAAAAAAAGCGGGCATGCGCAGTAGCAGCGCTTAGGTAAAGTGAAGCGCTGCTACTGCGCATGACCGTTTTTTTCTCTTTAGGTGAGCACGTGAGCGCGCTCTGCAGCCGGGTGAACTGCGGAGGGAGCGCATGCGCAGTAGCGCCGATCTCTTACATTCATTTTCAAGATGGTGACGCGCAACAAAAAGTGACGCGACACCACGCGGGACAATCTAAGGTACTTTTTTTTTGGCTTATCTTTAACGGGTCCTGGGCCATGGCATGGCTTGTTATTTAGGGGAACCACTTTAAATGTGGAATTCCTTTCTCTCCCTACCCTCCTCTCCTACTGTCTACTACTGGTAGGAGGGACAGACCTGAATGTAAAATATGCAAAGCTTGATTGCCATCTCTTCTCAGTTGCTCCTTCCGTGGGAGCATATCTCCCTGCCCCATTGGTAAATAGCAGTAAATGAAGAGCACACAGAGGAATTTAACTGACCAAACCATTGCATAAACCACCAACATTTTGAACCTCTACCTTTAAGACAAATTAACAGGACCTGAGTCACCTTCAATACATGAGCCATTGATATGAAAGGCCAATAAACCTTAGGAAGAAAGTAATGTGGTAGGCTTAACCTTGTAAAAGATAATACGGCCAGTTCCAAGACTGTGCATACAGAAGTGATCGCAACAAGGAACATTACCCTCTGAGTTAGCAAAAACAAGGTAGCGTCCGCCACTGGCTAAAAGGGGGGCAATTGCAGAGCCGAAAGAGGTTCAGAACCTGGAGGTTCTAGAGGTTTGGTAGGTGGATGAACTTTGCTACACAAAGTCAAGGATTCTCAAGTTATCACATCTCTGCGTGGACAGACTCCTGCTCTCACACCAACGAAAATAGGCCTTCCAGGTTCTGTTGTAGACTTTGTAAGAAGTCAACTTTCTTGCCCTGTTAAAGGCCACCGGGGAGGACAACCCCCGCTCCCTCAAGACCCTGGTTTAAACAGCCAAGCCGTCAAAGCCAATGAGTGAATTCGTGTGGAATATCGGCCCGTGTCTGTAGATCGGGGAGATGAAAAGGTAGGTCCAGTCACAAGTGCCATTACCTCCGCGTACCACAGTGTTATTGGGGGCGACCAGAATGGTCAGCACCTGCGCCATCTTTCTGATAAGCCTGGGGAGCATTGGAAGCCGCGGAAAGCCTTACACCAGGTTGAACTAAGCCCATAAGATCACAAGCTAGGGTTAGTGGGTCCTTTTTCTGGCTTCAAACTTTTACACCCTCTGGTTGTGCCTGGAGGTGAATAGTTCCACATCTGGTAGGCCCCACCTGTCACAAATGTTGGTAAAGACTTTGCCCGACAGAGCCTATTACCAGAATTGACTTGCTCTCTGCTGAAGTTCTTCTGTATGTTCAACATCCAGAATGTGGACCACTGATGGCTGGAACGTGGTGTTCCACCCATTCCAGAATATTGTAGACTTCCACCATAGCAGACGCGCTTCTGGTGCCCACCCGATGTATAAGGCAGCCACCACATTGTCTAATTGGACCCTGAATGGCGTGCTTGTCAGGTCCAAGTCCAGTGACAGTGTGCCAGGTGAATTGCTCCAGTACATCGATGTATTCTCGACTACATGGGAGGTCCAATGACCCTGGGCTGTCTTGTCCAGAATGCCTCCCCACCCTATCAGGCTGTATTGTGTGGTCACCACCTTCCACTAAATTCACAGGAAGGATCTTTCTCGCAGGATAAGAGGGGATGATTGCCACCAGGGCAGACTGGTCATTTCTGAATGATGTATGTGGAATGCAGTGTCTCTTGGGATTTGTCCAAGGATGACATAATGGCCAGCTGGAGAGGTCTGGTGTGAAACTGGGTGAAGGGCAGAGCTTCCTTTGCCAACACCATTAGCCCTGTCAATCTCATGCACTTGCGCAGAGTTGGTGTGGGTAGAGAGAGATGATGGCCTCCCCCATGTGCTGTAAGATCACCCGCTTGTCTGGTAAAAATACTTTGGCCACTTCTGTGTACAGACGCATCCCAAAAAACAAGAGGAGGGTCCTTCTTGGTGAACACTGCTGCTGTAGTGAGGCCGAATTGGAAGTGGCAATCTCCCACTCCGAACCTAGATATGCATCTTATGCTAAGAAGTCTCCCCAATATAAAGATGGCACCACCGAGCGCAGACTCAATTCAGGACTTCTGCACCCGAATGAATGTGTTGAGCTTTGGGGACGAATGGGATGAACCAAGATCTCTTTCTTACAAGGTCGGAGTAGAAGTTAGACCCCCTCTGTGATGAAGGTACTGGTTGAATAATTCCCATGTTCAGAAAACTCTACTGCGCCCTGCAAAAGTGCAGCGCAAGCGGGTGAGGAAAGAGCCTTCCTTCCCCTTTACTGCAGAGTGGGTCTTATCCAGCACTGACTGTGATGCTCTGTGCAGACGAAAGGAAGGAGCTTTCATAAATAACGACTTGGTCCACCATCTCTGATGACACTTAGTAGACTAACCTCCCGTCAGCTTCTTGACCAGGTCGTAAAGTGGTTCTCTGAAGAAATGACTGCCTATAAAGGGCAAGGCAACCAGGTTACTCTTGGATACCTCGTCGTCCGACTATTACTCGAGCCAGATTGTCCTTCACAATGCGAAGCGCCTGAAGACGCAGATTGGTGCGACATCAGCCATAGCTTGTACATGAAAAGCCATGGCGTACATGCAAGTAGCTCTGAGCGTCCTCATCCTCATACGGGGTTGTGCGGCTGAGAGCATCCACCCAGATCCTACATGCTGCAAAGAGAATGTTTGTTGCAAAAATATGGCAGAGGGCTGCTCCTACCAGGACAACGGCCTGTTTGCACACTGTCTACAACTTCTTGTCTACTGGATCTTTTACTAAAGAACCCTCAGATGTTGGGATCAGGACATGCTTGCCCAGCATAGAAATGGATGCATCGACTTCTGGAAAGGCTACAAGCCTTTTAGGTGATTCCGCCTGAAAGGAGTAAAAACACTCCATTCTCCTGGCAACAGTTGGTGTCTCATCTGATTGCCCCCATTCCTCTTCTGTTCCTCAAACTGTTCGTGAAAGGAAAAGATCATCTTTGATCACTTTCATTTTTGGACCGGTACCGTGCCTGACATGGAAGTTACTTGGCCATATTCAGGGCGGACATGAGGGACTCAAATCAACACACTCGACTGAGGTTTATGTTGGTCTCGCGCAGTGAAGCTGCTGAAGTCTACGATACCTCAGGTTTTATGGAGAGTTGAGAAATCCTGGTGAGA
Source organism: Gastrophryne carolinensis (assembly GCA_027917425.1). Lineage (NCBI taxonomy): Eukaryota > Metazoa > Chordata > Amphibia > Anura > Microhylidae > Gastrophryne > Gastrophryne carolinensis. The sequence goes on along the minus strand of CM051234.1, from coordinate 419,873,031 downwards.
GAAGTGTGCAGGGGAATATGCTGCTTGGCACGCATGAGCTACATTTCCCACTGCATGTTCTGCAGTATTCCCAACATTATTTCCCAAGCCAGCTGTGAGCTAGTAGACAAGAATGCTGGAGGGAACGTAGCCCCTGCTGGAGGTACAGAGCTATGGATATTGGATCTCCGCCTTTACCCTTGCCACCCTGCCCAATCAGGTCTGGATGCGGTGCCTACCGATTGTTGACATGGTGATGGACACTGTGCTGTGAAATAGTCATCTGGGATGCCTATGCCCCCGCTATATGACTACTGGTAGTCCAAAATAAACAATGACCTGGTATCTTGTGATAGCAGTCTCAGTATCCAACTGACAGGATAATCTCACGTTGCTTTCCTCAGGAAAACGCTCTGTACAATGCTACTGTCCATGTAGCTGTACAGTAGCGTGTGCTTTGCTGGCAGGGAAGAAGGGCGGGATATTCACGAACGGGAGAAGTCGCACTCTCTATTTACCAGTGCTGCCCCTATAGGAGGTCAAGGAGGCAGGCAGAGATCATGGTAACCCACCCACCTCCAATGGCCGCCACTGAGATAAGCCCAAGCTGGGAGGGAAGGAGAGTGGCGCCGAGAGACTGGTGGACAATTGCTCCCCAGCTCCACAGGAAGCAGTGTGGCCAGATGTTTGCCGCAACCGGCATCAGAGCCCAGGTTGCAGTATTGACATGTGTGGGGAGGGGGCTAGGGAGGAGGCGAACCCAACCTGCCCCAGCTCCCCACCGCACCCAAGCTGCGGAAGGACATGTTTAAAATTAAGAAATAATGGTTCTCACAGCCATAGCAGCACGAACCCGTTACTGACAGACTTTGCGCTGCTTAAAGTTGACCAAAACCCAGAATTGTGACTGTCCTTGGTTTTGGTCCTTGACCCTGGGGGAGTGAAAACCCCCACATCACCTGATCTCACTCACCCTTCCCTGGTCCTACGGCGCATGCGCAGCCTCTCGTCCAGCGATTCCATCTGCTTCCGGTCATTTGCCCAAGAGCTGGTCTAGGGTGAGCAAATCAGAGCACGCTAGTAGATGCATTCCCCTGTACCCATGTCTGCAGAGTCTCAGACTCCAGGGAGAGTTTTGCTCCACAGCTATCTAAATCTGCACGGCTATTGTCTGCTGGTGAATGGGTGGGTAACGCCTCTACTATAAAAGCATCCCTGTCTCTGCTATCCATCAGTATCTCTGGCTGGCAGCCAAGGCAGAAGCAAGGGGGGGGGGGCTAGAGGGGCATGCATGGGGAAAAAAATACAATTCTGTGAGAATCCCACCTGTAGAATTGGTATTATATGCATACAGCACGTCCTGCTCCAGACATATTCATAATGTATGGGTATACCTCCGCCTTCAGCGCCGTGCACTGCTGATCATGAAAAAAACAAGCTCCCCCCAGCTCCACACACACTGGAGGACGTCCCACAATCCCCAGCATTGAAAAGCAGTGAGAAGAGAAGCCAGAAGAAACAAACCACCCAGAACATCTGGCAATAACACCAAGTGATTACAATCACCATACAGGGGATCCAGAACAAGTGAAATCAGGGTGGGGTGGAGCAGGACGTGCTGTATGCATATAATACCAATTCTACAGGTGAGATTCTCACAGAATTGTATTATTCTAAGCATACAGCACGTCCTGCTCCAGACATATTCATAACGTATGGGACATCCAATAGCAGTGTCCAAAATAGGGTGGGATCCCCATGAGAAGGCACAGCCAACAGTAAAGCGCTGTCACCCCTGACCATGCTATTAACAAGAGCAATGCTCTAACCTCAACCTTTGAACCTTGTAAAAGGGAGAACTAAACACAAGCAGCGGACTAGCCAGCTTGTCCACCAGAACATAGTGCTAAAAAGGCAAAGCCAGCACTAACAGTAATAAAACGAAAACAAAAGGGAGGAAGAATTTCCCCCTAAAAGAATAGGCCAAGTAACTGCCTAACCATGCTACTACAAGAGAGGGTAGCCATGGCAACTCAAAACTTTTCCCACGGGAAATACATGTCCAGGTCGTCGACGGGACCGGCCGTAGTAGCAACGACAATACTCAGCAGAAGCTGAAAGAGTACTACAGGTCCAGAAGGACGACCCACAGAACAGAACCAACCCAGAGGGCCCTTAGCCCATGGGAGCAATAAAATCGGTACTTCAAGAAGGGGGCCCCGGTAGGCCCCAAAAGATAAGATCTCTTTCAGAGACAAGACAGCTTCAGCAGATCTCTAACCCCAGAAGAAGGGCACAGATCCCTGTTATCTCATAGAAATTCTGGCAATAGCCCAGAGACCCGAGTATCCGGCCAAGGCAGAAGGGAACAAAATATCGCCCGGATCCAACTTGGTGTAAAGCGGGCACCCTTACCACACGGTATACAGCTATACCCAAGGGATATATATTTATATATTATATAGACCAGGACCGTCAATAGAGCCGTTCCTCATGGCGCCCCTCTGACTGGAGTAACCACTCCAGAAAATCAACCTGATGGAAGTGGCAAAGCAGGCAACGGCCTGACTAAGACCCATGGAAACCCCCAGAAGGGCATCAGAATAAATCTAGGAATCCCCCAGAAAGGCACCTGAGCAGACCCTGAGGAATGCCAACAAAAGATTGTATCAGGTCTAGCAATAGAAGAACAGGGCAGGCCTCACCCTAGACCGAGCAAAGTCGTGAGCCAATACCAAACACTGCTCATAGGATCCTAATCCCAGGAGCAGATATCGTCCCGCAAGGGAAGGAGCTTTAGACCCAGCGAAGGCATGGGTACACCATAACTTAATCTAGCGTGGCAGAAGGAAGAAATAAAGAGGAAGACAAGGTCCAGAGCCTCCAAGGAACAAGACACCCCGAGATCTGTCAACTCCACCAGGGAAGCACAAGATCCTGCCAACGCTAAAGTAGGCCTAAAATAAAGGCACCCTACTATGTTAAAAATAGTCCCCAAGAGGGAACATCTAGTCCTACTGCTCTAGGCAGGACTCCCTGAAAACCAACACCCCACTGGGCCACCCAGGCCCCTAGCATAAGGTGCTGCTTGCCATCCGAGACTAACGCAAGCTCTCCCCCCCACGCCCGGTAGGGCAAGGGTAAATGTCTTTCAAGTAACCAACCAGCCAGAATCGCTAACCCCAACCAGGGCAGACCAATCTGGCCAAGAAACAGGGGCAGGCCCCTACGACAGACAACGTAGTCCTGCAGAACCCTGCCAATGTGAGCACAGAGGCACACCACGAGCCTCCCACTAGAGGAATACAACAGGAGGACAAGGAAATTAAGTCCCCCAAGGAATCCGAGCTCCCGCGGAACAGATCCAGGCCCCCGAATGCCGCAGGAACAAGGAACAATGACTGTCTCATTATGGGCAAAAAAGTCCCCCAATGGTACAAGAAGGATTAGTCCTCAACTAGGACCCACCAGAAAGTCGTTATGACCAACAAGTACCTAGGAACCAGAGCCTGCAAGGTCCCTCCTAGGAACTCCCTGGGGTTTCGGAAGAATAAACCCCCTTTTGCCAACCTGCCAAGTTAGGTACCATGGTAACCAAACAGGGGAAAACAAAGGGTATGGAATGTTCCCCCACGGTACTCTCGAGTAACCGGTAGAAGAAAACCAACTCCACCAGGAGTAAGGTAAGCAGACCCATACCCAGAGTGCGCACCCCTCATCCAGGGCTAATGGCTAAAGCGCCTCAGAGCCGAAAGACCACAGAGACAAGTGAAGTCAAGGCCCAGCCGCCAACTAGCGTACCAGAAGCAATTCTGTCTGGAGAACAAATTATACAGAACAAAGGCCCAGAGGCCACGATCCGGTCAAGTCCTTATAGCCAAGGAAAGGACACAAGGGGAAGCCCAATCCAGGTACAACCCGGAACTAGAGGAAGGAACAGAGTAGAGCACAGGATTGCCCAGTTCCATCCCACAACTGCTTTGGTGAAGGAAAGAAGGGCCCAAAGGTCCCCTGGTAGATGCCTCCCGGAGCCGTGTCAGACATCTCACCCTTCTAGAGCCTAGCGCATACAAGGGCGCAACAGTGGCTCAGCTTAAGCTTAAGACAGAGTCAGCGATCACCACTATCCAGCAGTAGAGGGCTTAATATCCAAAAGACTCGACGGAGTCTAGAAGAAAACAGAACACGCCACCAGCGTCCAGGGGATCCCTGGAACATGGGGTACAGGCAGCCCTGTCAAGGGCGCCAGGCTGAATGCTTATGGATACAAATGCCACGCCACCCTAGGGAACAGGCAAAAGACTCCCTCATCCTTAAAAGAAGGAAAGGACAGACCCACTCAGGGGCCCCCGTCTCTATACGATAATGGCATTCTGCAAGGAAGCCATACCCGACAGGCCCATTAAGCCTGCGCCCATACTTGAAGAAAAGCATGGAACCAAAGTCCTCCTGACCAACTCAGGGAAGGGCCACACAGCAAACACTATTCCACACCTGAAGGAACTATCCCCTAAAGCCACAAGAACAAGGCAGGATGCCTCCTGAGGGGAGTAAAGTGCTGCTGCCATCCCCTCACCCAGGTGGGTGAGGGCGTCCCATCATGCATGAGGGTTTTTAGGGAAGGAAAAGGGCTTAGCCCGGCCCGAGGGCCCCGGGCATTGCGCATCACTCCTGGAACAAGATACCGAACCAGACCCTGCGGCGGGCATCCCCGGTTCCTGCCCATCAGTATGATGTGAAGAAGGAGCGGTATCTGTGCTCCGCGGGGGGCGCAACGGCCGCCTCTGACTAGGTGGACTATCCTGTTTCTCAAACAAATCCAGACGGGCCCCAAACAGGCGATGCCCTCTAAAGGGAAGCCCCGTCAAGGTCCTTTTAGCGTCATCGTCTGCCCCCCATTGACGGAGCCAGAGCAGGCGACGTATAGCTACCGCTTGGGCAGAAGTCCTTGCACACATTTTAATAGTGTCATCCAGAGCCAAAAGAATGAATTTGACAAAAATATCGCAGCTAGAGAGAGTGTAAAACACCTCCCAGGGAAAATCTTCAGGCTGATGCTCCAGCATCTTCCTTATAAGAGTCTTAGCAGCCACTGCCGTGATAGCCACGGCACAGACAGGGCGCAGCGCAGTGCCAGCACATGTAAATGCGTGAGAAGCAAGCCTATCGATGCGCCGATCCTCAGCGTCCCACAGGCAGCTATAAGCCGGAGCTGTAAGGAAGGGGGGGTTAGGAACCCCAATAATCGGAGCGTCCACTAATGGGGGCGAAGACCAAATGTCAACCATTTCAGGGGGAAAAGGGTATTTCCAACCCCAGTCCTCCGGGGGCTTTAGAAGAGCATCAAGACAATCCCACTCTTTAAGTACAAGAGCATGGAAGTGAGCCTGCTCAAGAAATTCCAAGCGCGCAGGCGCAGTGTGAAAGCGCCCCCCTCGCGGCCTGGAAACCGCAGCGGGAGGCGAAATGGACAATGCACTAAAAATCCGGAGTAACATGCCGCCAATATCGAGCTTGTCCCAGTCATCCTGACCAGCATCATCCTGACCCCTCCGCCTCTGTTCAGGGGAGCCTCGATCAGAGAACAGTTCCACTTCTTCCGACATGGCGCTAGCCCGTGTGGACAGAGACTCCTCAGAGCCCATAGCACAGGCCGAAGCCGCAGGAGTCCAAGACCGTCGTCTATCAAGACCCATCCGGCCAGACAAACCTTCAACAATCTGGGCAAGCGTGGGCCGTCTAGGAGGGGAGTCTATTTGTAACTCGCCACTGGTGCCAGACTCCGCAGGAGTGAGGTTAAGAGAAGGGAAAGGGGGCAATAAGGAGCGAGGAACAGCAAGCATCGCTCGCAATTCCAGCGTCTGTTCAGAACATGACACACAGACCCGTGCCCCGTCCGCCCCAGCATGGGGGAGACCGCACGATACACACAGCCGGTCTTGTCCCAACGGGATCCCGGTAACACAATCCTGAGATGCCTCCATATGGTGATTGTTTAGAGACAAGATGTCAAATAGGGATTTATGCAGTAGCAACCCTGGATGCCCCAACTACCCGCTGATCAATGCGGGAGATTTTGGGAAAACCCGCTCTTATACTTATGAGTATAGCAAGGTACTGTTATAAAATATGAAAGGTATATAGAAATATGTGGATGTGAGGCCGGGAGAGGCCGCCGGAACTCAGCGTCTGAAAGACACAAATGGGAAAGAGATGTCACCTGCGCAGTAGGACAGACAAAAAACAAAAGGATTTGCCCGCCACGACGCGTGCGCATGAAGGTAACCAAAATGGCGCCCAGCGAAGCTCGAATGGCGGGCTAAATACTCCGCCGTGACGCGAAGCGCGCCAAACTAAAGCCCCGCCCATACTAAAGAGCGCGAAGCTCTGAGGTAAAAATATACGGCACGGATGCAACCCGTAGGCCTAACAGACCATAGAGCGGATACTAACAATAAGCGCGGGCAGCGCGGCAACCATAATATGTGACAATCATGTAAAAAACACCGGCGGTTGCCGATAAAAAGGAGCAAGCAGCGCGGCTCTGACATCTCTGAGCTAATAAGGGCAGAATAGAAGCCACAAGCGTGACGCACTGGTAACTAGGACCGCCACACGCATACCCCCCCCTTTCTTTTCCCTCTAAGTGGACGGGGAAAGAAGGAGAATGGCGACCCGGTAACAAGGGTCCAGCCCTACACGGGGTAAGGGACCATAATGCGGGAGGGGCATCCCTTGGAGGCTCACCATCGGCCAAAACCGCCTACCCTATGGTTGGGGAATTGCGGTGGAGTCTAGCCCCGTAAGCACACATGGTGCTGCCTACCTTCACCCGACCAACGCAGCCCAGGCTGGGAGGCATTGATGAATACAAAAAAAGGACGGGTAGGAATAGTCCCGCAGGGCCTCGGGCTGTCAAGCCCCACTCGCCTGCGAGAGCGTGATACTTCATGTCTTTGCAGTTTCAGCACTGCAGAGAAATCTGGGGATTGTGGGAGGTTCTCCGGTGTGTGTGTGGAGCTGGGGGGAGCTTGTTTTCTTCATGATCTGCAGTGCACGGCGCTGAAGGCGGAGGTATACCCATACGTTATGAATATGTCTGGAGCAGGACGTGCTGTATGCTTAGAATAAAATAGTAGGGTGTGCTGCTGAATCAGCAAAGACCTGACATTCCTCCAAACGCAAGAGACTTCGCACACAGCAAGTGTCAGAAACTTGCTCAGTGCTGAATCAGCCCCTTTGTTGATGGCTCCGTAAGGTCCTCTGCGTTCTGTATCCAGGAAAAAAGGGGGGTTTCAAAAGACTAGCATTACAGAGCTCACATTACTTCTGTTGGCCCTGGGAGACCCTTAAAAAAATTAAGGTAAAAAAAGGAAATGAAATTTAACAACTCCAGCTCACCATGGAAGGAGAAACCAAGAGGGAGGAGATCAATCTTTGCCGAAGAATAAACGCTGTAGTAAGGATTTGTTGTGTGTGACTGAGTGGGATAGGGAGAGAAACTCACCTGCTACATTGAAAGTGCTGAGAAAACAGCTCTATATGCCCCCCCCCCCCAAATGCAGAGCATTCCAGCAACCCACCCCTGCAGAGCATTACGGCAAACCAAAAGTATTCCCGGAAAAATAACAACCCCCTCATGTAGACCAGGGCCAGCACCAGAGGGCGGCAAAGTGGGGCAGCTGCCTTCGGCCCCCAGGGGGGCCCACTGAAAGCTGGCATCATCTAGATGTTGGTTTTCCTTACACCCACGCTTCCAAGCCTGCGCCCCCTCCCCCCCCCACAAGCCAGCTGGTCACTAACATGGCAGCACCCCCCCCCCTTCCGAAGCGCGAGCCAGCCTCGAGCTGCAGTCTCTTTCATTGGTGGTGCCACCTGGCGCTCCTTCCTATGACAGGAGCACCGTTGGACCGATCTGGGAGTTAGGGAGCAGGACCGCTGCACCATCAATGAAAGTATGTAGCACGAGGTCACTGGTGATAGATGTGTTGCTACTGTGAATGAAGCAGCAGGTAAGCAACTCATTCACAGAAAGGGGAGGGGAGAGAGGGGTGTGTGTATACAATACTAGGCCAGGGTGTCTGCTGCATAACCCCTCTCGTCAATTTGGAATACCCCAGGAGCAGAAAACAAAACCCAGGATAGTCAGATTCCCATGCTTAGCTCTGGAAAAAAGGCCAGGAATTTGAATTTACCAGATCTTGTTCCTTGTTTCCAGGACCTCGCAAATTAGGATCGGTATGAAAATCCCCCCAGTAAGCCCAGCAAGACTCACTTATCGCGTGTGTGTGTGTGTGTGTGTGTGTGTGTGTGTGTGTGTGTGTGTGTTTGGGGGGGGGGGGGGGGCACAGTGTTGATGGGGTTAAAGTGGACAAATCAGCAGGATTTTCTCTGGTGATTGATCTGCTTTCCACTATCCTGGGTTTTGGTTCTTACCCTAGGGCACCCCGACGCACAATGCTTATAGGCGGAGGGAAAGGTACCAGTGGAGAGGTTGAAAAAAGATGTTAGGGCTGGAATGACAGGAGACAGTTGAGGGATAAGGTGGGATGGAATGGGATCAAGGGAGCAGGAGGTCAGGTGAGCCTTTGAGACCTTGAGCAGTTAGCACTGTGAAATTAGTTAATGAGTGGGGCAGGGGGGATGTTGGTAGGAGAGAGAAGCCATTTTGAATCATGTCGATTTTGTCTTTGAAGTATGTGGCAAATTGCTCAGCCGTTAGCTGTGAGGATGGAGGAGGTGACAGTGGGATTTGAAAGTGGCAGAGCGTGTTTTGCGGTGCATGGAGAAATGAGAGAGATTTAGCCAGTGAAATAAATTAATGCGAGCACAGGTAGGGGGATGAGAGCAGTGATGGAGAGATATGGAGACACTTACCAGGTGCAGGAGGATGCTGGGAGTTCAGGAATTTTAGAGGAAGCAGGACTGTAAAATACCAGAGGAGCATTGTTGGGGATTCTTCAGACGAGCAGAGTCTGGTGCCTGTTCCCTTCTGGCTCAATTCGGGCCTAATTCATCGGACTTAGAAAGCCTGGACTGCAGCCATTCCCCTCAGCTATATTGCCACTTGTGAGAGAGAAGCATTGATTAGCTCAGTCACACAGCTGGGGGGTGGGTGGTACTAGGGCAATAAAGTGGCTTAGCTGGGGTTATCAGAGGGGGAGCTAAGGAGACACAAAACAGACAATGTTTACGTGAACAGGGTCATTGCATTAAACCTTTCCACCTCAGGCTCTCCCCCTCGCATTAACCCCCCCCCCCATGCTCTGCCCCTCGCATTAACTCTTTCCTCCCCCTGCTCTGCCCCCCAATAGCTTAGCATGCGACAGCTGGGCCCCCAATAGCTTAGCATGCGACAGCTGGGCCCCCAATAGCTTAGCATGCGACAGCTGGGCCCCCAATAGCTTAGCATGCGACAGCTGGGCCCCCAATAGCTTAGCATGCGACAGCTGGGCCCCCAATAGCTTAGCATGCGATAGCTGTGCCCCCCAATAGCTTAGCATGCGATAGCTGTGCCCCCCAATAGCTTAGCATGCGACAGCTGTGCCCCCCAATAGCTTAGCATGCGATAGCTGTGCCCCCCAATAGCTTAGCATGCGACAGCTGGGGCCCCCAATAGCTTAGCATGCGATAGCTGTGCCCCCCAATAGCTTAGCATGCGACAGCTGGGCCCCCAATAGCTTAGCATGCGACAGCTGGGCCCCCAATACATAAGCATGCGACAGCTGGGCCCCCAATACATAAGCATGCGACAGCTGGGCCCCCCAATACATAAGCATGCGACAGCTGGGCCCCCCAATACATAAGCATGCGACAGCTGGGCCCCCCAATAGCTTAGCATGCGACAGCTGGGCCCCCCAATAGCTTAGCATGCGACAGCTGGGCCCCCCAATAGCTTAGCATGCGACAGCTGGGCCCCCCAATAGCTTAGCATGCGACAGCTGGGCCCCCCAATAGCTTAGCATGCGACAGCTGGGCCCCCCAATAGCTTAGCATGCGACAGCTGGGCCCCCCAATAGCTTAGCATGCGACAGCTGGGCCCCCCAATAGCTTAGCATGCGACAGCTGGGCCCCCCAATAGCTTAGCATGCGACAGCTGGGCCCCCCCAATAGCTTAGCATGCGACAGCTGGGCCCCCCAATAGCTTAGCATGCGACAGCTGGGCCCCCCAATAGCTTAGCATGCGACAGCTGGGCCCCCCAATAGCTTAGCATGCGACAGCTGGGCCCCCCAATAGCTTAGCATGCGACAGCTGGGCCCCCCAATAGCTTAGCATGCGACAGCTGGGCCCCCCAATAGCTTAGCATGCGACAGCTGGGCCCCCCAATAGCTTAGCATGCGACAGCTGGGCCCCCCAATAGCTTAGCATGCGACAGCTGGGCCCCCCAATAGCTTAGCATGCGACAGCTGGGCCCCCCAATAGCTTAGCATGCGACAGCTGGGCCCCCCAATAGCTTAGCATGCGACAGCTGGGCCCCCCAATAGCTTAGCATGCGACAGCTGGGGCCCCCCAATAGCTTAGCATGCGACAGCTGGGCCCCCCAATAGCTTAGCATGCGACAGCTGGGCCCCCCCAATAGCTTAGCATGCGACAGCTGGGCCCCCCAATAGCTTAGCATGCGACAGCTGGGCCCCCCAATAGCTTAGCATGCGACAGCTGGGCCCCCCAATAGCTTAGCATGCGACAGCTGGGCCCCCCAATAGCTTAGCATGCGACAGCTGGGCCCCCCAATAGCTTAGCATGCGACAGCTGGGCCCCCCAATAGCTTAGCATGCGACAGCTGGGCCCCCCAATAGCTTAGCATGCGACAGCTGGGCCCCCCAATAGCTTAGCATGCGACAGCTGGGCCCCCCAATAGCTTAGCATGCGACAGCTGGGCCCCCCAATAGCTTAGCATGCGACAGCTGGGCCCCCCAATAGCTTAGCATGCGACAGCTGGGCCCCCCAATAGCTTAGCATGCGACAGCTGGGCCCCCCAATAGCTTAGCATGCGACAGCTGGGCCCCCCAATAGCTTAGCATGCGACAGCTGGGCCCCCCAATAGCTTAGCATGCGACAGCTGGGCCCCCCAATAGCTTAGCATGCGACAGCTGGGCCCCCCAATAGCTTAGCATGCGACAGCTGGGCCCCCCAATAGCTTAGCATGCGACAGCTGGGCCCCCCAATAGCTTAGCATGCGACAGCTGGGCCCCCCAATAGCTTAGCATGCGACAGCTGGGCCCCCCAATAGCTTAGCATGCGACAGCTGGGCCCCCCAATAGCTTAGCATGCGACAGCTGGGCCCCCCAATAGCTTAGCATGCGACAGCTGGGCCCCCCAATAGCTTAGCATGCGACAGCTGGGCCCCCCAATAGCTTAGCATGCGACAGCTGGGCCCCCCAATAGCTTAGCATGCGACAGCTGGGCCCCCCAATAGCTTAGCATGCGACAGCTGGGCCCCCCAATAGCTTAGCATGCGACAGCTGGGCCCCCCAATAGCTTAGCATGCGACAGCTGGGCCCCCCAATAGCTTAGCATGCGACAGCTGGGCCCCCCAATAGCTTAGCATGCGACAGCTGGGCCCCCCAATAGCTTAGCATGCGACAGCTGGGCCCCCAATAGCTTAGCATGCGACAGCTGGGCCCCCAATAGCTTAGCATGCGACAGCTGGGCCCCCAATAGCTTAGCATGCGACAGCTGGGCCCCCAATAGCTTAGCATGCGACAGCTGGGCCCCCAATAGCTTAGCATGCGACAGCTGGGCCCCCAATAGCTTAGCATGCGACAGCTGGGCCCCCCAATAGCTTAGCATGCGACAGCTGGGCCCCCAATAGCTTAGCATGCGACAGCTGGGCCCCCAATAGCTTAGCATGCGACAGCTGGGCCCCCAATAGCTTAGCATGCGACAGCTGGGCCCCCAATAGCTTAGCATGCGACAGCTGGGCCCCCAATAGCTTAGCATGCGACAGCTGGGCCCCCAATAGCTTAGCATGCGACAGCTGGGCCCCCAATAGCTTAGCATGCGACAGCTGGGCCCCCAATAGCTTAGCATGCGACAGCTGGGCCCCCAATAGCTTAGCATGCGACAGCTGGGCCCCCAATAGCTTAGCATGCGACAGCTGGGCCCCCCAATAGCTTAGCATGCGACAGCTGGGCCCCCCAATAGCTTAGCATGCGACAGCTGGGCCCCCCAATAGCTTAGCATGCGACAGCTGGGCCCCCCAATAGCTTAGCATGCGAGAGCTGGGCCCCCAATAGCTTAGCATGCGAGAGCTGGGCCCCCCAATAGCTTAGCATGCGACAGCTGGGCCCCCCAATAGCTTAGCATGCGAGAGCTGGGCCCCCAATAGCTTAGCATGCGACAGCTGGGCCCCCAATAGCTTAGCATGCGAGAGCTGGGCCCCCAATAGCTTAGCATGCGACAGCTGGGCCCCCCAATAGCTTAGCATGCGAGAGCTGGGCCCCCAATAGCTTAGCATGCGAGAGCTGGGCCCCCAATAGCTTAGCATGCGAGAGCTGGGCCCCCCAATAGCTTAGCATGTGACAGCTGGGCCCCCCAATAGCTTAGCATGTGACAGCTGGGCCCCCCAATAGCTTAGCATGCGAGAGCTGGGCCCCCAATAGCTTAGCATGCGAGAGCTGGGCCCCCAATAGCTTAGCATGCGAGAGCTGGGCCCCCAATAGCTTAGCATGCGATAGCTGGGCCCCCAATAGCTTAGCATGCGATAGCTGGCCCCCCAATAGCTTAGCATGTGACAGCCCCAATAGCTTAGCATGTGACAGCTGGGCCCCCCAATAGCTTAGCATGTGACAGCTGGGCCCCCAATAGCTTAGCATGTGACAGCTGGCTCCCCAATAGCTTAGCATGTGATAGCTGGCTCCCCAATAGCTTAGCATGTGATAGCTGGCTCCCCAATAGCTTAGCATGTGACAGCTGGCCCCCAAATAGCTTAGCATGTGATAGCTGGGCCCCAAATAGATTAGCATGTGACAGCTGGGCCCCCAATAGCTTAGCATGTGATAGCTGGCCCCCCAATAGCTTAGCATGTGACAGCTGGCCCCCCAATAGCTTAGCATGTGACAGCTGGCCCCCCAATAGCTTAGCATGTGATAGCTGGGCCCCAAATAGATTAGCATGTGACAGCTGGGCCCCCAATAGATTAGCATGTGACAGCTGGGCCCCCAATACAGAGTATATAGCAAAAAAGGTAAAACTCACCTGCTTCTGAAAGTCTTGCACCCACTGAAAAGCCCGGGAAATCACTGTTCTTCTTGCCGACTCTAGACTGACTGGCTGGCTCCTCCTACGTCCGGTCACATGGGCATGATGTCGTCAGAGGTCCTTTCACTGGCTAGGATTTAGCATCTACCAACCATATATATCTGGATCACAACCTAACCCAGCACACAAACATGACCCCTGCATGTTCTGCCTGTACCAAAACCTGACCCACTGCATGACTTACCTGTACCACAACCTGGCCCACTGCATGACTTACCTGTACCACAACCTGACCCCTGCATGACTTACCTGTACCACAACCTGACCCACTGCATGACTTACCTGTACCACAACCTGACCCACTGCATGGGTTATCTGTACCACAACCTGACTCCTGCATGACTTACCTGTACCACAACCTGACCCACTGCATGGGTTATCTGTACCACAACCTGGCCCACTGCATGACTTACCTGTACCACAACCTGACCCCTGCATGACTTACCTGTACCACAACCTGACCCACTGCATGACTTACCTGTACCACAACCTGACCCACTGCATGACTTACCTGTACCACAACCTGACCCACTGCATGACTTACCTGTACCACAACCTGACCCACTGCATGACTTACATGTACCACAACCTGACCTACTGCATGACTTACCTGTACCACAACCTGACCTACTGCATGACTTACCTGTACCAAAACCTGACCCACTGTATGATTTACCTGTACCACAACCTGACCCTCTGCATGACTTACCTGTACCACAACCTGACCTACTGCATGACTTACCTGTACCAAAACCTGACCCACTGTATGACTTACCTGTACCACAACCTGACCCACTGCATGACTTACCTGTACCAAAACCTGACCCACTGTATGATTTACCTGTACCACAACCTGACCCTCTGCATGACTTACCTGTACCACAACCTGACCCGCTGCATGACTTACCTGTACCACAACCTGACCCACTGCATGACTTACCTGTACCACAACCTGACCCACTGCATGACTTACATGTACCACAACCCGACCCCTGCATGACTTACCTGTACCACAACCTGACCCACTGCATGACTTACCTGTACCACAACCTGACCTCTGCATGACTTATCTGTACCACAACCTGACCAATTGCATGACTTACCTGTACTGCAACCTGACTCCTGCGTGACTTACCTGACCCCTGCCTGACTTACCTGTACCACAACCTGACCCACTGTATGACTTACCTGTACCACAACCTGACCCCTGCATGACTTACCTGTACCACAACCTGACCTACTGCATGACTTACCTGTACCACAACCTGACCCACTGTATGACTTACCTGTACCACAACCTGACCCCTGCATGACTTACCTGTACCACAACCTGACCTACTGCATGACTTACCTGTACCACAACCTGACCCACTGCATGACTTACCTGTACCACAACCTGACCCACTGCATGACTTACCTGTACCACAACCTGACCCACTGTATGATTTACCTGTACCACAACCTGACGCCTGCATGACTTACCTGTACCCCAACCTGACGCCTGCATGACTTACCTGTACCCCAACCTGACTCCTGCTTGACTTACCTGTACCACAACCTGACTCCTGCATGACTTACCTGTACCACAACCTGACCCACTGTATGACTTACCTGTACCACAACCTGACCCCTGCATGACTTACCTGTACCACAACCTGACCTACTGCATGACTTACCTGTACCACAACCTGACCCACTGCATGACTTACCTGTACCACAACCTGACCCACTGCATGACTTACCTGTACCACAACCTGACCCACTGTATGATTTACCTGTACCCCAACCTGACGCCTGCATGACTTACCTGTACCCCAACCTGACGCCTGCATGACTTACCTGTACCCCAACCTGACTCCTGCTTGACTTACCTGTACCACAACCTGACTCCTGCATGACTTACCTGTACCACAACCTGACCCACTGTATGACTTACCTGTACCACAACCTGACCCACTGCATGGATTAACTGTATTGCTAATTAACCCACTGCTTGATGTAACACAACCTGTCCCAATGCGTAACATGTTTCTATTTCCACCAGGCCTATTCCACCCCCCCCTTAAACGGATCTTGAGGTTTATCTTCTGGGTGTCATATCCTGACCCCATACCTGTGGCCTGGAGCTTCTGTACCCAAACATGACCTGCATCCCGACTTATCAGAACTATGGCCTGATTGGCCTACAATTAAGATTATACTATATAATCCATATCTACTCTGGCACTGTGAAGTCTTATTTGGCTAAGAAAAACTGAAATGTTTTGGACGGGTGTCAGTTTTGAATGAAATCAGTTTTAGGATGTTCTTGTTTGGTGGTTGTTAAACAACACTAGGGGCACGGCCGAAAAAGGTGTTACACTCAAGACTGACATGAGCCGTTGAAGTGGGGTTTGTGGTCATACAAGTGTGGCCAGCGGAACTATTTTATTTCATGTTGTTATTTTTTTTGCATGCAAATTTGTTACACAAATAGGATTGGATGAGTAGTTCCTACTTACATAACACACTGCCAGATACTTAGGAGATTTACAGAGGCTTCCCCAAAGCAGAAGACTCTCTTACCTTCAGTAAATCTGTAGTGGATTGCTGGGTTCACCCTTAGCTAACTAGTATATCTTTAGTGTTAACTCAAAAGCCTATTCATGTCTCTAGCCATTCATTTGTAGGTTGAGGTAGAGTTCCCATTTAAGTTAACTAGCAGCGTGCGCCCCAAATATAGTAGTTTAAGAATAAAATGTGAAGAATAAATGTATAGCAGAGTAAAACCTGGGGTCCCCCAGGTCAGAACGTACGACAAAATACAAACACTGGCCTAAAACAGTATAGCAATTGTATATCCTTCATGTTATTATCAACTTGAGTCTATAGTCTCATTGTGACATGTAGACTTTATGTATTTAATTCTAGGGATTAATCGAATATGATATTTGTGTCAAGAGACATACAAACGCACTCAATATTACCCTCAATGTTACTGTTTTGCCCTATATGGACAATGACTCACTGTGAATCAATGTATTAGGGTCAAGGTTCACACAAATAAGCTCAAACGACTTTCCCTTGTACCCTTGTTCCCAGGTACCTCGCAGGAGCCGTCTGTCCAGTCTAAGCCGTGGTTCAGATGTATCTTCTATCCGTCCTCTGACAATAAAATCTGTCCGAAATTTATATGATCAATATGCAAATAGCAATTTCGATAATCCCTACTATTTAATACATAATGTCTACACGTCACAATGAGACTATAGAACAAAGTCTTGAATTGACAGTAGCGCAGAGGATATACAAATGTTGTACTGTTTTAGCACAGCGTTTGTATTTTGTTGTAGGGTTCCGATTTTGCCAACAAAGCAGGTGTCTGAGTGCATGAGACCGAATAGACTCATTCGGGGTCATACCAATGATCTGGTGAAGCAAGTTTACCTTTGGGTGTGTTTTCAGGTGTGAACTGAGACTTGCATATAAGTGAGCACACAAAAAATGATGTAAAAGTTTTTCCCAAAAATTGTCTTTCTCTGCGATGGGAGATTTTTACAAGTGAGGTACATGCCCGTATATAGCATTTGGCACATCTAGGCACCGGCCTAGGGCGGGAAGAATGTGCAAGAGGAGCAGAGGGTGGCAGCAGGGCATTAAAAAAAAGAATGATTGCAGCATTTGCCTTGGACTAGTATTGATCAGTATGGGACCCCAGCAGCATGTCACAGGCACCACTGTTCCATGTTTTTGTTTAATACATTTGGTAATCACTGAGCCCTTCAGTACAGGAGATACCCCCACCCCCCGTCCAGCCTCCCGCACATGGTATGACCCATTATCTCTCAAATTCCTGGCCAGGTGGGAAGGAGAAACCAGCAGAAAAACTTTCAGTGTCAGAGGAAAAGATGAGATGAGATGACAGCAGGCTGGTCTGATGACTGTTCAGATAAGATTCAGTGTTCGCCCACCTGACCGCTCGCTGCCCTGCTCTGCCTAATTTGCATGACTCATGCCCATATTCTAAGTATGTCACACACCCCGCTTCAAGACATTCATTACATGTGGGTATACTGACCTGTAGATGGCGATCTTGCAGAGATGATAACAAAAAAAAGAAGGACCCTCCCGGCCCATAAATACCTGGGACCTCCCACTCTTTCCCCAGTCTTTCATCTCTGCAGTGGCGAGCAAGTCAGAAGATGATGTCTCCTCCTTGCAGGTAGCCGGGATGACTCCCGGCCTTCTTTTCTTCTATTCCTGCCCGGATCCCCTTATTTAAATTTCCTGCCTCCCAGCCTAGGCTGCTGGTCCGGGCAAAGGTAGTTGGCACCCCTGGTGCTTAGGAGCCGTGAGACCCCATAACAAGGGGTAGGCGGCTATCCGGGTTGGTGATCCCGGTTTGGGATGCCCCGTCCCTTGGCCCTACCCTGGCATGGATTCCCCCTCTCCCGGATACCCTTAGAGGGGGGGGGGGGGGCGGGTCCCTTATGGATTTCTCTTATTTATTAGGATGTGTGTGTGTGTATGTTTCACTGTGTGTGTGTCTTTACATTTGACTGGCGCCGGCGGTCCCGCGGCGCCGGCCTTCAGCGTGCTGCATATGGCGGCGGCCCGCCCCCGTGCTGCGGGCGCGTTTTTCATGTCCCGGCTTCTGGCCGGGAGAGACGGGGGAGGGGCGGGGCCTCCCTCCTCCTACTGCACATTGTGTGTCTTCATTGTGCCTGGCGTGCGGTACTGAAGGTCGGGTGAGTGGCCTGATGGCCATCAGTTTCATCTGTTTTTTAACTCTATACTAGCATGGTCTGAGAGTGTGCTTGTCTTTTTGTGTTCCAGGTGGACCATTGATTATATAAAGGGGGGTTCTCCCGGTCCAGGGTCCCTGGTTAAAATTTTAGCTGGCTTAAAATCCTCCCAATCAGGACTTAAAGGGGCATCCCGGGTTGCAATATATATATACATTATTAAAAAATCACCATATGGAGGCTTCCCCGGATACTGGGCTTGTGCCCCCCTCGGGGCAATCCAGGCTGTGTTTGGGGTGTGGGGTATCCCTTTTGGGGGATGATGTATTTCTATGTGTACCCTGTGCGCAGCGGTCTATTACGCGGCAGACCAGATCTCAGGCGTCCGGTTCTGCTCCGCCAGTGTCCTCTCTGTCTCCCCCTCGCTTGACACGTACGTGTAATGTGATCATTGGCGGGGAGTCGCAATCGGAGGTGTGTGCCAGACTGGCCAATCTTGAAAAATTGTTTTCCAGTGCCGTTGCAAAAATGGCCACGGCAAAGAGAAAACATTTGTATACGGCAGCGCAGGCCTTTGATAGTGAGGATTTTGACTCCCTGGATTGGTCTGATTGTTCCCCGCGTGAGGAAGGGGAGCTGTATGAGGAGTCTGATGACTCCGACGATCATGTGGGCGCTGATACCGAGCAGGGCTAGAGGGATTCTTTGGATACCTCTAGGGTCCTGGCTCATATGTTTGAGGTCCTGGCTATTTCTCCCCCCGAGGCGGCTCCCCCGCTGAAGGGGGAGTTCTTTGAAGTGACCAAGCCGCGCTTGGAATTTCCTTATCAAAAGCATTTTTCAGGTATCATTCTCAAGGAATGGGAGAGGCCGACGCGGCTTCCGAGTGTCCCACCAGGTTGGGACAAGAAATATCCCTTTCCGGCGGACGCGGTGAAGCACTGGTCGTCTCCCCCCGAGGTGGATGCTCCTGTTTTGGGGTTGTCCAGTTCCTCAATCCTCCATTCTCCAGAGTGCAATACTCTCAAGGATGGTGAGGATAAACGCATCGCCCAGGTCGGTTGTTAGAGGATTATTGATTTCTTCTGGGCTTGTCCCGGCTAGTGAGGAGTTTGCCGACCTTAAGCGCTGTGAGTTATTTTTGTCCTTTGTGCTGTCCGCCATGGATGACACATTGGTGATGTGTAGCAGAGCTGCGGCCCTGCTTGTGGCTATCCGCCGGTCGGCTTGGTTACGCCAGTGGGCGGCTGATTTTGTGTCCAAAAAGTCGCTCACTGCCCTTCCCTTTGTGGGGTTGCGGCTCTTTGGAGAAAAATTGGATTTGGTGGCAAAGGGAGGTAAGTTACCTCAGCGTAAGAAGCAGTGTCCCCCCTTTCGGGGGGCGGCTTCCTTCTCTCAGTCCTTTCGTGGGGCTAGAGTTGTCAGGGGTTCGGCCTTCCCTTCGTCCAGAGGCGATTCCTGGCCTAGGGGCAGGGGTCGGGCCCGTCCAGGACACAGTTGGGGCTCCAAGCCTAGAGCCGCTGCCAAGTCGGCTCAGCTATGAGGGGGCGCCCTCACCCTTGCGGGTGAGGGGACGGCTGCAACTCTTCTCCCAGGTCTGGGTCCAAGAGGTCTCGGACAGGTGGATTCAGGAAGTGGTGTCTTCCGGTTACAAGCTGGAGTTCGAGTTCTGGCCCCCTCCCAGATTCTTCAGGTCTCGGGTGCCGTCAGATCCTCTGGCCGCCCAGGGGCTTCGGGCGGCAGTAGCAAGTCTCGTGGACATGGAGGTCATCTGTCCGGTTCCCCGCTCAGACCGGGGCCTGGGCTTCTATTCCAATTTGTTCACGGTGCCCAAGAAGGACGGTTCCGTTCGTTCCATTCTGGATCTGAAGTTGCTCAACAGGTTCGTCCGTCCCCGGAAGTTCCGTATGGAAACTCTTCGCTCTGCCATCCATTCACTTCGTCAGGGGGACTTCATGACGTCCATAGACATCAAGGATGCTTACCTGCATATTCCAATATTTCTGGCACACCAGAGATTCCTCAGGTTTGTCGTGGACAATCGACATTTTCAGTTTGTGGCTCTTCCGTTTGGCCTTACATCGGCTCCAAGGGTTTTTACCAAGGTGTTGGCAGGAGTGATGGCCATCCTCAGAGCCAGGGGTATCCGCATCGTGCCATATCTGGACGATCTTCTCATCATGGCGTCTTCCCTCAGTCAGGCGCAGCTGGATACCAGGACCGTGGTGTCCACTCTGGAGAGTTTCGGTTGGGTGATCAACTATCCCAAGTCCTGCCTCACTCCCTCCAGGGTGGTGGAGTTCCTGGGAATGTCTCTGGATACTTCTCCGGCCAGGGTGTTTCTCCCCCGAGCCAAGGTTCTTCTGATTCAGGAATTGACTCAGCGTCTCCTATCCATACCCCGCCCGTCCATCCGGCTAGGGATGCGACTGGTGGGATTGATGGTGGCATCGTTCGAGGCGGTTCCCTTTGCCCAGTTTCACACAAGGACGCTCCAGCTCCATCTCTTGGCGGCCTGGGACGGGTCCCCGTCGTCATTGGATCAGTCCTTTCTGATGTCCCCCCGGGTGCGGCGTTCCCTTTGGTGGTGGCTGAAACCGAGCAATCTGACGAGGGGCAGGTCCTTTCTGACCCCTCGTTGGGAGACGGTCACCACGGATGCCAGCCTGTCAGGTTGGGGGGGATTTTGGAAGGATCTTCAGTTTCAGGGGCTGTGGGGGCCTCAGGAGGCTCACGATCCCATCAATGTTCTGGAGCTGAGAGCCATCAGGTTGGTTCTGTCTCACTTGACTCATCAGTTACTGGGACTACCGGTTCAGGTTCGGTCGGACAATCGGACGGCGGTCGCCTACATCAATCACCAGGGAGGGACTCGCAGCAGGCGTGCCCTCAGGGAAGTGTCTTTGATTCTGGATTGGGCAGAGGGCAATGTCCCATGCATCTCGGCAGTGTACATTCCGGGAGTGGAGAACACAGAGGCGGACTCCCTGAGCAGGGGGTCATCTCGCCGGGGAAAATGGTCGCTCTGCCCCAAGGTTTTTCGGTCGCTTTGCCTCCGGTGGGGGACTCCGGAGGTGGACCTCTTTGCCTCTCGTCACAATCACAAGCTTCCGGCATTTGTGTCTCTCTCGCGGGATCCGCTGGCTCTGGATGCCATGTCTCTGAACTGGAGGGATTTGGGGTTTCTGTACCTGTTCCCTCCGTTTCCCATGGTGGGCAGAGTGGTTGTTAGGCACTTACCTCATCGCCGTCCCTGGTCCCGCGACGCGCTGTCGGGTGGCCCCCGGTTGGCTGCTGCCCGACGGTCCCCGGGTGTGCCGGCTCCTCGGCGCTGTTGTGGGGATCGGGGGTCGGCGGCGCGGGACGGTGTCGGTGGCCGCGCCGCAGCCCGCTCTGCGCGGCTGCGCGGTCCCGCCGAGCTCCCTCTCGATGCGGCGCTTCCCCCTCCCGGCGGGGGCGCGCCCGATCCACAACGTGCGAGCACGTCTTCTTTATGCCTCCCGGCGGCGCTTTCCCCAGCGCGCCCGCCGGGGGCAAGTTTAAAAGCACCCTATCCGTGGCCTGATCCTGAAGAGTGGACCCAGGGACTGGTCGGCCTGTCTGGCCTGGGCCGTCCAGCTCCTGGGACCACTCCCGTTTATTTGTACGCACCAATCACTATTGTTCCCTCCATTGCCCCTTTTCCCCACTGGCCAGTATTCCCTATAAAGCTGCACTGCTCCAGTATCCCAGTGCCCGTTATAGCCTCTGGGTTCTGAAGCGTTTCATATTGTCTTTCATTACTATTCGGCTTGGACTTTGACCACTCTCGCTTGCTGCCTGCCCTGACCTTTTGCCTGCCTGACCACAATTCCGCCTGACCCCTCTGATACCTCGCACCGTGACCTCCTGGATTTGACCTCGGCTCGTTTGACTAATCTTCGTTACCTCCTTTGGATACCGCGCCCCGTGACCTCCCGGTTCTGATCGTTTGGGACTCCCTGCCGTTCATCGGTCTCACCTTGAGCAGGTAATCTTTGCGCCCTATAAGTCCTGGGGGTAACCGAGTAGGAGAGGCATTACCCGCATCTCCTACAAGCGGGGACTTGTCTATAGGCAGAAGAGGCGGTGGAGATTGGGGATTATCTGCTCAAGACAGACAGGTGTCCGGTACAGCCCTGACAGTGGTGCGCAAGCTGGCCCTAGAGGGCGCGTCAGCAATCCTGGTGGCTCCAAGGTGGCCAACACAGGTTTGGTTCGCAGACGTGGTAAGGTTGGCAGAGGATCAGTTAGACCTGCCCCTTCTGCCGGATCTACTCACTCAGGGTCCACTGCTCTACCCCAATTTACCAACGCTGGCTTTGACGGCGTGGTTGCTGAAACCTCCATCTTGAGGGAGGAAGGTCTCTCTGATGCTGTCATTCAGACTCTGGTTAGGGCTAGAAAGCAGTCTTCCTCTGCCATCTATTATAGGACTTGGAGGTCTTATATTGATTGGTGTGAGGTCAGGGCCTTGCCTTGCAGGGCGTTTTCTATCCCTAGGGTCTTGGAATTTCTGCAACATGGTCTGGACCAAGGTTTGCAGCTTAGTACGCTGAAAGGGCAGGTTTCTGCCCTGACGGTTTTCTTTCAAAATTCTTTTGCTCTTCATCCTCTGGTTAAAGTGGACCAACACCGAGAGGTGATCGGCCCGGAAATCTATAAGATTCCCGGGCCGATCACCTCCCACCCCGCGGGACATCCGAGATCGGGATGTCCCGCGGGGTGAAACCCCCCCAGACACCCCAAATCGCTTACCTGATCTTCGGCGGCGGCCGGCCGCCGCCGCCTCCCTCACGCCCCTGTAGACGTGCGCGCGCCCGCGCCGGCCGTCTGCGAATGGCCGGCGGGGGCGCGCGCGCGCCGAAAGTGACGCGAGGGAGGCGGCGGCGGCGGCAGCCGCTTGGACGTTCCTGATCCCCGCCTGGACGTTGGCGGGGATTGGACTGTCCAGTCACGTGGCAGCGGGGACAGGTAAGATTTTGGGGCTTTCTGGGGGGTGCCCCCGATCGGGGTGCCCCGCCAAAGTGGACCAAAACCCAGGATAGTCAAAATCCTGGGTGTTGGTCCACTTTAAGACTTTTTTTTCCATGGGTTACGCATGTGCGGTCTCCTAGGAAGCCTTTGCTCCCAGTTTGGGATTTGAATTTGGTTTTGTCTGCCTTGCAGGGTCCTCCTTTTGAACCTTTGCAGGATATTGCACTTTCTACGCTTACTCAGAAGGTTGTTTTTCTGGTTGCCATCACTTCTGTTCGGCGTGTTTCGGAGTTGGCAGCCTTGTCTATTAAGGCTCCTTACTTTGAGAGGCATCAGGACGAGGTTGTTTTCCGCTTCAAGCCAGATTTCCTTCCTAAGGTGGTCTCTGCTTTTCATTTGAATCAGGATATTGTTCTTCCCTCCTTGTGTCCTAAGGCCAGCAATGACAAGGAGAGGGTTTTGCATTCTTTGGATGTGGTTCGCTGTGTGAAGTACTATTTGGTGGCTACTTCTCCTTTTCGTAGGACTGACACCCTTTTTGTGGTGCCCTCTGGGCCTAGGAGGGGTTTGGCTCCTGCCAAGTCTTCCATTAGTAAATGGATTCGCCAGGCCATTGTTGGGGCCTATTCTGCCAAGGGGAAGGTTCCCCCTTTTCGTGTTACTGCTCATTCTACTCGTGCTGTTGTGGCTTCCTGGGCCTTCCAGCACCAGGCTTCTGATGAGCAGTTATGTAAGGCTGCTACTTGGTCTTCGGTTCACACTTTTTCCAAGTTTTACAAGGTTGATGTTCGGGCCTCAGCGAATGCTGTTTTTGGCCGCAAAGTTCTGCAAGCTGCAGTGGTTTAAGTTTGTGCCTTTCTTGCCTTCTTTTTGGATCCCCGCCCTTTATGGACACTGCTATTGGATGTCCCACATGTAATGAATGTCTTGAAGCGGGGTGTGTGACATACTTAGAATAATACCATTTTGTGAATACTCACCTGTAAAATGGCACACACCCCGCTTCACTCTGCCCTTTTGTATTCTGGATCCTTTATATGGTGAACCTTTGTTAGTTTAATTGGCTTTCCTGGTCCCTTGATCTTACTGCTATCTTTATACTGGGGAATGAGTGGGAGGTCCCAGGTATTTATGGGCCGGGAGGGTCCTTCCTTTTTTTGTTATCATCTCTGCAAGATCGCCATCTACAGGTCAGTATACCCACATGTAATGAATGTCTTGAAGCGGGGTGTGTGACATACTTATAATACCCATTTTACAGGTGAGTATTCACAAAATGGTATTTTTACTCTATCCTAGCCCTTCATCCTGTCATTTTTTTATGCCCAAACCTGTTCTGTATTTCCCCGCTATTCCTGCTGCCTGTATTTCCCCAATTCTTTCTTGACAGCATTTGTCATGCCGACCAATGTCCTTCTGCTCTGCCGGATGCCCACTGTGTCCTCTTCCTCCTTTCTGCTTCCCTCTGCTGTGTCTTTTTATCCTTGATATTTTCCTTTTCTCAGTGTCCCTCCCTCTGATTCATAGCCACTTTGCTCTTCTTCTGCCAGCTGCTATTTCTCCTTCTGTCTTGAATGTCAATTTTTTCATCCTGCCCCTTAATACTGCCCACCATACCCACTTTCTGTTACCCCCGTTTCCTTCCCTGACAGCCCCTGACACAAAGGGTGAAATACCACATTCGACCAATACGTTTTCAAGCCCACTGGGCAAACCTATTAGAAAGCTGGTGGTCCTTTGAGCAGGGAATGGTATAAAACATGGAAGTGGTAAGTACAAGGCTAGGCTGTCAGGGTGATGCACACCAGGGCATCCCAGATCAAGACGCCCAAGTGTTTAGAGGCCAGATGGACCATGCACCATTGGACCAGGAAAAGGTCAGGTGTTATGGGTGATCTGGGGGTTTCACACAGCCAAAATGGGATGCCCCCGGGGCATGGAACAAAAACAGGGATAGTCAAAATCCCCAGTTGTTCCGCTTTAACAATGGTTGGAGGGGTGTGTTACCAAGAGGTGCCTAGGGCATCATGAATTCTCAACACAGCCCTAGTGAGGTACATAATTTTTCCAATACAGCACCCAATAGGCTGTGCTAAAGAATTTGCCAAATCATTTTGCACCCAAACTTTGAAAAACCATCTGTAAAAATGCCTCATCACAGGAGGAGGTTAATTTTTGGGAAATATTAGAAAATAAATGTTTTTTGTGTGTGTTTAAGTAAAAAAGCTCACTCAGGTATAAGCTGCAGCTCACACCTAAAAGCACATCCAGAGGTTAACTTACTTCCCCAGACCTTTAGCATGACTGGAATGGTGCATGTTTGGTCTGTGCAGTGATAGGTAGTGTAAAAAACAATTCTAACGCAAATGAGGGCAATGCATTTTAGGGTTATATCTCTTTAGCAGGCCTCCCAGCAGCTGTCACACTTATCTAAGATATTCTTTCAGCGTCACCTCTCTGGACACTAGTAAATATTACCATTTTAAGACGTAGCTGTGACTAATATTGAATGTATTCTAAGCATACAGCACGTCCTGCTCCAGATGTAGTAATTACATGTGGGTAATCCTCCGCCTGAGGCGCTGTTCACTGCAGACATGTAGAAAACAGGCTCCTCCCGGCCCTACATATAGCGAGGGACCTCCCACAAATCCCCAGATTTCTCTGCAGTGCTCACTGCAAAGACATGAAGTATCACGCTCTCGCAGGCGAGCGGGGGCTTTACAGCCCGAGGCCCTGCGGGACTATTTCCACCCGTCCTCTTTATAAAAGAATATGCCTCCCAGCCTGGGCTGCGTTGGTCGGGTGAAGGTAGGCAGCACCTTGTGTGCTTACGGAGCTAGACTCCACCGCAATCCCCCACCATAGGGTAGACGGTTAAGGCTAATGGTGAGCCTTCAGAGGATGCCCCTCCCGTATCAGCGCCCCACACCCCGTGTAGCGGTGAACCCCGAGTATTGGGTCACCTTCCTTCCTAGTTCCCCCCGCTATTGGGGGGAAAAGAGGGGGGGGGGTTGTGTGTACGACGGCCTAACCTTGCCCCATTACACTTGTAAGTTATAGCCATTGACGGTTACTGGGTGTCAGAGCCGCATTTCAACATTGATCTTAACTTTAGCCGCAGCGCCCTTAATGTAGTTTACTTGGTGCGTACGGCAGCTCTGATCGCGGACGCTACGGGTTTATTTCTCTATTCTATCCTGTCATGTCAGTCCCTGAGGTGAGCCGGGGCTCAGTTTCTAACTACCTTTTTTCTTATTGGCTTCGCGCTCCGAGCTTCGCGCTCTCCGGGGGGGCGTGGTCTGATGTGGCGCGTTCCGCGTCACCTTCAGCTCTGGCCCGCCCTTCGAGGTTCGCTGGCGCCATTTCCTTCTCACGTGCGCGTGGTGAAGACTGTCCTCCCCTCGCTGTTCTGTAAGTGCCCTCATGAGCGACCTTCCTTTAGCTTTTGCTTCTCCTCGCTTGGCTCTGACATCCCTGTTCCCCTTGTGTCTTTCAGACCGTGAGCTTCGGTGGCTTCTCCCGGCCCGGCGTAACGCCCGGTCCAGACTTCTAAAAAATCACTCCCACTTCCCAGCGGGTCATTGGGGCATCCAGGGTTGCTTTATAGCGTCAATCCCTACTGGCATATTACACATAATAATCACCATATGGAGGCATCTCAGGATATTGTGAATGGGGTTCCCTCGGGACAAGCCCGTCTGTGCGTAGCTTGTGGGGTCTTACCTAGCAGCGGTGACAATGCACGGGTCTGCGTCCCTTGTGCACAGCAGGCGCTAGCCGGTCTTCCCACCTCTTCTGAGGCTGGGCCCGCACCTCGCCTCGCTTCACCTACTCCCCCAAGTCTGAACCTAACCCCCAATACCAGTGGGGATTCTCATTCTGATTTGGCCACTAGGCTGGCTAGTGTGGAAAACTTAATTGCTGGCTCCTTGGCGCGCAAGGCCACCGCCAAGAGGTGACATTTGAATCCTGAATCTACTATATTTCCTATAGAATCTGATGATTTGCTTCTGTCCTACGCTCATTCCCCCTCAGATGAAGGGGAACTGCTCTCTGACTCAGGGTCATACGACGACGAGTCCAGGGGACAGGAAGAGTCTGTTCTGATCATTGGTCCTCGGACGACATTGATAGACTGTTGACCCAGATCTTTGACGTATTGTCCCTCTCTCCCCCTGCCGCGGCTCCCCGGCAAAGGGGTGATCTGTTCCACACCGCTAGGGCGCGGTTGGAGTTTCCCGAACAAACCCATTTTAATAGCCTCGTGCTGAAAGAATGGGAACACCCCAGCAAACTTCATGGGGTTCCTAAAAGTGTGGATAAGAAATATCCCTTTCCTGCTGACCTGGTCAAGTGTTGGACATCGCCACCAGAGGTTGATGCCCCAATCCTAAGTCTGTCCAACACCTCTATTATGCACTCCCCCGACACTACTACGCTGCGGGATTCGGAGGATCGGCGTGTTGACCAACTGGCATGTCATGCCTTTGCATTTGGGGGAGCGTCGCTCTGCCCAGTGTGCCCCCTGGCCATCACGGCGGTGTTGCTCAGGATCGTGGTTAAGACTGCTCTTGAAGGGGCAGATGACTTGCCCTTTGATGCTGCCAATGCTCTGGCCACCTGGTTGCGCCATTGGGCCGCTGACAACGCCGCCAAGAAGGCCCTTACGGGGCTTCCATTTAAGGGATTGCGCCTGTTTGGAGAAAGGTTAGATATCTTTGCCAAGGGTGGCAAGTTACCCCAGCGCAAGCATCAGATTCGGCCCTTTCGTGGCCCAAGCTCCCTATCGACCCCCTACCGTGGGGCTAAGCAAGGCAGAGGAGTGTCCTTCGCTGGGTCTCGTGCAGATCCCTGGAACAAGAATAAAGGACGCCGTCTCGGTTCCCAAGACCCCTCAAGCATGAAGGGGCGCCCTCGCCCGTCAGGGTGGGGGGACGTCTACAGCACTTCAAACATGTCTGGAGTTGCCACGTCTCAGACCTGTGGATTCAGGAGGTAGTGTCCTCCGGTTACAAGATAGAATTTGCTGTACGGCCCCCTACCAGGTTCGTTGGGTCCCGGATCCCTCAGGACCCTGCCTCAGCTCGGGTCTTGATGCTGGCTATGCAGGACCTTCTGGATCTAGGGGTCATTTGCAAGGTCCCCTTAAGAGACAGGGGCAGGGGATTCTATTCCAACTGACCCATCACCTGAGGGGTCTGGCGGTTCAGGTACGCTCAGACAACAGAACGGCGGTTGCCTACATCAACCATCAGGGAGGAACTCGGAGAAAGGGGGCTCTTCAGGAAGTTTCTCGGATTCTAACATGGGCGGAGGTCAATGTCCAATGCATCTCGGCTGTCTACATTCCGGGGGCGGAGAACCTGCTGGCAGATGCTCTGAGCAGGGGGTCGTCCCGTCAGGGGGAATGGTCCCTCTGCAACAGGGTATTTCAGTCCCTGTGTCACCGTTGGGGTGTGCCAGATGTGGATCTGTTTGCGTCCCGTCACAATCACAAGCTCCCGAGCTTTGTATCCCTGTCTCAGGATCCTCTGGCTCTGGCCACGGATGCCCTGTCCATGTCTTGGAGGGAGTTTCGGCTCCTGTATGTGTTTCCACCGATTCCCCTTCTGGGCAGAGTTCTGCGCAAGATTGCTCTGGAAGGGGTAACCGCGATTCTGGTGGCCCCAAGGTGGCCAAGAAGAGTGTGGTTCGCAGACGTGGTTCAAATGGCAGTAGATCAGTACGATCTGCCAAGGTTGCCAGATCTTCTAACTCAGGGGTCTCTACGCCATCCCAATTTACTAACTGTGGCTTTGACGGCTTGGCTGTTGAAACCTCCATCCTGATGGAAAAGGGTTTGTCTGCATCTGTAGTGGCTACTATGGTGCAAGCCAGGAAAAAGACTTCCTCTGCTATCTATTATAGAGTCTGGCGTTCTTACATTGACTGGTGTGAGTCCAGGTCTCTTCCCTGCCGGGAATTTTTAGTCTCTAGGGTGCTGGAGTTTTTACAACATGGTCTAGACTTAGGTCTTAAGCTTAGTACTCTGAAGGGCCAGGTTTCGGTCCTGTCTATCTTCTTTCAGAAGACCTTTGCCCAGCATCCTCTTATCAAGACCTTCTTTCAGGGGGTCACTCATGTGCGTCCCCCTCGCAAGCCTTTTCTGTTGGGGATCCCACCCTACTTTACGGACACTGCTATTGGATGTCCCACATGTAATTACTACATCTGGAGCAGGACGTGCTGTATGCTTAGAATAATACAATTCTGTGAAATACTCACCTGTAGAATTGGTATTATATGCATACAGCACGTCCTGCTCCAACCCACCCTGGTTTCACATTGTTCTGGATCCCCTGTTTGGTGATTGTTATCATTGTTATTATTGCCAGTTTTTGGGTGTTTGGTTTCTCCTGGCTTCTCCTTTCACTGCTTTTCAATGCTGGGGATTTGTGGGAGGTCCCTCGGTATATGTAGGGCCGGGAGGAGCCTGTTTTCTACATGTCTGCAGTGAACAGCGCCTCAGGCGGAGGATTACCCACATGTAATTACCACATCTGGAGCAGGACGTGCTGTATGCATATAATACCAATTCTACAGGTGAGTATTTCACAGAATTGTATTTTTTTTAGCCATCATTCTAGACCCGATGATTCACCTGTTTTTTGTTCACTTTCTGTACTTACGATTCCTTGTGAATACTTCACCAGTAGTTTGGGGTTATTGTTAAATGGTTGCAAGTAGCCTCCCAATTATTAACAGAGTTCATTAGCCAAATCTGGGTAGTTACTGACCTCAGGCACTGATTGCTGCTGGCCACATATAATCTGCCTTCTCCCAGGCTGCCTGACTCTATAAAGCAGCTCAAAACCCTTTCTTTTTGGTGTCCCCCTGCGCCTCCCATCTGCCCGCCCAGCCTGAGTACCTCAGGAGATGCGGCTGGCTTTTACACAGCCAATGTCATGCATTTTTGAGATTGCTGATTGACGGATCTCAAAAATTCCAGCTGACAGGGCCCTGTCCCCTGGTCTCACCCCCGGCTTCCCTATGGACTGAGAATCACTACCATACTCATCCTATCTGAAAGGCTGGGTGTGGGAGTGCGTCACAGCAACAGGGATGCCGTAGATGTAGCTGCTGAAAAATAAAACGCCATGGGAGCTTTTGGGCTCCAGGGCCACTGTTGGTTTTACCTTTGGGAAGTATTTACTCACCTCGCCAAGGGTCCCTTGGTTTCCGGGTGAAGTTCTGATGGGTGCCGCCATCTTGCATACCATAAGGCACTGCACATAGTGCCCATGAATGGGATGCCATGGGGCCGCATGAAATCCCGCAAAACTTCGCTGATCGGAGTGGCACTTTGAAGAGCACAGCTAAAGCCTGTGTCACAGACGGCCAAGACGGCGCTGGGGGCAGTGATTGGGCCCTGAAGCAGCCGGATGTCACCACAGCAGGCTGCGGCAACATCCAAAAGATGAGTAGGGATTGATGGGTGGGGGGAAGGGCTCCTTTTTGTTTTCAGTCCTATGTTCCTCTTTAAAGCAGTCTGTTCACTTTGGATGTGCCTCTGTGAACACTGATCTATGCTACACCGCTGCCGGCAATAGTCTGCCTGACTTCTGAACCTATTTGCCTGCATTTACCCATTGCTGGGTTGCTTGATCTTTGCAACCTCGGTTATGCTTGGTGCACTAAAGTCCAGAATGGCAACTAGGTTCTGGCGTGGCATATAGTGCTTCCCAAGACTGAGTGAAGGCTCTACTATAGGTAAAGTGCAGTCCTAGATTGGGGATAAGAAGTGAACAAAGATAGGTGACTGGTCGCGTCATTACAAGACAATGGGCCATAAAAAATGTAAAAGCTGGTGGAACAAGTAAACTATATTGCTGCTGCACTGGTACTTCGTAGTCAGTAGTAGTTAGTCATAGCAATTAGTATTTCCCCAGATAACGCTTTTCTCAGATTTTCATAACACCTGTAACCTGTATTTCAAAATCCACCCCAACTCTTCTAGGCCAGGGCCACAGAGAGTGAACAGAGAAAGAGAAAGCCCCAGACCTCAGAAGTCCTCAGAAGTGATCCAGCCACTGTTGACCCCGGTTTGAAAGCTATGTGAGTATTCCGCTGCTGGCCTAACAATTACAGAAGCAGAGACAGCCCATATGACTCAGTTTAGACTTGGGCTCTCTGATGCAATTAAAGTCCCTGTCCAGACACATGCTAACTTCCTCCTATCTCATCCCCTATGGGAACTGTGCAAAAAGAGCCATTTCAAAGCACCTTATAATCTTAGATTATATGTGCCGTATTTTTGCAAAGCAAGAC
This sequence comes from Gastrophryne carolinensis, assembly GCA_027917425.1. NCBI lineage: Eukaryota > Metazoa > Chordata > Amphibia > Anura > Microhylidae > Gastrophryne > Gastrophryne carolinensis. The sequence continues at coordinate 419,841,762 of CM051234.1, read as the reverse complement.
AACCATAACATGCACTTAGGGTTTATAGAAGGAAACTACGAAAAAAATAATCTGAACCAAATGGTGTGCTAAAATACATATAACCAAATAATCCCATTTGTTGGTTCATGATGTGTGCTGCTAGTAAATAAACTCTTGGTTTATTGATTGGCTGAACCTTTGAACCCAGCTGGTAGTCTTTGTCTATAGGTCTAATTCCATCACCTGACCAGTACTCCTTACTATTTAGCCATTGCATTCACTGCTTTTATACATTGGCTTCATACAGGGGTTTCCCTGAAATTCCCCACTAATGATCCTTCCCTTCCCCCCCTCAAAGTACTCGGAGACCAGATGGAATTTATAAGACTCAGGATTAAAAGTTAAGTTTTATTATATTATATTCTACTGCCTGGGGAGCGCTGGGACAACCTGTCTTTTCCTCATATGCTTGCGTTCCTGTCTTAGCAGCTCCACACTACTTCTTCCAAGGTGAGCGGTCGATGTATAATATTTCAATAATGTAAAGTGAACAGCAGTCAACAAAATTATTAGCAACCATCATCACTGATACTTACCACTTCCGCGTTTCTTGCTGTCCACTTGACGTGAGGGTTCACCCAGCACAGTGATGTATAAACCTGCTGGGCGAACCCAATAGGTTTATGATGTTCACCTGAACAACAGGAATGAAAGCAAATGCAGTATTGGGCTGCTGAGAAGTAATACACAGTGGGATACCCCTATTGGGGCTCCACATTAAAGTCATTATCCAGTCCTATTTGACTAAAGGGTTACCTCTTCCGCCCCCCCCCCGCCCAAGTAGTTTTTCCAAAATGTGTCTACAGGGGGCCTAGAATTGTTGTTAAAGGACAATTATCATTGAAAAGTTACAACCACTGGCCTACATTTGTGTGAAACTCAAATTTGGATGCGGAGATAGGAGGAGCATGACACAGGATAATCAAATTACTGCGGTTTGGCCCTGGAATCTTTTAGCTGGCTCTCCCCGGTGCGAAACTTCCCCAGGCGCTGGTAGTCTCTCACCTTTTCGTGGTCCAACTGTGCTTGTGTGGGCACTCGTCCGATAAGAGCTGTTTGCCATTCATATGTAATTGGGCAAACGTCTCTTACTGTTTTTAATGGGGAGCACAAGCTGCCGCACCGTCAGGCGGTGCACACAGCTGGGATTGAAGTCAATGAGAGACGTTTGCTAAATGACATAGTCACGGCAATCAGCTCTCATTGGAAGAAAGCCCGCGTATGCACCATTGCACCAAGGAAAGGTGAGTGAATAGCAGTGTCCTGGGGGATTTCATACAATGGGGCATCCGAATTCCAGAGGAATAGAACAAAACCCATTAAAGTCAAAGTCCCCTGTTTTCTTCTTCTGTTGTAGTTGACATGTTTGCTGACCATCTAGGTCCCCAGTGAACCATTATCTTTACACATATTTTCTATGCTATCGCTAGCAAACTGTGCAGAAGCTGGAAGCTCTTTCCTGTCATGACCCATGTTACCAAGTCACAATTTGCTCATCTTCTCATCCTACGTTTTTGGTAAAATGAATTCTTTCCCAATCACTGCAGCAGGTGGCCCAGCATGATTTATCTGTATTACAGTCTTGCTCACTATAGGGCTACCATCAGGATTTTTTTTCTTATGTTTTTTGTGAGAAACAAAATGTATCACAATTTTTTTCCATCGTGCAATTCAACACTATTTCTTAACTATGCAAAGTGTGTACAGCTTACAATGGCGCTAAAGTGCATATAGGAAATTTTTAAACATTTTTTCTCACAAAAAACGAGAAATGTGTTGAATCAGTCCTTTTATTTAAATCTTAACCTGGCCCTCTTCATGATTTATCTAATAATACTAGTAATAATATTCCACAGGAGGCAGTAGATGAGCCATTTTGTGTTAGGCCAGTGCAGTATCAGAAATCAATTCTAACACCAGCCAAGTAACTGTTTGCAGGATTAAGGGATTACATTTTTTTAACAGGCTCCGCTCCCCCCCCCCCCCCCCCCGCACCTATTAGTTATTCAGGAGGGGTCTGCAGCTTCATCTCTCTGCAAATTTGTAAAATGCTGCATTTTAATACAAAGCTGTGACCAATGCCCTACTTTTAAACAGAGCTTACATGGTTAAAGGGATACAGCAGGCAAATGCAATTGTTAGGCCATTGTGTCGGGCTACGCCTGGCACTCTCCTAAACTGTTTTCCGTTTTTATATTGAAGATATAATGGCCGAGATATTGAGGTTTACAATTTTAAGTGTGATGCTGCATAATAATTAACATAATGGGCGGGGGCTGTACACCCTGGCTGTGCTCCTCAATTTCTCCCTGCTGCTAGTGTTCTTTTAGTGTTCTACATTAGATAGAATCAGTTGTCAGCCACCAGCAGAGTAATTTCTAATACACAGTCCACAGTCTAATGATCAATGAAGGGAGGGGGTGCAGGCTCTATTGTCTTCTTTGAAAGCTGTGATTGGGCCACCTAATCAGAGCCACAAGCACAGAAGAACCATGGGCTATTCAGATGGCCAAGGGTGAAAGGCACAAGTAGGGGAGAAGGGAGCGAGGCTGAATGGAAAGATGGCTCAGGATGCAGAATACTAGTATGCTCATTTTTGCTGAGCTGACAAACGGGGGGGGGGGGGGGAGCAATAGACAACCAGTGGAGCCCTGTGATTGGTGGTCTGTGGTAAAGGAATCAAGGGGGCGTGCCACTTTGCCTGGTTTCTACTTCCATGAGCAACTGCGTTCTGACAGAAAGGGAGAGGGCAGCCGATAGGAGGCGAGCTTCTGAATGATAGTTTATGCACTTTGCCTACAGAGTCCCTTTGAAGTGCACCTATACTCAGAGGGAAGTATATGTAGTCACCTTCTATTCCCAGCCTAGTGCCCCAAAACAGCCTGTGATTTTTTTTTTTTTTTACTTCAGCCTTTGCCCAATATTCCTAACAACACGAACTGGATGTAGTCGGCCATATTACTCCCTGGCTGAGTAGTTCCACTCCCAGTGATGATGCAATCAGTTAGAGTACACACAGCTCAGCAATGGGGAGCACTTCACCCTAACTGCCATTATATGACATTTTGGAAGGCCATAATACTACTTACAGGACTTCCTGGTGTTTTTATGCATATTGGGCGAAGCGCTGAGGTAAAAAAAAGAAACACAGGCTGTTTTGGGGCACTGGGCTGGGGATGGAAGGTGACCACAGAAATACTTATTTTCTGAGTATAGGTGCACTTTAATTATTGGGTATGGCCCAAAGGGTACTTCTTATTTTTCACCTCAATTTTCTCTTCCTAGTTTTTTTGTGAAAATGATTATTGACAAGAAACGTGTCAAAGGCTGTGTCTCAACTTTATTAAAGAACATCTTTAGGCGAATAAAAAAATAGCTGTACTCACCTGACTTCCTGCAGTCCCATTCTCCTGTAGCATTGGCTATGACATTCCTGGGCCAATCGATCCCTTCCCCCCCGGGCATCCAAAATCGGGATGCCCCGCTGTGTGAAACCCCCCAGGTCGCTCATACACTTAACTTTTTTCCCAGTCCAACGGGGCACGCGCGAGCCGCAGCCCCGCTATCCCTCTATCAGGGTGCGTGCCCGCGCCAGGCATTTGTGAATGGTCGGCGCAGGCACGCTCCCTGTTAGAGGGTAGCGGGGGATGCGGCTGTCAGCTCGCTCTGAGCCGCTCACCTTAGACGAAGTCTTAGACAGTGTGATGTTGGCGGATCCGAGCGTGCTGATTGGACGAGCAGCCTCGCATGTGCCATAGGACCGGGAAGAGGTGAGTTGGTTTCGGCGACCTGGAGGGTTTCACACAGTGGGGTATCCCCGATCGGGGCGCCCTGGGAGCATAGTCAAAATCCTGGGTTTTGGTCTACTTTAAGGTGCGGCTGGAGAAACTGAAGGGAAGTCTAGATGCACTTGTATTCTAAGTATGTCACACACCCCGCTTCAGATAGTCATTACACTTGGGTTATACCGACCTGTAGAGGGCGATCTTGCAGAGATGTCATGAAAAAAAGGGAGCCCCTCCCGGGCCATAAATACCTGGTACCTCCCACTCATTCCCCAGTCTTTCATCTCTGCAGACGGCGAGCAAGTCAGAAGATGGATGTCTCCTCCTTGCAGGTAGCCGGGGTAACTCCCGGCCCGCTTGTTAGTCTGTTTCTGCCTGGACCCCCTTTCTTAGTATTTCACCTTGCTTCCCAGCCTAGGCTGCTGGTCCGGGCAAGGGTAGACGGCACCTAATGGTGCTTAGGAGCTACGCTCCACCGTAAGACCCCATACTAAGGGGTAGGCGGCTTGCCGGGTTGGTGATCCCGGTTCGGGATGCCCCGTCCCTTGCCCTTCCAGCGTGGATTCCCCCTCTTCCGGATTACCCTTGCTCCTTAGAGGGGGGGGGGGCCCTTTCTCCCTTAGTGTAATCGTCTTTATTGAGCCGACGCTGTCTGTGCCGCGGCGCTGGCCGTTGTGGCAGCTTCGGTGGGGGAGCTGCTTCCCCTCAGGTGCGGTTGGTAGGGGGGCGGGATCGGGCGCTCGGCGCGATCGCCTTCGGCCCGCCCTTCTTCTCCCTCTGATTCTCGTGTTTTTCGCCTCTGGCAGGATGGACGCCATCTTCCTCCGTGAGTGGCCCTTGGGGCCTCATTACTTTCATGACATGCATATATATATATATATATATATATTATTTTTTTTTTTAATGTTATTGCATATCAGTATGTCTGCATTTGTGTGCTTGGGCATGATTGAGATGCTGAATAGCCCTGTATTCTGTCTTCCAGGTGGACCCTTGTTGGATCCTAAAGGGTTGTCCCGGTCCTAGGGTCCCTGGTTTAATTTAAGAACCATAAATCCTCCCACTCGGGACACAGAAGGGGCATCCCGGGTCGCTTATATCGTGTAATTCCCTTGGGTATTGCGACTACCAATAAAATCACCATATGGAGGCTCCCCTCGGGGCATCCCTGGCAGTGTTTGGGGTGTGGGGCATCCCTTACAGGGGATGATGTTTTCCTTTGCATACCATGTGCGCAGCAGACTATTATGCGGCAGTCCGGATCTCATGCGTCTGGTTCTGTGCCGCCGGCCCCTTCTCCTACCCCTCCCCGCCTGACCCGTACCCCGTGTGATGTTGTCACGAGTGGGGAGTCGCAATCTGAGGTGTGTGCCAGATTGTCCAATCTTGAAAAATTATTTTCTAGCGCTGTGGCCAGAAAGGCCCCGGCTAAGAGAAAGCACTTGTCCCCAGCCACGCTGGCTTCTAATCTTGAGGAGTTTGATTCACTGGACTGGTCTGATTACCCCCCGCTAGAGGAAGGGGAGCTTTTTGAGGAGTCGGATGGTTCTGACGATCAGCAGTTTGTTGGCGCTGATGCCGAGCTGGGTCAGGGGGATTCTGTGGAGACCCCTAAGGTCCTGGCTCATATGTTTGAGGTTCTGGCAATCTCTCCTCCCGCAGAAGGGGGAGTTCTTTGAGGAGGCTAAGCTGCGCTTAGAATTCCCTAATCAAAGGCATTTCGACGGCATTTTTCTTAAGGAATGGGAGAGGCCTACTCGGCTTCCGGGTGTCCCTCCGGGTTGGGATAAGAAATATCCCTTTCCGGTGGATGCGGTGAAGCGCTGGTCGTCCCCTCCCGAGGTGGACGCCCCTGTTTTGGGGTTGTCTAGCACCTCTGTCTTGCATTCTCCTGACTGTTCTACTCTCACGGACGGTGAGGACAAACGCATTGACCAGATGGCTTGTCACGGTTTTACCAGTGTTGGGTCGCCCTTGTGGCCTGTTTGTGCTGCAGCGCTTTTAATAGTGGCTTCTAGGTCAGTTGTCAGGGACCTGTTGTCTACCTCCAGGCTTGACCCGGCTAGTGATGAGTTCACCGCCCTTAAGCGGTGCTAATTGTTTTTGTCATTTGTGCTAGCCGCCCTGGATGACACCATGGTGATGTGTAGTAGAACTTCGGCCTTGCTGGTGGCTATTCGGCGGTCGGTTTGGTTGCGCCAGTGGGCGGCTGATTTTGTGTCCAAAAAGTCTCTTACGGCTCTTCCCTTTCTGGGCTTGCAGCTCTTTGGAGAAAAATTGGATTCGGTCGCAAAAGGAGGACGGGGATCGGCTGTCTTCCCCTCCAGAGGTGATTCCTGGAACAGGGAAAGAGGACGTGCCCGTCCAGGTCACAGCTGGGGCTCCAAGCCCAAAGCCGCTGCTAAGCCGGCTCAGCAATGAGGGGGCGCCCTCACTCTCGCGGGTGGGGGGGACGGCTGCGACGCTTCTCCCAGGTCTGGGACCAGGAGGTCTCGGACAGATGGATTCGGGAAGGGGTGTCTTCCGGTTACAAACTGGAGTTCGAGCTCCGGCCTCCTTCCAGATTCTTCAGGTCTCGCGTGCCCTTGGATCCTCTGGCCGCGCAGGGGCTCCGGGCGGCATTAAAAGATCTCCTGGATATGGCTGTCATCTGCCCGGTGCCTCCCTCGGACCGGGGCCTGGGTTACTATTCCAATCTGTTTACGGTGCTTGTCACTAATCGGCACTTACCTGGGCCCCGGTCCAGCGGTGTCGGCGGCCGGCCGGCCCCAGCAGCTCCGGCCCGGCGGCCGCGCCGTGCGGCGTCTGCTCAGGCGGCGCCGAGCACGGCCTCTCTCCCTCCTCGCGCGCGCGTCATCAGTTCCCGGGCGCGCGCGCGTGCCCGAGACCTGTATTCCCTCCGGCGGCGCTGTGCTCAGCGGGCCCGCCGGAGGCTGTAGATTAGCCAGGGGGCACTAGCACGCCCCCTGGTTCGGATTAAAGGGCCAATGAGCCCTAGGTTCTGTGGGGCTTACGCCCCCCTCCTTGTCTGGGCCAATGAGCCCCATAGATGGGATTGGGCACTCCGTGCTCTCCCAATCAGACCTGTGATCATACGTACACCAATCACATACACCTTCCCTTCTTGTCTGTCCCTATTTAAGGTTCACCCTGTCAGTTGCTCAGTGCCTGTGATAGTGCCTTGTACCTAGTAGCTGCTTGTCTCTTGCAGGGTGGATTTGATTTAAATCTAACTGATTTAAATCACGATTTAAATCACGATTTAAATCACTAGTCAGTAAGGCTTGATTTAAATCAGTGATTTAAATCAAAGTTTCTACCTAAACTAGTTCTTGCTATTTTAACATGCAAGTAGATGAAGATTTTTAGAATCACTTTTTATATTACTTTTTTCTCCCCAGTTTAATGGGTTAATCATTCATATTTGGACACCACTGTTCTGTTGTACTTAGGAAGGAGAAAAATAATCCTGACCTTAATAACAATTTAAATAGATTTATTCAACTGAAACAATAACAACATTACAGCATAAGTTATTTGCTTAAACAAACATCCATGTTTTGTTAACTAATTTGGCTAAACAAAATATATATATATTTTAAGAAACTTAGACTGTCAGCCCAGCCGACACATGAAAAACTTAAATACTACTGTCCCTGCTGTCCTCTGTAGCTCACTAGTCATAGGTTTGTAGAACAATAGGATTAAGGTATTTTTCTCAACTCTGTTCATGTTGTAACATTTTTGCTGTGAAGAAGAGGCTGGGACCTCTGCGGAGTCAAATTCAGTTTTGAGAACTGAGTAAGTAAAGCAAGCGTCTGTGATAATATAGGAGAGAAACTGCCCACTAATGCTACAGAAACCTCTGGAAGAGCATGGCATTGTGAATGTTACACATATACAGCCTTTATTCTACTGAGTTAAACAACTCAGCTTTATCTCATGATGGAAGAACCTTTGGATGGTAAAATATTTTCCTCAAAAAGCAGTTTATTGAAAAAAAATCCGATTTAAATAAAAAAAATCCGATTTAAATCCAAAAAATCCGATTTTTTTGATTTTTTTTTAAAAAACATTGATTTTTATCCACCCTGGTCTCTTGTGATTATTCTGAACTCCCGTTGCCGACCACCGCCTGTCTTGACTATCCCCGATCTGATTTCCTGTTGCCGACCTTCGCCTGTGTTTGACCATCCCCGATCTGATCTCCTGTTGCCGACCTCTGCTTGATCCTCGACCACGAATTGTCCAACCCTATTGTACCGCTGCCATCTCAGAACTTCCGTTGCTGACCCTAAGCCTGTTTGGACTTCCGTTATACGCTCAGCGATTGGGCTACTCAGTACCACTTCCAGCCACGGGTTCTCCAGGCCTCTGAACAGTAAGACTCCAATCTTTGAGCCATTGAAGTCCTGGGGGCAACCGATCCCGGGCAGGCGTGTTCTGCGTCCCGGCAAGCGGGGGCTCCTATAGGTGAAGCTGGCTGCGAAGATTGGGGGTTGAGGTCTTACCGAGAGGGCTGGAGTTATCTAAGTGGATTGCTGTAGTACCCGGAGCGTGACATTATCACAGGCCAAAAGATGGATGACCTGGTACAGCAGGTGCAAGCTATGGCTACGGCGATAAACCAGCTCGCTCAAAGAGTGGCCACTCAGGAATCTCGTCAGTTACCGGCATCCTCTGTACCACCTCATATCTCAGAACCAAAGCTTCCACTGCCTGAAAAGTTTTTGGGAGAACGAGTAAAATTTTCCAATTTTAAGAATGCCTGCGAACTGTATTTCAAGCTGAGACCCATCTCCTCAGGCACTGAGTCCCAACGAGTAGGCCTAGTCATTTCTCTGCTTCAAGGAGACCCGCAGTCCTGGGCCTTTAGTTTACCATCTCATGATTCTGCCCTACAATCCGTTACAGCATTCTTTAATGCTATGGGCGTTTTATATGCTGATCCTGATCAACAATCCACGGCAGAGAATAGGCTTCAGGCCTTAAGACAAGGACGGAATTCGGCTGAAGATTATAGTGCTGAATTCCGCCGCTGGGCCATCGAATCGAGGTGGAATGATCCCGCTCTGTGTAGTCAGTTCAGGGTGGGGCTGTCGGAAAGCATCAAGGATGCTTTGGTTAATTTTCCTCCACCCGCAGACCTAGACCAATTAATGCAGGTCTCCATAAAAATAGACAGGCGTCTTAGAGAGAGGGCTAGGGAAAGAGCCAGGGCTCCCACGTCCTTCAGGTCCTTCCAGAGTCTTAGTTCCCCGGCTACCCGTGGGGAAAATACCGCATCTCCTTCCCAGGAAGAACCCATGCAATTAGGGAGAACCTGGTTATCCCAAGAGGAAAAGCAGCGTAGGCGATCCAAGGGGTTATGCCTATATTGTGGGAACTCGGGACATTTCGCAGGTTCCTGTCCCAACAAGGGGAGACCGGCGGAAAACTTCCGCACCCAGACCAGGTAGAGAGTACTGATCTGGGTGAGTCAGTTTGCAACTCTCGCCAAAATAAAATGTTGGTGCTCATTGACCTGTCTTGGGGTTCTTCCAAGCAAACAGTTTCCGCCTTTATCGACAGTGGTGCGGCGGGAAACTTTCTGGACAGGAGTATGATCTCCCTTTTAGGTATCCCTTTAGTTCCTCTTGAAAGATCCCTACAAGTTTTGGCCATCAATGGGAAGGCCATCCAGGGGGGACCTATAAACACCAAGACCCCACCTCTTCGGTTAATTGTTGGCTCTTCCCACTCAGAGTTCTTAGAATTTTTCATCTTCGACTGTCCAGAGACTCCGGTGGTTTTGGAATACCCCTGGTTACAACTCCACAACCCGGTGTTAGATTGGCGGGTTGGAGAATTGATCAAGTGGAGTGACCATTGTAAAAGTCACTGCTTTACTACAGGCCTTAGAAGTATGCAAGTTTTACCTCAGGGATTACCTCAACCATACGCTGACTGGGTTGATGTCTTCTCTGAACGTTCTGCGGATACCCTTCCTCCACATCGGTCTTATGACTGCCCTATTGACTTGCTTCCTGGCACGATTCCCCCGAGGGGAAAAATTTATAATCTTACCCTGCCGAAGAGCAAGCAATGAGGGAGTACATCACCGAAAATTTAAGGAAGGGATTTATTCGCCCCTCTACCTCGCCTGCCGGGGCTGGATTCTTTTTTGTAGAGAAAAAAGATGGCGGCCTGAGACCATGCATAGATTATCGAGCCTTGAATAAAATCACTGTTAAGAACCGATACCCCTTGCCCTTGATCGGGGATCTGTTCAATCAAGTCACAGGGTCCCAAATTTTTTCCAAGTTGGATTTAAGAGGGGCTTACAATCTGATTCGCATCCGACAGGGGGATGAGTGGAAAACCGCATTTAATGTGAAAGACGGCCATTACGAGTACCTGGTCATGCCTTTTGGTCTTTGTAACGCGCCAGCCGTTTTTCAAGATTTTGTTAACGATATTTTCAGAGAGTATCTCGGTAGATTTGTGGTCATATACTTAGACGATATTCTCATTTTTTCTAATTCCTTGTTGGAGCACAGACGTCATGTTAAGTTGGTACTACAAAAATTAAGAGAGAACAACTTATTTGCTAAACTTTCTAAATGCGTGTTTGAAGTCACCACAGTTCCTTTCTTAGGGTATATTATTACCAACCAGGGTTTAGAGATGGACGCGGGAAAAGTTTCGGCGGTTCAGGATTGGGTTCAACCCAAGACCTTAAAAGAATTGCAGCGTTTTCTAGGTTTTGCTAATTTTTATCGGCGGTTCATCAAAGGCTTCTCTCATGTTGTTGCACCTCTTACCAATCTTACCCGCAAGGGGGCCTTTACTGCTAACTGGTCTCCCTCTGTCTGTGAGGCCTTCTTGACCTTGAAACGGGCCTTCACTTCGGCACCAGTGTTAATTCACCCAGACATTCGTAAGGCCTTCATTGTTGAAGTGGATGCTTCAGAGCTGGGAGTAGGTGCAGTTTTGTCGCAATATTCCGGTAACCCTGAGCGTCTTCATCCATGCGCTTATTTTTCACGTAAATTCAGTACCGCGGAGCAAAATTATGATGTCGGTAATAGGGAACTATTAGCTATTAAACTGGCTTTTGATGAATGGCGACACTGGCTGGAGGGTTCATTACATCCTATAACTGTGTATACCGATCACAAAAATCTTGAATACATTGGGTCTGCCAAGAGATTGAACTCTCGTCAAGCACGTTGGGCATTATTCTTCTCGCGTTTTAATTTTATTATTACGTTCAAGACGGGTGTAAAAAATACTAAAGCGGATGCTCTATCTCGCATGTTCGGTGAATGTAAGGATCGGGGTGATACTGGTGACCCGATTCTACCTATGGGTTGTGTGGTCGGGGCATTACTTCCTGATCTCTCTAACACCTTGGCGCCGTTTCAAGACCAGTCTCCTAGTGATGTTCCCTTGGGATGCCAGTTTGTACCGCCACATTTGCGTTCAGATGTAATTCGCGAGTTTCACGATGCTAAAACTGCTGGTCATGTGGGTAACCGAAAAACCTTTATGCTTGCCCGTCGGCATGTATGGTGGCCAACCATGAGACGCGATATTACTGCCTTTATCGACGCTTGTGCTGTTTGCGCTTGAAGTAAAGGGGTTCATAAGGCTCCCAGTGGCGGTTTGGTTCCTCTTGAAATCCCTGCTGAACCTTGGACTCATATTTCTATGGATTTTATTGTAGATTTGCCTTTATCACACGGGAATACTGTTATTTGGGTGGTCGTAGATCGTTTCAGTAAAATGGCACACTTCATTCCTTTGGCTAAGCTTCCTTCTGCACCAGAGCTTTCTCGACTATTTACTTCACACATTTTTCGTATTCATGGTATTCCGTCCAATATAGTCTCTGATCGGGGCGTCCAATTTACTTCCCGTTTTTGGAAACATTTCTGTTCGCGGCTGGGTATACAGATCTCTCTTTCGTCTGCCTACCATCCCCAGTCCAATGGGCAGACGGAAAGAACTAATCAAACTCTGGAACAGTACTTAAGGTGTTATGTCTCTGATGCCCAAGAACAATGGGCAGAATTTATTGATTTCGCCGAATTTGCTTACAATAATGCGCCTAGTGAGAGTACCAGGATATCGCCTTTTTATTGTAACTTAGGGAAAAATCCTAGAGCTTCTTCCCTTTCAGGGTCACCCTCCAACTTGCCGGCGTTGGAGGAGTGGCTTCAAGAACGGAAGAATATCTGGACACATGTTCAGGAAATTCTTAAAACCACTAGTTTAAGATATAAGAAATTTGCTGATCGTCGTAGATCACGGGAACCTACTCTTCAAGTAGGTGATCTAGTTTGGGTCTCCACTAAAAATATTGCGCTCCGTCAACCTTCTTGCAAGTTGGGTCCAAAATTCATTGGCCCCTTTCCTATAATTAAAAGGTTGAATAATGTGTCTTTTAAAGTTCAACTCCCACCTACTATGAGAATACCCAACTCTTTTCAGGTTTCACTGTTAAAACCGGCGAAGAATACGCCTCTTGCTGGTCCTGCACCTATTCTTGTGGATAATGAGCCCGAGTATGAAGTAAATAAGATCTTGGATTCTCGTAGGATGCGCAATTCTTTACAATACTTGGTGGACTGGGTTGGCTATGGTCCAGAAGAAAGATGTTGGGTGGCTGCGAGGGATGTTCATGCCAAAGCTCTTGTACGGAAATTCCACCGTGATAATCCGGAAAAACCGGGTGAGGGTCCGGAGGCCCCTCGTGAAGGGGGGGGTAGTGTCACTAATCGGCACTTACCTGGGCCCCGGTCCAGCGTTGTCGGCGGCCGGCCGGCCCCAGCAGCTCCGGCCCGGCGGCCGCGCCGTGCGGCGTCTGCTCGGGCGGCGCCGAGCACGGCCTCTCTCCCTCCTCGCGCGCGCGTCATCAGTTCCCGGGCGCGCGCGCGTGCCCGAGGCCTGTTTTCCCTCCGGCGGCACTGTGCTCAGCGCGCCCGCCGGAGGCTGTAGATTAGCCAGGGGGCACTGGCACGCCCCCTGGTTCGGATTAAAGGGCCAATGAGCCCTAGGTTCTGTGGGGCTTACGCCCCCCTCCTTGTCTGGGCCAATGAGCCCCATAGATGGGATTGGGCACTCCGTGCTCTCCCAATCAGACCTGTGATCATACGTACACCAATCACATACACCTTCCCTTTTTGTCTGTCCCTATATAAGGTTCACCCTGTCAGTTGCTCAGTGCCTGTGATAGTGCCTTGTACCTAGTAGCTGCTTGTCTCTTGTGATTATTCTGAACTCCCGTTGCCGACCACCGCCTGTCTTGATTATCCCCGATCTGATTTCCTGTTGCCGACCTTCGCCTGTGTTTGACCATCCCCGATCTGATCTCCTGTTGCCGACCTCTGCTTGATCCTCGACCACGAATTGTCCAACCCTATTGTACCGCTGCCATCTCAGAACTTCCGTTGCTGACCCTAAGCCTGTTTGGACTTCCGTTATACGCTCAGCGATTGGGCTACTCAGTACCACTTCCAGCCACGGGTTCTCCAGGCCTCTGAACAGTAAGACTCCAATCTTTGAGCCATTGAAGTCCTGGGGGCAACCGATCCCGGGCAGGCGTGTTCTGCGTCCGGGCAAGCGGGGGCTCCTATAGGTGAAGCTGGCTGCGGAGATTGGGGGTTGAGGTCTTACCGAGAGGGCTGGAGTTATCTAAGTGGATTGCTGTAGTACCCGGAGCGTGACAGTGCTCAAGAAGGATGGATTCGTTCGTCCCATCCTGGATCTGAAGTTTCTCAACAGGTTTATCCGTCCCAGGAAGTTCCGCATGGAAACTCTGCGCTCTGCCATAAATTCACTTCGGCAGGAGGACTTCATGACGTCCATAGACATAGACCTCTTTGCCTCTCGTCACAATCACAAGCTTCCGGCATTTGTGTCTCTCTCGCGGGATCCGCTGGCTCTGGCAGCGGATGCCATGTCTCTGAACTGGAGGGATTTGGGGTTTCTTTACCTGTTCCCTCCGTTTCCCATGGTGGGCAAAGTGGTGCGCAAGCTGGCCCTAGAGGGCGCGTCAGCAATCCTGGTGGCTCCAAGATGGCCAGACAGGTTTGGTTCACAGACGTGGTAAGGTTGGCAGCGGATCAGTTAGATCTGCCCCTTCTGCCGGATCTGTTCACTCAGGGTCCACTGCTCTACCCCAATTTACCAACGCTGGCTTTGACGGCGTGGCTGCTGAAACCTCCTTCTTGAAGGAGGAAGGTCTTTCTGATGCTGTCATTCTGACTCTGGTTAGGGCTAGAAAGAAGTCTTCCTCTGCCATCTACTATAGGATTTGGAGGTCTTATATTGATTGGTGTGAGTTCCAGGCCTTGCCTTGCAGGGTGTTTTCTATCCCTAGGGTTTTGGAATTTCTGCAACATGGTCTGGACCTGGGTTTGCAGCTTAGTACGCTGAAAGGGCATGTCTCTGCCCTGGCGGTTTTCTTTCAACAGTCTTTTGCTCTTCATCTTCTGGTTAAGACCTTTTTGCAGGGGGTTACGCATGTGCGGCCTCCTAGGAAGCCTTTGCTCCCAGTTTGGGATTTAAATTTGGTTCTTTCTGCCTTTCAGGGTCCTCCTTTTGAACCTTTGCAGGATATTGCTCTTTCTACGCTTACTCAGAAGGTTGCGTTTCTGGTTGCCATCACTTCCGTTCGGCGTGTATCGGAGTTAGCTTTGTCCATTAAGGCTCCTTACTTTGAGAGGCATCAGGACAAGGTTGTTTTCCGCTTCAAGCCAGATTTCCTTCCTAAGGTGGTTTCTGCTTTCCATCTTAATCAGGACATTGTTCTACCCTCCTTGTGTCCTAAGCCCAGCAATGACAAGGAGAGGGTTTTGCATTCCCTTTTTGTGGTCCCCTCCGGGCCTAGGAAAGGTTTGGCTCCTGCCAAGTCTTCCATTAGTAAATGGATTCGCCAGGCCATTGTTGGGGCCTATTCTGCCAAGGGGAAGGTTCCCCCATTTTGTGTTACTGCTCATCCTACTCGTGCCGTTGGGGCGTCCTGGGCCTTCCAGCATCAGGCCTCTGTTGAGCAAGTTTGTAAGGCTGCTACTTGGTCTTCCGTTCACACTTTTTCCAAGTTTTACAAGGTTGATGTGCGGGCCTCAGCGGATGCTGTTTTTGGCCGCAAAGTTCTGCAAGCTTCAGTGGTTTAAGTTTGTGCATTGTTGCCTTGTTTTGGATCCCCGCCCTTTATGGACACTGCTATTGGATTTCCCAAGTGTAATGACTATCTGAAGGGGGGTGTGTGACATACTTAGAATAATACCATTTTGTGAATACTCACCTGTAAAATGGGTATTATAAGTATGTCACACACCCCGCTTCACCCCGCCCTTTGGTATTCTGGATCCTTTCTATGGTGAATCCTTTTTTTTACTGTTACTGGTTATTTTGGCTCTTCCTGGTCCCTTTACTGCTGTCTTAATACTGGGGAATGAGTGGGAGGTATCAGGTATTTATGGACCGGGAGGGGCTCCCTTTTTTTCATGACATCTCTGCAAGATCGCCCTCTACAGGTCGGTATAACTCAAGTGTAATGACAAGTGTATCTGAAGCGGGGTGTGTGACATACTTATAATACCCATTTTACAGGTGAGTATTCACAAAATGGTATTTTTCAGCACACAGCACTCCCTGCATCTCTCGGCTGTGCCATTTAGTTACAGGGGGCGGGGCTACACAGAGTCAGAGAAAAATGAGAGAGATGCCGCCGCCGCCGCCGCCCGCCACACATGTGTCTGGGCTTGTTAGAAAGGTAAGCAAAGCGGGCGATCAGCAGGGTTTCACAAAGTGGGGCACTCCAAATAGGAATGCCCCAGGAACGGTTGTTTAACTGGACCTAGCGTCTTATATATGCTAGGTCTGGTTTTGGTACACTTTAGGGATCAGGTTTAGGAGTTGAGGGTCGGGTTACCAGATTAGGTACTGGGACACAGGTATGAAATTTAGGAGTTAAGGGTGACAGGTTGAAGGATTAAAGAAGGCACTGAGACACAGGTTTGGGAAAAGTTAGGTGCACAGGCTATGAGTTGACAGTTAGGCTGAGGTACACGGCGCTGCTCGCGCATGCGCCGTTGGACCAGGAATGAAGGTGAGTTTTGGGGCGACCTGGGGGTTTTACACAGTGAGACACCCCTGATCGGTGTGCCCTGGGGGGAGCGAGTATGCCTGCACACATACTGCTTGCATTTGATGTGATACAGTATCTCGACTATTATTAGAGCTAAATTAATCAGAGCCCTGCCCTTAGTTGTTTCATTTACCTGTTGTGTGTTTGATAATTGTCTTGTAGTTATAAATTGGAAGTGATAAACATCATACAATGGAGCCAGACAGACTTCACACATATTTTAGGTAATAAAAAGCAAGTAAAGTGTAGATGAAAAAGGAGACTGCATGTTCCACCTGACACAGAGATATATATACACATTAATGGAAATATTGGTACACCCCTAGAAACAAGCAGTTACAACTGAGTACACCAAGGTGGAAATGAATTATTCACGTTACCAAAATAAGTAGGTCACATGACTTGTAACACTTTTTAAAGGAAGAAAGAATAATGTTTTACTGTTGTTAATAATAATAATAATTATATATCAGACCCATAATCCCCCTCTTGGTGTACCCCCTGAGGTACACTTACCACGGGGAAGTATACCTAAAGTGTTAACTTACCTTTGCATAACATTTGTTTTTATATTACAAATAATTTCAGAAATGTAAACAACCAAAAACTGTCATAATTAAAGGAACCAGCTTGGAGGGGCATGTACATTTACTGTGATGTGAGGGGTGGTGGGAGCGCTTGTGGTCAGTCTTAGAAACTGAGAGGTTTCTGCGATTGTGTCCCCTTGTGACCACAGACCAGACCGGGTGGGAGCAGCTGTGGGGGAGAAGTGAATACCTTTTTTTTGTTTCCTTTTTGTTTACAATCCCTTTAGTAGTCTACCCAAAACCAGATACAAGTGTGTCATGCCCAGGCATGTGTGAATGTTGGGCATTCTTGGGGGAACGCAGAGGTTGGACCGGGTACTGATGCCTGGAATGAGAATGGAAACTTGACTGGTTTGGAACTTGACTGGTTCAGCATCTAAATTCTCCTGTCTTTCTGTCCCAGGCAGAAAATCTGGGAATAACTTTCTCAATATAGTGGGCCAAGAGGGTATGCTAATCCTCTTGCTATGCGTGGAAGCTCTGACCTCTATCACCTTTAAACTTGTAAACCCCAAAGGGGGCCCTTTTTGAGTCCAATTCCAACTTAAAATTGAATTTACTGAACTTAATCCAAAACATCTTGACCATGGAACACATCATTGTTAACTTTACAACCCCTGAAACATATATCTTTAGATATTCTAATTAGAGCCATGTACCATCTAATTTTCATATTTGCCTCCAGCAGATTCATGTTCGATATTCCCCTCCCTTTCCTCTCCACCACCCAAACCTTCCCCTCGAGAACAGAGCTAAAATCTTGATTATCAATAATCAACATCAATGGAGCGTATTCTGATGTCAGGGGCTTATAGCATTTAATTTATGGCCACTGTTTTGGGGATTCAGATAGGGCTTGGCATACTATCTTTGGACTGCACCTTCATAGGGAATAGAACTGCGAGACAATTGGCCAGCCCTTTATTGCCTCCTGCTCCATCCCTACCCAGGTCGTAA
This sequence comes from Gastrophryne carolinensis, assembly GCA_027917425.1. NCBI lineage: Eukaryota > Metazoa > Chordata > Amphibia > Anura > Microhylidae > Gastrophryne > Gastrophryne carolinensis. Next base: position 419,824,273 of record CM051234.1, on the reverse strand, counting down.
CATTCACAGGACACAGCAGGAACACTAACTGTGCAACTGTTGCAGAGCAGTAGTACTGCTCCCTAGAACCCTCTCCGCCTCCTCGAGATAGAGTTGCTTGTCGACTGATCCTGCTACACTTGCCCTGCTATATAAACTTTAGAGCTACTTTCTGCATCTTAATCATAAAAATCCATAAAAATTCAAATTCTTGGGAACATGTAACATGGGGCTCTTTAATTTACCCATTCCTATGTGGATCACTTAAATGATTCATGGAAAACTTGCTCACTTGCTTTTATGCCTCACTTCAGGGTCAAATGTCTAATTTTGTAGCAAGCTCCAATTGTGAAATAGGGTAATCTCTAATATAGTGGCCTTTCAATGTACAGTATAGAAGGAGTAGAAACAAGGCATGCAAATGCTGGTGATTCCAAAGATAAATAAATCATTGTTTGCTGGGCAAAACTAAAGGGTTTTTTTGTTCATCCACAGTTTATTATTATTGTTACTTTAGCAGTGTGTTACTTTTTGTTTTGCTTTGTTTTTGGATTGATGCAGTTGGTTTCATTTCCTACTGTAACCATATAAAAAAGCACAGCATATACTTATCACTGCTTTACTATAGTCATGGTGTGTTTAGCTTGCGAGTTAAGCATTTTGCAGGGGAATTTACTATATGGTGATTTTTCAGATGGCTACCGGTCGGAATCGCTCTATGCGGAAACTGAAGCCATGGCTTGTGGAACAAATTGAAAGTGGGAAGTATCATGGACTCGTGTGGGATGATGACCTGAAAATGTGTTTCCGAATCCCATGGAAGCATGCAGGGAAACAAGACTTTCGCCACGATGAAGATGCTGCCATCTTTAAGGTAATGAATGTTGCTACTAATGATTTTCTATTCTCTGAACTGTAAATGTGCAATCTCTTATCCTTCCTCAGTTAAAGAACACAGTAGTGCCAGTTCCTGCCATGCTTTTTTTCTTAATTTTTAGAAATTGGGGTGAAAGGGGGAACATTTTTAAAAACAGATGTAAAAAATCAAGAAAAAATGGCGTGGCCTTCCCTTCTCTGCAGCTTACCAACCCAGCAAACTAAGCATAGCGGCTGGTAATCCCAGGGTTCATGGGCTGAAATGCCAGTGCTGGTTCTAGTCATTTCCAGCCCTTTGGCCCTACAGCACAGGCTCCATGCTCAGGCCGGGTCCATGCTATGAGACACTGGGCTCATCTGCACCACCCTTGCCATTGGTGTTGTGGGTTATCGCATTGAACTATTATAGGGATCCTTAGGACCCCTTACCAGTTCAAAAGTTAAGGTGGACCAAAACCCAGGATATTCTAAGCATACGGCACGTCCTGCTCCATCTATAATACTTACACATGGGTAATCCTCCGCCTGAGGGCGCTGTTCACTGCAGACATGCAAAAACAGGCTCCTCCCGGCCCTACATATACCGAGGGACCTCCCACAAATCCCCAGATTTCTCTGCAGTGCTCACTGCGAAGACATGAAGTATCACGCTCTTGCAGGCGAGCGGGGCTTTACAGCCCGAGGCTCTGCGGGACTATATCCACCCGTCCTCCTTGTGATGAATTATGCCTCCCAGCCTGGGCTGCGTTGGTCGGGTGAAGGTAGACAGCACCGTGTGTGCTTACGGAGCTATGCTCCACTGCAATCCCCCACCATAGGGTAGGCGGCCAAGGCTAATGGTGAGCCTTCAGAGGATGCCCCTCCCGCATCAGCGCCCCACGCCCCGTATAGCGGTGAACCCCCATGTATTGGGTCACCTTCCTCCCTAGTTCCCCCCTTTATTGGGGGGAAAAAGAGGGGGGGGTTGTGTGTATGATGGCCTAACCTTGCCCTATTACACTAGTAAGCTTATAGCCCTTAAATGTTAATGGGTGTCAGAGCCGCATTTTACATTGCTTGTATTGTCAGCTACAACGCCTTTACTGTATTTCACTCGGCGTGTATGGCGGCTATGTTCACGGACGCTACGGCGTTTATTATTCTAAGCATACAGCACGTCCTGCTCCAGTAGTAGTAATAACATGTGGGTAGGCCTCCGCCTCCGGCGCCGTGCACTGCAGACATGTAGAAAGCAAGCTCCTCCCGGCCCTTGATATACCGAGGGACCTCCCACAAATCCCCAGATTTCTCTGCAGTGCTGGAACTGCGAAGACATGAAGTATCACGCTCTCGCAGGCGAGCGGGGCTTGACAGCCTGAGGCCCTGCGGGACTATTTCCACCCGTCCTTCTTGTTAAGAATATGCCTCCCAGCCTGGGCTGCGTTGGTCAGGTGAAGGTAGGCAGCACCTAGTGTGCTTACGGAGCTAGTCTCCACCGCAATCCCCCTCCATAGGGTAGGCAGTTAAGGCGAATGGTGAGCCTTCAGTGGATGCCCCTCCCGCACTAGTGCCCCCATGCCCCATCTAACGGTGAACCCTCTATTCGGGTCACCTTCCTTCCCAGATTCCCCCGTTAGTGGGGGGAAAAAGAGGGGGGGCTGTGTGTTGATGGCCTACTCCTTGCCCTAAATACACTTTAGACGCTTACCGCTACTGGGTGTCAGAGCGCGCTTCACTTGCTTATTTTTAAACTGACCGCAGCGTTTTACTGTGCCTTATGCGCACACAGCAGCACTGTTTGGGGAAGCTACGGCGTTTTTCAAATTCCCTTGCTCACTTCGTCAGACTTCTTCTATGAAGTGATGCTGACATAGCTACATTGTCTCCTGATTGGCTGCGCGCCTTCTAGCTTCGCGCCCTTCCGGGGGGGAGGCGGGGTTCGGTCTGGCGCGTTCCGCGTCATCGCCCGCTATTGCCCGCCCTTCGAGGTCCGCTGGGCACCATTTCCTTCTCGCATGCGCGTGGTGAAGACGGTCCTCCCCTCGCAGACTGTAAGTGCCCTCATGGCGATCCTTTTCCTAGCTTGTTTCCTCGCGCTCGGCTCTGACATCCCTGTTCCCCTTGTGTCTTTCAGACAGCGGTCATCGGTGGCTTCCCCTGGCCCGACGTAGCGCCCGGTCCAGACCATTTTTCAGATTTTACTCCCACTTCCCAGCGGGTTATAGGGGCATCCAGGGTTGCTTAAAGCGTCAATCCCTACTGGCATATTGAATTTAATAATCACCATATGGAGGCATCCCAGGACATCGCGAACGGGTTCCGCCTGGGACAAGCCCGTCTGTGTGCAGCTTGTGGGGTTTCACCTAGCAGCAGTGACAATTCACGGGTCTGCGTACCTTGTGCTCAACAGGCGCTAGCCGGTCTTCCCACCTCGTCCGAGGCTGGGCCCGCACCTTGCCTTATTTCCCCTACTCCCCCAAGCTTGAGCATAACCCCCAATACTAGTGGGGATTCTCACGCTGATTTGGCCTCTAGATTGGCCAGTGTGGAAAGCTTTATTGCTGGCTCCTTGGCGCGCAAGGCTACTGCCAAGAAGCGTCATTTGAACCCTGAAGCTACTATTCTCCCTGCAGAATCTGATGATTTGCTGCTTTCCTATGCTCAGTCCCCATCAGAGGAAGGGGAACTGCTATCTGACTCAGGATCCTACGAGGACGAGTCCAGGAGTCAGGAGGAGTCTGGCTCTGATCTTTGGTCCCAGGACGACATTGACAGACTGTTGTCTCAGATCTTTGATGTTTTATCCCTCTCTCCCCCTCCCGCGGCACCTCGGCAGAGGGGCGATCTGTTTCATACCGCTAGGGTGCGGTTGGAGTTTCCCGAACAAACTGACTTTAATAACCTAGTGCTGAAAGAATGGGAACATCCCAGTAAACTCCAGGGGATTCCTAAGGCTGTGTATAAGATGTATCCATTTCCTGCCGATCTGGTTAAGCGTTGGACATCGCCGCCCAAGGTCGATGCCCCAATTCTGAGTCTGTTCAACACCTCTATTATGCACTCCCCTGACACTACTACGCTGCGGGATTTAGAGGATCGGCGAGTTGATCAATTGGCATGTCATGCTTTTGCATTTGGAGGAGCGTCGCTTCGCCCGGTGTGCGCCTTAGCCATCACGGCGGTGGCGCTCAGGACGGTGGTTAAAACTGCCCTGGAAGGGGCGGATGACCTGCCCTCGGAGGCCGCCAACGCCCTGGCCACCTGTGAGACCTTTGTGAATTATATCCTATCTGTATCGGACGCTGCTATTAAGCTGAGCGCTAGATCCTCAGCTCTGGTGGTGGCCATACGCTGCGCGATCTGGTTACGCCAGTGGGCTGCCGACAACGTAGCCAAGAAGGCCCTTACGGGGCTTTCGTTTAAAGGACTGCGCCTGTTTGGAGAAAGATTAGATATCTTTGCCAAGGGGGGCAAGCTGCCCCAGCGCAAGCGTCAGATTCGGCCCTTTCATGGTCCAAGCTCCCATTCTACCCCCTACCGGGGGACCAAGCAGGGTAGAGGGGTGTCTTTCTCTGGGTTGCGCTCAGAACCCTGGAACAAGAACAGAGGACGCCGTCCCGGCTCCTCCTGGGGGCCCAAGCCCAAAGCCCCCCCCCAAGACCCCCCAAGCATGAAGGGGCGCCCTCGCCCGTCAGGGTGGGGGGACGTCTACAGCACTTCGAGCATGTCTGGAGACGCCTCGTCCCAGACCGGTGGATTCAGGAGGTAGTCTCCTCCGGTTACAAGATAGAATTTGCGGTTCTGCCCCTACCAGGTTCGTTGGGTCTCGGATCCCACAGGACCCTGCCTCAGCTTGGGTCTTGATGCTGGCTGTGCAGGACCTTCTGGAGCTCGGGGTCATCTGCGAGGTCCCCTTAAGAGACAGGGGCATGGGGTTTTATTCCAACCTGTTCACGGTGCCCAAAAAGGATGGGTCAGTCAGACCCATTCTGGATTTGAAAATCCTAAACAAGTTTGTCAGAAGCAGGCATTTTCGTATGGAAACTCTGCACTTGGCCATTGCCTCGCTGCGTCCAGGGGACTTCCTGACATCTGTGGACATCAAGGACGCTTACCTGCACGTGCCGGTGTTCTCAGGGCACCAAAGGTTCCTCAGATTTGCGCTGTTGGATCAGCACTATCAGTTCGTGGCCCTCCCATTCGGCCTCACGTCGGCCCCCAGGGTCTTCACCAAGGTGCTGGCAGGGGTGATGTCTCTCTTAAGACTAAAGGGCATACGCGTGTTGCCCTACCTGGACGATATTCTCATCACCTCTCAGTCTCTGCGGCAGGCAGAGCTGGACACTCGGTTGGTGGTGTCTACCCTGGAGTCCTTAGGCTGGGTGATCAATTACCCAAAGTCCTCTCTGTCCCCCTCCTCAGTGACCCCGTTTCTGGGGATGATTCTGGACTCGGTTCAAACAAGGACATTCCTTCCTCCGCAGAAGGTGGAAGCTCTGATAACCCAGGCGAGATCCCTGCTCGCGAACCCTCATCCCTCCATCCGGCAGGCAATGCAGCTGGTGGGCTCGATGGTGGCAAGCTTCGAGGCGGTGCCCTTTGCCCAGTTCCATTTGAGAACCCTACAGCTTCACCTTCTGTCAGTATGGAACAAAGACCCAGCGTCTCTGGACGTCAGCTGGGTGATTCCCCCCACGGTCAGACAATCCCTTGAGTGGTGGTTGGACCACAGGAATTTGACAAGGGGCAGATCCTTCCTGGCTCCCTCCTGGGAGACGGTCACAATGGATGCCAGTCTTTCGGGCTGGGGGGGGATTCTGGAAGTCCCTGCGCTTCTAGGGGAGGTGGGGCCCTCAGGAGGCCCATCTTCCTATCAATGTCCTGGAACTCAGGGCGGTCCGATTGGTGCTGGAACAATTGACCCAGCACCTGAAGGGTCTGGCGGTTCAGGTACGCTCAGACAACAGGACGGCCGTAGCCTACATCAATCATCAGGGAGGAACCCGGAGCAAGGGTACTCTCCAGGAGGTGTCTCTGATTCTAACTAGGGCAGAGACCAATGTACAATGCATATCGGCTGTCTACATTCCGGGGACGGAGAATCTGCTAGTAGATGCTCTGAGCAGGGGGTCGTCCCGTCAGGGGGAATGGTCCCTCTGCGACAGGGTATTTCAGTCACTTTGTCACCGTTGGTGTGTGCCGGACTTGGATCTCTTTGCGTCACGTCACAATCACAAGCTGCCGAGCTTTGTATCCCTGTCTCAGGATCCTCTGGCTCTGGCCACGGATGCCCTGTCAATGTCTTGGAATTAGTTTCGGCTCCTGTATGTGTTTCCACCAATTCCCCTACTGGGCAGAGTGCTGCGCAAGATCACTCTGGAAGGGGTACCCGCGATTCTGCTGGCCCCAAGGTGGCCAAGAAGAGTGTGGTTCGTGGACGTGGTTCAAATGGCAGTTCAAATCAGTGCGATCTGCCAAGGTTGCCAGACCTTCTGACTCAAGGGTCTCTACGCCATCCCAATTTACTAACGCTGGCTTTGACGGCTTGTTTATTGAAACCTCCATCTTGATGGAAAAGGGTTTATCTGCGTCTGTTGTGGCCATGGTGCAAGCCAGGAAGAAGACTTCTGCTGCCATCTATTATGGAGTGTGGCGGGCTTACATTGACTGGTGTGAATCCAGGTCTCTTCCCTTCCGGGAATTCTTAGTATCCAGGGTGCTGGAGTTCTTACAACATGGCCTAGACTTAGGTCTCAAGCTTAGTACCTTGAAGGGCCAGGTTTCGGCCCTGTCTATCTTCTTTCAGAAGACCTTTGCCCATCACTCTCTTATCAAGACCTTCTTTCAGGGGGTCACTCATGTGCGCCCCCCTCGGAAACCTATGGTTCCTGTTTGGGATCTGAACTTGGTGTTGTCGGCCCTGCAGGGGGCTCCCTTTGAGCCTATCAATGAGGCCGCTGTAGCTGTGCTCACGCTCAAGGTTGTCTTCCTGGTAGCCATTACTTCGGTCAGACGTGTGTCTGAGTTGACTGTTTTGTCTATTCAGCCTCCCTACTTTGAGAGACACCGGGATAAGGTGGTGTTTCGCTTCAAGCCAGACTTCCTGCCTAAGGTTGTGTCTGCATTTCATTTGAATCAAGATATTGTACTTCCTTCCTTGTGCCCCAATCCTAGTAACCCTAAGGAAAGGGTTTTGCATTCCTTGGATGTGGTCAGGTGTGTCAAGTCTTACTTGGTTACCACGCAGGCATTTAGGAAGACGGATGCTCTCTTCGTTGTGCCTCATGGGTCTAGGAAGGGTTTGGCTCCCGCCAAATCTACCATCAGTAAATGGATTCGTCAGGCTGTTGTTCAAGCCTATACTGCCAAGGGGAAGACTCCCCCCTTTCGTCTTACTGCTCACTCTACTAGAGCTGTTGGGGCTTCTTGGGCTTTTCAGCACCAGGCCTCTGTTGAACAAGTCTGCAAGGCCGCTACTTGGTCTTCTGTACATACCTTTACAAAGTTTTACAAGGTTGATGTTCGGGCCTCAGCTGACGCTGTGTTTGGCCGCAAGGTTCTGCAGGCTGCAGTAGTTTAGACTGCTTGCTGCTGCCTTCTGTTGGGGATCCCACCCTTCTTTATGGACACTGCTATTGGATGTCCCACATGTTATTACTGCTACTGGAGCAGGACGTGCTGTATGCTTAGAATAATACAACTCTGTGAAGTACTCACCTGTAGAGTTGGTATTATATGCATACAGCACATCCTGCTCCACCCCACCCTGTTTCACCTTGTTCTGGATCCCCTGTTGGTGATTGTTATCTTTGATATTTTTGCCAGTTTTGGGTGGTTTCTTTCTCCTGGTCTCTATTTCTCACTGCTTTTCAATGCTGGGGATTTGTGGGAGGTCCCTCGGTATATGAAGGGCCGGGAGGAGCTTGTTTTCTACATGTCTGCAGTGCACGGCGCCGGAGGCGGAGGACTACCCACATGTTATTACTACTACTGGAGCAGGACGTGCTGTATGCATATAAAACCAACTCTACAGGTGAGTACTTCACAGAGTTGTATTTTTTCTATTCCTCCTGTCATATTTGTTCTGAGGTAATTCACTCGGTCTGGTTTTCAGACGTTGCTAGCTTCTTTTTTCTGATTGGCTATTTCTTCGAGCTTCGCGCTCTCCGGGGGGGGGGCGTGGTCTGGCTTGGCGCGTTCCACGTCGCCTTCGGCTCTGGCCCGCCCTTCGATGTTCGCTTGGCGCCATTCCCTCCTCACGCGCGCGTGGTGAAGACTGTCCTCCCCTCGCTGCTCTGTAAGTGACCTCATGGGCGACCCTTTCTTCAGCTTTTGCTCCTTCTCGCTTGGCTCTGACATCCTTGTTCCCCTTGTGTCTTTCAGACTGTGTACTTCGGTGGCTTCTCCCGGCCCGGTCTAGTGCCCGGTCCTGTCCTTCAAATACTACTCCCACTTTCCCGCGGGTCATTGGGGCATCCAGGGTTGCTTTCTAGCGTCAATCCCTACTGGCTTATTGTACCTAATAATCACCATAAGGAGGCATCTCAGGATATTGTGAACGGGGTTCCTTCGGGACAAGCCCGTCTGTGTGTAGCTTGTGGGGTCTTGCCTAGCAGCGGTGACAATGCACGGGTCTGCGTTCCTTGTGCACAGCAGGCGCTATTGGCTCTTCCCGCCTCTTCTGAGGCTGGGCCTGCTCCTCACATCACTTCACCTACTCCCCCAAGTCTGAGCCTAACCCCCAATACTAGCGGGGATTCTCATACTGATTTGGCCACTAGACTGGCTAGTGTTGAAAACTTGGTAGCGGGCTCCTTAGCCCGTAAGGCCTCTGCCAAGAGGCGGCATTTAAATCCTGAATCGACTATCTTTCCTATAGAATCTGACGATTTACTGCTTTCTTATGCACATCCCCCTTCAGACGAAGGGGAGCTGTTCTCTGACTCAGGGTCATATGACGACGAGTCCAGGGGCCAGGAAGAGTCTGGTTCTGAACATTGGCCCTCGGATGACATTGATAGACTTTTGGCCCAGATCTTTGATGTATTGTCCCTCTCTCCCCCTGCTGCGGCTCCCCGGCAAAGGGGTGATCTGTTTCACACTGCTAGGGCGCGGTTGGAATTTCCTGAACAAACCCATTTTAATAGCCTTGTGCTGAGAGAATGGGAACACCCCAGCAAACTTCATGGGGTTCCTAAAAGTGTGGATAAGAAATATCCATTCCTTGCTGACCTAGTCAAGTGCTGGACATCGCCACCCGAGGTCGATGCCCCAATTTTAAGTCTGTCCAGCACCTCTATTATGCACTCCCCCGACACTACTACGCTGCAGGATTCTGAGGACCGGCGTGTTGACCAACTGGCATGTCATGCCTTTGCATTTGGGGGAGCGTCGCTCCGCCCGGTTTGCGCCTTAGCCATTACGGCGGTGGCGCTCAGGACTGTGGTTAGGAATGCTCTAGAAGGTGCTGATGATTTGCCCTCTGATGCTGCCAATGCTCTGGCCACCTGTGAAACTTTTGTTAACTTTATCCTATCGGCATCGGATGATTCTATTAAGCTGAGCGCTAGATCTTCTGCTCTGGTGGTAGCCATACGCTGCGCGGTCTGGTTGCGCCAATGGGCCGCTGATAACGCCGCCAAGACGGCCCTTACGGGGCTTCCATTTAAGGGACTGTGCTTGTTTGGAGAAAGGTTAGACATTTTCGCCAAGGGTGGCAAGTTGCCCCAGCGCAAGCGTCAGGCTCGGCCCTTTCGTGGCCCAAGCTCCCATTCGACAGAGGACGCCGTCCCGGTTCCTCCTGGGGACCCAAGCCCAAAGCCCCTCCCAAGACCCCCCAGGCATGAAGGGGCGCCCTCGCCCGTCAGGGTGGGGGGATGTCTACAGCACTTCGAGCAGGTTTGGAGACGCCACGTCTCAGACCGGTGGATTCAGGAGGTAGTGTCCTCCGGTTACAAGATAGAATTTGCTGTACGGCCCCCTACCAGGTTTGTTGGGTCCCGGATCCCACAGGATCCTGCCTCAGCTCAGGTCTTGTTGCTGGCCGTGCAGGACCTTCTGGATCTAGGGGTCATTTGCAAGGTCCCCTTAAAAGACAGGGGCATGGGCTTCTATTCCAACCTTTTCACAGTGCCCAAGAAGGACGGGTCAGTCAGGCCCATTCTGGACTTAAAAATCCTCAACAAATTTGTCAGAAACAAACATTTTCCTATGGAAACCTTGCGCTCAGCCATCGCTTTGTTGCGTCCGGGGGACTTTATGACGTCCGTGGACATCAAGGATGGTTTCTCAGATTTGCGCTGCTGGATCAGCATTACCAATTCGTGGCCTTGCCATTCTGCCTCACGTCGGCTCCCAGGGTATTCACCAAGGTGCTGGCAGGGGTGATGTCCCTGTTAAGGCTAAGGGGCATACGTGTGTTGCCCTACCTGGATGATATACTCATCACCTCTCGGTCTCTGCGGCAGGCAGAGCTGGACACTCAGTTGGTAGTGTCCACCCTGGAGTCCTTCGTCTGGGTGATCAATTATCCCAAGTCCTCTCTGTCCCCCTCCTCGGTGGCCCTGTTCCTGGGGATGATTCTGGATACAGTTCAGTCAAGGATATTCCTTCCTCAGCAGAAGGTGGAAGCTCTGACAACGCAGGTGAGCTCCCTGCTTTCGAGCCCTCATCCCTCCACCCGGCAGGGAATGCAGTTGGTAGGCCTGATGGTGGCGAGCTTCGAGGCAGTGCCCTTTGCCCAGTTCCATCTGAGAACTCTGCAGCTTCACCTTCTGTCAGTGTGGAACAAGAACCCGGCGTCCTTGGACGAGACCTGGGTGCTCCCCCCCTTGGTCAGACAATCCCTTGCGTGGTGGCTGGACCACAGGAATTTGACAAGGGGCAGATCCTTCCTGGCCCCCTCCTGGGAGACGGTCACAACGAATGCCAGTCTGTCGGGTTGGGGGGGGGGTTCCAGGGGAGGTGGGGCCCTCAGGAGGCCCATCTACCCATCAATATCTTGGAACTCAGGGCGGTCAGATTGGTGCTGGAACAATTGACCCATCACCTGAGGGGTCTGGCGGTTCAGGTACGTTCAGACAACAGGACGGCGGTTGCCTACATCGACCATCAGGGAGGGACCCGGAGCAAGGGGGCTCTCCCGGAAGTATCTCGGATTCTAACATGGGCGGAGGCCAATGTCCAATGCATCTCGGCTGTCTACATCCCGGGGGCGGCGAACCTGCTGGCAGATGCTCTGAGCAGGGAGTCATCCCGTCAGGGGGAGTGGTCCCTCAGCCACAGGGTATTTCAGTCCCTGTGTCTCCGTTGGGGGGTGCCAGATGTGGATCTGTTTGCGTCCTGCCACAATCACAAGCTCCCGAGCTTTGTATCACTGTCTCAGGATCCTCTGGCTCTGGCCACGGATGCCCTGTCCATGTCTTGGAGGGAGTTTCGGCTCCTGTATGTGTTTCCACCAATTCCCCTTCTGGACAGATCTGCGCAAGATTGCCCTAGAAGGGGTACCCGCGATTCTGGTGGCCCCAAGGTGGCCAAGAAGAGTGTGGTTCGCGGACGTGGTTCAAATGGCAGTAGATCAGTACGATCTGCCAAGGTTGCCAGAACTTCTAACTTAGGGGTCTCTACGCCATCCCAATTTACTAACTCTGGTTTTGACGGCTTGGCTGTTGAAACCTCCATCTTGATGGAGAAGGGTTTGTCTGCCTCTGTAGTGGCTACTATGGTGCAAGCCAGGAAGAAGACTTCTTCTGCTGTCTATTATAGAGTATGGCGTTCTTACATTGACTGGTGTGAGTCCAGGTCTCTTCCCTGCCGGGAATTCTTAATCTCTAGGGTGCTGGAGTTTTTACAACATGGTCTAGACTTAGGTCTCAAGCTTAGTACTCTGAAGGGTCAGGTTTCGGCCCTGTCTATCTTCTTTCAGAAGACCTTTGCCCAGCACCCCCTGATCAAGACCTTCTTTCAGGGAGTCACCTGTTTGGGATTTAAACTTGGTTTTATCGGCTCTGCAGGGTGCCCCCTTTGAGCCTATTCAGGAGGCTGCTCACGCTGTTCTCATGCTCAAGGTCGTTTTCTGGTGGCTATCACTTCTGTTAGGCGTGTGTCTGAGTTGGCTGCCTTATCTATTCAGCCTCCCTACTATGAGAGACACCAGGATAAGGTGGTGTTCCGCTTCAAGCCAGACTTTCTGCCTAAAGTGGTGTCTGCATTTCATTTGAATCAAGATATTGTACTTCCCTCTTTGTGCCCTAACCCTAGTAACCCCAAGGAAAGGGTTTTGCATTCCTTAGATGTGGTTAGGTGCGTCAAGTATTACCTAGTTATCACTAAGGCTTTCAGGAAGACTGATGCTCTCTTCGTTGTGCCTCACGGGCCTTGGAAGGGTTTGGCTCCTGCCAAGTCTACCATCAGTAAATGGATTTGTCAGGCTGTGGTTCAGACCTATTCTACTAAGGGGAAGACTCCCCCCTTTCGTCTTACTGCCCATTCTACTAGGGCTGTTGGGGCTTCTTGGGCTTTCCAGCACCAGGCCTCTGTTGAACAAGTTTGCAAGGCCGCTACTTGGTCTTCTGTTCATACCTTTACTAAGTTTTACAAGGTTAATGTTAGGACCTCAGCTGATGCTGTGTTTGGCCGCAAGGTTTTGCAGGCGGCAGTGGTATAAACTGCTTGCTGTTGCCTTTTCTGTTGGGGATCCCACCCTACCTTACGGACACTGCTGTTGGATGTCCCATGTGTAAGTATTATAGATGGAGCAGGACGTGCTGTATGCTTAGAATAATACAATTCTGTGAAATACTCACCTGTAGAATTGGTATTATACGCATACAGCACGTCCTGCTCCAACCCACCCTGGTTTTCACTTTGTTCTGGATCCCCTGTATGGTGATTGTTATCATTGTTATTATTGCCAGTTTCTGGGTGGTTGGTTTTTCCCGGCTTCTCCTTTTCACTGCTTTTCAATGCTGGGGATTTGTGGGAGGTCCCTCAGTATATGTAGGGCCGGGAGGAGCCTGTTTTTTCATGTCTGCAGTGAACAGCGCCCTCAGGCGGAGGATTACCCATGTGTAAGGATTATAGATGGAGCAGGACGTGCTGTATGCGTATAATAATACCAATTCTACAGGTGAGTATTTCACAGAATTGTATTTTTGACTATCCTGGTTTTTGGTCCTTGCCGATCAGGGGTTCCCCACTGTGTGAAACCCCCCAGGTCACCTCAACTCACCTCTTCCAGGTCCTACGGCCATTCGTCCAATCAGCGCACTCGGATCCGCTGATGTCACGTCATCTAAGCCTTTGTGTAAGGCGAGTGGGTCTGAGAACGCTGGCGGCCGCATCCCCCTGCTTCCCTCTCAACAGGGAGCTTGCCCACGTCGCCCATTCAAATTGCCTGGCGCGGGCACGCCCCCCATGCTAGAGAGATAGCGGAGATGCGGCTCGCTCATGCGCCGTTGGACCGGGAAAGCAGGTAATTGTATGGCGACCTGGGGGGTTCTCACAGCGGGGCAGCCCGATTTTGGATACCCTGGCGGGAGGGAATCTTATAGAGTGCCTGGTGAAGGTTATGTTTAAGCCAAGTTATATGCTTGTCTGAAGAGGTGAGTTTTGAAGGCACTTTTAACAGCTTGGAGTGACGGATTGAGTGGGGGGAGGGAATTGCAAAGAAATGGAGAGATCAAGGAGGAGGGCAGGAGGAGATCAGAGGCAGAGCGGAGGCTGCGTTTGGGTTGGTATCGCTGGATTGGAGATGAAATTAAGGGAGCTGAGCTTTGTAGGTTAGTGTTAGAAATGTAAACTGGACTCTCTGTGCAACAGGTAACCAGTGGAGTGATTGACAGAGGGAAGCAACACTGGAGAAGCGAGAGTAGAGTTAAGAATAGATTAGAGGGGTGCCAGTCTGTTAGTTAGTTTTTTTAAGTTGGAAGGGGCGAAGCTTTTGGGGGTTAAAGGGTTAAGGGTTAAACCATCCCAGACACCCCCCTAACATTTTGTGGGTGTCATTATTTAAATTAAAGCACATGGCAGGGGGGTCGCAGACCGCGCCGTGACCGGGTGCAGAAGGTGGGAGCAGGACAGTGTTCTTATACTCACAAGTCTCACTACTGCTTGAGTCTCATGTAGTGCCCAATTCCGCTCTTTGCCCCAAGTTGCAGTGCAGCCAGTGAATGCCCCCCGGTCATATGTTTAATTTTAAATAATGACACCCCACAGAATATTCTGGGAGGGGGGTACTGTTCACTGCCTATTATGGGATTCAGGGGGGATTCTGCACACTGCTGCTCAAATCCCAGCCGTAGAATTTCACACTGTCACACTGGGCTTTGCTCCATAAGATGTCTTATGAAGCAAAAAATATGGTATATCAATTAAACAAAAGCCTATACAATAAGGTTGATTCAGCACCATTTGTAAAAAGTGTACTTTAAAGTAGAACAAAAACCTAGCGGGTTGGCCATGAAGTCTAAAAGACTCCACGGCCGGCCGCTAGCCTTCCCTGGGGTTTCCTAAACCGTGTTGCCATAAAATTCACTTTCGCCTTTGCTCCCACAGGCAAAACTGACCAAATGCCTAACATCTCTGGACTGAGGCACAGCTAGCCATTCAGATGGGCGCGTTCCTGCCCCAACCTAAGTCTAAAGGATACTGGGGATGTGACTGCTTTCACTCTCAATCACCGGGCTCTGTGTCTAAACAGAGCCATATGCCGGGCATTAATATGAACAGCATACTGCACTGATTGGACGAGAACCCTCACAAATGCGCTGTGTGACCAGGAAAGTGTAAGTTTTTACAACCCATTCCGTGGGGGGGAGGGGGTCCACAGTGTGATTTCCCAAATCAGCATGTCGCCGGGGCAGAGAACAAAACCAAGGATAGCATTTTGTTCTGCTTAAGTGCAAAATAAAATAGAAGTGCTCATTTTACACCTGGTGCTGAATCGACTCCTAGGCAGACAGTGAATCTAAAAGATTCCAGGATCGGCCGCTGGCCTTCCCCCTATGTAAGCCCTCCCCAGGAGCTCCGGTATTCACTCACCTCTCCTGGGTCCAACGATGCATGCGCAGGCTCTTGTCCAATGAGAGCCATTTCCCATTACTATTACTATTTGTCATTCGGCAAACGGCTCTAATTGTTTTTGATGGGGAGAGCAAACTGCCACATCCCATGCATGCCAGGGATTGCACACCCTGCTGGGGTTGGGTGGGAGTCCGTGCATGCGCTGTTAGACCCAGGAAAGGTGAGTGAATACCGGCGTCTTGGGGGGTTTTACACAGCAGGTCATTCCAATTCGTAATGCACACATGGAATGGAACAAAACTTGTGAAAGTCAAATTCCCCGGTTTCGTACCACTTTAATACTAAGAATGATTTAAGATTAATACATTAGCTCATTTAAAAGATCTATAGCTTTTTTCAGCTAGTGTCTGCTTTCCAAGGACAACATTCAAAAATACTCCTTTTAAATAAACTACAGATCTTCTTAATTGGCTCCAAAGAATGTGATTTTGGAAATAACCCAAGGCCTTTTGATAAGAAACTCTTATTTGTAAAATATATTGCTTTGTAGTCTAACTTTTTACATTTTAGCAACAAGCAAACTGATATTTCTGAACAAGGACACATTCTGCTTTAAAGTATACCTGTAGAATTAAAGTTGAAGGGACTCTGTAGGCAAAGTGAGACAAACTAAGCTCCTCCACGGCTGTGGCAGGATTTCCCCATAGCCCCGGGAGGGGAGCATTGCTACCTGTGCATACAGCGCCTAACTTTGTTAAGAACTTTGTAAAACTCTAACCCTGTAGAAGACATGAACAGCAACCGATGCAGTAGGATGCATGTGGTGGCCCGGAATGTATTATGACGAGAAAAGAGATTTACTGGTGGGTACACAAATTTCTATTTTCTCCTCCCTTACATTCTGGACCACCATCCTCAGCAACGCGTGGGACGTCGCAAATCAGTACCCTTGGTATGGGTGGGACCATTCTAGAATAGCAACCGGCTGCGTCAACATAACCAGGAGCTGCGGAGCTGAAAGCTCACGACTAGACCCCTGGCGAGGTGTTCACACCGTTTGCAACACCTTACGCCCCAGAGCGGCATCGATGGATGCCATCAACCCCATGAAAAACTTGGTGAAGGTGTGAAGAGAGGACTAGGTCGCACCGTGCAAACCTAGTCCACAGACACCTGGTGCTGGAAAGCCCCAAACGTGGCAATCACCCTGGTAGAGTGGGCGGTGACTCGGAAGGGCACCTTCTTGCCCTTGCAGGTGCAAGCTTGTATGACCGCCTGTCTGATTCATCTGCTGACAATGGACCTGGCAGAATCTAGTCTCCCCCCCCGGTCCTTCCGGGATCATGAAAAAGATGTCCATCTTACATACCTGTGATTTTTTTAAGGTATTTCCCAGGAAAGTTATGCCATATTTTTGCCCTATAAGGCGCGCTTTTTCACCCCGAAAGCATGACCCACCTGACCGGCAGGAAGACCAACCCACCGCCAGCGTATGCTGGTTCAGCCACCAATCCAGGGATTGGCAGATAGGCTCTGTCAAGGTTAAACGACGGTCCAAGGTCTGTACTGTCCTGTTGCATTGCGACAGGAGCAGCAGCTGTAGTGGCCTGACGTAAAACAGGGCGTATAGATCTGCCTCAATGGTGGATACCAGTAGGCCCAGGAGAGAGATGTCCTGTCAGATTAGGGCATGGTCGTCCATAAATAGAGACTGCACCCCCTCCTTCAGGGCTGTGCACTTCTGCACCGGAAGGAGGTAAGTTGCCACCTTGGAGGAAACCACCTGGGATTTGGGGTAGTTGATGATCTACCTGAAGAGTTTCAATGTGGACAGTACCGTCCTGATGTCCTGCAGAGCCTCCGGCAGTGATGGTGCTCTGAGGGCCAAGTCGAGATATGGGGTGAAGCGCACCCCCTGACAATGCAGGAGCGCCATCACCATTGCCAAGACCTTTGTGAAGACTTGCTGGGCATGCCGAACGGTAGCACCACAAATTGCAAAAGACGGGTGCCCAGCGCAAATTGTAGATACCGCTGGTGATCGGGGAAAATCAGGACATTAAAAAAAAAGGACTTAAAAATCCCCCTGTTCCAACAACGTCATGACCGAGTGCCGAGACTCCATGAGGAACTTCCTCACCCGAACAAAAATGTTCAGATGGCGGAGGTCCAGTATCGGCAAAACAGATCGTCCTTTGTGGGAATGACGAGTATCAAGTAGAAGCTGCAGCCCCGCACTGATTGGGGCACAGGTACTACAACTCCCCGACCCAGCAAGAGAGTTATTGCGCTTTCTCAAGCCCACTCCTTTCCACCATGTGGGAAGGCTGGGGTCACCAAAAACCTGTGTAAAGGCCTTGTCCAGAATTCGATCTTGTATCCAGAAAAGACAACTTCCTGACCCAGGCGTTGGATATTTGATCCCTCCACATGCCGGCGCGTAGTGCAGAAGCCGTCACCTCACCCGATCGAGTGAGGGTGCCCTGTCAACCTTGGGAAGGCTTGGCTGGGGGCTTGAGTCGGCTGCCCCATGTGGTCGAACCTCCTTAAGGGACGAAAATTAGGTGATCTCCGAAACAAGGTCAGTTGTTTCCGCTTCTGCGGAAGCCTCAGCAACTTTCCCCCCATGGCCTTCCTGACCAGGAGTTCAGTTGGAGCACTGAAGATCGCAAAGTACCATTCTACAAATGCCTCCTCTGTCGCTTCATCCAGGCCTTGCCTGCCATGGCCAACATAGATGTGGCACAACCAGCCGTATGGCTGACCCCACCTTGGAGAATGTATGTCGAGTAAGCTGGTCAAACTTCTTATCCACAGGATCTCTCAAGGCAGCACTAACTGAAGTAGGGGTCAGAGTATGTCAAGCAAGACCCGAAATTGGGTCATCCACCTCAGGCTGGGAAGACCAAACCATGATCGCCTCAGAACAGGGGTACCTGGTGTCCAGAAACTCAGAAAGGGATGGCATCTTATCCTGCTTCTCCCACTCTTTTCTCACTTGCCTGTCAAATTGGGAAAGAGGGTTGGACAGGTGCAGGACCTCCAAAATGGCCTCTATGAGCATATCCACCTAATTCGTAGCCCGATCCGAAGGGTCAGCAGGTGTCTGTGCAGAGTCTGACTCCTCCCCACTGCTGGACGACACCTCTCCTGAATCGCTAAGGACGTCCTTGCTGTAGAGACTAGAATCTTCATAGGACATCTGAACATTCTTACACTTGGCAGTAGCCAAATGGAGAAGGGGCTGTCTACCTCTGTTGTTGATACCATGATAAAGGCTAGGAAGAGGTCTTCTTCTTACATTTATTACAGGGTTTGGCATGCCTACATTGACTGGTGGGAGTCTAAGTCTCTTCCCTGTCGTGTGTTCTCTATTCCCAGGATCCTGGAGTTCCTGCAGCATGGGTTGGAGATGGGGCTCCAACTCAGTACTCTGAAGGGTCAGGTTTCTGCCCTGGCTGTTTTCTTCCAGAAGTCCTTTGCTCAGCATTCTCTGATCAGGAATTTTTTCCAGGGGTTACTCATGTGCGTCCCCCACGTAAGCCTATGTTGCCTGTTTGGGATCTGAACTTGGTTTTGTCAGCCTTGCAGGGTGCTCCCTTTGAACCTGTGCAGGATGCTTCCCTGGCCATTCTTACTCTCAAAGTTGTCTTTTTGGTGGCTATCACCTAGGTTAGGCATGTGTCTGAGTTGGCTGCCCTCTCCATCCAGCCCCCCTACTATGAGAGACACCAGGACAAGGTGGTGTTTCGCTTCAAGCCAGACTTTCTGCCTAAGGTTGTGTCTGCCTTTCATTTGAATCAGGACATTGTTCTTCCGTCTTTGTGCCCTAATCCTAGTAATGCTAAGGAGAGGGTCTTGCATTCTTTGGATGTGGTTAGGTGTCTGAAGTACTATCTGGTGGCTACTACACCTTTCAGAAAAACTGATGCTCTTTTTGTGGTCCCTTCTGGTCCTAGAAAGGGTTTGGCTCCTGCCAAGTCTACTATCAGCAAGTGGATTCGTCAGGCTGTGATTCAGGCCTATTCTGCTAAGGGGAAGTATCCTCCCTTCCGACTTACTGCTCATTCCACTCGTGCTATTGGTGTCTCTTGGGCTTTTCAGCACCAGGCTTCTGTTGAACAAGTTTGCAAGGCCGCTACTTGGTCTTCTGTTCATACCTTTTCAAAGTTTTACAAGGTTGATGTTAGGGCCTCAGCTGATGCTGCTTTTGTCCGTAAGGTTCTGCAGGCGGCAGTGGTATGACCTGTCTGCTGTTACCTTTGGGGATCCCACCCTACTTTATGGACACTGCTATTGGATGTCCCAAGTGTAAGTAATCTATCTGGAGCAGGAGGTACTGTATACTAAGAATAATACAATTCTGTGATTACTCACCTGTAGAATTGGTATTATGAGTATACAGTACGTCCTGCTCCACCCCACCCTTGGTTTTGCATTATCTTGGTGATTGTATCATTGTTGTAGTTATCAGTTTGGGTTGTTTTAATTCTCCCGGCTTCTCGTTAACTGCTTTTCAATGCTGGGGATTGTGGGAGGTCCCTGGGTATTTGAGGGGCCGGGAGGAGCTTGTTTTCGATGTCTCTGCAGTCCAGCGCCATCTGGCGGAGTAATACCCAAGTGTAAGTAATCTATCTGGAGCAGGACGTACTGTATACTCATAATACCAATTCTACAGGTGAGTAATCACAGAATTGTATTTTCCCCACCACGTAATACGATGATACCATGGAAATCCATAATATTAATAAAACAGAGGATGAGTTGGCAGCAAAAAAGATAGCTCTATAAAACGAAGTTGATTAACTTTTTACTCTTTTAGCTCTGTCTGATGGGAGGATTTAGGTCCTCCTTGCAGTAACTTTGGTAAATTCCAGACACATTTAAAATTGCCCTTTGTTCCAAGAAACAGCTGAAATTATTGTATAACAATAAAAGTAGACACTACATGTCTAAATGGGCTCTTGGTCCGCTTTCTTAGTTTTCACTGGTGCATCCTGATTTGGGATGGCCTGCAGTAAAAAAAATGCTAAACAGCATAATAATCTTTCCGGAATACAGTACCAGTCTGATGTAACACCACATTACGCAGTTGTCTGCTGCGGGAGAGCTGATTATACTTCCTTGGCTCTTTCCACTGCAATCCCAAATCATAAAGCCCCCTTGGAAATCTGCTGTGGAATTAAAAAGTCTATCTTTACCTTCGGTCTGGTTTAAGGACCTCCTTTCATTCAACTGGATTTATGAGACCTGAGCTCTTGGAAGACAATGCACTTCTCAACATATTGGGATTTTTTGTGCTTGCATCCCCAGTAGAAAGTGAAGAAATATGGTGATAACTTTTGAAGGAAAGCCGAGTGTATTGAGAGTCCTCTTTTCAGAATACTTAGTTCTTGTTATCAGACATGATGAACTAAGTGTTCACGCAAGCTTTCCTTAAATATATATATATATAGGGGAGCACTAGAGAGCACTAGAAAAATCAGCCTAGGAATTTAGTGACCATGGCTAGCCCACAAGATGCTCAGCCCCTCCCCCAAGGTGCCTCTGAGACAGTCAATTAATATGTTCATCAGCTGAGGCTATAGCACCGCATGGACAGATCATGAGCCAGCATTGGGATGGCCACTCCTACATTCTGGGAGCAAAACATGGTCTGGAGTTTTTAGGCTGGGGGGTGGTACAACAGTGTCAGATATGGGAGATGATTTGGGGTGCAGTGACCAGAGGGAATGTGTTAAAAAAGGACTGAGTAGATTCGGGTACATGGTTTGGTTGAGGCTCCAGCCCAGTGGGCCCCAAAGCAATTCTCCCTGTGCTCCTTTGGTAAGTCTGTCCCTGGCTGCACTCGATGGCAAACACTGCCCCAACACATTCTTGCTTATTGCCAGGTATAATTACAGAATTCTAAGATAGTTTGTTGTGCTATTGCCATATTCATCTTTAATATATATTTAATTTATGTTTTCTATTTACAGTATCTGTCTCTGTAAGACACACCTGGGGTTTAGAGGGAAAAATAAGAAAACAAAAATGTTGTGTTAAAACACCATCCCCCCCCCCCAAGAACCAAATAATAGACAAGATTCAGAATCCCCGCCTTACAGGTAGGGTGGCATCCCCTATTCCACCATTATAGGCAGGGTGGCATTCATCCTCCCCAATTCCCCCTATTATAGGCTTCATTGGATTCCCCCCCCCAATTCCCCTGTTATAGACAGTGTGTAATTCTCAACCCCCACTTATAGGCAGCGTGGCATTCCTCCCTCCGATTCCCCATTACAGGCAGTGTGGCATTAAAGTGGACCAACACCCAGGATTTTCACTATGTGTGAAACCCCCCAGAAAGCCCTAAAATCTTACCTTTGTAGGCGATGGACAAGCGACGGATAAGCCGCCGCCGCCGCCTCCCGCGCGTCCCTCTTACAGGGTGCACGCCCGCGCCAGCCATTCACAAACGGCTATTCACAAACGGCCATAAAAGTTATGGTAATTATTATTACTTTAATGTCAGCCCACAGATGGCATTTAACTTGCACTCATATCAGTTAGCAGCTGTGCATTTGGCTTCCAAAGGTTGTATATTCTTAGTATACAGTACGTCCTGCTCCAGATTAGATTCTTTACGTCTGGGTATTACTCCGCCAGATGGCGCTGGACTGCAGAGACAGCGAAATTGGCTCCTCTTGGTCCCTCAAATACCCGGGACCTCCCACAAATCCCCAGATTTTCTCTGCAGTCTGAACTGCGAAGGACAAGAAGATGGCTCTCTCTTCTCGCAGGTGAGCGGGGCTATTAGCCTGCGGTCCTGTAGGACTATTCCCACCCGTTCCATTGTTAATTTGCCTCCCAGCCTTGGCTGAGCTGGGTCGGGTGATGGTAGGCAGCACCGCTGTCAGGTGCTTAGGAGCGCTGCTCCACCGCAATCCCCCACCAAAGGGTAGGCAGTATAGGCACATGGTGAGCCTTATGGGATGCCCCTCCCTCCCTCCCTATTGCTCCTTGCCCCTGTCTATCGGTGGGCCCTACGTTAGGTGGCCGCTGCCCTCCCTTGCTCTCCCTTGTAGTTCTCGGGGGGGGGGGGGGGGGGGGGTGTGAGTGTGTGTTTGGTACATTCACTTTTTGTAGGGTGTGCTTGGTTTGCCTTTAGTCCTGTCACCGCACAGATTTGTTTGCACTGGTTGCTTGTTTGAATATGCCGCCGCCGCCTTGTACAGCGTTCTGCGGTCGGTGGCGACATTACCTCAGGCGCTGCTGCACCATCATTGGTTGATTTTGTCACGTGTGCGGCTGCATGCTCTTCGGGGGGGGCGCGTTCCGCATCACTGTCTCAGCGGCCCGCCCCTCGAGGTATACTCAGCGCCATTTTTGCTTCTTCGTGCTGCGTGGCTGTCGCCTACCTACCGCGGTCCGTGAGTGCCCTCGCGGGCTGTTTATATTTTTTTTTAATGTTATGTATGCATGTCGCTTACGGGGTTTTTTGCTTATGTATTACAGGCGGGTCAAACTCAGTTGGTTTCTCCCAGCCCTACCCCCTCTATTTAGTTTATTAAAATTATTGAGGCCTAGTGTGCTAATTCCTCCCACTTCCCTAGCAGGCTATTGGGGCATCCCAGGTTGCTTTTATAGCGTGAATCCCTATCGGCCAATTGTGCCGCTATAATCACCATATGGAGGCGTCTCAGGATAATGTGCTCGGGGTTCCTTTGGGACAAGCCCGGCTGTGTGTGGCGTGTGGGGTGTCCCCTACAATTGTTGACAATGTGCGGGTTTGTGTACCTTGTGCCCAGCAGGTGCTTGCGCTGCAGCCTGGTTTACCAGCAGCTGGGCCTGTGCCACGTATGGCTTCGCCTACTCCCCCAAGCTTACATTTGACTCCCAGTGAGCTGCATACCAGTGGGGAGTCTCAGCCTGATGTGTCTACTAGACTGGCCAGTGTTGAAAAGTTGCTTGCTAATACTATGGCGTGTAAGGCCTCTGCTAAGAGGCGGCATTTGGCACCTGATGTCACTCTTTTCCCTATGGAGGCTGAAGAGTTCTCTGATCTGTCTGGTTATACCCCCCTGGAAGAAGGGGAATTGTTCTCTGACTCAGAATCATCTGATGAACGGCCCAAGGGTTATGATGATTCTGAATCTTATCCCTGGGCCCCAGATGATACTGATACAGATTTTTGAAATGCTTTCTATCCCTCCCCCGGTCGCGGCTCCTAAGCAGCAGGGGGAATTGTTTCATACTGCTAAGCCACGTTTAGAGTTCCCTGAACAATCTCATTTTAATAATCTCGTACTCAAAGAATAGGAGTGTCCTAGCAGGCTCCCCAGAGTCCCTAAGAGTTGGGATAAGAGATATCCCTTTCCTGCTTATGTGGTTAAACGTTGGTCATCCCCTCCCGAAGTGGATGCCCCAATTCTGGGTTTGTCTAACACTTCTGTCATGCATTCCCCTGACTCTACTACCCTGAAGGATAGTGAGGACCGGCGTATTGATCAGCTGACATCCCATGCCTTTGCCTGTGTGGGGATAGCGCTGCGCCCGGTTTGTGCCTCTGCCATTACAGCTGTGGCTATTAGGACTCTGCTTAAAAGTGTCCTAGATGGAGCTCCTGATGATGTTTCTAGTGAAGAGTATAATGCCCTCTCGCGTTGTGAGGTATTTGTTGCTTATGTCCTCTCTGCCTTGGATGATACCATTAGGATGTGTGGCAGAGCCTCGGCTTTGGTGGTGGCTATACGCCGCTCGGTTTGGCTGCGCCAGTGGGCAGATAACAACGCTGCCAAGAAGGCTCTCACTGGTTTTCCCTTCAAAGGACTACGCCTATTTGGGGACCGTCTGGACCTGTTTGCTAAGGGAGGCAGGTTACCCCAGCGCAGAAGGCAGTCTCAGCCCTTTCGGGGCCCAGGCTCCTTTTCTTCCCCCTACCGTGGGGGAAGAGGGGTCTCCTTTACTGGGGCCAGAAGAGATTTCTGGGGTAGGGGCAAAGGATGTGGATGCCCTGGCCCATCCTGGGGCTCCAAACCTAACCCTTCCCCCAAGCCCCCTCAGGCATGAAGGGGCACCCTCACCCATCCGGAGGGTTGCTCACGTCTGGAGGCATCATGTCCCAGACCTGTGGATTCAGGAGGTAGTGTCCTCCGGTTACAAGATAGAGCTGGCTGCCTGGCCACCCCCAAGATTCATCAGATGCCGGATGTCTCAGGACCCCATGTCAGCTCAGGCTCTGTTTCTGGCAGTGCAAAGCCTTCTGGAGCTGAGGGTCATCTGTCAGGTCCCCTTACGAGAAAGGGGCAAGGGTTTTTATCCCAACCTTTTCATCGTGCCCAAAAGAGATGGGTCGGTCAGGCCCATCCTGGACTTGAAGATGTTCAACAAATTTGTCAGATGCAGGTCCTTTCGCATGAAAACTCTGTGCTCTGCTATCAGTTCCCTGCGTCCAGGGAACTTCATGACCTCTGTGGACATCAAGGATGCTTACCTTCATATTCCCATCTTTCCAGGTCATCAAAGATTCCTCAGGTTCGCTCTGGAGGATCAGCACTACCAATTTGTGGCATTGCCCTTCGGTATCACTTCAGCTCCCAGAGTGTTCACCAAGGTGTTGACAGGGATGATGGCTCTGCTCAGGTCTCAGGGCATTCGCGTTCTGCCCTATTTGGACGACATTCTCATCACTTCTCAGTCCCTTCAACAGGCAGAGTTGGATACTCAGCGAGTAGTGTCCACACTGGAGTCATTTGGCTGGGTGATCAACCATCACAAATCTTCCCTGTCTCCCTTCTTGGTGACACCATTTCTGGGAATGAATCTGGATACAGTTCAGGCAAGGATTTTTCTTCCTCAGCAGAAGGTGGACAGTCTGCTAGCGCATGTTCAGTTCCTTCTATCTTGCCCTCATCCCTCCATCAGGCAGGGAATGCAGCTGGTGGGCCTGATGGTTTCGTGCTGTTCCTTATGCCAAGTTTCACATGAGGCCTCTGCAACTCCACCTCTTGTCAGTATGGGACAAGGATCCTGCGTCCCTGGACCAGGTCCTTGTTCTGTCCCCCCTAGCCAGGCGGTCCCTCTCGTGGTGGCTGGACCTGTTGGCGGGCAGATCCTTTCTGGCCCCCTGCAGGGAGACGGTCACCACGGATGCCAGTCTGACAGGTTGGGGGGGCTTCTGGAAGTCCCTACAGTTCCAAGGGCGGTGGGGCCCTCGGGAGGCCCACACCCCTATCAACATTATGGAACTGAGGGCGATCAGGTTGGTTCTGGCTGGGACAACCAGACGGCGGTTGCCTACATCAATCATCAGGGAGGGACCCGGAGCAAGGGGGCCCTCAAGGAAGTGCCTCTGATCCTGTCCTGGGCGGAGGACAATGTTCCCTGCATCTCAGCTGTGTATATTCCGGGGATAGAGAATCTGCCGGCAGACTCTCTGAGCAGGGGGACCTCTCACCTGGGAGAATGGTCCCTCAGCGACAGGGTGTTTCACTCTCTGTGTCACCGTTGGGGTCAGCCAGATGTGGATCTATTTGCGTCCCTTCACAATCACAAGCTCCCAGTCGCTGTCTCCCTGTCCCAGGATCCTCTGGCCTTGACCACAGATGCTCTAGCAATGTCATGGCAGGACTTTCAGCTTCTGTATGTCTTTCCGCCATTCCCCCTGTTGGGCAGGGTTCTGCGCAAGATAGCTCAGGAAGGGGTGCCAGCAATCCTGGTGGCTCCCCGGTGGCCAAGAAGAGCGTGGTTCGCAGACATAGTGCAGCTGGCAGTAGATCAGTACGCTCTGCCCAGGGTTCCAGACCTACTCACTCAGGGACATTTACGCCATCCCAATTTACAAACGCTGGCTTTGACGGCCTGGCTGCTGAAACCTCCATCTTGATGGAAAAGGGGCTGTCTGCCTCTGTTGTTAACACCATGATTAGGGCTAGGAAGAAGTTTTCTTCTTCCATTTACTATAGGGTTTGGCGTGCCTACATTGACTGGTGTGAGTCTAGGTCTCTTCCCTGTCGTGTGTTCTCTATTCCCAGGATTCTGGAGTTCCTTCAACATGGTTTGGATCTGGGGCTTCAACTCAGTACTCATTACTCAGGGTCATGTTTCTGCCCTGGCTGTTTTCTTCCAAAGATCTTTTGCTCAGCATTCTCTGGTCAAGACCTTTTTCCAGGGGGTTACTCATGTGCGTCCTCCACGTAAGCCTATGTTGCCTGTCTGGGACTTGAACTTGGTCCTTTGTGCCTTTCAGGGTGCTCCCTTTGAACCTGTGCAGGAGGCTGCCTTGGCCATTCTTACTCTCAAGGTTGTCTTTTTGGTGGCTATCACTTCTGTTAGGCGTGTTTCTGAGTTGGCGGCGCTTTCCATCCAGCCCCCCTACTTTGAGAGACACCAGGACAAGGTGGTGTTTCGCTTCAAGCCAGATTTTCTGACTAAGGTTGTGTCTGCCTTTCATTTGAATCAGGACATTGTTCTTCCTTCCTTGTGCCCTAATCCTAGTAACACTAAGGAGAGGGTTTTGCATTCCTTGGATGTGGTTAGGTGTCTGAAGTACTATCTGGTGGCTACTGCACCTTTCAAGAAAACTGATGCTCTTTTTGTGGTCGCTCTGGTCCTAGGAAGGGTTTGGCTCCTGCTAAATCTACTATCAGCATATGGATCCGTCAGGCTGTAATTCAGGCCTACACTGCTAAGGGGAAGAATCCTCCCTTCCGCCTCACTGCTCATTCCACTCGTGCTATTGGTGCCTCTTGGGCTTTTCAGCACCAGGCTTCTGTTGAACAAGTTTGCAAGGCTGCTACTTGGTCTTCTGTTCATACCTTTTCCAAGTTTTACAAGGTTGATGTTGCTTTTGTCCGTAAGGTTCTGCAGGCGGCAGTGGTCTGACCTGTCTGCTGTTACTTTTGGGGATCCCACCCTACTTTACGGACACTGCTATTGGATGTCCCAGACGTAAAGAATCTTATCTGGAGCAGGACGTACTGTATTCTAAGAATAATACAATTCTGTGATTACTCACCTGTAGAATTGGTATTATGAGTATCCGGTACGTCCTGCTCCACCCCACCCTGTATGGTGATTGTTATCATTGTTGGTTTAGTTAATGGTTATGTTATGTTATCATTCTCCCGGCTTCTTGTTAACTGCTTTTCAATACTGGGGATTTGTGGGAGGTCCCGGGTATTTGAGGCGCCGAGAGGAGCCAATTTAGCTGTCTCTGCAGTCCAGCGCCATCTGGCGGAGTAATACCCAGACGTAAAGAATCTTATCTGGAGCAGGACGTACTGTATACTCATAATACCAATTCTACAGGTGAGTAATCACAGAATTGTATTTTTTCGACTGAAGGTCTGCTTAAAGGTCTCGTAGTGTTTAATTTTCCATTCATGAGACTGCTACTAAGGACAATCCTTGTGAAAGAGTGTCTAGCAGAGCTCCTCTATAAATTATACCTGTCACTGTATGCACATCTGTAGAGTCTGTGTTGCAGATAATCTGTGTCTTTACTGTTATGTTGTTTTATTATACAAACAGGCGTGGGCTGAGTACAAGAACAAATATAAAAATGGAGATAAAGCCGATCCAGCTGTGTGGAAGACAAGATTTCGCTGTGCATTAAATAAAAGTCCTGAATTCCATGAAGTCCCAGAAAGATCCCAGCTGGATGTATCTGAACCTTACAAAGTTTATAGAATTGTCCCTCTGCAGGAGCAAGGTAAGGACTCTCGCCAAGGGTGAAAGGACAGTAGGCTTAACCCTTTCAGTGCTAGCCTACTTAGAGATGTTGTCACCCCAGGCTGCCAAGCGAGGTTTAAGCATTTTGCATTATATATGTTTAACTGTGATTTTTGTGGGAATTTCCAGGAAAATTATATATTGTTTTTTATCAGCAGAGTTTGGGCTTTAACATGAAATGTTTTGGTTGTCATTTTTCAATATTTTGGGTGAAATATATGGGAAAATTAAAAAATGTTATTTTTTATATTTTGTGGGGTTTTTTTCAGTTCAAATCTTTTTATTGCAAAAAAGATCAATAGAGAAGGCTTAATCTACAAGCATTTCCAGGGATATCATTGGTACTATAACATCAACAAAATAAACACAGTCTGTATCCACAGTTTTGTTATTGCACAGCAGATGTTAAAGCCTATATCCGGTCTCTCTGGTTTCCCCTTAAGAGATCCTTGTATGTGACTCATTACCTTTTTAAATAAATCCCCATTTAAATAAACCTTTATTTGGAGCCCACTGTCTTCAAGCAAATTACAGTATAAACTATTCTACTTACAAAGGAGACTAAATATCCTATCCCCTATAATTGATCTGATTACAGAAACGGGTGTGGAAGTTGATGGGTGCCTGGAGAGGTTTTCTCTTAGAAGTTATTGGGCTCCAAAACAAAAAAACATATATAATCCCCTTGATTCCTCACAAGAACCTGCTTGTGAAAAGCTACCGGACAGCATTTAAGTTTAAAGTGGACCAAAATCCAGCTGGATCCGGCCATTCCTTCCCCATCCAAAATCGGGATGCCCCCCTGTGTGAAACCTCCCAGGTCGCTCGCTACACTTACCTTTAATCCCGGTCCAACGGCACATGCGCGGGCCATTGCCGCATCCCCGCTATCCATCTAGCCGGCCGTTTTGCTCCCTGTTAGAGGAAAGCGTGAAATGCGACCTCCAGCGCGCTCTGAGCTGCTGAGCTAAGACGTCGGGTTAGACGTCCTTAGCTCAGCAGCTCCGAGTGCGCTGATCGAGTGCGTTGATTGGACGAGAAGCCGGGCATGCGCCCTAGGACCGGGATGAGTTGAGTTAATGCATGATCTCTGGGGGGTTTCACGTAGCGAGGCGCCCCAATTGGGCATCAAGGGAATGGACCAAAACCCAGGATAGTCAAAATCCTGGGTTTTGGTCCACTTTAAGACTGATTCTTCCTAATGGCTCCTGCACGTTCCAGACTAGCTACCCCAAGATTAAACACCTCCTCCCTCCAGTAATCCATCCCTGTGAAGGTTTATGGTTATTTTGATTTTCTCATTTTTTCCTCTGTAACCCCTTAGCTGACACATAAAAACATTAAGAAGTGGTCCTGATAATGTCAAGTAAGTAGGTCGGCGGCAGCTAGGAAGATGGGTGGGCAGGCAAGTAGGTAGGTCGATGGCAGGTAGGTAGGTGGACAAACGGGTAGGTGACTGGGTGGTCAGGCAAGTAGATGGCTGAGTGGTCAGACAGATAGGTGGGTGGGCAGGCAAGTAGGTAGGTGGGCAGCAGGCAGGTAGGTGGGTGGGCAGGCAACTAGGTAGGTGTGTGGCAGGTAGGTGGGCGGCAGGCAAGTAGGTAGGTGAGTGGGCAGGCAAATAGGTGGGTGGGTGGGCAGCAGGTAGGTAGTTGGGTAGCAGGCAAGTGGGTGGGTGGCAGGTAGGTAGGTGTGCAGCAGGCAGGTAGGTGGCTGGACAGGCAATTAGGTAGGTGGGTGACAGGTAGGTGAGCAGCAGACAGGTAGGTGAGTGGGCAGGCAAGTGGGGGGGGTAGGTAGATGGCTGGGCAGGGAAGAGGTTAGGTAGATGGGCAGCAGGCAGGTAGGTGGCAAGACAGGCAAGTGGGTTGGTAGGTGGGCAGCAGGCAGGTATGTGGTTGGGCAGGCAAGTGGGTAGGTAGGTGGGTGGAAGGTCGCTGGGCAGGTAGGAGTTGTGGAGGTTTAGGGCAGCGGCAGGCAGTCAGCAGTGGTGGCAGGACTAGCATGGGACACTGTGTTAAGACACATGTCTCAAAACACGGGTTAATATTTCCTATCTTTCACAGCACTCTGGGTCCCTTTTTAATGAGGCAAGCCAGATGTTATTTACTGACTAATAACTTGCAAACTAGCCTTTAGATGATTAAATATCCTCTCAGTTTCGTATTTACTGTTATTTACTGCTAAGGTAGCAGTGTAAACCTTCTAACAATGGGTTGTATCAAGGTTAACAAACAAGACTCAAGATTTAGATAGCAGAGTTAAACAGTAGTAAACATTATTCAACAGTAGTAAACATTATTCAAACACATCTTCAAGATATAGACAACATCTATTACTTCAAGGGCAGGTATTGTGGTGACAAGGACATGGCTATATTTCTCAATAATGTAGTCAACACAGAAAAACCAAGTCAGCAAATTAAAGCTTATACGGTAAACACAATAAAATACAATAAAATATATACATTTATATCTTACAATTCTGTTGTATAACAGTGTAAGGGTGGTCTCTAATACCACCACTATGCAAATTCCAGGGGCAATCACATTGGTTCTGCTTTTACTCAAGGCTCATCCCCTTTGTTCCCCCTGTGCTCCTTACAAGGCAAAGAGCAAAGCCACCTTGTGAGTGGCTGCATGTTCACAACAAAGGCATGGATAAGGGAATGGCTATTGGGGGTACAGGGTAATGGGGTGGCCAGCAGGTAATTTCCTTTGTATGCACAAGAAAACATGGGTCATATGAGCACATTCTCATTATCAACATACCTCCCCTCTTACCCTTTGAATTAGTCCCTTGGACCTCTTACCAGTTTACAGGAGAAAAAGAAAGCACACCACACAAAGTCCTTTAATATTCTAACCTTAAACTCTACTCACCTCCGCCGTCATTAAGTTTTGGGGGCCGCTGCTTTGCTGTCTAGCGGCTCTGGGGTCCTCTATCAGCTTCTGCTGGCAGAAGTGGTCTGCTCTTGGATTGAAGGTGGATAAGGGTCCCCCTTTCTTACAGGCTGCCATCTTATCAGGTTCAGGTCCTTCCCTGAACAGGTTCAGGTTCTTCCCACTGAACTTCTAGCTGTACGTGGTGAAGTTCTAGCTGACTGAAAGGTGAATCCCAGGGAAGTATGGCCTATAGTATAAATGCCCCAACCTTCAGCATAGAGCGCCCTATACTAGTTCAAAGGGTGGGGGGGACAGCAAGTTACCTGCTGGCATGGCAACGGATGATTGCGATTACCTCTTCCGCATTACCCATATCCAATGACCAAGTGGTACGAAAAAGCCCTGTGCCCATCAGTACAGGCTCGGTAAGGGGGGACCCCGAAATTTATATTTGTCTGCAAAACAGGTGATTGATGAGGGGTGGGAATGCTGTATGAATGGAAATTAATGAGGTGGGTGGTTCCTTCGGAAGCCCTAGGCTTCCATTGGTGGACAGGACTGGTAGGGGATGTCCCATGGGCAGGGAAAGCTCACAGCGCTATGTGTAGGATGGAGAAGGTAAGATGTTGAAACCAAGTTTTCTTCATCTTCCTGGCCAATCCCTTTAAAATTGACCAATCACAAGGGTTTTTGCTACGCTGGTGATTGGTTCTTGTCCCTGGGGCATCCCAATTTGGGAGTCAGGATGCCCCAAGGTAACTGAGTCGGTTGGCTGCGGCAATAATTGATCCACTTTAATGTTCCTGTGGACTAGGATCCTTCCTGGCAACAAGAGTTGCCAGAAAGGATTTAGGCAGAAATTCAAATTGTACTTTTTGCTCCAAACAAGTTGCTTACAGTAAGTGACCATGTCAATAAATTAATTTATTTTAAGTTTATTTTAAGTTTTTATTCACTTACTTATTATTCTTTCCCCCACTGGGCTGCAACTCTGTTAAGGACTTTAGAATACGGGCGCCGCCATCTTGACTCAGAAGCATCACACTTACTGAGGAGAGGAGAGCGGGATAAAGTACAGGGGGGGCGGGTTATAGCTGTGCTTTGCTCAGACAGAGCAGAGTTGGGGTCAGGAAAAAGTCAGCAATCCCAGAATGCAAAGCAGCGCAGTCAGAAGGCACTTCCTATTTGCAGACTGCCTGATGTTCCATAAGCCGCCATCTTGGATGTTTAAAGGCTCATAACATGCAGTAGATGCAGGTAGGATGATTTTTAATGTGGGCAATCTGTATGTACAGGGTGTGGGAAACATATAAGACATGCTCTTATTCAGGGTGAAGGTCCGCTTTAAGGAAGAATGTAGAGACTGCTGAAGTCATGTTTCAATTATTAAAATGTCATATTTTCATCTCTGGTCTTCAGAAACTTGTTCCTCTGAAAAAACAACCCAGAAAAGAAAAAGTACTGTACAATCAAAAAATAATGAAGTTATCCCAGAGAAGAAACCTCTTGTGAAGCTGGTAAGACAAAGTACCATATTTTTGGCTCAATAAGATGCACCTTTTTCCCATAAAGTGGGGTGAAATGTCTATTGGAGTGATTGTGCATTGTTTGCATACATGGCCACCTGCCTGGAGGCGAGTGGACTTTTCTTTTATGTTTAATGTGTGTGTGTAGCCGTGCAGCTCTGTTATGACAGAATAGACAGGACCAGTGGCTGGACAGGAAGCAGTAATACTCAGACCCAGGGTCCCAGTGCTGTTTGCTGCTCCCCGTCCTCCGTGCTGTGTCAGGTGACAGTTTATGCAGCTTGTGTGGGCCACATAAGACAGGGATCAGCAAGCACCACTGGGACCCTGTTTGTGAGTATAACTGCTCCCTGTCTGAACGTGTTATGGGGTTCTTGAGGGGGTGGGGATTCTGCACACTGCCTGTTATCAGATTCTTAGTGGGGGGGAATCTGCACGCTGCCTGTTATGGGGTTCTTAGGGAGTATTCTACACAATGCCTATATGGGGTTCTTGGGGGACTTATGCACACTGCCTGTTATGGGATTCTTGGGGGGACATATGCACACTGCCTGTTATGGGGTTCTTGGGGGGACATATGCACACTGCCTGTTATGGGGTTCTTAGGGAGGATTCTGCACAATGCCTATATGGGATTCTTGGGGGGACATATGCACACTGCCTGTTATGGGGTTCTTAGGGAGGATTCTGCACAATGCCTATATGGGATTCTTGGGGGACATATGCACACTGCCTGTTATGGGGTTCTTGGGGGACTTGTGCACACTGCCTGTTATAGGGTTCTTGTGGGACATATGCGCACTGCCTGTTATGGGGTTCTTGGGGGACTTATGCACAATGCCTGTTATGGGGTTCTTGGGGGACTTATGCACAATGCCTGTTATGGGGTTCTTGGGGGGACATATGCGCACTGCCTGTTATGGGGTTCTTGGGGGACTTATGCACAATGCCTGTTATGGGGTTCTTGGGGGACTTATGCACAATGCCTGTTATGGGGTTCTTGGGGGGACATATGCACACTGCCTGTTATGGGGTTCTTGGGGGGACATATGCACACTGCCTGTTATGGGGTTCTTGGGGGGACATATGCACACTGCCTGTTATGGGGTTCTTAGGGAGGATTCTGCACAATGCCTATATGGTATTCTTGGGGGACATATGCACACTGCCTGTTATGGGGTTCTTGGGGGACTTATGCATGCTGCCTGTTATGGGGTTCTTGGGGGGATTATGCACACTGCCTGTTATGGGGTTCTTGGGGGACTTATGCACGCTCCCTGTCATGGGGTTTTGGAGGGGATTTTGCACTTTGGTTGTTGTGGGGTTGTTCGGGGGGTTCTGCACAATGCCTATTTGGGGTTCCTGGGGAGATTCTGCATGCTTGCTGTTATAGGGTTCTTGGGGGTGATTCTGCACACTGCCTTGGGTTCTGGGAGGGGGTATTTTAGAACACCCTTGGTGCATGGTATGGGCATGTGCATCCTATAGAGTGAAAATATGATACATCCTTGGCTAATTTTATGCTCCACTGGTATCTGCATTTATGCTTCTAGGAACTGCATATTGCTGAAATGTCGGAAATGGGTAGCTGTGCATCAGCAGACTCGGGAAATGGAAGTGACAGCAATGGGGCAGATACACTATATACTGATCAACAGGCAGCAAAACCCGAACTATGCCAACCTGATCTTTCCTCTAGCCAGAGTGAGTAGACTAACAAACCTATTATTATTTGTACCTCTATATCTTGCTTACTGTTAGGAAACATGTTATTACTTGTGAAGTGATGGATATGATTGTCAGTGCACTTGGGTGGCTATGTTACATGAAGTACTATGTAAATAGTCATTGTTTACTTTCTAGCAAGAAACAGGATGGAGGGACATAGTACTTAATGTCTTTGTCCAGATCTTTTCTCTGGCAATCATCCTGCCTATTCCTCCTCAAGCTACTCTTGGGAATAAATGCTCAGCAACCAAGAAAATATATAATTACTAGGATACATTCAGCCACTCTAATGATGCAGGTAAACAGCCTTATTCAGACATGTTCAGCCCTTTTAAAACAGACCAAAAGTCAAAAAAGCAAGTTCAGTAAATTGCACCCCTAAAGCCCCACTCATAAACTATTTAAGAGGGCTTAAAGTGGACCAACACCCTCTATAAGATTCCCGGGCCGATCACCTCACACACCGCGGGACATCCGAGATCGGGATGTCCCGCGGGGTGTAAACCCCCCAAACACCCCGAAAAACCTTACCTCTCCAGCCGCTGCTTCCGCCGCCGCCGCCTCACTCGCGCTCCTCTAGACGTGCGCGCGCCCGCGCCGGCCGTCTCTGAATGGCCGGCGCGGGCGCGCTCACGTCAAGAGCGACACGCGGGAGGCGCCGACGGGCAAGCTGCTTGTAATCGGTATGTACAGGGTGGGGAGAACATATAATATATGCTCCTATTCAGAGTAAAGGTCCGGTTTAAAGTGGACCAAAACCAAGGATGATTTTGACTATCCTGGGTTATCCGATCGGGGGTGCCCCTCTGTGTGAAACCGCCAGGTCACCGAAACCAACTCACCTCTTCCTGGCTCGTCCGATCAGCGCACTGATGGCCACATCTCTATACCCTCTAGCAGGGAGTGTGCCCGTGCTGGCCATTCATAAATGCCTGGTGCAGGCACATGTCCTGCTAGAGGGATAGCGGGGATGTGGCTCGCGCAAGCGCCATTGGACCGGGTAAGAAGGTATATGTATGGGGCGACCTGGGGGGTTTCACACAGCGGGGCATCCTTATTTTGGATGCCCTGTGGGGAGGGTCTCGATCGGCCTGGGAATCTTATAGATTCCCGGTCTGAACGTTGTGGGTTTTGGTCCCCTTTAAGCACTGCACTCCAAATTCTGCACAACGATAGGACAGATACATAGAATAAAATGGAGGCTGAAGTGTGACTTGTAGTCTGATTCTTTCCTTTTTTCAGAATTTTCAGGATATCAGTGCAGCTGTATGTTACTGTTTAAGGTCTGGTTTTCTGACATGTGTGTCTTTTGCATCTTTCTTATGGATATATTGTGTTTTTCACTATTCTTTTTTCCAGGCATGCAAATTACGATACTATACAGTGGGTTGGAAGTATCAAAATGCTTGGTCCATAGTGGAGAATGTAAATTGTCAGCTAGTGCGCCTATATTCAGTGGGATGGAGCACGTTCTCCTTCCAGCACCATGTGAACCACTTGATAAAGACACCTGCAAGAAGACAGAGAGCCTTCTCCAGTACCTCAAAGCTGGGGTTATGCTGGCCAGTAATACTGATGGCATTTTTGCACAGCGACAGAAGAAGTGTTCTGGGCGCATTTTCTGGATTGGACCATGTGTAAATAGTCACGGGGAAATCAACAAACTAGAAAGAGATGAACATGTTAAATTATTTGACACACACAGGTTCCTACAAGGTAAGAATAAAAGACCACAAAGGGAGCTAGGTTTGTTGGATCAGGATAGTGACAACCCTCTGAAAATGTTTACGTTCTTATATTAGAGGCCTTAGAAAAAGATACCTTTCACCAATATGCTTTAATGTAAAAAGCTTTCCCACTTGAAAGTCACAGAATTTAAGTATGTGGGTGAAATATTTCCTTTTTCAAGGTTTATAATAAAAGAGCATATCATTTTCAGAGGTTTCAAATGATAGTTGTCCACTGGTAATTAATGGGCCAACTAATAGACCTTTTATTGAGAACCCAATATGATCACATTGAGAATGTGGGGTTCAATCAAGTAATTACTATGTTTCCCCGAAAATAAGACGGGGGTCTTATATCTTTCAGGGCATGTATTATTTTTTCTAAACAATCTACATTTGCACCTCATTTCATAGCAAAATTGACAAAGCTATCATAATATGGCGGTCCAACTCCGTTCCCGGTGGGTGCCACTACATAAAAAATGTTAATATTTGCTATGTGTCTGTAGTGAGCTTATGGGCGGATGTGCAGAGTATGGATGGTAAGGTGCACTGTATCCTGGCCCCTGTATGCAGTCCAAGGCATCTGTGCAGCTCCTCAATATGACACATGCTGTCACATCAGGCCTTTATTACCTTACTGTGTGCCCGGGGCAAGAAATGGCACTGACCATGATGGGGGGGGCTTCAGTTCTTGGTACCCCAGGCATTTGCTTTATTTGCCCTGTAACTAGGGTTTATTTTGGGGTGGGACTTTTATTTAAAGCATCCCTGAAAAATCATGCTATAGGGCTTATTTTCAAGGTAGGTCGGATTTTTGAAGAAACAGGGTAAGTCAGTTTATTTTGTCAGTTTAAAGTGGACCAACACCCAGGATTTTGACTATCCTGGGTTTTGGTCCACTTCGGCGGGGCACCCCGATCGGGGGTGCCCCGCTGTGTGAAACCCCCCAGAAACCCCAAAAAACTCACCTCTCCCCGCTCCCACGTGAACGCCGCAGCCAATCCCCGCCAACGTCCAGGCGGGGATCAGGAACGTCCAAGCCGCTTCCGCCGCCGCCGCCTCCCGCGCGTCACTCTCGGCGCGCGCGCGCCCCCGCCGGCCATTCACAGAGGGCCGGCGCGGGCACGTCTGGAGGGGCGCGCGGGAGGCGGCGGAGGATCAGGTAAGATGTTTTTGGGGTTTCTGGGGGGTTTCACCCCGCGGGACATCCCGATCTCGGATGTCCCGCGGGGTGGGAGGTGATCGGCCCGGGAATCTTATAGATTTCCGGGCCGATCACCCCTGGGTGTTGGTCCTCTTTAAATTGTCACTGTTAGCAAATATATTATTCCTGACTTTTACCAGGGTGGGTCCTTAGCATAACTCATGTTTCAGATAACTTCTTAAAGTGGACCAACACCCAGGATTTTGACTATCCTGGGTTTTGGTCCACTTCGGTGGGGCACACCGATCTGTGCCCCGCTGTGTGAAACCCCCCAGAAAGCCCCGAAAACTCACCTCACCCTGTTCCCATGTGACCGCTGCAGCCAATCCCCGCCGGCGGACAAGCGAGAGGCAGCGCCGGACAAGCAGAGCGCGCCTGCCGCCACCGCCTTCCGCGCGTCCCTCTTACAGGGAGTGCACCTGCGCCCTGCTAGAGGGACGCGCGGGAGGCGGCGTACGCGCATGCACCACTGGAACGTGGAAAAGGTAGGATTGTGGGCTTCCTGGGGAGTTTCACCCCGCAGGACATCCCGATTTCGGACGCCCCGCGGGGAGGGATCTGATCGGTACGGGAATCTTATTGATTCCTGGGCCGATCCCCCCTGGGTGTTGGTCCACTTTAAAGATGCTTTAAGGTAATGTCCACTTTCGTTGTCTTTTCCTTTCAGACCTCATATCAGTTATGCCAGAGGGCACAAGACTCCTGTCTAACCTGCCACCCGCTCACACTTCTCATACCAACGCTGCAGGTGGAAGATGAGCGGCGCGGGAGGCTGGTAGCTGAGAGGGGAGTCTCATGCCCTCTGGAACAAACTGATCTTAGGTCTGAAAGGGAAAGTCTACAAAATTATCATTGAGATTTAATCTTGTCCCGGCTAAGCTCCTTAGATTTTTGCAATTAAACCGCTTGCTAGTACTAAAATAGAGAAATAATTGGTTAAAGCACACCATTGAAAACAAATAGAAACAAAATTAAGATTTCTCTATTGCCTTTTTTTGTTAGAGCTGGAAACTTACAAAACAATGGGCGGGGTTCCACCACTTTATTATGTCACCCTGTGTTTTGGAGAGGAGGTCTCTGACAAAGACCCCACTGAAGACAAACTAATCACTGCAAAGGTATGTTTTTTTTAATTGTCATAGAGCATTTAATCACAATAAAGTAATCGGCAAAAAAATTAAAACTGCAAAATCCCTTATTCTAGGCATACAGCACGTCCTGCTCCAGACATATGGGTTGATTCAAAGAAACATGTAACAGCTTGGATTTGGGTCACGATCATCCTATTTTTCACGTCCGCTCGTGCGTTCGTATGAACTTGCGAGTGATTCTATAAGCAAATACGTTTCTATCCTAAAATATACGTCCGTTCGTATGATATCTCCCGAACTTGCCTCAGTCAGTTGTCAATCGTAAAAATCACGTTCATGTGCTCACCTGTGGCGGCGGCAGCCTGTTTTTTCTGCTGCTTCCATCGTCCACCTCTTCCAATTACTTGCGTTTGCCTCTGGTTTTCATTGGTTTTTGGCCTCTTAGATTCGTGCGTTCGTATGTTTATAAGATCTTGCGCATGCGCACCCTCAACCAGAAACTTACCTAAACCCCTTAGCGCTTGCATCCTTCTTCATTTCTCGTTCCCTAAAACTTACCTAAACCCCTTAGCGCCTGCATCCAACTTCATTTCTCGGTCCCTCAAACTTACCTAAACCCCTTAGCGCCTGCATCCAACTTCATTTCTCGGTCCCTAAAACTTACCTAAACCCCTTAGCGCCTGCATCCAACTTCATTTCTCGGTCCCTAAAACTTACCTAAACCCCTTAGCGCCTGCATCCAACTTCATTTCTCGGTCCCTAAAACTTACCTAAACCCCTTAGCGCTTGCATCCTTCTTCATTTCTCGGTCCCTAAAACTTACCTAAACCCCTTAGCGCTTGCATCCTTCTTCATTTCTCGGCCCCCAAAACTTACCTAAACCCCTTAGCGCCTGCATCCAACTTCCTTTCTCGGTCCCTAAAACTTACCTAAACCCCTTAGCGCTTGCATCCTTCTTCATTTCTCGTTCCCTAAAACTTACCTAAACCCCTTAGCGCCTGCATCCAACTTCATTTCTCGGTCCCTAAAACTTACCTAAACCCCTTAGCGCCTGCATCCAACTTCATGTTGACGACCCTAAAACTTACACAAACCACATAATGTACATATGTCTATATGTTTCTAAGCGTGTTTTTTCTTGTTTGTGTAATTGTTTTTGGGTGCGCATATTAGAAAGACACATTTAGGAAGTCTTAAAATATAATTTATTTAAATTATTTTGAATTCTTTTTTTTTTTTTCGTTTAAACATATTTTTTTTTTTTTTGGGTTTTGTTTAAAACCTCTTTTTTTTGGTTTTCCAAACATATTAAAAATATATTTTTTTTTTTAAAAAAAGATAAAATGTTTTTTTTTTTTTTTATAACCAAAAAACTAAAAATTTAGAAAAAATTCTAAAATCTTAAAAACATTTAACAAAAGTAGCCAGGACCAAGGGCACTAATCCTCCTCCTCTTCTTCATCTGTTGGCCCCAACGTCGCCTGTATGGCCAGCAGCTCGGCCACCAACTCCTTGATTCTTTTTTTTTTTTCCTGCACGGTTTTTGGGATAATCCCTGTAAGCAAGAGAGAAATAAACATAAATAGGAGTCCCAGACCGGTTTGTATGCTGGAAATAGATTTTGGGTTAATCAAATACATGTAAATGCATGACATATGTCATTCTTCCAAGGGATAAAGTTAATGCATTTCCCACAGGTAAGTCTTTAAACTCCTTAAACCGGACCTTCAACATTATTTAATGAAAACCAATAACTAGTCCCAAATGATTCTGCACCAGCTCAAAGTACATTTGGGAGGTTTTTTGATTACAGCGCCGCCATCTGGACTCTGAAGCATAACACTTAATGAGGAGTGGAGAGTTGGATAAAGTACAGGGGAGTAGGTTACAGTGGTGCGTTGGGAATCCAGAGCATAGCTGGGTTGAGGGAAAGGTCATCAGTCCCACAATGCATCGCAGCACCTTACTTTTTTCAATCTGTATCCCATGCTGCCTGTAAATATTGCGCATTCCATATTCCGCAATATTGGTTTTGTTCAGTCTAATAACATGCATTAGATGGCTGAAGGGTGTTTTTCCATGTTTCAAATCTGTAGGTACAGTGTGTTGGCTAATTATTATGTTCTTAATACAAGTTAGGGTCCGCTTTAAGCTAACGAAGTGCCCACATGAAAGTGTGAACTACACATTGGCTACGCCTTTAGTTATGTGTGTGTTATTAGCTAACAAAACATTAATATGAATAATGGCATGGAGACTTACGGAGTTGGTGGCCGACAGATGGCTGGTTGGGGCCAACAGGCTGCCCTTGGTCCTGGCTATGCTGTGAAGAAGTCCCTGGAGAAACATGTGACATTTGGTTAGTATTTGTATAGAGTCACTATTCCCAACATATCTGGCTCCCAGTCTGGCTGACATCACTCACCTTCGCCAGGATCAACTTCCAGCATCTCTGCTGCCTCCTCCTCCACTATCTCACCCGCACCAGAAGCTTCTACAAATACATAATAAAGGATAACTTAGTTTTTGGCCTGCCATGTATATCTTTGTGCCTATACATGAAGAGTGACATACCAGAGCCTTCCCCATGCCTGGCCAGGTATGACTCCACGCCCACGCGGTTGGGCCCCTCCTCTGTGGTAAGGTCCAGGGGCTGGTCTGAGGAGGCCACAGAGGAGGGGTAGGTCCGTCGCCCGGGAGATCCACCACCTTCACTCACAGATGCAGACTCATGCAGCACTGGTCGGCCTGTACGCCTCCGGGTGCGGCGAATTCTGAAATCCATTTCCAACACTACCAAAGAAAAGTCATTATAAATAAAGGCAGAACTTATACATTTGGAACATATACCATGCAATTGCTTTGTACTTACTTGGGAAATGGATTCCAAAAAACCTCCGCACCCGGGGCATGTGCAGACGTTTCAGGTCCGACCAATGCTGCATTATCTGGGTGTGAGTGAAGGTGGTGCTAGTCACACGGTGTATCTCCGCGATGATCTCCCGGGCGATGTCCCTTTTCTCGCACACATTGGGCGCGAAGTCATACCGGCGCTGAAGCATGATCTGAAAAACATAATGGACACAGAGCTTTTACTTTTACACACAGACCCATATGTGTTGCATCACAAGTTGAGAATTTCATGTCATTAACACACACATTTAGAGTGGCAGCCATTTTTGGGGAGTGCCTTAAAGAGGACGTTGACTGTGAATGAGAGTCTGGTCTTATGTTATATGTATCACACACCATGTACATACAGATAATAGCCAACATCAAGAATCAGGCCACCTGCATCTATGGCATGTTAGGATGGTTTAAACATCCAAGATGTAGGCTTATGCTTAGGCTTTTGGACCACGTGTGTGGCTTCCCGTTGTGTTTTTATGGCTTAGGAAAACAGTGTTCCTCAAACATCCGCATCAAGGTCCGAGACACGCCAGGTTTGACAGGTAGCCCCGCTACTCCACAGGTTAATTAACTGTTGCTAAGCCTGAGCAATTTCCCTAATTAGGACATCAGCATAGACAGGTGAAAACGTGGCCAGGCTCGGCCCTTGAGGATGAAGTGTGAGGAGCCAGTTATTAAACATTAAGAGACCCCAAACTAGTTCCAAACGCATCATTTACATTTAGGCCATCATTGACTATTACATTAAAATGCAGAGGCAGCCACTTACCAGCATGAGGATCTCTTCCTGTTGACGGGTGAAGATAGTGGGCGCCATCTTTATGCTTCTTCAAGGCAGCAGATAAGTGAAACCCCAGCGGTTTCCTGGTTCCGCTCGAACGTACGTCCGTACGAGCGCGTAGTCGTGCGCATAGGCGTCACACGCTGGGCTCATTATTTAAAGGTCCCTGCACCCAAAGCTCATTCTCTTTGAGCATTTGTGGAAGATGGCACCTAAAAAGGCAAGCTCCAAACGACCCCAGCAAAGCCAGACGTCGGAGGGCCCAACCACCAGGTCCCAGCAAGGTAGGAAAAAGCTGCGATCCCAGACTACTACCTCTGCCCCACCAAGGGACACTGGACCCTCTGGAAGCCAAAAAAGGGGCCCCAAGCCACGTGCCCCTGCAGCCAAAAAGCAGGCAACAGCAGCACCCACCACCTCTGCCCCCAGAAGAGGCCGCCCAAGGGAGCCCACACCGCCCATGGGTTCAAGTAGGGCAGTTCGGCAACCCAGGCCCCGCAGCAGGGCCCGAACCCCATCCAGGGCCCGAACCCCATCCAGGGCCAGAAGCCCATCCAGGGCCCGAACCCCATCCAGGGCCAGAAGCCCATCCAGGGCCCGAACACCATCCAGGGCCAGAAGACCATACAGGGCCCGAACCCCATCCAGGGCCAGAAGCCCAGCCAGGGCCCGAACACCATCCAGGGCCAGAAGCCCATACAGGGCCCGAACCCCATCCAGGGCCAGAAGACCATCAAGGGCCCGAACACCATCCAGGGCCAGAAGCCCATCCAGGGCCCGAACCCCATCCAGGGCCAGAAGCCCATACAGGGCCCGAACCCCATCCAGGGCCAGAAGCCCATCCAGGGCCCGAACACCATCCAGGGCCCGAACCCCATCCAGGGCCAGAAGACCATCAAGGGCCCGAACCCCATCCAGGGCCAGAAGACCATCAAGGGCCCGAACCCCATCCAGGGCCAGAAGCCCAGCCAGGGCCCGAACCCCATCCAGGGCCAGAAGACCATCAAGGGCCCGAACCCCATCCAGGGCCAGAAGCCCAGCCAGGGCCCGAACCCCATCCAGGGCCAGAAGACCATCAAGGGCCCGAACCCCATCCAGGGCCAGAAGCCCAGCCAGGGCCCGAACCCCATCCAGGGCCAGAAGACCATCAAGGGCCCGAACCCCATCCAGGGCCAGAAGACCATCCAGGGCCCGAACCCCATCCAGGGCCAGAAGCCCATACAGGCCCCGCAGCAGGGCCAGAAGCCCTTACAGGCCCCGCAGCAGGGCCAGAAGCCCACGACCTGCCACCAGCCGGGAACAGAGCCCCCGACCTGGCACCAGCCGGGAACATAGCCCCCCAAGAGGGCCCAGAATGTCCACCATGACCACATCTACACCTGGAAGTTCGGTGGCCAGCCACGCAAGAACACCCAGTCCCTTGGCCAGTCCAGTCCAGTCATTGGGAAGCCAACAATCCGGCCATTCCCCTACCCAGCCCCAGGCCATAATGTCACCACATGTGTCTGCACACATGGAGGAGCAGCCAAGCCAACCATCTGGCCGCACATTGCGCCGCGGCCAGTTGAGTGGGAGATTCTCCCATGACCAAAATATGGCATTGGCTAGTGGCCTTACATTATACTATGACGAGCTCTATGGGAGCAAATCCAAACACACCACAAAGCAGCGCAAGATGGAATTGTTTGAAACCATCCTACGACAAGTAAATGCAGCGGGGGAAGAGAGGAAAGATGTGTCCCAAATTCAGAAGAAAATCTCGGATCTGAAATATGCTGTACGGCAAAAAGAAATTAAAAGGCATAATTACAGGTAAATAAATGATGTCTCCAAATATAAGGTTTAGGATGTACTGTATGCACCTTTTCTGAGTACCAAACGATTTTCTCTTTTCAGCCTGAAAACTGGAGGTGGCTTTCCTACAAAATTGGAGTTTACCCCTGCTGAGGAGATTGTGCTGGGACTTCTCCATCCGGTCGCGGTCGGTGGACATGCTGGTCTAAGGGACACAGACTCACCGACCCGTACCCACGGTGAGTACTCTTAAATCTGCATGTTTGCCTGTTTGCTAAATAATCTAAAGTTCACTAGTAACAAGATGACGGGATGGCCCTATGGTTTGCCTTGCTTGGCCTCGCACTACTGTGCCTGTTTGTGTCCTCTTTTGGTCCCTGTGAATCACACATTTAGGACCACATCCATTATGGCAAAGATCCAAGTTCCAATTTTATTGGTCAAGTAATGAAGTTTCTCATTAAAAGTGATATATTTGGAATCAATCACAAAACA
Source organism: Gastrophryne carolinensis (assembly GCA_027917425.1). NCBI lineage: Eukaryota > Metazoa > Chordata > Amphibia > Anura > Microhylidae > Gastrophryne > Gastrophryne carolinensis. The sequence goes on along the minus strand of CM051234.1, from coordinate 419,780,559 downwards.
CACATCATTATGGATGGGTTGGCTATTTGTTGTGTGAGTTGTGTTTGAGTTAACAATTTAATTACCCACCCCCAAACATATCTGACCTAGAGCAGCGAGACTCAACTGGCGGCCCGGGGTCCCAATGCGGACCTTGGCACCAGATTCAAGGACCCCTGGCCAGACAGCCCTGCACTCAGTTACTTCTGTGTTGACGTGCTCAGAGCTGCCCCCTTGCTCGGCGATGTAGTGGTTGTTCTCCTGCCCAATGTCATGGCTCCCTGAAACCTAGCATTGCAATATGAAGTACTGCACAGGAAGTGGCATTGCAAGGTACACAGTAACTTGGTACATCTTTCTCTTGGTACAATCGTGTCCCGCTGCCCCAGCTCTGCCCCATCTGCCACAGTCCCCCCATGTCCCCCCCCCCCACATAAGCCCCATACATTTGTACCAGATTTGCTCCATCCATCCCATCACCATCAATTCGTGAACTCCCCCCTTTAGCCATCCAATCCCTGTCCCCTCAGCTCTGCCCCATCCAGCCCAGCAAGGGCAAGCAGCCTTTATTAGTTTGCACTTTGAAATCTCAAGCCCCTCCACCAGTGTGTTTATTTCTAACTAGACACCCCCTGCGTCAGCCCCATGGCCAGACATTCACCTCTCACCACATACCTTTAAATGGACCTTTCCAACAATTGTTTGAGTACCCCGGACCTAGCGAATGGTAGTCTTAATCCAAAAATTTGCGTTGCAAGTTGTATGCTGACTGGGTACACTTCCTGACTTAGAACTGAGGTCAGTTAGCAGTTTTCGCGAGGCATTGCACCTATCTAAACTTGCGTGTATTTTAACAAATGTCCCCATTGCTGTAGAGTTGCTTAATATTACAAATAGTGGTTTATTTGATTACCTATAAAAAAAATGGTTATGTGTGTGTTTACCTTGTTGGTTTTTCTCTTCTTCAGCCCAGCATGATCCCTCTGCAAGGGTAAACTCACCCCCCAGTTTGCTGATGCCTACCAGGTCCGTACAGCATAGGAGCCCAGATCCGAGATTTCCGGTAAGTTAATTTAGTACCATAAATACTACCAAGTGCTTAAGCATGTGTTAAACTGTGGGAATCCCAAATTTGGACGCCAACTTACACTTTTTTTTTTATATGTCCCTACAGACCCGCACACTCATGGAAGAGATCCAGGAAATGGAGGAAGATGATGTCTCCATGCAGGGCACGTCGGATGACCTCCCCCTGGGTCCCAATTTGGAACTGCTCCATAATGTTTCTCTGGCCAATCCTCAGCAGCAGAGTGAATCTCCATCCATTGTGCATGTACATGGGGAGACTGACACAACAGTCCCCAGTGTTCACTCTGCTGCTGAGGATTTGCAAAGCAGGCCTGTTGCTGTTGAGGGGACGACACCACGCGGCAGGGCACGCCCAAGAGCCAGGGTAATTGTGCGGCGGACTCCATTACGCCGCCCCACAATTTCCCAGGGGAGGCAGAGTGCCCTGCTTCAATTATGGACCCAAGAAAGGGACTCTTATGAGGCACAGCTCGCTACAGAGCGTGAGGAAAGGCATGCCGACATGGTGAACATCAATACCAGCTTACAGGGCATCCTCGCGGAGTTGCGTACCCTCAACAGCAACGTGGTAACTGCAAGTAATGGCATCCAGTCAGCCATGGCTGAGATGACCAATATGCAGAGAAACATTGTGGAGCAGTTTCAAATTCACAATGCTGCCATGGCCCAGGCTAGGTCCCATTCACATGGACCTCCACCTGGACCTCCACCTGGGTATTATGGGCAGCCACCCTATTAAGCCATGGTTGTGTGGGACATCTTTTCTCTTAACCCCCACTGTATTTACTTGTCCTTTGAGGTTTCAAACAATCCATTTTGTGTTGCTCATGCAGGTTGTGTTTTGTATTTGCTCCCATATAGCTCCTTAGAGTAATGATTAAGGCCACTAGCCAATGCCATAGGTCTATGTGGAGTGTATCTGGCCACTTATGGCTTTAAATATGTATTTGGTTGGTGCTCCTCCTGTTTGCAGACATGTTTGTGTGACATTATGGCCATGCCCAAATATCCCTGGGCACAGGCAATATTAATGACTGGACTAGGCTGGCCTTTGGACTGGGTGTCCTTGTTTGGTTGTGCCACTCACTTCCAGGTGTAGATGTGCTCGATGTTTTTTTTGTTATCTCATCCATTTGTAACCACAGATGTATGTGGAATGTTTTCTGTTAAGCACAATAATTTTAACTTTCCTAAGTAAAAAAATATTCTCACTTACAATACTTGTGGCGTTTTTAGTGGGAACACATTTTAAACAGCTTGGGCTAAACCAGATAATTTTGGTTTTAAGAGGTGTAACAATGCAAATATCAAGCTAAGGAAACTACATGAAATACATTAGGCAACAATTAAGGTAAAAATGTTTTACTTTGAGGTAATGCCACATTACGGCAAAACAACATATTTAACAAAAAGGCTAACACAGACACACAGAATGTTGATACACGAAATAAAATTAACTAAAATGCTGCAAGATCAAGTTTGCTCGAACTGATTGGGCAGACTCACTGGGTGGCCCAACAAAATTCTCTCCATCATCCTCTAGGGCTGTAGAGGGCAGGCTATCCACATAACGTGGGACACGTTCGAGTATCGCAAAATTGTGCAAAACAGCACATGCCATGATTATGTCGATCCCTTTTTTTGGATCATATTGCAGGGCGCCCCCAGTATGGTCCAAGCAACGAAAACGGGTCTTCAACAGCCCAAAGGCCCTCTCCACAACAGCCCTGGTCTTGCGGTGCGCACGGTTGTACGCTTCCTGAGAGGCATCCTGGGGCCGCAGCACAGGCGTCATGAGCCAGGGTAGAAGTGGGTACCCGGAATCACCTTAAACAGACAATTAAATGTAATAAAAATTAAAAAGGCAACACAACAAACACAAGGAATTTTACATATATCATAATGATGTAAGGTAAAGGGCCAAAAAAAACACCCAGGGCACATTAGCTAAATAACTATTGCCACTAATGTAGTACACAATTAAAAATGGCACTTCAATATACAAATTAATTAACAAACATCTGCACGGCCAAGGGTAGTTGGAATTTAAATATATTTTTAGTTTTCTGACATGTTACAATTAGGATGCTGCTGAGGGGCTATCAACATTTATATGAAAACTACAATGTATGCAGTTTAAGTCCACTTTGACATTTAAAGACCAATACTACAAAAGGAGCAAAAGCTCACAGATCCTTGGGTATAAACTCCCAACCAATATATTTAGGGACATGGAACTTACAGACATCCTAACTAAAGGGAAAACATTCTGAAGGACAAAGCGAGGCAAGCATTTTGGTTGGGAGTTCATAATATATGACCCAACAAAAAGGCAGTTTCTGGCTTATGTAAAGAATTCAAATACAAAAATATCAACAAATACAAGATTAATCCCACATTTAATAGCATACAAATAGGACACACTTACCAAGCAGCCATGCACCCGAAAATTCACCTGCCTCAAATCTCCTAAACAACCCAGATCGCCTGAGGATATACGAGTCGTGCGACGATCCTGGGTAGCCGGCAAGGACACTCATAAAACGCATGTCCGGACCAACCACGGCCTGGACATTAAGGGAGTGTCCCATTTTTCGATTCCTTAAGGCAAAAACATACAAAAAGGGTAATTGATATTTGTAAAAATGAAAAAAAAAAAACAAACATGTCTGCACTCTATTGGGAAATACTAATGAAAAGCCTAGATAAAGCAGCTACACAAATGAGGGCTAAAAAAATATGCTGCCGCAAAGGAAAACAGGTTACATTACACGTTGGCCAACATAATAACCAATCTCAATACCTATATATATACTCGTCGGCAGCCCTAGGTACGAGTGCCACATGTGTGCAGTCAATAGCACCAATAACGTTGGGCATGTCGGCCACATTATAAAACCCAAGCTTAATGGCGTTTCTGGCTGCCATATCATCCGGAAAATAAATATATTTTGGAGTTATGGCAGCCATGCCTTCCAAAAATTTAGATAGTGCGCGGCTCAGCGTAGGCTGTGACATCCCCACGGAGAGGGCACCCAGCCTCTGGAACGAGCCGTTCGCCAAAAATTGCAGGCAGCCAAGCATCTTGGTCATACCTGAAATTGCATGCCCCTTCCTTGTGGTGCGGGCTAACCATGGCCGCAGCTCACTATATAATTTATGGAGGGAAGCGCGATTAAGCCTGGTCAGCTCGAACAGCTCAACATCATTCATGCTATCGATGTTCATGCGACGACGCAGGGGCAATCTGCTCTCAGACATCTCGATCAACTCAATGCCAAAAAGCATAAGCCCTTGATGTGCCACAAACTCGCTCCTCTCCATCCTACTCCCGAGGCCAAATAGCTGCCGGCAAACATTTCGTAAAGCAGCTCTTTAATGGGCTTCAAAACAATTAGCAATCACCTCTCTGAATTGGTCGCAAGCCCATGTGAAGGACGTAAAAAATAGGATCGGACGCAAATAATACGATTTGGACGGGAAAAACACACGAACTAACGCAAAATATACGATTCTCGTACGAAATGCGTATGTTCATATACGTCTATGCGCGAACGATCGTGCGAATACGAAATGGGCAAAAAAACAAGAAAAAATGACAAACACCCACCCAAACTTACGATTCTCGATACGAAATCAATTAACTTTTGCTCTTTGAATCGAGGGGATAGTCATAACGTGTGGGTAATCCTCCGCCTTCAGCGCCGTGCACTGCAGAACATGAAGAAAACAAGCTCCTCCCGGCCCTACATATACCGGAGGACCTCCCACAATCCCCAGATTTCTCTGCAGTGCTCGAACTGCGAAGACATGAAGTATCACGCTCTCGCAGGCGAGCGGGGCTTACAGCCCGAGGCCCTGCGGGACTATTTCCACCCGTCCTTCTTGTGATCAGAATATGCCTCCCAGCCTGGGCTGCGTTGGTCGCGTGAAGGTAGGCAGCACTGTGTGTGCTTAACGGAGCCATGCTCCACCGCAATCCCCCACCATAGGGTAGGCGGTTTAGGCCGATGGTGAGCCTCTAGTGGATGCCCCTCCCGCATTATTGCCCCGTACCCCGCGTAGTGCTGGACCCTATTATCGGGTCGCCATTCTCCCTCATTTCCCTAACTACTTAGGGGGAAAAGAAAGGGGGGGGGTATGTGTGTGGCGGTCCCAGTGAACCGGTGTGTCACGATCGTGGCCTTTATTCTGCCTTTTATTAACTCAGATGTCAGAGCCGCGCTGCTTGCTCCTTATTTCGGCTGCCGCCGTGTGTTTTTACATTGCTTGCCACATAGTCTTGATGCTGCGGTGCCCGTACTTATTATCTGTAACCGTTCTATTGAACCTTAGGCTTGTGGTTGTATCCTTGCCTTTATTTTTACCTCAGAGCTTCGCGCTCTTTAGAGTGGGCGGGGCCTTAGTTCGGCGCGCTCCGTGTCATGGCAGAGCATTTAGCCCACCCTTCGAGGTTCGCTGGGCGCCATATTTGTTAAGCTTCGCGCTCGCGCGTGGTGACGGTCTCCTCCTCCTCCACTTAAGCTGTAAGTGCCCTCACGGGCGAATCCCTCTGTTTTTTGTCTGTCCAGCTGCGAATGGCCCTGACATCTCTTTCCCATTATGTCTTTCAGACGCTGAGTTCCCAGTGGTTTCTCCCGGCCTCATATTCATATATATATTTATATATACATATACATATTTATACTTACGTATACTTACGTATACTTCCTAAAATCTCCCACATTAATCAGCGGGTTGTTGGGGCATCCAGGGTTGCCTTTTGCATAAATCCCTATTGACATATTGTGTTTAAACAATCACCATATGGAGGCATCTCAGGATTGTGTTACCGGGGTCCCTCTGGGACAGGACCGGCTTTGTGTAGCGTGTGGTCTCCCCCATGCTGGGGCTGACGGGACACGGGTCTGCGTGTCATGTTCTGAACAGACGCTGGAATTGCGAGCGGCGCCTGTGGTTGCACCTCGCTCCTTCTCTCCCCTTTCCTCTTCCCTAAATCTCACTCCTGTTGAGTCTTGTACATGTCAGGAATTGCAAATAGACACCTCTCCTAGACGGCCCACGCTTGTCCAGATTGTTGAAGGGTTGTCCGGCCGGGTGGGTCCTGATAGACAACGGCCTTGGACTCCCGCGGCTTCGGCCTGTGCTATGGGCTCTGAGGAGTCCTCTACACGTGCTAGCGCCACGTCGGAAGATGGGGACCTGTTCTCTGACCTAGGTTCCTCTGACGAGAGGCCGAGGTGTCAGGATGATGCTGGTCAAGATGACTGGGACCAGCTTGATATTGGTGGTATGTTACTCAGGATCTTTAATGCCCTGTCCATTTCGCCTCCCGGTGCGGTCTCCAGGCCGAGAGGGGGGCGCTTCCATACTGTGCCTGCGTGCTTGGAATTTCTCGAGCAGGCTCACTTCCATGCTCTTGTACTTAAAGAGTGGGAATGCCCCACTGCACTTCAAAGGCCCCCAGAGAATTGGGTTTGGAAATACCCTTTTCCCCCCGAGATGGTTGATATTTGGTCTTCGTCCCCAGTGGTAGACGCACCGATTATTGGGGTTCCTAACCCCCCCTTCCTTACAGCTCCGGCTTACAGCTCCTTGCGGGACGCCGAGGATCGGCGCATTGATAAGCTGGCTTCCCACGCCTTTGCCTGTGCAGGTACGGCGCTACGCCCTGTCTGTGCCGCGGCCATCACAGCAGTGGCCGCTAAGGCTCTCATAAGAAAGATGCTGGAGCATCAACCTGAAGATTTACCCTGGGAGGTATTTTACACACTCTCCAGCTGTGATATTTTTGTTAAATTTATACCTTATAGCCTTTTAGCTCTGGATGACACCATCAAAATGTGTGCGAGGACTTCTGCCCAAGTGGTAGCTATACGTCGCCTGCTCTGGCTGCGTCAGTGGGGGGCAGACGATGACGCTAAAAGGACCCTGACGGGGCTCCCCTTTAGAGGGCATCGCCTGTTTGGGGCCCGTCTGGACCTATTTGGAAAACAGGACAGTCCACCCAATCAGGGGCGGCCGTCTCGGCCCCCTCGGAGCAGGGATACACCTCCACCTCCATATCATAGCGTTAAGCAGGAACCGGGGATGCCCCTTGCAGGGTCTGGTTCGGGATCCTGTCCCAGGAGTGACATTCAACGCCCGGGGCCTTCTGGCCGGGCTAAGCCCGTATCATTCACCGAAAACCCTCAAGCATGATGGGACACCCTCACCCACCTGGGTGAGGGGATGGCCACAGCACCTTACTCCTATCAGGAGCCATCCGGCCTCGTTCTAGTGGCTTTAGGAGGTAGTTCCTCCGGATATGGGACAGTGTTAGCTGGATGGTCTTTCCCTGAGTCAGTCAGGAGGACTACGGTCCCCTGTTTTTCTTCAGGTATGGGGGGAGGCTTCCTGGGCCTGTCAGGTATGGCTTCCTTGCCAGAACGCATTTATCATATAGACACTGGGGCCTCTGCGCCAGTTGCTCCTCCCTTCCCTTGAGGATGAGGGAATCTATCTTCCAACCCCTTTGGGAGCTTAGCATCGGTATCCATAGGCATCCAGGCTTGGCGCTTCTGAATGGGCCGTTGGCGCCCTATACACTAGGGCTCCTCTGGCCGCCTGTGGCGTGCTGAGATGTTTATTCTGACCCCAAGGTAACTTCTGGATACTGAGCCCACTACAGCTGGGTATTGGCGGTCATCGCCACCGTTGTGGCATTGGCTGGGTCCCCTGTTGCGTTCATGTGCCCGCTAGGCTCTGGATGGGTGTGATGTCTCGCACGACACCAGAGGGCAGCTACCAGGGGACCTATCAGGTCCTCCCTTTTACTTACAAGAGGGAGTCGTTTGGATGGACCTTAGTTGACTCAAGCACTACTCTGTTCCATCCTCCAGGTCCAGGTTGTATCTGGATTGGGTTTCGGCTAGTGCCTTTTCTCTTGACTATAAGGGAATTTCCGGAAACGAGTCCTCTGGTCTTCCGTCCTGTCTCGTTTTTATCTCCAGGCAGAATTGCACCTGGTGTGGCCGTTGGCGGCTGGTCTGTTGACATCCCCTTTTTTTTTTTTCTCTGTGCCTTGGGCTCTGAGGCATTTTAGCTATTAGTCTTGGATGAGGGTTCAGCACCCTGGATCTAGGTCTGTTTACCTTCCTTCTGGTGGAGGCGGTTATTCTTCCGCTGGTTACTCGAGGAAAGCGTTTGGGATCTTCCCTACCTCTCTGTTTCTCCCTGTTGTTGGTTACCATGGTACCAAATCTGGCAGGTTGACAAAGGGGGCTTGTCTTCTGAAACCCCCGGTGGTTCCTAGGTAGGGACCTTGAGGGATCTAGTTACCTATGCGTTCTTTTTGTCACAATGAGCTTCGGTGGGTTCTAGTTTGCTGGACTACTCCCTTTCAGTACCTGCCCAATTGGGGACCCTTGGTCCATTGTAGGACAGTGGCATGTTCCTTGTTCCCCGTGGAATTCCTGGGTCTAGCTCTATTCCAGGGGAGCTCTGATTCCGTCTATGGGGGAATTAATATTCCTTGCCCTTTTCTTGTAATATCCCTCCTCTGCTGGAGGTTCTCTATTGCCCATTGAGTCCATACTGGTACGGTCCTGTTGGACCCCGTCTCGATCGCAGGGTTCTGCCCTAGTTGGGTTCAGTGGTTCTGGTTAGACATTATATTGAAATGTCTTATCCCCTATGCCCTACTGGGTGGGGGTTTGCGCAAGTTCTCCTATGGCGAGCAGCACCGCTATGCTGTAGGCCTGGATGGCCCAGTGGGGTGTGGTCCGCGGATGTTCTGCTGAGAACAGTAGGCCTGTGTGTCCCTCACGAGCTCCGTTTTACATGGTCAGGTTTCTTATCTTAGGCTATACCTTGGCGTTCGGCAGGTTTTTGTGCTTACCCTGTTGGAGATGACAGATCTTCCTTCTGCCACGCTATGTTAGGGTATGTTGTGTACCCATACTGGCCTGCTGGGTCTAAGCTCTTTTCCCCTGTTGGACGATCTCCGTTCCTGGAGTTTAGGGTCCTATCAGCAATGTTGGTATTGGCTACCAACTAAGTCCTGTGGAAGGTTCAGGGCTTGCCCTGTTCACCTACTGCAAAGCCTGATCCAATCTCTTGTGTTGAGCTTCTTCAGGGTCTGCTCGGTTGCATTCTTTGGGGAATTCCTGTTTTTCCCTTTGGGGGGATTTCTTATCCCGATGCCCTGCTAAGGGTTCCCTTGGTTCTTATTCAGGTTCTTGTCTGAACCGTTCCTTCATCATATCACCCCTCTGGGGCGATTGCTCCAGCCAGAAGTGTGCCATACGTATGGCTCTGTGGCGGCTATTATCATTCCATTTATGTACATTCTTATTTATATCTGTATCCCATGAGGTGAGGGTGCCGCCTTACGCTAAGTCTGCTTCCAGGCGAGGGTCCTTACCTTCTTTATGCCAGATTCTCTGGTCCCTGGGATGTTGTCCTGCGTATTATGAGATAAGGGACTTGCATCTCTCTACAGAGTTGGAGATCTTTCTGAATGGCCTTTTGTCCCTGGAGGGATTTTGCCTTTTAAGGGGTTCGGTGTCCTATTATGAAGTACCGGCTCTAATTACCTCCACGGGGGAGGTGCCCTTGGATGGGTCTTACTTGGCTAGTTTTGACCTGCTGTACCGAGAAGTATACCTTCGGCTTCTGTTGAAGTGTTGTTGTTAGCGTTCCTGCTGGTCCTGACTGAGACCAGGTTTCATATTCCCTGTCAGGGAAAGTTTTGATGTTCCATGGCTGCACTCCTTGCAGTAGCATGGTCAGGTCACCATTCTGGCCTATTCTGTTAGAAGAAGATTCTTCTTCTCTACTGTTTTCTGTTCTCTCACCACTTGTGATTGGTCTCGTGACTCTTAGCACTAAGTTCTGGTGAGCAAGTTGGCTAGTCCGCTGCTTGGGTTCAGTTCTCCCTTTACAAGGTTCAAAGGTTGAGGTTAGGGCATTGCTCTCGTTGCCCTGGTAGCATGGTTGGGGGTGACAGCGCTTTACTGCTGTCTGTGCCCTTCTCTTGGGGATCCCACCCTACTTATGGACACTGCTATTGGATGTCCCAGGACGTGCTGTATGCTTAGAATAATACAACTCTGTGAAGTACTCACCTGTAGAGTTGATATTATATGCATACAGCACGTCCTGCTCCACCCCACCCTGGTTTCACTTGTTCTGGATCCCCTGTATGGTGATTGTTTTCACTTGATATTATTGCCAGTTCTGGGTGGTTGTTTCTCCCAGCTTCTCTTCTCACTGCTTTTCAATGCTGGGGATTTGTGGGAGCTTCTCCGGTATATGTAGGGCCGGGAGGAGCTTGTTTTCTTCATGTTCTGCAGTGCACGGCGCTGAAGGCGGAGGATTACCCACACGTTATGACTATGTCTGGAGCAGGACGTGCTGTATGCATATAATATCAACTCTACAGGTGAGTACTTCACAGAGTTGTATTTTTGTCCCCCATCATATCATCGTCCCTAGTCCAGTGCTCTGTTGCTACCTATCTCCCTCTGACATTTACCTGATCAGTAGACCCAAGTCCTGTGCCGCCCTAGTTGTGAGTCTGTTGCCTCTGCATTATCGTCTGGGCACCACCCCCTGCCATCAGTCACTGCCATGAAGGGGACTTGTCTAGACCTGGCAATGAATGGAGGGGACGTGCCAACATCACTGTGACTGATCCTGATGTGCCAGGCCAGGTCATTTATTTTTTGCCTCAACAATTACTGAAATCAGTGGAAGAATTACCGAGACATTCTTTTCAGATCCAAAGACTGCAAAGGTGTGGACTGGACTATTGTAAGCAATCCTGATTCAAAGGCTGGGTATTATTAGAACAGAGCATTTCTGGGACTCCCCTAAACTCTGCTTCTTTGCTCTGCTTAAATCTCCATCTCCCCCCCCCCCCCCCTCCACCCTGAGTGCAGCAATCCTAAATCTACGTGATTAATCAACAACACTCCAAGAGAGGATCTTTTAGGACCTTCCATTTCTCAAGACAAGGTTTTTAGGCCCTGTATATGAAATAGCTCTTTCCTCCGACTTGCATACTTAAATGGGATATTCCAAGCAAAGGGTTGAATGAGCCTGTGTTCTACTTTCCATATGCTGGCAATTCAGGGCTGCATCTTTCATCCAGCCATCATTCAGCCTGCTGTATATTTCCTAATAACTCCCAGTGAACTTTATCCCTTCTGCAGGGCCTCCTCAGCAGCAAATGATGACTCATCTATGCATGATTCAATGTGAAGGTTTCTTCAGGGTGCACGCTTTATAGGTTTTATCTGAGAATGCAAAGTGCTGGTGAATGAAAGATGCTGCCCCTGACAGCCAGCATGGGAAAAGCAGAAAGTAGAGCTAATTTAACCCTTGGAATGTTGCTTTATTCCTCTGGCAGATGCTCCATCGCCGACACTTCTTATCCACTCCTTCTCCATGGAATAGTTTTAAAAGGCTCCTCGCCACCCCTGTCAGTATCTACCTGGCCAGGCATCACACACTTTCTACAAACTCCTTAACCCTTTAACTCCCAGCATATGTAGAGTTTTTATCACCCTCTGTTGCCAGACCATTTTTCACTATGTTGTGCTACACATATTCACTTGTGATTTTTGAGGGGATTTCACATCAAAATGATATATTGTTTTTTTCTGGACTGGACTTTAACGTGAAATGTCTTGTTTGTCATTTTTTAACTGTATTCTCAATATTTTAGGGTGAAATATGTGCAAACAAATAAAAAATCAGTTTTTTACAAGTTGTAGTGTTTTTATAATAAAAAACAGATAAAAGATAAAATATGACTGTTATGATCCTGTCCCCCCGGCGATCTGATGACAGCTGCTGGGGGTGATCACTGGAGGGAAGCAGGATATCACAGCCCCCTACCTCCCTCCAGTGATCACCCTCAGCATCTGTCAGTTCAGACCCGGGAGCGGGGTGACGTCATCCGTCCCGCCCACAAGAGGCTGGGCTAGCATCGACAATATCAGAGATGGGAGAGAGGGCCCCTTGAGAAACCTCCCTCCAGTGATCACCCTCAGCATCTGTCAGTTCAGACCCGGGAGCGGGGTGACGTCATCCGTCCCGCCCACAAGAGGCTGGGCTAGCATCGACAATATCAGAGATGGGAGAGAGGGCCCCTTGAGAAACCTCCCTCCAGTGATCACCCTCGGCATCTGTCAGTTCAGACCCGGGAGCGGGGTAACGTCATCCGCCCCGCCCACAAGAGGCTGGGCTAGCATCGACAATATCAGAGATGGTAGAGAGGGCCCCTTGAGAAACCTCCCTCCAGTGATCACCCTCGGCATCTGTCAGTTCAGACCCGGGAGCGGGGTGATGTCATCCGCCCCGCCCACAAGAGGCTGGGCTAGCATCGACAATATCAGAGATGGGAGAGAGGGCCCCTTGAGAAACATCCCTCCAGTGATCACCCTCAGTATCTGTCAGTTCAGACCCAGGAGCGGGGTGACGTCATCCGTCCCGCCCACAAGAGGCTGGGCTAGCATCGACAATATCAGAGATGGGAGAGAGGGCCCCTTGAGAAACCTCCCTCCAGTGATCACCCCCAGCATCTGTCAGTTCAGACCCAGGAGCGGGGTGACGTCATCCGCCCCGCCCACAAGAGGCTGGGCTAGCATCGACAATATCAGAGATGGGAGAGAGGGCCCCTTGAGAAACATCCCTCCAGTGATCACCCCCAGCATCTGTCAGATCAGACCCGGGAGCGGGGTGACGTCATCCGCCCCGCCCACAAGAGGCTGGGCTAGCATCGACAATATCAGAGATGGGAGAGAGGGCCCCGGGGGGTTGGAGGGGGATTTTTTTCAACTCTTACTAAAATGAGATCTTTATGTGTTAATATAGTGGTAACCTATTGATTTCAGTTTGGTTGTTTTCCTGTAGATTGAGCAAGTTATGGCCTATGAAATGGTTCAACAAGCAACTCTGAGTCTCTTGGCGCCACAAACACAGGATTCATCCCTGGAGGAACCAACTTTTTCAAACCTGACCCCCCTCATGCCTGTGGATACTTTGGATAGCATATATTCCTGAGCTTGTATACTGATCCTTACTATGTACTTTCTCTAAAGAACTCTACATATTCTTCAACAGGGATTTCCAAGGAACTTTTCAAAACCGTTTCTTTGATATAAACAATAATTGATAGGGTAGCAATGAGTTTTTCTATATCTGAGAAAAAAACTGGAACGCTTTCCTAAAACAGAATGAATTTACATGGCACAAACAGGCTAGGAATAACGGGATCAATCACCACTCCTTGCAAGTCACTGGAGCCATGTAATTAATTTTGCAATGTTTGTAAAAAAAAATGTTGTATTGCTACACAGTACAGCCATCTTTTCGACTTGTGGACATGTCCTTTGGGGCCAGTGACCCTCATCAGCGCATGGCTGGAGGTTCATCCAGGCCAAAAAATAAAGTTTAGTACATTGCTTCCCCCTTTCCTCTGACGATCAGTGATCAGCGGAGAGAACTAAACCCCATGCAGATGTTGTGGAATATGTTTGCAGGTGCTGCTCTACTGGAATGCATTGGAGCTGCCATCTTATTACACACAACTCTCCACACAAGTTTGGAGTTTTGCTATGAGCAGCCTGAAAGAGAGATATGTGTCATAAACATCTGCAGCAGCTGGGCATTGTAATGCTTGATACAATGTGAGCTTTGAGCTATGATGAGTCATTTTTCTTTTTCTGGCCAAGGGATAACTGAACAAAGATTTAAACCGGACCTTCAGCATCAATTAATGAAAAGCCCAAACCCTTAAAAACTATTCCCCAGCATCTACAATTAATATAGTATAAATATATAATAAAATAATATATACGTTTTTAACCTCTTACTCATTCTTTCCCCCGTGGGGGTTCCACTCTGTTCTGGTCTCCAGGATACGACTGCCACCATTTTGCTTTAGAAGCTACTCCTTGTTCCTTTCAATCATCACGTGCTGAAGGGTTGGTTATAGCTGAGTTGACAGAGCAGTGCTGGGGTCAGGAAAAGGAAAGCAATCCCAGAATGCAAAGCGGCATAGTCAGAAGACACTTCCTTTCTGCAGACAGCCTGAGACTCCACGGGCCACCAACTTGGATGTTTAAAGGCTCAGAAAACGCACTAGGTGCAGGTAGGATGATTTTTAATGCGGGCAATCTGTATGTACAGGGTGGGGGAAACACATAAGATATGCTCTTATTTAAGGTGAAGGTCCGGTCTAACTGCAGGGCTCTCATGTCTGTAGCAAGATGGCCACTCCCATGCAGTTTAGGAGCGCAGCAACTGCATGCTATTCCACTACAATTGCATGGGGCTAAGCCAAAACACGAAAAACAATTACACGCTAAAGTACAAATACAAATATAGTACAGGTAGTACACTACTAAATGCACAAATTCCAAGAAGCACTCCAATGTTTAAACTAGAAAATGTATTAAGGCATATTCAGCATGCTATAGATCCATACAACGTTTTAGGCTCACGTAGGGCCCCTTTTTCAAGATAGCATCAATACATTCACTACTTTAAACAATAGAGTGCTGGCTCTTCCTGGAATCTCCACTCTGATCAGAGACAACTGTGGGACCACTGTGGATTACTGCGCTTGCTCCTGCTGAAAGCACCAAGAGACAGATTGGCCACTTTTTGTGTAGTCCTGGAGAAATGGAACTGGAAGGGGTGTACCTGGTGCTGCAGGAAATAGAAGCAGCACATGAAACAGACATCTTGTGAGATACTTGCTGCCTTATTATTGCTTTTGCTTGGACAGTCCCTTTAAAGACTGTATGGTGAATGAGACTTTGGGGTGCCATAACAAAGTAGTTAGCCACTGTAGGGAGAAACCCTACCCTAATATACTGAGCTAAAAGAGACCAGAACACTCCTTATGTAAAGGCAAAAGTAAAGGAGTAATTTTGTAACTTCACTAGTTTTAAAGCGGAACTACAGTCATTTACTATTACTTTTCAGTGCGACCTGACTACCCCACCACGTATTGCGGATGTTAAAATAAAAAAGCGGTTGCCGGTATACTCACCACTTCAGAATCGCGAGGGCACTGAAAGGCTCGTCTGCTGCCCACTCTGATGGGCTGCTCTTGGTGGCGCTCCCATGCTGCCGCTCTGCTAAGTAGTACTGTGGAACTACAGTCATTTTTGACTGTAGTTCCACCTAAAACTGTTTAATATAAGGCTTTTCAGTCTCTTTTATTCCAATATTTCCGTATATTAAGCCTAGCAGGGGTCTCTATAAATTATTACTATTACATATTTGAGACACATTTTGAAATCTGATCTGGTCATCTCTGTGCATTACTACCTCCTATACATCATCTTCTGTAGCTGCTCTTTGTACAATAGTCTATTAATGTGCTAATAGTGTTACTTTCTTGTATTGTATTTTATTAACCCCTATTCAGTGTCTAAAAATGTATTTTGAATGTTTTTGTTGGTTTAGCACAGGCAAAAACTACAACTTTCTATAAGCAAACATTTTCTTATGCTTGCAGATGTGTAGTGATTTGTAATGATCTGTGCTAGCCAAGTCTTGCTAACATTATATAACATTTCTGGATTAGTTAGTTGGTCACTATATTAATAGAAGTTAGCAATGGAACAACTATGCAAAGCCTGTACAAAATGTCACACAGGTCTATAACTGAGACAGGTTAGTCACCTGCAAATGTGTTCACACTTACAGGCATATTATTGTGTTCTTTGTAAATTTGCCTGGTGAAACAGTATATACAGTAGGAACATAGAGGAACAAACTTTCACTTTTGTCAGACTTTCACTATCTTGGGTTTTGTTCCTCCTGTCTGGGGAATCCTGATTTGGAATGCTCTGCTGTGTGCAGGCTCAGAGCGGCAAGAAAATCTGACTGGAGCAAGTGCCGCCGGCCACATCCCCGCTTGCCCTTAGCTGAGGGTGTGCCCATACTAGCCATTCAGCAATGCCTGCCATGGGTAGGCACCCAGCTAAAGCTATAGGGAAAATGCGACCAAGGCAGCTAGATGCAGCAACATGCTGCAAAGGAGAAGTTAGAAAGTTTTTAAAAAATAATAATCTATGTTTAATGTAATTATGTTCTAAAGCAAAGTAATGGCAACAAATGCAGTTTAAATCTCAACTACATAGGCCTTTACTTACCACCTGCCTTCTATACAGCTTTTCATTGTCAAGGGACAGTTCCAGGCAACGGGTCAAATTCGACTGCTTTCTGCTTATCTCATGCTAGTTCTTAGGGGGCTGTGTCTTTAATTCAGCAGCTCTTTAAATTTCCTGAAAAGCCCCAGTAAACTTGCTTCCTACTAATGACCTATTCATGCAGCTGCCCCACAATAAATGATACTGGTCAGAGACATTTAGAGAATGACAGTAGCACAGGGCTTAGCATTATGAGGTGGGCAAAAGGGGGCGAGTTCACTAGAGCAGTGGTCCTCAACCCTGTCCTCAAGGCCCACCAACATGTCATGTTTTTTGGATCTCCAAATAGCCAGCTCTATTGTTCTGCAGCTGCACTAATTACTCCACCTGTGCATCTTTGTGGAGATCTGCAAAACCTGGCCTGTTGGTGGGCCTTGAGGACAGGGCTGGGGACCACTGCACTAGAGCTTATGAGGAAATGCAAAGCACCGGTGAATGACAGCTCCTGACAATGAGCACAAACAAGGTCATGAATGAGGCTGTCAACACCACCATAACTAGGCCTTGCCTTAATCCAACCTTTAGCTTGATCCACTTTAAAACAAGTCTCTTGACTACGCATTTCGAAGAGGTATCCTATTAATCAAATTTAAACCTTTAACCCTAAAACAGAGTAGATATCCAGCACCAACATTTCTGGTAGAAGCCAGACCTCAGCTATAGTAAAGTGATTTAGACACATCCGGCCCTACATTCATAATGTAACCATTTGCCTGGACTGTCCCTTTAATGCCCAGCTCTAGCCAAATCCCTTCCCCTACACCTGTTTGCTGAGGTTTTTCCAACCATACTCTTTCTTTAATAGGAATTAAATGAGTGCACCTGCACTGGGTTACCGGCACAAAATAAGGAGTTATTTATATGTTCTAACCCCTAAATTACACAAAACAAATGCATCTATTAAAAAAACAATCACCATGAGTTATACATAAATGAGCTATCATAAAAATGAGTGAAGAAGTAAAGCAACATCTCCACAATAGGGTCACAAGGTCAGTAAAACCATTCTCAAAATACCCAACAAGTTTGGTGGGAGTTGGTTTTCAGCATTTTGAGTAAGAGATTTAATTTCAAGCATGATGAAACATATCTAGTGTTTATTTCATAGATCATCCTCAATCTCTCTGAAGAACAAACAACTGAAATTGCCTAAGGACTACTGCTTTTTACTATACACTACCATTCCTATGTAAATAGAAGACTCCCTATGTATATTATAAAGTATATGTTTTCAAATAATAAACATTATTTTGTTTTTAGCTTATATGTGTGTTTATATTAAACAATACTGTATACCATCATTTTCGCTCCATAAGACACTCTTATATGGAGCAAATGTAGAGCTGGTAAAGGAAAAGTCCACTTACCTTACTGGGGCTCCCACGCTGTTGATTGTCCACACACAGCCTTGGTTCCAGCTGGCAGGTGGGTGTGACAAGCTAAAACAATGGGCGCAACTGTAGTCAGGCCACACCCATCCACCGGAGTATCACTGGTGCGGTAGCATCGGTAAGGAGAGTGGACTTTAATTTTAAACCCAGGGGTAGCCCTGCATTGTGCGTGTGCGCTTGTGTGAGGAGGGATTGGCGCACCTCTTTTTATGACAGAGCTGACAGTGGAGGACCAGCAGATGGCCAGGGAGCAGTTATATCAACAAACAGGGTCCCAGTGATGCTTACTGCTCCCCACCTTATGCGCTCTGTCATGTGACAGCTTTTGTCACTAGTTTTACCAACGCAGACCAGGGAGCAGCAAGCAGCACTGGGACCCCGTTTCTGAGTCTAACTGCTCTCTGCCCATCCCTCCTAACAGAGCTGCATTGCTCCCTCTTCACACACAAACACATTGCAGGGTCCCCCGGGCCAGGGCAATTGGCTGCACTGTCTATATTTGGGTTCTATTAGACTGCCTGCGATTGGATTCTTGGAGGGGGAGATTCTGCGCTGTGCCTGTTATGGGGTTCTTGGGGGACGGGATTCTGTACTCTGCCTGTTATGGGGTTCTTGGGGGACGGGATTCTGTACTCTGCCTGTTATGGGGTTCTTTGAGGGGGATTCTGCACACTACTATAATCGGGTTCTTGGGGGGGGGGGGGGAACTACACACTGCCTGTTATGGGATTATTGTAGAGGATTCTGCACATGACCTGTTAGTTGCATGCTTTGGGGTTTTTTGGGGGGTGATTCTGCACGCTGCCTGTTATGCAGTGCTTGGGGGGAGTGCTACACACAAGACTGTTATAGGATTGTGCACGATGCCTGGTATGGGTTTCTTTAGGGGATTCTGCATGCTGCCTGTTATATGGTTCTTTGGCCAGGTTCTGCACACAGCTTGTTATAGGGTTCTTGGGGGATTCTGCACACTCTCGGTTATGGTGTTCTTGGGAAGTGTTCTGCACACTGCCTGTTATGGGGTTCTTGGGTGGGGATTCTGCACACTGCCTGTTATAGGGTCCTTTGGCCGGGTTCTGCACACTGCCTGTTATAGGGCTCTTTGTC
This sequence comes from Gastrophryne carolinensis, assembly GCA_027917425.1. Lineage (NCBI taxonomy): Eukaryota > Metazoa > Chordata > Amphibia > Anura > Microhylidae > Gastrophryne > Gastrophryne carolinensis. The sequence continues at coordinate 419,761,778 of CM051234.1, read as the reverse complement.
CAGGTTCTGCGCATTGCCTGTTATAGGGCTCTTTGGCCGGGTTCTGCACACTGCCTGTTATAGGGTTTTTTGGCCGGGTTCTGCACACTGCCTGTTATAGGGTTCTTTGGCCAGGTTCTGCATACTGCCTGTTCTAGGGTTCTTTGGCCGGGTTCTGCACACTGCTTGTTATAGGGTTCTTTGGCCGGCTTCTGCAACCTGCCTGTTATAGGGCTCTTTGGCCGGGTTCTGCACACTGCCTGTTATAGGGTTCTTTGACCGGGTTCTGCACACTGCCTGTTATAGCGTTCTTTGGCCAGGTTCTGCACACTGCCTGTTATAGGGTTCTTGGTGGATTCTGCACGCTGCCTGTTATGGGGTTCTTTGGCCGGGTTCTGCACACTGCCTGTTATAGGGTTCTTTGGCCAGGTTCTGCACACTGCTTGGTATGGAGTTCTTTGGCCGGGTTCTGCACACTGCCTGTTATAGGGTTCTTTGGCCGGGTTCTGCACACTGCCTGTTATAAGGTTCTTTGGCCGGGTTCTGCACACTGCCTGTTATAGGGTTCTTTGGCCGGGTTCTGCACACTGCCTGTTATAGGGTTCTTTGGCCAGGTTCTGCACACTGCTTGGTATAGGGTTCTTGGGGGATTCTGCACACTGCCTGTTATAAGGTTCTTTGGCCGGGTTCTGCACACTGCCTGTTATAGGGTTCTTTGGCCGGGTTCTGCACACTGCCTGTTATAGGGTTCTTTGGCCAGGTTCTGCACACTGCTTGGTATAGGGTTCTTGGGGGATTCTGCACACTGCCTGTTATGGGGTTCTTTGGCTGGGTTCTGCACACTGCCGGTTATAGGGTTCTTTGGCCGGGTTCTGCACACTGCTTGGTATGGAGTTCTTTGGCCGGGTTCTGCACACTGCCTGTTATACGGTTCTTTGGCCGGGTTCTGCACACTGCCTGTTATAGGGTTCTTTGGCCGGGTTCTGCACACTGCCTGTTATAGGGTTATTTGGCCAGGTTCTGCACACTGCCTGTTATAGGGTTCTTGGGGGATTCTGCACACTGCCTGTTATGGGGTTCTTTGGCTGGGTTCTGCACACTGCCGGTTATAGGGTTCTTTTGCCAGGTTCTGCACATTGCTTGGTATGGAGTTCTTTGGCCGGGTTCTGCACACTGCCTGTTATAGGGTTCTTTGGCCGGGTTCTGCACACTGCCTGTTATGGGGTTCTTTGGCTGGGTTCTGCACACTGCCTGTTATAGGGTTCTTTGGCCGGGTTCTGCACACTGCCTGTTATAGGGTTCTTTGGCCGGGTTCTGCACACTGCTTGTTATAGGGTTCTTGCGGGATTCTGCACACTGCCTGTTATAGGGTTCTTTGACCGGGTTCTGCACACTGCCTGTTATAGCGTTCTTTGGCCAGGTTCTGCACACTGCTTGTTATAGGGTTCTTGGTGGATTCTGCACGCTGCCTGTTATGGGGTTCTTTGGCCGGGTTCTGCACACTGCCTGTTATAGGGTTCTTTGGCAAGGTTCTGCACACTGCTTGGTATGGAGTTCTTTGGCCGGGTTCTGCACACTGCCTGTTATAGGGTTCTTTGGCCGGGTTCTGCACACTGCCTGTTATAAGGTTCTTTGGCCGGGTTCTGCACACTGCCTGTTATAGGGTTCTTTGGCCGGGTTCTGCACACTGCCTGTTATAGGGTTCTTTGGCCAGGTTCTGCACACTGCTTGGTATAGGGTTCTTGGGGGATTCTGCACACTGCCCGTTATGGGGTTCTTTGGCTGGGTTCTGCACACTGCCGGTTATAGGGTTCTTTGGCCAGGTTCTGCACACTGCTTGGTATGGAGTTCTTTGGCCGGGTTCTGCACACTGCCTGTTATACGGTTCTTTGGCCAGGTTCTGCACACTGCCTGTTATAGGGTTCTTTGGCCGGGTTCTGCACACTGCCTGTTATAGGGTTATTTGGCCAGGTTCTGCACACTGCCTGTTATAGGGTTCTTGCGGGATTCTGCACACTGCCTGTTATGGGGTTCTTTGGCTGGGTTCTGCACACTGCCGGTTATAGGGTTCTTTTGCCAGGTTCTGCACATTGCTTGGTATGGAGTTCTTTGGCCGGGTTCTGCACACTGCCTGTTATAGGGTTCTTTGGCCGGGTTCTGCACACTGCCTGTTATGGGGTTCTTTGGCTGGGTTCTGCACACTGCCTGTTATAGGGTTCTTTGGCCAGGTTCTGCACACTGCCTGTTATAGGGTTCTTTGGCCAGGTTCTGCACACTGCTTGTTATAGGGTTCTTGCGGGATTCTGCACACTGCCTGTTATGGGGTTCTTTGGCCAGGTTCTGCACTCTGCTTGTTATGGGGTTCTTTGGCCGGGTTCTGCACACTGCCTGTTATAGGGCTCTTTAGCCGGGTTCTGCACACTGCCTGTTATAGGGTTCTTTGGCCAGGTTCTGCACACTGCTTGTTATAGGGTTCTTGCGGGATTCTGCACACTGCCTGTTATGGGGTTCTTTGGCCAGGTTCTGCACTCTGCTTGTTATGGGGTTCTTTGGCCGGGTTCTGCACACTGCCTGTTATAGGGCTCTTTAGCCGGGTTCTGCACACTGCCTGTTATAGGGTTCTTTGGCCAGGTTCTGCACACTGCTTGTTATAGGGTTCTTGCGGGATTCTGCACACTGCCTGTTATGGGGTTCTTTGGCCAGGTTCTGCACTCTGCTTGTTATAGGGTTCTTTGGCCGGGTTCTGCACACTGCCTGTTATGGGGTTCTTTAGCCGGGTTCTGCACACTGCCTGTTATAGGGTTCTTTGGCCGGGTTCTGCACACTGCCTGTTATAGGGTTCTTTGGCTGGGTTCTGCACACTGCCTGTTATAGGGTTCTTTGGCTGGGTTCTGCACACTGCCTGTTATAGGGTTCTTTGGCTGGGTTCTGCACACTGCCTGTTATAGGGTTCTTTGGCTGGGTTCTGCACACTGCCTGTTATAGGGTTCTTTGGCTGGGTTCTGCACACTGCCTGTTATAGCGTTCTTTAGCCGGGTTCTGCACACTGCCTGTTATAGGGTTCTTTGGCTGGGTTCTGCACACTGCCTGTTATAGGGTTCTTTAGTCGGGTTCTGCACACTGCCTGTTATAGGGTTCTTTGGCTGGGTTCTGCACACTGCCTGTTATAGGGTTCTTTAGCCGGGTTCTGCACACTGCCTGTTATAGGGTTCTTGGGGGATTCTGCACACTGCCTGTTATGTAGTTCCTGGGAAGTGTTCAGCACGCTGCCTGTTATGGGGTTCTTGGCAGTGGAAATGCTGTGAGTACCACTGAAGCAGCTGGTCCTCTCTGGGGAACTGAAAGTGATGAGACCTCTTGGGGCAAGTGCCCAGAGTGGGGGACAGGAAAACTAGATATCCGCCTGGAGCATGAAGGTAGGAGACAGGGACACCCACAGGCCCTTGAAACCAGGTTGGGGGCCACAATCTAGTGGCCGGTCCAGGTCGTCCAGTAGCCTGTAAAGAGGAAGTGCTGCTGAGTTACCTGCTGCTGTGCAATGTGAGGTATGTCAGGTAAATCCAGGCAGCAGCACAGCTAGGATACTAGGAGAGTGAGCCTTAAAGGAGCAGTATCGCGAAATTTGCATTAAAAAAGATAAATAATTAAATAGCCACACAATAGCTTATAACATGTGTATAAATAATCTGGCAATAGAAAAAGAAAAGAATATATGCCTCTCTTTTAAATTGTGTAATGCCAATGGCTCAGTCCATTTGCTGAATAGGGGGATCTGCTGGGTTGTATTTAGTGAGCTGCTTCATTTAGCCCACTGGTCTCCTAGCAACACTTTACCTCAGAGGCTGACACTGCAATCAGTGGTAACGGCTGTGTGTGTGTGTGAGGTGCTGCTTTTGTTATGAGACCAGGTGACTCAAATGTGTAAAATCTATAGAAAATAAAACTAAACTGACTGAAAATGACTGAAATTCGTCTTTGAATAACTGTGCAGGAAAATCTAAAGGTATTAAAGTGGAACAAAACCCTGAGTGGCCGACCCTGAAGTCTATAAGACCCGGCCATTGACCTTCCCCATTGGGCATTCTAAATTGGGATGCCCACTGTGTGAAACGACCCCTGGATAACCACAGATCCCCCCATTTTTCTGGCGCGCTCACGCAGATAGTCATTTAGACAGGCCGGGCGGCCAGGAAGGTTACTGCTCAGGCTCCCCATCTGCGTGCAAACAGCGCTGATTGGATGAGAGTCCGCGCATGCGCTGTGGGACAGGGAAAGGTACGTTTTCACAGGTGAACTCAGGGATTTCACATATCAGGGCATCCCAAGTCGGGATGCCCCTAGGGGCACAAAACAAAACTCCAGATAGTGAAAATCCTGGGTTGGGCTTTGCTCAAAACACACAAAGCTGAAAGAAAGATCATATGGAAAAATGAAAAATAAGAATATGAAAGAGAAAATGGTAAACTGAAAGATTCTGCAGCAGAGCCAACATGAAGGGAAAACTGTCAAAATCAGCTAAATGACTTCTAGAGCTTTTCTCTCTGTTTTAGATATATAAGTTCTGGCCAGGCAATGTTGCAATGTTATCTGATGCTGGACGGCTGCCAGCACTGAACAGCTGAGACTTTGATACATTGTTTACCCCTCTCCTCAGCATGGAACTGATACATTTGTATCTTCCTCTCCTCAGTGTGGAACAGGCCAGAGTGTCCGCTCCCGACACTGACAAGACATAAACATGAGCTATTAGACTCCAGCTGTTCAACACAGACATCATTTTTTTCTACATTTGTAATTCTTACTCCAACACTTACCTACATTCAAAGTACCATTTAAATATAAGTCACCAAGAAAAATTTGCGATACTGCTCCTTTAAGGGTGCTTCCAGATGGTCGCAACCAAGAGAAAATTGGTGAGTCTGCTTTTCAGCTTTGGGGGGGGATGCAGGAGCAAATGTAAGTGCTGAGAATGATTCAGTATCATGTATGCAGATGGGGCAAGTGAGTGTTGGGGTTTTTTTCAGCTATGCAAGGCTTTAACACTGGTTTCTTTTATTGGTTAAACCAGGCCAAGTGTGCAGTGGAGTTCTGATTCTTGTTCCTCATCTATCAGGACTGTGTGTGTTTTACACTGTACTTCAAATCTCCTCACAACCCTTGGCCAGATTTTACTTTTCTTGGCGTGAGTCACCACTATCCTTGAACCCATTTCTAATTTGAGGGAACGTCCCTGTCCAGCCTTTTCCGCAGGAGGCTTAGAATAGCCTCCTCTTATCAACCTCTCCTTTTCATGGAGGCCGCAATACCAATAACAGATATTACACTTGGCCAAAATACCAAGAAGCTGGGGGGCTGGCTTGTTACTGCATGCCCACAAGAACACCCCCATGCCACTCAGCAGCCAATGGAAACTTAGATTCCCAATAACTGGCATTTCTCGGAGGAAACCAAATGAGAATCTCCTGAACAGACCAAAGAAGCTTGGTGGGGCCTACAGTTTATCAAGACATTGGTACAGGGCCGGTAATAGATGCAGTCAAGCAAGGCCCTTGTGTAGGCAGGGAGACACCTCCACCCCTGGCAGCCTGTTTTTCTTTCCTCAACCAGTAGTCTCTTTAGGGATACAGACGTCTTTCCTTCTCTTTTTTTATTTCAAGGTGTTGATGTGGGAACCTGAGTATTGGTTGATTCATAGTTTTGCATATACAGTAGTAACAGGCCCTGTCTGAGTAGGTGATTTGTAAGAAAGTCCTTGCTAAATGATGTAAAATATAATATTAATGTAATTAATATCATGTAAAATATAATGTAAATGTAACAAATTGCTTACATCTTAGGTTGATGAGAATTCAAAGAAATAGCAGACAGTGGTTTTCGAGCAGAATGAAACCTGCACGGGTCAACCCCGGAGCCTAAAAGACTCCAGGGCCAGCTGCTGAAAACCTCCGGATTGCCAAAATTCTCACCTTTTCCAGGCCATCCCTGGCTTCCCTCTAGCTGGGGTGTTCTCCAGCGCTCAGACATTCAGATAGGCTGGGGGCGCCTAAGACTGGAGGGAACCCAGGAATATGGCCAGAGGGCTTGTCATGACAACCAGTAGATTTAATATAAGCCATTCTGCAATATCAAATCTGCTGGAGGAAATTTTTTTAACTGAGCCACCACCGGGCGAGGTGGGGGGGGGGTGTAGTTTTGGAGGGTTTTGGTCTGTGGCTTCTATTTGATTATTCTGTTGCATCCCTCCTTCTTGACTGCTGTATCTATCAATATATTGTATTACATTTTCTGTATTAAAGAGAATGCAGAAGAATGTGTTTGAGTAACAACATGTAGCAATACAACTCTTCACTGCTATTTAAACACACCCCTGGGTGCCGGCATAACTAAATGTATTAAATGGGACCAAAACCCAGGATTTTGACTATCCTGTGTTTTGGGCCTTTCCCCGGGGGCGCCCCGATCGGCCATTAGGCCGTTCACAAATGCCCGGCGTGGGCACGCTCCCTGTTAGAGGGAAGCGGAGGATGCGGCAGTCAGAGCCACTACTCTTAGACGTGCCATGGGACCGGGAAGAGGTGAGCTGGTCTCAGCATCCTGGGGGGTTTCACACAGCGGAGCACCCCCGATCGGGGTGCCCCCGGGGAAAGGACCAAAACCCAGGATAGTCAAAATTATAATTTTGTGATACAGTTTATTTACCTAGCAATTATTGATACCAGACCTTACTTACAAATCCCCCAATCCGTGCAGAAGAACTTTCCCCAGGATTAATGGGATGTGTTAAAAGTGGACTATTGCCACACATTTCCACATTCATACAGCTGCTGCCATTTTGTTCTCATTAGTAGGTGCAGCCTTGCTTGAGGGTTGTCTATATCTGTGTAATATTAACTTCAATTATCTGTGAAATTCTCCCTTAGACATATTTCGTATAGTAACTCCAAGCAGTCTTTCCACACCTTCCAATGAAGGTCACTAATACCCAACACTTCAAACGCATGGATCAATCATTGCACCTCTGCTGCGTTTTCTCTGTTTCTTGCAGGGACAAAGTAATATTTATTGATCAAAAAATAATTTAAAACCCCTGGCTGTCCAGGTAACTTATGTTCACACTGACTCTGTAAGGAGCACAGAAGCACCACAATTATTCAGCAGAAACAGTTTTGCAGGTGATGGCATAGCCAAACACGAAAGGTTTTGCAGGTTTCTCCTCTGCAGGACAAAAAAGAATCTTAAACCGGACCAAAAGCCTTGCACAGCTGGTAAAAGAAATTCCCTAGTACTCACTTTTGATGGAGGAAATTGACCACAGCAGGAGTTACAAAAAGGGAAATTAATTTTTATGTGCATGTTCATCTGTTTACTCCATGTCCACAGTGACCAAAGCAGAAGTTCATTTAGGCCCTTATTCATGAAGGGATAGCGTCAGGTAGTGCCTTGTAAATGACAGGTAGCGACTGGTGAACGCCGGACACGGCACGCAATTACACATTTATCAAGCGGAATCTGTTTAGCGACTGGGATAGCGCCATGTAGCGTCCGATTCATCATTATCCCAGCCTCAGCGAACAGCGCCGGCGTTCAGCCTTGCACAGCGCCTGGTATTACCTCTCGCTACCTGACACTCTCCCATACATTTCAATGGACGATCCTTTTCTTCTCTTTAAACATGGTATTTGTTTTTTGTTTTTTTTTTTTCAAAAAATCTCAAATAATGTTGTGACCTCTTCTGGCATAGAAAAAGCCATTTTTTCCAAAAGTTTTCATGTTTTATATATTTCTGCAGAAATGACATTACAGGTCTGGCATTAAAGTGTTCATGTTACAATGTTGTTACAATGTAATTCCATATGTTTTCGCTTTGTTACTAGTTGATAGATGCTGAAAAACAGACTTTAAACACACCGCCTCCTGCGCTCTGGGCTTCAGAGAAGCATTTTTCAGCACCGGAGTTTTGTGAGGATGTTTTTTTAATGAATATGTTGTGAGTCGGTCGCACTGACCAGTCGCTAACATGCACTCCCATACAGCGCTGTACTGGTCATATAGCGACTCCCCACAATGTATTCATCATTACTGCACAGCTATGAACTAGCGACCTTAGGCCGAGCACAGCGACTACTAGCGGGCGCTCTGAAATGCCTGCTACAGACGCTCATCTGTTGCTTCCTGGCGTTAGTGATGAATCAGCCTGCCAGTACAAAAGTCGATATCACTATGCCAGAAGGGTGTCACTGTGTGAAATAAACTTCTTGTCTCCTGTGACTATACAGCATTGAATGCTAAACCCCGTCCCAGAATATAAAAAGAACATTAAAGTGAGGCTAAATCTTCTCTACACTGTAAAAAATACCATGAGGTGAGCTTTGGTCAAATTTATAGAGCCCCCCGGCTTTGGCAGACATATTTTTTAGGATTTTTTTGTCCTCCTACAAAGGAAATATTTGGGACATGAATCCAGGTCTAGCTTACTACCACCAGGTACATACACTGAAAGTGCCAGAAAATGTAAAGCAGCAGCTCATGGGAGCAGACACAGACAAGCGGATGCTGCTTTATAAAACCTCGCTGCACAAGGAAAGGCGAGACAAACTTCGGAGACCTGCTACAGTATCTACAATGCGCTGCAGGAAATGGAGGCACATGGGACAGGCTTCAGGTCAGCTACTTTCTGCCATTGCCTGGACTGTCCCTTTAATTATATCCCACTTGCTTGCTTCTAGTGATATGCTAGGTTTATGCCGTGGCATTAGATGCCTTAGTACACAAAACAGCAAGTGTCAAAAAAAAGAATAAAAAAAATCAATCATAGCTCTGATTGGTTAGGAGACAGCAAGCATAGATAGGTAATGTGAATCCTGCTAGGAGGACACGCAGTGAATAGAAGATTCTTTATGTGCGCTGTCACTACATGTCCCCCAGTTCCACACAGTGCAGTCTGCACTAACACTTCTCAATCATACTCAATAGTTCAATTCCACTTTAAAGCCGTCCTTCACCCTGAATAAGAGCCTATCTTATATGTTTCCCACACCCTGTACATACAGATTACTCACATTAATTATCATCCTGCCTGCATCTACTGCATGTTATGAGCCTTTAAACATCCCAGATGGTGGCTCTTGGAGTCTCAGGCTGCCTGCAAACAGGAAGTGGCTTCTGACTGTGCTGCTCTGCGTTCTGGGATTGCTGTCCTTTTCCTGAGCCCAGCTCTTCTCTGTCTGAGCAAAGCACAGCTATAACCCTGCACTTTATCCCGCTCTCCTCTCCTCAGTAAGTGTGATGCTTCTGAGTTAAGACGGCAGCACCCGTATCCTAAAGTCCTGAACAGAGTTGCAGCCCAGTGGGGGAAAGAATAATAAGTGACTAAAAACTTAAAATATATTAACTTTAGATGCTGGGAAATCATTTTTAAGGGTTTGGGCTTTTCAATAAATCATGGTGAAGGTCCGGTTTAAATGTAGTGTACACATTTACCCTTTCAGGGTGGGAAGAGGGAAATTTTTTAAATGAAGCCACACCCCCTCATTGAGGGATGGATAGGAGATAGGGTGTAAAAGTTACAACAATATAAATGCCTTGAATAGGCAAATGAATAATTTATTGCTGCAGATCTACATGTTACACCTCAAAGAGGGACAAATGAGAACAACGAGGGACAGGGGACATGGACATTCCCTCTTAATCAGGGACAGTTGAGAGGTATGCATTTACGCCTCTCAAATGGATAGAATTTTTTCTGGACTCCTTGTTTACTGCACTAACGCAGGCATTGATGTGTCAGATAGTGGTTTCAGTATCCCTCTGTTGAAATAGATGATGAACTTTGAAACTTTAACAGGGTCAGAGTGCTCTGTTTGTCTTTAGGAATTTATTTTCCCCCAAAAAGCCTCTGTTTCAATGCTTTCTCCTAGATTAAGGGATCACAATGGCGGTTTCAGTATTGGTGGCTCTTTTCCGTAAGTATAACTACCTAGTAGTTCTTTATAAATGCAATATATTTACAGGTTCATGCATAAAAGTCCTGCATAAAAGTCTTTTAACCTTGTTAGATGCTTAGGTTAGTGATCTCTATGGGCCTCTTTCTATAAATCAGCATTTCTATGCACTTCTGAATGGCTGGCACTGTACACAGAGGAGTGGGGTAGTGGCCAAGGGCAAGCTTGCACCCTTCTGTGGTGATGACTGGATGCCCCCCCCCCCCGCGCCTGTGCCGTGGGATTACTGGAAAGGAACAAGACCCGGGAGAGTGAACATTTCTGGTGTTCCCCTTTAAACATACCCTGTGATACTTTCAATGCAATTACCCAACTAAAAAGTTTATGACTAGTAAGTCAAACATTATTTAATTATTATGCCTTTGTTCTGTCTTGTAGTGATCACTTGGCCAAAAACAGGTAAGTCCACTTTATACCACATTATATTTTCCACATGTTAACTGTTTGCAGGTTCATAATTGTAGAGAAATAGCAATAACCCGCACTTACTTTATAATAGTTCTTATAAGTACCGTATTTTTCGCCATATAAGATGCACCTGCCCTATAAGAATCACCTAGGATTTGGAGGGGGAAAATAAGAAAAATAATATTCTGAACCAAATAATAAGAAAGGTGCAGAATCCTCCAATTACAGACAGAGTGACTTCTCACCTCCCATTCCCAATTGGCAGTGTGGCATCTTCCCTCCCATTCTCAATTGGCAGTGTGGCATTTCCCCTCCCATTCCCCATATAGGCAGTGTGGCATCCCCCCTCCCATTCCCATGGGCAGTGTGGCATCCCCCCTCCCATTCCCATAGTCAGTGTGGCGTCCCCCCTCCCATTCCCCATATAGGCAGTGTGGCATCCCCCCTCCCATTCCCATAGGCAGTGTGGCATCCCCCCTCCCATTCCCATAGTCAGTGTGGCGTCCCCCCTCCCATTCCCCATATAGGCAGTGTGGCATTCCCCCCTCCCATTCCCATAGGCAGTGTGGCATCCCCCCTCCCATTCCCATAGGCAGTGTGGCATTCCCCCCTCCCATTCCCATAGGCAGTGTGGCATCCCCCCTCCCATTCCCATAGTCAGTGTGGCGTCCCCCCTACCATTCCCATAGTCAGTGTGGCATTCCCCCCTCCCATTCCCATAGGCAGTGTGGCATCCCCCCTCCCATTCCCATAGTCAGTGTGGCATTCCCCCCTCCCATTCCCATAGGCAGTGTGGCATTCCCCCCTCCAATTCCCATATAGGCAGTGTGGCATTTTCCCCAATCCCATTCCCATAAGCAGTGTGGCATTCCCCCTCCCATTCCCCATATAGGCAGTGTGGCATTCTCCTCCTCCCATTCCCATAGTCAGTGTGGCATTTCCACCTCCCATTCCCATAGGAAGTGTGGCATTCTCCTCCTCCTATTCCCATAGTCAGTGTGGCATTTCCCCCAATCCCATTCCCATAAGCAGTGTGGCATTTCCCCCTCCCATTCCCCATATAGGCAGTGTGGCATCCCCCTCCCATTCCCCATATAGGCAGTGTGGCATTCCCCCCATCCATTCCCCATATAGGCAGTGTGGCATCCCCCTCCCATTCCCCATATAGGCAGTGTGGCATTCTCCCACCTCATTCCCATAGGCAGTGTGGCATTCCCCCACCTCATTCCCATAGGAAGTGTGGCATTCTCCTCCTCCTATTCCCATAGTCAGTGTGGCATTTCCCCCAATCCCATTCCCATATAGGCAGTGTGGCATTTTCCCCAATCCCATTCCCATAAGCAGTGTGGCATTTCCCCCTCCCATTCCCCATATAGGCAGTGTGGCATTCCCCCATCCATTCCCCATATAGGCAGTGTGGCATTCCCCCCTCCCATTCCCATATGCAGTGTGGCATTCCCCCGCCTCATTCCCATATAGGCAGTGTGGCATTTTCCCCAATCCCATTCCCATAAGCAGTGTGGCATTTCCCCCTCCCATTCCCCATATAGGCAGTGTGGCATTCCCCCCTCCCATTCCCATATGCAGTGTGGCATTCCCCCACCTCATTCCCATATAGGCAGTGTGGCATTTTCCCCAATCCCATTCCCATAAGCAGTGTGGCATTCCCCCTCCCATTCCCCATATAGGCAGTGTGGCATTCCCCCCTCCCATTCCCCATATAGGCAGTGTGGCATTCCCCCATCCATTCCCCATATAGGCAGTGTGGCATTTTCCCCAATCCCATTCCCATAAGCAGTGTGGCATTCCCCCTCCCATTCCCCATATAAGCAGTGTGGCATTCCCCCTCCTATTACCCATATAGGCAGTGTGGCATTCTCCTCCTCCTATTCCCATAGTCAGTGTGGCATTTCCCCCTCCCATTCCCCATATAGGCAGTGTGGCATTCCCCCCTCCCATTCCCATATGCAGTGTGTCATTCCCCCCTCCCATTCCCCATATAGGCAGTGTGGCATTTCCCCCTCCCATTCCCCATATAGGCAGTGTGGCATTCTCCCATCCATTCCCCATATAGACAGTGTGGCATTCCCCCTCCCATTCCCCATATAGGCAGTGTGGCATTCCCCCTCCCATTCCCCATATAGGCAGTGTGGCATTCCCCCTCCCATTCCCCATATAGGCAGTGTGGCATTCCCCATATAGGCAGTGTGGCATTCCCCCTCTCATTCCCCATATAGGCAGTGTGGCATTCCCCCTCTCATTCCCCATATAGGCAGTGTGGCATTTCCCCCTCCCATTCCCCATATAGGCAGTGTGGCATTCCCCCTCTCATTCCCCATATAGGCAGTGTGGCATTCCCCCTCTCATTCCTCATATAGGCAGTATGGCATTCCCCCTCTCATTCCCCATATAGGCAGTGTGGCATTCCCCCTCCCATTCCCCATATAGGCAGTGTGGCATTCCCCCTCTCATTCCTCATATAGGCAGTGTGGCATTCCCCCTCTCATTCCCCATATAGGCAGTGTGGCATTTCCCCCTCCCATTCCCCATATAGGCAGTGTGGCATTCCCCCACCTCATTCCCATAGGCAGTGTGGCATTCCCCTCCTCCCATTCCCATAGACAGTGTGTCCCCCCCCCTTCCGTTCCCCATAGACAGCAGAAAAAGATGAAAAAAAAGTCAACTCACATGCTACGGGCACTCCCGTGTTGCTGGCCAGGCTGCCACACTGTGGGAGGCCAGAAGAAGATGGAGGAGCATCCCCGCTGCTGCTTCTTACAGCCCGGGCACACACAAGCGTGCTCCATGAAGCAGGCCGGCAGCACAGGCCCCACCCACCCACTATATAGAGCCGGGTGTCTGTGTGGCCCCACCAGTAAGAAGCAGTGGTGGGGACAGAAACAGCTCCCACCACTCCTCCTCCTTCTGGCCTCCAGCCTCTGGGGTACATGCAAACACCCTGGTCCGTGCAGCGGGTGGATGTGTCCTGCACTGACGCCGCTGCACGGACCCGGGTGTTTGTGTGTGCCCCAGAGGCAGCAGCTGGAGGCCAGAGGAAGATGGAGGGGCAGTGGACGCTGTCTCCGTCCCTGTGGCTGCCACAAGAGCCAGCAATAGCAGTGGCAGGGACGGGGGACCGAGCCCGTCACTCCTCCATCTTCTTCTGGCCTCCCACAGTGTGTCAGGCAGCCCGATCAGCAAAGCAGGAGTGCCCGTAACATGTGAGTTTACTTTGGTTTTTGGTTTTTACATTTGCCCCCCACTTTTGGGGAAAAATAAGTTTGTCTTATATGACGAAAAAATATGGTAAATAGTTTGACTCCTTGCTCCCTGCTCACACATGCTCCTAGACTTGTGTGAGAGTCCAAAAGTTTATATCATAAATAAACTTTAAATAGCACAGAGCACGCAGTTCTTATATCCAGAAGACAACTTTATCTTTTACATCAGATAGGTCCACAACACAACCTGTGATGTATTTCACAAACTACTGATTCCTCCACCACATGGAAATTTGCTTACAAGTAATAACATTGGTATAGGCACATGGAGCCTCTATTTCAGAGCATAGCCATATATAGCAGCAGAAGATTATACCCTTTAAACCGGACCTTCACCATGATTTAATGAAAAGTCCAAACTCTTAAAAAACGATTTCCCAGCATCTAAAATTAATATATTTTACATTTTTAGTCACTAACTTATTATTCTTTCCCCCACTGGGCTGCAACTCTGTTCAGGAATTTAGGATACGGGCGCCGCCATCTTGACTCAGAAGCATCACACTTACTGAGGAGAGGAGAGTGGGATAAGGTACAGGGGGGCAGGTTATAGCTGTGCTTTGCTCAGACAGAGCAGAGCTGGGGTCAGGGAAAGGTCAGCAGTCCCAGAATGCAGAGCAGCACAGTCACTTCCTGTTTGCAGGCACTTCCTGTTTGCAGGCTGCCTGATAAAATGGCGGCTTCCATAAGCCGCCATCTTGGATGTTTAAAGGCTCATAACATGCAGTAGATGCAGGTAGGATGATTTTTAATGTGAGCAATCTGTATATACAGTGTGGGGGAAACATATAAGATAGACTCTTATTCAGAGTGAAGGTCCGCTTTAACTCCACTCCTTATATGGTTTCCAGCTATAATAAAAATCCCTGCTGCAAAGGGCTCATTTATTATTCCGCCAATAAAGTATTCAGGATATCCAGCAGTATTTCAAATATAAAAGCTTCTCAGTTCAATCCATTTGCATTATTGGCCATTAAAATGGAAAGAATATGCTCATAGCATAACCCAGCATACATATTAAAATAACATATATTAAAACACATAGAGGGACACTCAACTTCTATATGGCTCTCTATCATTTTTCTTACCTATATGTCCCAGCTTATCTAGTGCTGCTTTCTCCCAGGTTTTCCAGGGCTGGGAGGGGCATGGGTGTGGTCTGCATATCCTTTTTGCTGCCTGTTACCCCACTCTCTTTTTCAGAGAGAAAACTGCCATTTACTTTCATTGTGCACCATGAGGCTGATTCAGCACCAGGCGAAAATTTAGATCTGGTTGCTGAATCACTCCTAAGGTAGACAATGAAGTTAATGGCAGTTTCCTCTCCTAAAGATTGTTAGAGTTTTCTTGCCTGGTACTCGACAATATAGCCTCACTTCCTGTCTGTACTACCAAACCGAAAAGTAGAAAAGCTTTGGGTATCACATGGACTAGAAACATGTCACTGGTGCCAAATCCACTGAGTTTACTCAGTGATCTATGGGGAAACATACACCTGGAAAGGAACAACACCCAAGAGAGTGAACATTTCTGGTTCTCCCCTAGGACTAGAAACATGTCACTGGTGCCAAATCCTCGTATAGAATGCTGGTTATTAACTTTGGTCCGCTACGCATACTTACTTTCTCTGAAATTCAGATATCCCCTCTGGCCTGTAAGGGTGCAGGCCAGTTGGAATCAGCAGCATATGAGGTAAGGCAACTCTGCTTTGATTTTACACTTAGAGGCCGATTCATTAATAGCGCCAGGTAGCGACAGATGAGCGCCAGTAGCGTGATTTTCACAGCGCCCGCTAGTATTCGCTGTGCTTGGCCGTTGTTCGCTTGTTGACAGCGACTCAGTCGGTGTGCGGTAATGTTGAATACGGGGTTAGGAGTCGCTGTTTCACAGGTTCCGCGCTGTATGGGTGCGCCTGACAGCGAATGGCCAGAGCGAACGGCTCCCAGCATATTCATTAACAAATCACGCTCAAAAAATTCTCGCGCTGCGAAATGATTGTTTAAACCCCAGAGCGCTGGCGGCAATGGCTTAAAAGTAGTTTTTAACCCCCAAACAACCATATTTTTTGATTAAAAAATTAAACAAGTTTTTCTAAACATTTTGTAATATGAATACATTAATATCAGACCTGTAATATCAATTCTGCACAAATGTTTTTTTTTTTTTTTTTACCTTAAAAAAAATATCTAACATTGCCGTAGTGGTCACAGAATTTTTGACAGTTAAAAAAAAAAAAAACTTAAAATCAATTAATTATGAATATTTAAAGATTGCTCCATTGAAATGCATTGGAGAGCGCCAGGGAGCGACAGGTCATGCCTGGTCAGGCGCTGTTCGTTGCAGTCGGCTACATGATGAATCCCACGCTAGCTGACGCTCTCGCCGGCGCTAGCCTCATTTAGCGTGATAAATGCGTGATTGTGTCCGCCGCCTGGCGTTCTGGAGTCGGTAGCCGCCGATAGCTGGCGCTACCTGGCGCTAGTCAGACACTACCTGGCGCTAGCCCTTGATAAATAAGGCCCTTAGCTTACAGATCTTTAAATTAGCCTTCTGTCTCAAGTGAGATCTAGGTTAGATCTCCTCAGTTAAGTCACATGCAAGAAAAAGAGAAAAATGACAGCACTCTAAATAATTTTCTTCGCTATAAAAAATTGATTGTGATGGAGTTAGGCTTTAACGTAAAATAACTGCCCCTCTGGAAGACCTCATTCCTATTATTCCAGACCCCCCCCCCCCCCCCCCTAGCTACTCTTCCAAGCACAGCCCACAGCCTGATCATACAGGAAGTTGTTTGGTTGTTGGAACTATAAGAGACGTGTATATTCTGGCTGTTATTTGTTGTTTTTTTTGTAGGTTCTACAGAATGGGCTGTGGTGAACTTTACCCCAAATTGGAACAAGATCTTCATTAGAGAGTCTATAACAATGAGTTGCGATGTGCGATCATCTGGACGAAACGAATATGTATATAACTGGTACAAAAACAATGTTTGGGTGCATACAGGAAAAAACTATACAATTGAACAAGCACAATATTCACACAGTGGACACTACCACTGTCAGACTAATATGAGCAAGAAAAGCAATGCTGCCAGATTGGATGTTTATAACAGTGAGTTGTGGCTTGACATTTTTTTCTGCAGCAATTAGCTAATCTAAACAATCATTTAAATTAAGGTCATGTGATCCTCAGCTAACTTGCCTATTGAAATGTGTTGGCAGGGCTACTTGGGGCCCCACTGTCACATCATAGTGATGCACCACTCATTTAGAACTGTATTGAAACAGAGATAGGATAGATCCTGCTCTCCTGGGCAAGCAGTGCGAATTTTGAGAGTAGTTTGGGGGCAGTTCCGGCAATGGCAATAATAAGGCAGCAAGGAGCTCGCTTGAAGCTTTTCCCATGTGCCTCTCTTCCATTTCCTAAAGTGTGCAGAATATGTTGTCTTCAAATTCTTCTTCTGCATGACCACACTCTAAATATGGTTGCATTGCCACCATTTCTCAGCACTGCTAGTGTGAGCGAATCTGGCAAGCCACAGTAGTCACTGTGTTTCCCAGCTTTTCACACTGGGAGCGCTCTGGGTATGGGTGGTCGTGTGTCCACCTTTGTGGCAGGATTACCGTATATACTCGAGTATAAGCCGAGTTTTTCAGCCCACTTTTTGGGCTGAAAAAAGCCGCCTCGGCTTATACTCGAGTCAGTGAAAATTTTGGCCGAAATGCAGGAGAAAAAGGGGCAGGGCCATACCGCTGGGTGACGCTCGTGAATGGCCTCATGATGCTGATGTCCCGTGCAGCCGCGGGAGCGATGTCCCGCCTCCTCTGGTACAGTGATCCGCCGTCCTCCCCTTCCTCTTCAGCGCGCCGGCTCCGGACTGCGCGTGCGCGCCCGCTTCCTGTGTACACCCAGAAGCGGCCGGCGCAGCTTCAGTCCAGCCTGGCGAGCGGCCGCTTCCGGGTGTATAGAGGGAGCCGGCGCGCTGAAGAGGAAGGCGGCAATCAACTACCGGTATAACGGCAGAACGGATCGGGCAATCAAACGGCAGGAGCCAGGTATTTACTCAGCATAAACCGCACTACCAGCCTGGGCCACTGGTTAGTGCAGTTATGCTTACCGTATGTGACAGTTTTCCTTTAATGGACACAGACAGGCATTATATTTAATGGACACAGGCAGGCTGTACGGTATATTTCATGGACACAGGCAGGCTGTATATTTAATGGGCACAGGCAGGACACTGGTAGAATGTATATTATGAGCCCTAACACAGGCTGCTCTATGCAAACAGTCATGTCATCACATGCAAACAGTCATGTCATCACTTTTTGTAATATCAGCCTGCATTAGGCCTCAAAAGATACCGTACCGTACGGTACCCGTAAAAGTCTTTTCTTTGAAATAAATACGGTATTCAAAAACATTATTGGTATCTATTTTTATTTTTGAAATTTACCGGTAGCTGCTGCATTTCCCACCCTAGGCTTATACTCGAGTCAATAACTTTTCCAGTTTTTTGTGGTAAAATTAGGTGCCTCGGCTTATATTCGGATCGACCTATACTCGAGTATATACGGTATGTAAAAATGGAAACGGGGCAGAGTTTGGAACATGATAAGGCATACTGAAAAAAAGGAGGAGCTAGTGCACATGGGACAGACTTCAGGTGGGTTGCTTACTGCCTTATTATTGCCATTGCCTGGACTATCCCTTTAAAGGGACAAAGTCAAATAAAAGGCAAAAGAGGAAATGCCAGTATGCTACAGAACCCTTGTTTAATTTGAAAGACTTTTGTGTAAGCTTTAAAGACAATTTACAGTAAATTAAAAAAACATGCTATACTCACCTTGTGTCCAGCACTCTTAGTCCGGGGTTGCAGCTCTTACGTGATAATTGCATCCGTGTCCATGGTTCTCTGATGTGGAGACGCCCCTTACCATCAGTCACTGTGAGCTGGCACACTCCCCACTTTCACTGCAATAGAAAGGGGCATGTTAGGTCTTCATACACCCCTTTCCATTGCAATGAATGGAGGGGGGCATGCCACCTCATATTGACTGATGGTGAGGGGCGTCCCCACATCGGGGACTGCAGCTCCAGACTAGGAGCGATGGTCTGCGTGGGACACTAGGTGAGTATAGCTTTTTTTTTATTGCTTTAGTTCTCCACATTTGTATGCAATCTTTTTGTTCAACCCACTGAATTGTTTTGTTCAAAATACATTGTGGTAATGTACAAAACTAAAATTAGAAAACTGTCTCTGTCCAATATTTATGAACCTAACAGTAGAACCCAGAAAAAAAAGAGGCACTCACCTTCACTCCAGCGCAGCTCGTCTGGGCCAGTCCCACACTCTGAAACCTCCCAATTTCAGAGAACGGTGATCCCAGTGCCTCGTTTTCTGTCCCGCTCGCTGTTAGCAGGAGGTTTTCCCAGCACCGGACAGGGCTTCAGCTGCTGCGTGGGAGACAAGGTGAATGCCTGTTTGTTTTTTTCTGGGTGCCTTAACTTTTTAATACAGGGGGCTAAATAGACCAAAGGACCCTCTACTTAAAGATAAAGGAGAAGAGGTGCTACAATGGAGTATTTGCCCGTCCAGCACAAGGATTAATAGATTTACCCATCACTCCCTGCAGTGGGCAGAGCTATGCATGTGTAGCCCTCACGTACCGGGGTGTCCGACACGTGACGGCAGGGAGCAGGTTCTTCTGGGCCCAGGTGTCCGATGTGTGTGTTGTGAGTAGGTAAGGATTAGGGTTTCAGGGAAAGGTAAGTACTCACTGGTGCCGCTTGGAAAGATGTACAGCAGTCCAACTGTTGAAAGCAGAGTTCCTCTTTATTTATTCCACAAGCAAACGGCAAACACAGAACAAGTACATCTCTTCCAGTTACATCTCTGGTTCTGTCCAATATCAGGTACAATCATCAGCATTGCTTCCATAGAGAATAATGATCTAGACTGGAACCTCTCCTTTCTCTCTCTCTTAGAGTCTGTGCTCCTGCTCCTTACAATTCAAATGGTGAATCACATGATTAACAACCCTGGGTTTGGGTTGGGGGCTTCCCTATATCCCTTCTCACTACCTTCCAGAACCTTCTATCACATGTTCGGCCTCGTGTCCGACATCTGATAGGATGGTTGGTAAACCCTCTGACCAATCACTAGCTTTCAGTTGTAACTATGTTACTAGTCTATCTCCTGTTATGACTAACAACCCTTCTGACCTCTTCCTTCTAGAATGTTCCCCAGTCTAGTCTATGAACAATGTTAATCTATGGCCTAAACCCACTACTGCCATCTAGTGTCTAGTTAGATTCTGGCACTTCCAATGTACTTAAATAGGTAGAAACCATAAAAGTGAATTAATGTATGGTTAACTGTGTGTCCAGTTATTACCAGGTCCCTACACTCTCCCCCACTTTCTAAAATGTCGTCCCCGACATTAAGGACTTACCGAGGTCTGGAACAACCTCGACACAAGTGTTTAGGGGTGATGTGCAAGTTAAGTACCTGTTTGGGATGACCTTGTGTTTGGCTACCAAACTGGATTTATCTTACTCTTGACACCATAGATCAGGGTCCTTTCCCCTTTCACTCGGTGAGAGTTACTTACCTCACTCCAGTCACTGGGGGTTTAACTACCTGGAATGTGGGACAGGTATACTTACCAAAAACCTAAGATTAACATTTCTATTTTAATGTGAGCCTAACTATAAACCTTTTTAACTTTGACTAGGATTGATTTAACTCCTAACAAAGGACAAACACTGTAACACAAGATAGATGTAAACAGCTTCCTGATTAGAAGACGAGAAGGGCTGGACCTTCACCACCACCTTGTGTTACCTTCACATCGTGGATGCTTGGCAGGATTTACGTCGGTTCTTCAGTACCAAAGTAAAAAACTTATACCCTTGGTCTCAATCAAGGATTTTGTACCATCTGGTATAGACTACGGGTGGTCAACCTTTTTTTTTTTTTTTTTTTTTTTAAAGTTTAACTTTTAATTAACCGTTTTATTGCTCCCTTACTCACCTTTCTCCAGCGCAGCACAAGTGTCCTTTGGCTACACTTGAGGTGTGTTTTAGTCTAATTAGTAAGATTATCTTATTAAGGAAATTACCCTTAAGGACGTGGGACTATTTTACTCCCAGGAAACTACTTTAACTGTAAGGTTTAGGGATTCTAAAGAAACTACTGTAACGTGGGGTTAAGAGTTTTGGTAACTCTTAGGAATTTCTCCCCAGGTTTTGTGGTAAAGAGGTTTTTAACATTAAGTACACACCCACTTGCTCTCTAGTGGTAACTCCGCTTAACCACTTACAAAGATGTTGTTGTAGTTGTTGGTGAGTCACTGTGTTAAAGTGCACCCACAAGTTTAACATTGGTTGTACTTCTCTTAAGCCCATAGGTTGGTGGATACCTCTCTGGTTAAGTAGTGTATCACCACACCTGCTGGGTTAACTTTCTCAAGGCAACTGGATGTCTATACCGGCAAAGTTGAATTAGACATGTGACCCATTTCCTTTTGGTCTAGTTTCCCTGGTTAGGTGAACCAGTTTTGTTTCTCTCCAAAAAAACTCAAAAACTCCTCTGGGATGCAGCGTGTAGTATCAGTGTTCTGCAGCACAACTGAAACTGCTGACCATCCAAGTCCTTCTCTCTTTTTTTTCCTTTCTCCCGTGCACTGTTACGGTACCAACACTTCTGGCATGCAACAAGAATCACCGCAATCCCAGTGGGTTTGACTAGTAGATTGGGTTCATCTGTGTCCACGCTTCCCTCAGAGGACCCTCACCCCGCTCCCCCACTTTCTCTGTGGTGAGTGGTGATGCCTCCTACACAACTTATGCTCAGAGGACCCTCACCCCGCTCCCCCACTTTCTAAAACATTTGTGGTGAGTGGTTATGCCTCCTACACAAACTTTGACATATGTAAGGTGTTCCACCTTTAGCATATGTGTCACAACAAGGGTTGGAGAGTGGTACACCGTTCAGGTATATTACACTTCCAGTGGCCGGTTGTGATAGGACAGGTTCTCTTTTCTGAATATTGAATTTTGAGCACTGAGCGTTAAGCTCCTTGCAATTCTAGCTCCCTTGTTCAGCTAGAATGCGTAGCATTGCCTCTTTTAGAGGTGTCAGGTGTAAGGGCGTACGGTAGATCACCTTGAACAGATCAGGTTTGTGGGTTTTCAACCTAACTCCCGTATCACAGTTTTAACACAACTAAAGGAGGTGAGTGATCAAGACACACTCCTTCCCATCTACCCACACAAACACATTAAAGACTACAGCAAACAGAACACCTAGAGCCATCCACCACTGTAAATAGGGTGTAGGGACTCATCCAGAAGCTCTATTTACTGCCCACCCACAGGAACCACATTTAAGATTTCCCACAGTGGTAATTGGTACCACTGAGGTTTACACTAGCATCTGGCCATGATGCAAAAACATTTCAAATTAAATCACATAACATCATTAATTACATTTCACGTTTTACACCTGGGTGACACTGGTCTCTGTGTCCTTCTTCTTTCCTGTAAGAAACACCTTTAAGACTCTATGACATTTAAAGGACATTTAAACCTTTGAGTGCATTATAATATAAATGTTCCGGATCATGAATATTACTTCAGCATTCAATGTATTTGCTGTAAGACACTGACACCCATTTTTGTTGCATAAACAAAATGTTACGTTTTATTCAGCCTTAGCTGGATAGCCTTGGAAAAGACTTTTGAATTTTCCTAGTAGAAAAATAAACTATTTTAGTCTCACTTGTGAGGATGAAAAATATTTTCTCACTGGTGAGTTGAGGTAAAAGAATGGAAAATAAAAGTGCTTTTGATTCAAAACTACTAGTGCAATAAAACCGGGTCAACATCTTACTGCAGACATAAAAGACATAACATTGGTTTCAAATGTAAACGTTTCACTACTAAAACCTATAAGAAAAAACATTAGTTTTGAATGCAATGATTTAACTATTAGGCTGTGTCTCTTTAAGGACCATAGAAGCGCGGATCAGGCTTCTCTAGGATGCTTCCATCAGGCAAATGCACCCTGCGCCGGTACACGGTCTCTCCGTGCTCGGGATGTACAATGACCACTCTGTCTTTGTAAATGTTCCTTCCATATTTTCAACTTCTCAAGTGATGCTTAAACTCCTCTAACTTTGGATCAGAAAGAGACTCAATGGGGAATGTGAATGGTATTTTCATCAGCTCCTGAATGTGTCCTTCTAACCACCTTTCTCTGTTCTCCTCCACCCAGTCCATTTCAGCTTCAGTGCAATAGGGATAGTCTCTCCCAATTTCCAGGGCAACCCGGTGCTGTAGCTTGCGTTGGGCTCGGGACCACGTGGACAGTTGGCGGGGGTTTCCCAACCTGTTGCAGGCCCATGTTTGAGGGGGCCGGCGGGTGTAACGCCGATATCCCGTTGGCTCAGGCATCCCAACTGGGTACACTACTTCCTCCTCTGGGGGTGGTCTGGATGGCCAGATTATCTGAACACGGCCTGGGGTTTCCACCTCCCAGGGTTCCTCCTCTGCTTCCTCCCACACAGGGCCAGCGGGACGGTTTGCTTCCTCCCGGTCGGGCCGGTGCTGGGGGAAAAACAATGCTCCCGGGGCTTCTTCAGGCTCAAAGTCCACCAACGGGGCAGGAATGGGACTTGGGACAATGACCGGGACAAAGCTTTGGGCAGTCTCTGGGGCAGTCTCTGGAGCAGCTCTCTGGGCAAGGGTAACAGCACTCACCACGATCACCAGGCACGCCTCGGCATCATCCGACTCGACTGCAGATTCCTCCTTCGCGGTGGCAGCGGGCAGATCCCGCTGATCACTCATTCTCAGAGGCGACACCTTGCATCAATGCCTCTGTGGCTCCCGGGCCGGCGGGCTGACTGCATCCGGTTCCCTCCTTGGGCGACGGCAGGACCTTTTCAGCATCTGCGGCGCGGGCCTGGCGGGCCTCTTTTACCCACGGCGGCAGGTGTCCTCGGCGGTACGCCAGTCGCAAAAATGTGCTGGCATAGGCCAGGTAAGTCCGACCTCCGGGTTTCCCCGTAAGTGCTGTTCCAGCATACTGTCCTCCAACTCCTTAAACAGTTCAGTTCCGCAACGGATGCAGCGGTGGTGTCCGGGCCCCACAATGATCATCTGGCAACCCGGGCAAACAGCCCACCACTTCTCCCTGCTGTACTCCGTACACAGCGCATAGGTGGTTGTGAGGATGTATCGCCATCCAGTGTCATGGAGCGAATACACCTCTGAAACACATCCTCCTGGGCTGGCTTCTAGTTCAGGAACTCCTGCGGTAAGCAGCAGCGCAGCAGAATTTTCACACGTTTTCAAAACGGGTCAAACTTCTTAACGGTTCTATCCCTTCCTCACACATGGAACTATCTCCTGGGCCCCACGTTGGGCGCCAGAATTGTAGCCCTCACGTACCGGGGTGTCCGACACGTGGCGGCAGGGAGCAGGTTCTTCTGGGCCCAGGTGTCCGATGTGTGTGTTGTGAGTAGGTAAGGGTCAGGGTTTCAGGGTTTCAGGGAAAGGTAAGTACTCACTGGTGCCACTTGGAAAGATGTACAGCAGTCCAACTGTTGAAAGCAAGTACATGTCTTACAGTTACATCTCTGGTTCTGTCCAATATCAGGTACAATCATCAGCATTGCTTCCCATAGAGAATAATATCCTAGGTTGGAACCTCTCCTTTCTCTCTCTGTTAGAGTCTGTGTTCCTGCTCCTTACAATTCAAATGGTGAATCACATGATTAACAACCCTGGGTTTGGGTTGGGGGCTTCCCTATATCCCTTCTCACTACCTTCCAGAACCTTCTATCACATGTTCGGCCTCGTGTTCGACATCTGATAGGATGGTTGGTAAACCCTCTGACCAATCACTAGCTTTCAGTTGTAACTATGTTACTAGTCTATCTCCTGTTATGACTAACAACCCTTCTGACCTCTCCTTCTAGAATGTTCCCCAGTCTAGTCTATGGACAATGTTAGTCTATGGCCTAAACCCACTACTGCCATCTAGTGTCTAGTTAGATTCTGGCACTTCCAATGTACTTAAATGGGTAGAAACCATAAAAGTGAATTAATGTATGGTTAACTCTATTTAAAGGATTCTTATTAGTGAATTGATGTGTGTCCAGTTATTACCAGGTCCCTACACTTGTCATATCTTGGAGCCAGCCATGTCATTCAGAAGCCGCTGAGTGTACAATGCCAAGGATTAGCTTCAAATTCACCCATCAAACACCATCCACTAGTGAAAAGCACCTCTTTTCCTTTACTTTTGAGTAGAGGGTCTTTTGGTCTCTTTAGCCCGCCATATGAAGCCTAACATAGGTCTCTCCACATAGTGGCTTTCGACTCTGTTTTGACACTAACCCTATCTCACCTTCCGCCCCCATACGGCTGAATGCATATAGCCTAGTGCTGATAAGAGCCAGAAGCTCCTGTCCACTAGTGGATGGTGTTTGACTGTGTACATATATACCGCATTTTTCGCCCTATAAGACGCACCTGCCCATAAGAAAAAAAATAATTTAAACCAAAAACGCACCATTACAGACAGTGTGGCATTCCCCTTTCCCATTGGCCGTGTGGGATGCCCCCATTCCATAGACAGTGTAGCATGCCCCCATCCCATTCCCCGTATACCCAGGGTGGCATCCCCCTCCCATTCCCTATATAGGCAGTGTAAACCCCATTATCATAAGCAGTGTGGCATTCCCCCCTCCTATTCTCCATATAGGCAGTGTGCCCCCCATTCCCATTGGCTGTGTGTCATCCCCCTCCCCCATTAGTATAGGCTGTGCGGCATCCCCCTCTCCCCCCATAGGCTGTGTGGCATTCCCCCTCCCCCCCATTAGTATAGGCTGTGTGGCATCCCCCTCTCCCCTCATAGGCTGTGTGGCATCCCCTCCCCCCCCCCCCCCATTTGTATAGGCTGTGTGGCATCCCCCTCTCCCCTCATACCCCTCGATTCAAAGAGCAAAAGTTAATTGATTTCGTATCGAGAATCGTAAGTTTGGGTGGGTGTTAGTCATTTTTTCCTGTTTTTTTGGCCATTTCCGACTCGCACGAGCCTACGTACGAATGCGTATATGCTCTTACGATCAGCGGAAGTTCGTTCCTAAATTTTAGGATCAAAACGTAAAACTTAGGATCAAATCCTAAAACTTACGATCAAAACGTAAAACTTAGGTTAATTGGATGTGTTTAGGTGTGATTCAGAGAAACCTCTAAACGCGTTTTAAAAGAAAGCCACAGCCGACACCTTTTAGCAGCCGGATTGCTGTTCTTGAACAGGTTTTTTGGCTATGTGGAGGAGTCTGCGCGTCTTGTGCTCCAATGAACTGCATGTATCAGCATGGCCGAGGCCATAAATTGTATGGCAATGCATACCTGATTCATGTATGCCTTCTAAAAGCATTTTAATGTGGACCTTAATTAGTCCTTTGCATGTAAACCTTTATTTTGCAATATATTTGCGTTAATTAAAGAAACTTATGTCCTTTGTTATTTATTTTAAAATTGAGGTACTAGAATAATATTTTTAGATTGCATTTATTGGTGTAGTTGTTTACCTTTGCTTTGTTTAATTATTTAAGCACATCTTTGGTCAGATGCATCACACTTACTGAGGAGAGGAGAGCGGGATAAAGTGCAGGATGTGGGTTACTGCTGTATTTTGCACAGACACAGCAGAGCTGGGGGCATGGAAAGGTCAGAAATCAAAGAATCCAGAGCAACACAGTCACAAGGCCCTTTCTGTTTGCAGGCTGCCCGATAATACCTGAGCCGCCATCTTGGCTGTTTCTAGCTCATAACATGCAGAAGTTGCTGGGTGTTTTTTAATATTTGTGAGCAATCTGTATGTAGAGGGTGTGGGTAACCACACTAAAAATTTAAAGTTGTACCATTTGAAGCATAAATATTAAAATTAAATCCACAAGTAAAAAATGCAAGTTAACTAAAAATTAAACAAAGTAAGATTTACTTATGCAAATGCATTCATTAATGGTTGGTTACTACAAAATGAATGAAATAAAGAAAAATAAAAGACCAAATATTTAGAATGCACTTTAATGAGGTAAGTTTGTAGTGCGGAGCCGCAAGATCAGAAGGATTTACGTCCAGACAAAAAAGGCAAAAGGGCAAAACCAATGTTGCAACCTGAGAAATGAAACGGAAAATTCAGGATGGAAACTGACATAGGTCTGATTCCCGAACTGCCATACGAACGGACGTATATTTTAGGATAGAAACGTATTTGCTTATTGAATCACTCGCAAGTTCATACGAACGCACGAGCGGACGTGAAAAATAGGATGATCGTGACCCAAATCCAAGCTGTTACATGTTTCTTTGAATCAACCCAATAGCCTGTGTGGCATCCCCCTCTCCCCCCATTTGTATAGGCTGTGTGGCATCCCCCTCTCCCCCCATAGGCTGTGTGGCATTCCCCCTCCTCCCCCATTAGTATAGGCTGTGTGGCATCCCCCTCTCCCCCCATAGGCTGTGTGGCATCCCCCTCTCCCCCCATAGGCTGTGTGGCATTCCCCCTCCCCCCCATTAGTATAGGCTGTGTGGCATCCCCCATCTCCCCCCATAGGCTGTGTGGCATCCCCTCTCCCCCCATTTGTCTAGGCTGTGTGGCATCCCCCCTCCCCCCCAATTCCCATAGGCTGTGTAGCATCCCCCTCTCCCCTCATAGGCTGTGTGGCATTCCCCCTCCCCCCCATTAGTATAGGCTGTGTGGCATCCCCCTCTCCCCCCATAGGCTGTGTGGCATCCCCCTCTCCCCTCATAGGCTGTGTGGCATTCCCCCTCCCCCCTATTAGTATAGGCTGTGTGGCATCCCCCTCTCCCCCCAAAGGGCTGTGTGGCATCCCCTTTTCCCCCCAGTTGGCTTAAGTAAAAAAGAAAAAAGTTAAACTCACCTCTCCACTGACACCTCTCCGCTGAGCGGTTGGCTCCGTGAATGGGGTGGGCGTGGCCTGCGCTGCGTCGGCACAGGCCACGCCCACCCCATTCACGGAGCTGGCCGTAAGAAGCAGCGGCGGGCTCTGTCCCGACTTGGTGCAGGCCACGCCCACCCGCTGCCCTGACCTGGGTGCTCGCATGTGCCCCAGGCGGAAGAAGCAGCAGATGGAGGAGCGGTGGGGGCGCTGTCTCTGGCCCCGCCACTGTCATCGCTGCCAGTAAAAGACAGCGATCGCAGCGGCGGGGCCGGGACAGAGCCCCCGCCGCTCCTCTGGGCTCCCGCAGTGTGACAGGCAATGCGGGAGCGCCGGGAACGGGTGAGTTTTTTTTTTCTTATTTTTTATTTTTATTTTTTCTTACAATCGCCCGATAAGGCGCATGGACATTTTTCCCCCACTTTTGGGGTAAAATAAGTGCGTCTTATAGGGCGAAAAATACGGTATATATTTTTTTACAAGCAGACTTACAGTAGTCATACAGGTCCCACCAGGTGGATCATATAGTTGTTAAGTTGGCCTGTGTAAATATAAAGCTAATCCTTGGCATTGCACAGTGGCTTCTGAGTGCCTTGGATGGCCCTGAGATATAAAGAGGTGATTTACATAGCCCCGCCCACTGCAAGGAGTGATGGGCATTTCTATTATTCCTTGTGTTGGGCACAGTGCAAATGCTTTCCATCCTTTTTTCTTTCACCCAAATCAAGATCAGAAAGGAAGTGAGGAGATATAGGAAGAAAAAGCCAAGTGCACAAGGTGAAGCCAACTAAGAATTTTGCACAGCTGCAGTGATATAATTTTGAATTTAGACTGATAATGTATGCTGACTGCATTTGTCAATATCTTTTCAGGTTATGTCATTCTTCAGGCGCCCTTTTTTGTTTTTGAAGGGGATAATGTGAGCTTAAGGTGTCACCATTATCCCCAATACCTTGCTAGGCTGACAATGTTTTACAAGGATAACGACATAATTCGGGACTGGGGATCTGAATCGGAGTTGCTCATTGAAAATATAGACATGAAATCTGTCTGGAAGTACAAATGTACCAAGCAAGTCAAGCACCATTTTCTATATTATCAGCACACGGATGAGGTGACCATTTCTGTTCAAGGTAAACTTTCAAGGAGATCTTTCACATCCAATAGAATATAGAGAAAAACATAACTACTTTGTACAGTGCTGTGGGAGATGATAGCGCTTTATAAAATACAATAATAACTATTGTAAGCATAAGCACATATTATACCAAAAATGACATTTAAATCAGGGGTTGCCAACAAACCATTGGCAGAACATGAGATCCTATCAGTTGGTACATGGCAAGGCTGTAGATTGATCTGCACCCCAACCTGGTCAAAATTAGATTCATTTTATTATTTGCCCACTATATTCTTTACAAACACACATTGTGGAATAGCAGGCAGATTGTATGCAAATGAGCTTTATGGAGTGGCCATCTTGCCACAATTCTGACAGGCCTGCTTCTGGAAAAAAACAACCCGACAGAGGGGCGTGGCTTGGCTATGGCGGCGTAAGGACGCTGAAGTTGGAGCTCTGCACTTTTTCCCTAGAATATACCATATACCCGCAATCACACTCTTACCTGCCGAGATGTCCAAGCGGAGGAAGAGTCGGACGACCTCTGGAGGCATGCAGACTGGAAAGGTTGGGAAGATTAGCAAGGTTTTCGCTGCATCCCAGCATGCGGAGATGGCGGGATCATCGGCTGGCGGCCGGACGAGAGGAGATCGGAGCGCCCGGCATGGTGCAGGAATGATCCCTCCGGGGGCTGCTTTCCCACCCCGCGGCCGGCAGGGGCCTGAGGAGGAGGCATCAGCGGCCGGGGGACCGGCGGCTCCCACCGATGCAGAAGCCGGGAGGAAGAAGGAGGCAACGGCGGCGCAGCGCACGCACGCAGGATCAGATGGTGGTGGCTGCGCGTCGGAGGTAACATAAAGTGCCGGAGAGAGCGAAGGGCGGTCTGACAGGGAGCTGGCGGACTCCCCGGTGGTACACCACAGGTGCTGCAAACTATGTCAGGCAATTGGGACACCCTTAAAGCTCAGGGGCACAGGCAGCAGCAGCAGGGTCAATCCTCCAGTGGGGCCAAAGAGGGGACACACAATCTAACCTCCTCATCTGAATTGAGTAACTGCCCAGAGTGTGAAGACCCATTACATCAGCAGGGGGAGCCTGAATACACTAAACAGGTGTCCCGCTGGGGGTCCCCGGTTATGACAGTGGCGGAGGTACATCCCCTACCTCACGGCAGAAGCATCCCGGGCGACCCTGGCATGGAACAGAGGTGCCTAGATGAGACACCCCCTTATAGCCCCATTCACAGTATTGGTGGCGGGGTGGCCAACCATTGGACTGCAGGAACCACCTCGAGAGGGTCACAAATGAAGGATCGGCTGTCTCCCCGCCCCATTGCACATGGGCTTAACTTACCTGATGAAGCGGAGCGCTCAGTTGGCGCGGCAAGTCCGGCATTCTCTGATGGCCCTATCAGCCAGACATCGCTACGTTCACCTACCCGGTCCCAAGCAGCTGTTGATTTTCCTGACCCTGTTGACCGCAGATCGCAACAGTACAATCTTGACATACTTCAGAAGTTTCTTCCGTCTCGGAGGGATTTTGAGAATTACACTAATCGGATGGAGTGCCTGTTGAGAAGAGAGCTCGAGGAGGTCACAAGATCAGTTTCTGAGGTATCCCATAGGGTGAATACCCTTGAACAGCAGCAGTCTACTACTGAACAGCGTTTAGAAGCACTGGAGAGGGCGCAAGCGGCAACGCAGCAAGCTCTGTCAGACTCTAAACAGCAAACTACCAGAACCCTGATGCACCTAGATGATTTAGAGAATAGAAGTCGCAGGAATAATATTCGGATTCGCGGACTTCCAGAGGTACCTGACCACAGCAACCTCAGGGACACGGTTACCAAGAGATCCATCTGGGACCATACTTGTGGACCTGATGAAGGCCAGGGATAAACTACGGGGGTTATACAATCAGGCATATATGAGATTCAGGGAAAGGCAGAAGGTAACATACTACCAGCATTCTGTGGGCGCCTGCTCGCTAGGGCGTTGCATCCAAGGCCCGCAGCTACTTACATTCCCAGCATCCGGGGGCCACAGGGTCAAACCGCCGTTACACCCTCCCAAATAGTGGATAGCTTCAGGGACTATTACCAATCGCTGTATAATTTGGGGCAGAGTAGCTACTCCTTGGTTGACGCAGAGCCACCGGAAGCCGTTGTGACCTATGTAAATGACAGGCCCCTCCCAGTGATGTCGGAGGAGGAGGCGGCGGCCCTGGAGGTGCCTTTCTCCTCGCAGGAAGGGGCCAAGGCAATCAGGGAGACGCCACAGGGTAAAAGCCCTGGGGCTGATGGCTTTACCCCTAAGTTTTACAAGCAGCTCGGAGATGAGCTAGTGCCATTTCTGACTAGGGTCTTTAACTCCGTCGGGCCTGAGTGCGGGTTCCCTAAACAGTCGTTGGAGGCAATTATATCCCAAGCCTGGGAAGGACCCATTGGTGTGCAGCAGCTATAGGCCAATCTCCCTGATAAACGTTGATATCAAGTTATATGCCAAGATTTTGTCCTCCAGACTTGGGCCAATTCTCCCGGGTCTGATAAACTTGGACCAGGTTGGATTCGTGCCTGGGCGAGACAACACCAATAAACTCTTTGACCTCATAGCGTATGCCAAGGCTGAGGGGACTCAGGCGTGCCTTCTCTCGTGTGATGCGGAGAAGGCATTTGATAGGGTGGATTGATTGCTCCTTAAGGCGTCCCTTCGGCAGATTGGTGTTGGCCCAATACTCCTGTCCAGGATCTTGGCTTTGTATTCTGAACCCACGGCAAAGGTGAGGGTGAATGGCCTCCTATCCTCTTCCCTTGGGATCAGCAATGGCACTCGGCAAGGCTGCCCCTTGTCCCCGTTGCTGTATGAAATCACTATGGAGCATCTTACGGTTGCCATTAGACAGAACCCGGATATTAGGAGGATAACAGTAGGAGAACGGGAGTATAAAGCATCTTTATATGCTGATGACTTACTTCTGCACTTAACCTCTCCATTAACCTAATTTCCAGCCACTCTTAAGGAGTTTCAGACCTTTGGACAGGTCAGCAACTTTAAAATCAACTATGCTAAGTCAGAGGCCCTTAACATATCCCTCTCCGGACAGACCGTAGAGCAGCTTAATTTGAATTTTGCTTTTAGGTGGCAACCCCACTCAATAAAATATCTCGGGGTTCAGATCCTCTCGGACCTTCCGCCGCTATATGACTTAAATTACTCCCCTTTACTTTTCAGGACAGTGAATGACCTGACTGCGTATCACAGGCGACTCTTCACTTGGTTTGGAAGGATCAATGTGCTGAAGATGGACATCCTTCCCAAATTTTTGTATACCTTCCAAACGGTTCAACCCATTCACCTGCCTAGTAGTTTCTTCAGGAAACTGAATACGGCTTTTTTAAGATTTGTGTGGGGGACGGGGAAGCCCTCGTATTAGATTTAGCACATTGACTAGGCTCAAATCCGATGGCGGAGCCGGCCTTCCGGACCTTAAGACATATCATGCAGCGGGTATGGCGCTCCGTATACTGGATTGGACCCTAAGGGAGGGAGGGAAGCAATGGGTAAAGATGGAAAAGGCTATTTCTCCTGTGACTCTGATCTCGCTACACTGGGGGGGGGGCGTGCTTCCCAGGCAGACAAGGGAATCTCTTCCATATCTGGCAGGACAGTTCCTGCTGGTCTGGGATAAAATGACTAGACGGAGCTCCATAATTAGTAGACCGGGGCCCCTGACTCCTCTCTTCGACAACTACTCTTTTATGCCTGGCGTACGGGTTAGAAGCTTCTTAATGTGGGAGGCCTCGTCTAATGTAACTATGGGACACATTTTGGTACGAGACGGACTTCCCACACTGAATGAGTTAAGGGAAAGGGCACCAGAACAGTATATCTCATGGTTTCTTCATAGGCAATTGACTGCTTTTGTGACATCTCACGATCTGGTGGAGCGGGGTAGACAGCCTCTGACGCAATTGGAACATGTCCTCACACAAGCGCCCCCTGGGGATCACGCAATCGCTGTTCTGTATCGAACATTGCTGGCTGCTATGCATGATTCCCCGCCGGCATTCATGCATAAATGGGAGGAGGAGCTGGGGATGTCTATTTCCGAAGAGGAGCTTGCTAAAATATATCTGTTTACCCATAAACTAGCGGTCCCGAGCATAGCTCAGGAAAGGAACTTTAAGGTCCTTTCCCGGTGGTACAGGTGTCCAGCTGACTTGAGCAAGTTTGACCCTTCTCAGCCGCACCATCTCTTGTTGAATAGGTACGGGAGGTGGAGGCCATTCGTCGTATGGAGGAGTTGATTTCAGACTTCGAAGGCTCCTGGGAGAGTTAAAGGATGACGTGGGCCGGTTGGCTGGACTATAGGGACACTCATCTAGCGCGGGAGATATCATAAGGGGGTCATGCGTCGGCACACCCTGGCCCACAGAGGTACTTCTGTCCCTGCATTTACTTCGGTATGCGCCCCTACTCATGCCCCTGCCTTGGGAACTGCTCATCCCTAATCCTTCCACTGCTCTCGCAATCCTATTCCTTGATCTTCCCTCTTCCCCCCTTCCTCCTCCCCCCTCCTTCGTTTCCTTCCTTCCTTGCATGTCCTTGCTGTTCTGCAACTTTTGGGTCCTCCAGCTCCCTTCCTCTGCCCTCTGGATCCCCGCCTTTCCTAGGGAAGGACACTTCTGTTGGGTCTTGGTGTGAGTTGACCGCCTCTATCTTCATCTGGTCGGCAGGCCTGGAATAAAGGAGACTGAGAGATCCGGGGCGTTGGACTCACAACCGAAATCATATTAAAGCTTGATCGGAGTGTAGGTTGGATCATATTTATGACTGTTGGGTGGGGTCTTGCTGGGGGGGCGGGAGGGTCGAGCCCACTGCTTATGATGGGTCATTGCTCTGTATGTACATGTGGACGTAGCAGGCGACATGTCCTTGATTTTCTGTCCTTTTGTATTAATGTTCTGTACTGTTTCCTTTATATAATGTAAACTTAATAAAAAGATATTGAACTAAAACAACCCGACAGTCAAAACCCTAAATCTCGTTGAAATAATGCCACATTTCTAGCCACAAGTATAAATCCATCAGCTTAAGTGGTTCAGCACTGTTCAGAAAGCTCTTAAAATATTGTAAAGAACTCTGCGGCAGGGAGGCCATTGACTTCCAGTGATACATAGTTACACTCATCCCCTCCAGCAGCTGTTGATTCAGTGAGTGAGTGCAACGTGACAGACATGCTGATCTCTTTTAAGGTTTGGTGTGGGCTGCTGACAGCAAAATCCCAAGCTCCATAAAACCTGCCTTGCATGGAAAGACAATTTCACACAGGCACCCTGCTGATCTTAAATGCAGCCAGCTAAAGAAGGATTTTATCTCCTAACAGTCTGTGTGGAAACAAATAAAATCTCCCCCCTGGTTTTGATGATCATACGGAAGCTCTCAGCTCAACTGCATTGTGTCTCTGTGCTGGCAAAGGCTCTCCCCCACCCACCACTCAATGCTTATGTGTAAGCAGGATTCTCGGGTGTAATCCAAGATGGCCACTCCCATTTTATTCTAGGGGTGCAGCTATTTAACAACATTTGCATGGGGTTAAGCCCCCTCAGAAACAGCTTACGCCACTGATCATCAAAGGGGGGCTTTAGGCAAGCAAATTACTAAACTTTACTTTCTTGACTGGAGGGCCACTTTAAGTGTTGAAATGTTTGTTTTATTTTTATATTTTAGAACTGTTTATGCCTCCAGCTCTAAAACTGAAGGAAGGGGAACACATGACCTTGACATGTGACACAAGTCTCAGTCCGGATAGACAGACAACAGAACTTGAATTTGCTTTCTACAGAGATGGACAGATCATTCAGGAATTTAGTCCCTTTGATAAAGTGATCATACCATCTTTCTTGCTAGAGGATTCTGGGACATACATGTGTCAAGTGAGAGCTACCGCTAGCATGGTGGAGAAAGCCAGTTCCACATTATACATTAAAGGAAAAAGAAAAGGTGACCAAGAGACAAACAGTCTTGTTCATGATAAGCTGTCAGATTTTAAATTTGATTTGACTATGACTATCATTTTAAAGCAGATCAACACCCGTGCAGGGAGGATGTTGGTCTCCGCTGCTATATGACAAGCTGTGGGGGGGGGGCATCCAGAATGCTGGAGCCCCCCCCCGCACATAACCCCCCAGAAGACCTGTAAATCTTACTTTAACCTCGGCCCACCAACGAGAATCTAGTGCAGTGATTGGCTGGCTCACATGGGTAGTGAGGAATGTCCCACCCACATGAGCGCCGACACCAATCGCGGAATTGGATTTTTTGTCGCTGAACAGAGGTTAAGGTAAGATTTATGGGTGTTTTGGGGGGTTTATGTTCGGGGTGGCTCCGGCACTCTGGATGCCCCTCCCAGTGTATCTTACAGCGGCATTGACCAACACCCGCACAGAATGGGTGTTGGTCCGCTTTCACAATAAAAGTGTGTGTAAAGCCTCATATGAGATTTTAAAAATATATCTGTT
Source organism: Gastrophryne carolinensis (assembly GCA_027917425.1). Lineage (NCBI taxonomy): Eukaryota > Metazoa > Chordata > Amphibia > Anura > Microhylidae > Gastrophryne > Gastrophryne carolinensis. The sequence goes on along the minus strand of CM051234.1, from coordinate 419,726,484 downwards.
ATGTAAACTTTTATTAAATGATGCCCATCTGAATTGGTTGTAATGGTACAACAAAACACAGGAGCAACTGATAAGAATAGCTTTTCCTTTATGGTTGTGATGCCATGTGAGCACAAATTGGATAAATAAAGTGATGGAGCAATAATGACAGGTACCCCTGACCTCACAACCCCCGTACGACTGCTACCTTTGCAACCATGCTCCCACTTCCAGCCATTCAGTTAGACTGGGGGTGGGAGCATGCTGCAGACCTCAGGAAGACCGGAGATGAGGCCACTCCCCTTTCTCTATGTCGGAGCTCTGTGTGTGAACCCAGGGTCACCGCAAAACTCACCTTTGCCCTGGCTTCCGTGTTGATGTAAATATCGACTCACGCTTTCGCTGCCGTTTGTGAGCACAGAGCTGTTTGCTGAGCATTAATATGCACGGCAAATGGTTATGATTGGACAAGAGCCAGGGACAGGTGAGTTTTTATGTGCAATCTGGGAGGTTTCACACAGCAGGGCATCCCAAATCCGGGCAAGGAACAAAATCACTGGTTTTGTTCTGCTTTAATAGGTAAGGTGAGGTGAACCCAGGGGGTTCCACACATTGGGCATGTGACGTGACACAGGGGGGCCACTGAGTCTCTGTCACCTAAGGGACAACAAAACCCTGGAGCCGGCACTGTTTGGTAAGTAAATACTAATTATGTCTCTCTCTTCTAGGGGAATTTGGTCCTGTTGAAATTACAGCCACCAAGCAGTCATTGACAAAAGGTGATTATATGATCAGCAAAGTTGGCGTTTTCATCTTTTGCAAATTCTTGTGTATGTATTGTATGGTGTCATGAAATAGATATTCCTGCAAAGGCTAGTAGTAGACTTTGATCTTTTCATACATAGGTTCTACAGAGTCTGCTTTAGATGGACTGATATATTTTTCCACTATTTAGTGAATCCTCCTACTTATCAAAGACTGCAACTGGGTTTCTCAACCCTATCTTCCAGAACCCCCAACAGGTCATGTTTGGTGTTGTAATTGGTGCTTTAGTAGTGCTATATAGCTGCTTGTGTGGAGATACACAAACACATGACTGATGTTTGTTGTAAAGCGGAATAAAAAACCCAGCAGCGGCTGGCCTGCAATCTAAAAGATTCCAGACTCGGCCCTGTTCATCCTCCATTCCCCATAGCTGGTGCCCAGGCTGGTTTTATATGGATAGGGAGGACCCAACAACGTTTTTTTTTTTTTTTACATTTTAAAGGTTAAACCCTCAAAATTGAAAAAACCCACAGGGCTTCCGCGGATCTCTCTGACTTCTGGCATTTCATTCCCCGCTGCAGTGAGGGGTCTTTCACAGGGAACTTCCCTCAGCTCACTTACCAGTATAAATATCCCCTCCCTGAGGCGGGAGCAAGATGCAGGGAGTCCAGCTGGGGCAATGGATGCTGTGGAGAGTGGCGCGGGACAGTGACTGACCAGAGAGTGGAGCAGGACTGGCCAGAGGACAGCGAGAGAGCAAATCCTTTTTATTTTAGAATTTTAGGGAACTAGTCAGTCAGCACTAATCACAAGAGATTCTGAATCGTGCTGAATCGATTTTTTTCCTGAAATTTAGAGTTCGGTTCAATCATCTCTAGTAAATATATTCAGCCCCTTCCAGACCAGCTGGCAAATGTTACTTGTCCTTAAAGCCAGGCCTGCTCTGGAGTTTAAAGGCGGCTGACTAGGTGCCCCTGGGACTCGCCCCCCTGGGAACCCCCCAGAACACCCATAAAATTCCACCAGTCCCTCACAGCGATTGCGGGCCACATCCCAGGCATCCCCTGCAGCTCCCGCACCCAGCCATTCAAGTAGGCTGTGTGTGGGGGAAAGCACACTCCGCAGGGAAACCAGGAATGCAGTGGTCGCCGTGTCCTATGCCATTGCTTAGGTCAAAACAATGTCTTCATACTCTGCATTAGTATGCGTGGCATAAAGCGCACATATAGCGTAGGAATGGCGGAAAGGTGAATTTAGTGGGCGATCTAGGGGCTTCATACAGAGGGCCATCCCAATTTGGAATGCCCCAGGGACATTCCGTCCTTTCCTTCTCTTCTTTTTTCTTTCCTTCCTACCCTCTACTTTTTTTCCATTCCTCTTTTTTTCTTTTATTTCCCTCCTTCTTTTTCTTTTCTTATTTTCCTTTATACCTTATTTTACTTATTCATGTTTTCCCCTTTTTTTCCCATCTCTCTCTCCCGTCCTTTCTTTCTATCCTTTCATTCTTCTTTGCTTTTTTCTCTTTCTTTGTTTCCTTCCCTCCTACCTTCTTTCTTTCCTTTCTATCTTCTTTTCCTTATTCATTTTCCCCTTTTCCTTTCATTCTCACTTGCATCTCTCCCTCTTCCTTTTTTCCATCCTTCCATTATTTTTTCCTTTTTTTTCTTTCTTTCATTACCTCCTACTTTCTTTCCTTCCTTCTTTTTTCATCCCCTCCTTCCTGCCTTACTTCTCTTCCCTGCCTTTCCTCCTTCCTTCTTTCATGTTTCCTGCTTTATTTTTCCTTCTTCCCCCTTCTTCCCTTTTTTCTTTTCTCCAGTCCGTTTTTTCTTTCTTTCTTTCTTTCTTTTTCATTATTTCCTTGTTTCTTCCCTTGCCTCTTGTTGCATTGCTTTTCTCCCTTCCTTTCTCAGCACCATTTAGACAAAGGCGAAGGACTAGAAGCCATTTAGACAAGAAACTGCTCTGAAGCTACCCACTCCTTTTTTGGCACGGGGAGGCCGATTCATTAATAGCGGCAGGTAGCGACAGTTGAGCAACTGTAGCGGTATTTTCACAGCGCCCGCTAGTAGTCGCTGTGCTTGGCCGTTGTTCGGTTGTTGACAGCGACTCAGTCGGTGTGCAGTAATGTTGAATACAAGGTTAGGAGTCGCTATTTGACAGGTTCCGCGATGTATGGGTGCGCATGATAGCGACTGGTCAGAGCGACCGGCTCCCACCATATTCATCAAAAAATCACGCTCAAAAAATTCAAGCACTGTGAAATGCATGTTTAAACCCCAGAGCGCTGGCGGTGATGTGTTAAAAGTAGTTTTTTAACCCCCAAACCACCATATTTTTGTATACCCCCAAAAAATTTATTTTTAAATAATTTAGTAATATGAATACAATAATATCAGACCTGTAATATCAATTCTGCACTATTTTTTTTTTTTCCCTTAAAAAAATTATCTAACATGGCAGAAGTGGTCACAGAATATGTCACATTTAAAAAAAAAAAAATTAATAATTAATTATGAATATTTAAAGATTGTTCCATTGAAATGCATTGGAGAGCGCCAGGTAGCGAGAGGTCATACCTGTCGCTGTTCAAGGTCGGACGCTGGCGCTGTGGGCTGAGGCTGGAATAATGATGAATGAGTCGCTATATGGCGCTATCTCAGTCGCTAAGCAGGATCGGCTTGATAAATGTGTGATTGTGGTGGGGAGCCGGCGTTCTCGTGGCGGTGCCCGTCATTACCGGTCGCTCACCAGTCGCTATTCCTTCATAAATAAGGGCCTTAGATCTTCCATGTTCACTCTAATAAGAAAATTGTTTATTGGGGGCAATAGTCTGGCTATGCTCTAGCTGGGACTCCAGCAGCAGCTTAGAACAAGCATCCACTGCCACGGAGTGTGGAGATAATATACGTATTCTGATTTTACAGTTGGGACATTATCTTAAAAACACAGATGACTGTTAAGAATTTTAATGCAGTGTACTCCCACTATTCACGGCTATTAAATAGTAAACAATACATACATTAAAAGGCCTGGGGCTTTGCAGGCTGTCTTGGAAAATAAGCTTGGAACCCCAGGGGGTTTAGATGCACAGATTATTTATTAGTGATGGCTATTTTCTCTTTTTAGATCAAAAAGCTTTGATCACATTATTTCCATTGAGCTTGGCAGTCATTCTCCTACTCTCTATTGTTGCCCTTTCTATCTACAGAAGAAGAATTCACAACAACCCACATCCACAGACAGGTAAACTGTAAAATCAGCAAGGGGATCATATGTAGCCATTGAACCTCCAAAAGATACAACCCATTTTCATCAGTTTAATCACAATAAAATCATTTGCATCCTTGTAACAATGTGCTGGGACATATATATATATATAGGCACTAAACTAACCTAACCCTAGTCATTGTGCAGGAAAATACTTAAAGCGGTCCTTCACTCTGAATAAGAGCCTATCTTATATGTTTCCCACACCCTGTACATACAGATTGCTCACATTAAAAATCATCCTACCTGCATCTACTGCATGTTATGAGCCTTTAAACATCCAAGATGGCGGCTCATGGAACATCAGGCAGCCTGCAAACAGGAAGTGCCTTCTGACTGTGCTGCTCTGCATTCTGGGATTGCTGACCTTTTCTTGACCCCCATCTCTGCTCTGTCTGCGCAAAGTACAGCTATAATCCGCCCCCCTGTACTTTATCCCACTCTCCTCTCCTCAGTAAGTGTGATGCTTCTGAGTCAAGATGGCGGCGCCCATATCCTAAAGTCCTGAACAGAGTTGCAGCCCAGTGGGGGAAAGAATAATAAGTAAGTGACTAAAAACTTAAAATATATAAATTTTAGGTGCTGGGGAATCATTTTATAAGGGTTTGGGCTTTTCAATTAATCATGGTAAAGGTCCGGTTTAACATTTGTTTGGTGAAACAACTTTACACTTGCTAAAAATGTGTGACTTGTCCACAGATCTACCAATGTCCTTCAACGACCCTGATGGGCAAGAGAAAGCCTTAAAAAATGACATTATTCATGAGACACTGAACTAGATGTTTCTTCCTATGAGAATGTAAGTAGAAGACAGTAACTTGTAAGCCATTGGCTTATTTCCTCTATAAGATCTGTTTCTGCTGTGAGGACACCCTGTTACCTATACACATAGCAGGCTGTATCTTTAAAACATGTCAGAAACATTGGAAACAATCTACAAAGAACTTAAAATGTTCCTTAAATGGGGAGGCTAATTTAAGACTAGCGCCAGGTATTGACATGTGAGCGTCTATGTAGCGGCGCTTAGATTGTCCGTTGCAAGCAGGTGTTGGGCGCTTTGACTTAGCGTAGCAGCCGGACAAGTGACGCTGTACTATCCTGTCCAGCATTGATATGTGATGTGTGGTGGGCCCTGTAGAAGCGCTCTCCCCGATTCACTACAGAGCCAATTGTGAACGCTCGGTGGTGTCCCGAGATCAAAGCGCCCAAGGCTACGCTACATCTAACAACAGGACAACGCTGCAGCAAACGATAGATAGCGCCAGGTAAGTGCATCCGGCACTCAATGCTGAAGCCCATATTTAAGAAAAAACTACACAAAACCAGCACGGGCGCTCTAAAATGTTAAGCTGCACTGCAATTGAAACATTTTCCTTTATTATTTTAAAAAATGGCCCGGGACTTTTCTGGTCACACCGGTCCTTCTGCAATGTGTCTCGCCTAGGTATCCACGCCCCCCATAACAGGCAGTGTGCAGAACCCCCCCCCCCCCCCCAACATGCTGAGCGGCAGAATCTCCCCAAAACATGCTGAGTAGCAGAATCACCCATAACATGCTATGAGACAGACCCCCCCCATAACATACTGTGAGGCAGAACCTCACATAACCTGCTGAGTGGCAGAATCCCCCCATAACATGCTGTGAGGCAGAACCCCCATAACCTGCTGAGTGGCAGAATCCCCCCTGAACAGGCTGTGAGGCAGAACCCCCCATAACCTGCTGAGTGGCAGAATCCCCCAGAACAGGCTGTGAGGCAGAACCCCCCATAACCTGCTGAGTGGCAGAATCCCCCAGAACAGGCTGTGAGGCAGAATGCCTCCATAACCTGCTGAGTGAGAATCCCCCCCCCATAACAGGCTGTGAGGCAGAACCCCCTATAACAGACTATGAGGCAAAACCCTGTACCATGTCCTGCCGCCGCTGGAATCCAGGTATGCCACCACCGCTGGGACCTGGGGATGCTGCCACCACCACTCGAAACCGGGGATGGCGTCGTCGCTAGGAGCCGAGGGCGGCAACACAGCAGCAGCATGCAAATTCTGGCAGAGCCTGGACTCTCATGCTGATGCCGTGAGACACCCTGACATCATAGCGAGGCCACCACCTCCCCTGGCCAACTGCCCTCTATTTTAATGCCGAAGCTCCAGCTTCTAGCCAGGGGCCAGTTTATTGGGAGCCACTGCGGGCTGTGGGACACTCTGGGCACCCAACAGGGGCTCCCATTGATCCGGCCCACAGCTAGAGCCTCAGCAGCCGGCCAGTGCAGGGCAGGTGGCGGCCTATAGGGCATGGCCAGTGCCTAGGGGCAATGTGCTGCTATGAAGAACAGGGAAGGAGTTTTATTTTAACATGTGTTGTTTTGTTACATTGAGAAAGAAAGGCTTGCACCCACTGCCTCCAGTAAGTGAGGGAGCCTCCCCTCTTGTGGGGTGTATAAAAAACTGGATCCTCGTTCAGGCAGGTTGTAGTCAATCTGTGGAGCAAGAGTAGGCACACTACCTGAATGATTAGGATTAGTGCTGTTATTTCCCATTAGGCAATGGGGATAGGTGGCTACCTGCAGGGAGGTATGTGCTGTTACTGCTGCTATTGTAAAAAAAAAAAAAAAAAAAAAAAGTCCAATTGCCACTGCTTTAAAGTGGACCAAAACCCACAGCAATCTATTCCCCCCCCCCCCCCCGGGGGATCCAAAATTGGGTTGCCCTGCTGTGTAAACCCCCCAGGTCGCCCCTTCCACTTACATTTTTTTCCTGGTCCAATGGCGCATGCGCGAGCCACATCCCCGCTATCCCTCTAACAGGGTGCGTGACCGTACCAAGCATTTGTGAATGGCTGGCACGGGCACGCTCCCTGTTAGAGGGATAGCGGGGAATGCAGCTGTCAGCGCACTCAGAGTCGCTCGCCTTAGACGACGTGACGTCAGAGGATCTGAGCACACTGATTGGATGAGCGGCCACACATTGACCGTAGGGCCAGGAAGAGGTTAGTTGGTTTTGGTGACCTGGAGGGTTTCACACAGTGGGGTACCACTTTAATGCTCCTAAAATGTGCCCCCCAGCCTCAGTAATACCTAGAGCGCGTGTGTGTGTGTGTGTGTGTGTGTGTGTGCGTGTGCGTGTGCGTGTGCGTGTGCGTGTGCGTGTGCGTGCGTGTGTGTGTGTGTGTGTGTTATACGCAGTCTGAGCTGTAACATCTCCAGGCTACTGCTGTGTGTGTCGGAAGCTGGGAAGGCCACTCAACCAATCAGTGCACTCGGTCTGGATCAGTTCTATTTGGCTCTCCTTTGTGCACAGCGGCTATGTGGCTAGCAAAGCTAAATGGAGCCAAGTTAGATAAGCACGCCGCCAGCCGCATTCCCACCAACCTTTATCTGTGGGCGTGCCTACACTGGCCATTCAGCTGGAGATATACTGGGGATGCAGCCATGGCCCGAGATATGGTGAGGGCTCCAGGAACAGGTGAGTGAATCAGGCAATCTGGGGGAGGATAGGTCACACAGCGGGGTGACCCAATTGGGGCTTCCCCAGGGAGTGGTACTCGGACAGCCCTAGAGTCTTTTAGACTCCATGGCTTTCGATGTTATCCTTTGACAAAAGGGTACAAGCATTTAAAGTGTCTAGGGAAGCGTGAACACCAAATATGGCCCTAATTAAAACAACACGAATGGGTTGGCTGGATGTAGAATACAATAATGTATGTTCTCAAAGAGGTACTTTTAAAAAGAAGTCAGCGAGCAGGCTGGCAATGTTGCCAAATTCTAGGCGCTGACTTCTCTTCTACATATATATGTACATTATGCAATGGCTTAAAAGCTTAATCAATAGTTAATTAGATTAAATGCATTGTTTAATCATTTAATAAAACCAACAAGTGTTAGGGGTTTATTTCTTACCTGACTTGATTTCTCAATACTTTTTTAGAGCCATTGGTATATCTACAGTGTAATGTAATGATGCTTCTTTGCTTTGTATTCTTTATAGAACAAGGAGCCACATCTCAGGGAACACCAGACTTTCTCTACAGACTTTCATTGCTGTGCCACTCATCTCAAAAACATCTTCCCTTCTCTGTAATGATTTATGTAGGCGGCGGGGTATGACACTTTGCTTTTTTCTAGCAATTGCTTACAGCCAGTCACAAACCAGGAAGTGAGACACAGTCCTTTAAAAGTTAGAGTGACAAACAGTATTGCACAGTGGCGTGCAGTCATCTTTAAAGTACCTTGGTCACAATATATGACTCTGAATACACAGCATTTATTTACACCTCCTGAGGCACAGTTAGGCCGGTTTACACTGCAGCAATAGGGATTTCCAAGCAAATAAGCTAGATTCACTAACGCTTTTCTGTAAAAATCACTATAATCATCTATGTGAAAGGGCCCATAGTCTACACTGGCTTTACCTAATAATTAGCATAGTCCTCCTGGTTACCCTATGTGGCAAGCTCGCCCTGTATGAAGACGACATGTTCTAAATTTCTGAAAAGGTCTTGAAAATGCTTTTGAACTGAAGCTCTTCTTTCGAGCTTCAGATATGAGACACCAACCCGACCCCAACCTAGTTTACTGGATGAGCCTAGGTGTGTTCAGGAAGATGGTCAGTGCTAATTGCTCGTATACACTAAGCGAATATTGAGCGAGAAACCACTAAAGCGACCACAATTAAATGATAATCACTCAGTGGAAACGGGCACTGCAATCAAACGATGAACAAGAATAAGTTCAATGGTCGTCTGTCATATCGTTTTGGCTGACCAAAAATTTCTCGTTCATCCCTTGATGGTTGGAATGTGGAAACAGAAATCCACAAAGCATTAGCGATCCCACCAGAAACCGATTGGCCAACAAATCTTCAGGGTCGCTCAATTGCAGAAGATTTGTATCATCGGCCACTTGCTAAGAAAACAGTCAACTTATCTGCTCGTGTAAATCCAGCATAATTGCAGGACTGGAGTAAAATCACCCCGCAGGAGATGCCTCTGGAGAGGTCAACCTCTTCCGTTCATGGTGAAGATGCCTCCATTTTCAGGCACAAAACAAATTTTCTGCCTCAGAGCTGAATTATGACGCTTATCACAGTGTGAGTTAGAGTGAGCAAAGAAACATCTGTCAATACAAACCTAGAACTGTGTTTTGTTCGACCTACAATCTCAATGTTTTATTTTTATAATTTTTTTCATTGTACTTTTAATTTCATTTTGATCACTATTCCAATAAAAAAGCACTTGAAAATGTAAATGTGCATCTGATTGATGTTGCATGTGGTAGAATCATATTTTTTTTTTATTTGAACATGCTTCATTGTAAAGAGAATTAATATACAATTGTGTATATTGCTTGAAACAGGCTATAACATTGTGCATAAAACATGAATGTATCATGCTGATACATTAAAAATTATACATATTTGATATATTTTTCTGGCAAATGGAAAGCAAAATATGGCTGCATACAATACACTGGTGGCGAACCTATTGGAGGTGGCACCCACCATTGTTCCGGTACACACGTTTTGTTTTTTTTTAATCTCCCCCCCAGCACTGGAGTCATCAGGTTAAATTGCCGTGTTGGCACATAAATGGAGAGCCCAATTTATTACTAGCGCCACTTGAGCGTCTGCCGAGAGATGCTATTAGCGCCTCTGCCGCAACATCGGCCACAGCCAGGCGGCGCTGCTAGTTTTCGGCGCTGAAGGCTACGTGCCACTGTGCCATGTTTGTTTATTTCCCAATGGGGTTAGCAATTGGTATTGCCAGTGGGGAGTGCCAGAAATCAATCAAATTTAATATGTAAAAGAACAGCACCAACGCCTGTGAAGTCATGAAAATCAGGCATACAGTGCCATGTACAATACAGAAAATGGCTTTAACTGCGGATGGCAGCACAGTGACCAAGTGAAAACACCTGGAATGACAATGGGGACACACAAATGGCATTACACATGAATGGCAGGCATGGAAGCACAAGTTTGCTGCAGGTAACGTAAGTGAAATAAATCAAGAAAAATAAACATTCTGAACAGGTCAGGGATCCCATGTCAGCTAAATGGGCACAAAAAAATAAAAAACGCTAACCAGAAGTCACCAAAAATAACATAACTGGAATGGCTAATTGAAGTCTATGGAAGAAAAACACTGAGGGCCTCATGTGATGTAGCGCTGTAGTGAACACAGCGTCGGCGCTAACAAAGCACCCGGTGCTCTTGATACATGAAACACCATATGGCGCTAGGAGTGGTGCTAAACATTTTTTGGCGTCATAATTATGACTTGCTGGTGGTGCTTACGAAAACACCTGCTGCTACATGTCGCTATGTGGAGTTAGCGTTTTGGGTTGCAGTTTGGGCACTCAGTCCCAAAAAGGTTTGCTATCACTGGTATATACTATAGTATTATTGTTATTTACACTCCTTTTTGACTTTTTGCAGCCTTAATTATTCATTGCTACTGGAGGTGCACATAGAGCAGCCATACTGGGACTCGTGAGTTTGACCATATACTGTAGGGCTGTTCTGCTTCCTTGTTTTGACCGATTTGTGCCTACAGTACTGCTGTTTAAAGTGAACCTCCAGTAAAAAATGAATACGTTCTCTTATGCCCCCATTGATAAGGCATCCCAATTTGAGGCCTCATAGGTTAACTAAAGGTTTTAGTTACTTACCAAGACAGTGCTCCTGCACCACTTGTGGGTACAGTATGCCGAAATTGGCTTAATGATCGGAAGCAGAGGGTGGTTATAAATGGTACACTCAGATTGGGTCACTGTTACTAGTGGAGTACCACAAGGGTCAGTTCTGGGACCAATTCTCTTCAATATATATATAAATGACATTGGGTACGGATTAAACAGTAAAGTCTCAATCTTTGCAGATGATACTAAGCTGTGTAATTAATACAAAAGAGGACAGCAGGCAGCTACAAACAGATTTAGATAAATTGGAAGCATGGGCAGTTAAATGGCAAATGAAGTTTAACACAGTTTAACACAGATAAATGTAAGGTTATGCACATGGGAAGGAGAAATCTGTATCATGATTACATACTAAATAAAAAAACACTTGGTAAAACAACAATGGAAAAGGACCTAGGGGTTTTAGTTAACAATAAGCTCAACTGTAGTACTCAATGCCAGGCAGCAGCTGCCAAAGCAAATAGGATCATGGGGTGCATCAGGAGGGGCATAGGTGCTCATGACCAGAGCATCATTTTACCCCTGTACAAGTCACTGGTCAGACCCCATATGAAGTACTGTGTACAGTTCTGGGCATCTGTGCTTAAAAAGAACATATCAGAACCGGAGCACGTTCAAAGAAGGGCAACAAAGTTAATAAAAGGTGTGCGGGGGCTAGAGTACCCTGAAAGATTGTCAAAGTTAGGTTTATTTAGTTTCGAAAAAAGACGCCTGAGGGGTGATCTAATAACTATGTATAACTATGTATAAATATATTCGGGGTCAATACAAAGATCTGTCCCACAATCTATTTATACTTCGGAGTGTAACCATAATCCGAGGGCATCCACTAAGGTTAGAGGAAAGGTGCTTTCTCCACTGACATAGGAGGGGATTCTTCTCTGTAAGAGCAGTGAGACTATGGAACTCGCTGCCAGAGGAGGTAGTAATCATGGATACAGTAAAAACGTTCAAAAGTGGCCTTGATGCCTTCCTGGCATGTAATAACATTTCTAGCTATGGCTACTAGACCACTGGAAGGAGTTAAACAGGCTGAACTGGATGGACTAAAGTCTTTATTCAGACTTACATACAATGTTACTATGTTACTATGCCGTGACTGCAATCAGCTAATGTAATTTGCTGGGCATACAGGTGCCAATTTTATGATGCCCCCACCCCAGAATTTGAAAGAAATGTACCCCCTCCTGCAATGCTTTCATAGGGCTTCTGCAGTTTGCCATGCACTCACCTTTTCCCACTGCAAGGGAGCATGCACGGGCTCTCGTCCAATCAGAGCTGTTTGCTTTTCAGCACGTCCACCCCAATTAAGCCATTCAAATAGGCCGGGGCAGGATTGCACGTTGCGGGATACAGAGGGTGCAGCAGCTTGGCTTCCCTATTGATTTCAATCAGAGCCCTTTGCTGAAAGGAAGTAAACAAGACAAAGGGCTCTGATTGGACAAGAGCCCGCACATGCGCCGTTGGAACGAAGAGAGGTGAGTTTTACTGGGCTTTCTGAGGGATTTCAGACAGTGGGGGCATCACAATTTGGGATGCCCAGGGGACACGGAACAGAACCTGGGAAATTCAAATTCCACCCTAATTAATGATTTGGGATTCCTAAAGGTCTTGAACAGTGCACTACATAGATTTAGTAAGAGTATCTAAAAGAATGTGCAACCGTTGTAAGGTGAAAGATTAGAGTATTAAAGCGGCTCAAAACCCTCTGTAACTGGCCCTAGAATCTAAAAGACTCCAGGGCTGCCCGCTAGACTGCCCCAGGGGAATCCTTACCTGGATGTCCTGCTGTGTGAAACCACCTGGGACGCCAGTAGACTCACCTTTACTGGTTCTCCTGCTGTGTTCTACGGCGTCCACATCCCTGGCTTCCCTGCAGCTGTCTGCGCTTCCACACCCAGCCATTCAGATAGGCCGGGCGTGTGGGAATGTACATTCCACAGCTAAACGAGTGATGTGGCCAGCCGGCTGGTGCACGTCATCTGGCATCCATGAGACCATGGGCCACCGATGAGCCTGCAACATTTCCCAAAGGAATCGGGCATGGAGGGCATTTGGGGGGTGCAGGGGACAAAAAAAGGGTTTTGTTCAGCTATAACTGAACTGGTTATTTAAAGTGGATGAAAACCCAAGATTTTCACTATCCTGGGTTTTGATCCGTCCCCCAAGGGCACCCTGGATATCCCAGCTGCACACAGCAGCACACGACATCCTTCGGCTGTGTGCGGCCACACACAGCCATTCAGTTGCAGCTGCCGTGGCTGTGCACATCCAAAAGGGGAGGCAAGTGATGCCGGCACAGCCACATAGTAAAAATTACTGGAGAACCAGGGAGGGGTTTCACATAGTGGGGTATCCCACTGCTTAGGGGAGAGGGAATAAGCTGTCCCTGGAGTCTCATAGACTCCAGGCCGGTTTTGGTCCACTTTACTCTCTATTTGGCTAGAGCCTTTCTTTGGCTTATGAATAGAGATGTGTGGTGGTATAAATAAAAGCATTGCTCAAAATATGAACCCACCCATTACAAAGGTTTGGTAAAAACTGTGGTAGAAATTTGGTATAACTGTACAAGCTAAAGCTGAAAGCTCTCAGTTGGCTCAGCTGGTCTCTCTTTCCACATTCTCTCTTTTGCACATTGCCTCTGCCATTCTCCCTCTCTGGCATTTTTTCAATCTTTATTTTCCAACTTTTTTTCCTATTAGTCCTTATCTTCTTGAGTTTCCCTACCATCGCCTGTCTTCATTTCTTTGAAGTGAACTTTCCATCTTTCTATTTTTCCTTATCCCTCCTCTATGTTTAGTTTTTCCATATTACCTCAGTCTGATTCCCAGCATTCCTCTTTATTCTTTAATCCACATGTGCTTTAATCTTTAATCCTCCTCTTTTCCCTCATATTCCCTTCATGTCTTTCTCTTTTTGTCACCTACCCCTATTCCTTTCACCTTCCATCCTCCTCTCCTTCCCGCATTTTTGCTTTCTGTCTTCAGTATTCACGCTTTTCTTCGCTCTAGCTATCCCTTTTATTCCTCTTACACATTCCCTTTTTACTGTGTTTCCTTCATCTCTCTTTCTCTAACTTTTCTATGTTTGTGTCCAAAATGTCCTCATCGTTTGCATTCACATTCCCTGTTTCCCCTTTTCCATACATCGTCCTTTTCCACATTCTCTCCATTTTATTCATGTCTGAAAGGTTTCCACAGGGTGACATTTGCTCTAACCTGACTCTGAATATTATTCCTAGTGTTATCTCCAAAAAATTGCAAAAGGGACTCCTCAACACTCGTAGTTCTACATTTTGAAAATAGCTCTTGTGCTAAAATCATTACACACAATTCTGTTTTCCCTCAAAATGGCTTTTCAAATTGAAAGAAATACAAAAATGCAGACTAGGTGCCACAGACTATAAACTTTGTAACAGGTAAATGAATGATTTATTAAAGTAGTTTTTTACTTTTTGGAAATACAGTATGAAGACCCCAAGCTTGAGGACTCCATAGACGCTTCAGGTCAGGAACACTTGTTTATGAGAGACTGTACATACGGCGGGAAACGCCAGCGAGGTAAGAGCCCAGCGACTGCGCTGCTATTGGCTAAGCACCTGGCCCGTGACCAGTGCGGCTCCTCTGCCCCGGCTTAGCGGCACATTCACAGGGATAGAGACAGGGGTGGCAACGCTGTGGCTTATCCTCTTCTGATTGGCTGAAAGTTGCCGTATGAGCTTCGTTTGCTGAGATCGCGGAGCTGCCCGGAGACGCCGAGCGCTATATCAGCTGTAGCTGTACAAGGGAGCGGTCGCGTATCCATCTCATTCATTTTACATAGATTTTAATTATATTTAATAATTGCTATTTATTACATCTATCTGTAACATTTACTTACTGTCAGCCCTTTGTGCATCGCACGAGAAGTGTTACAGTGTAACCATGTTTTATTATCCCAATGTGCTCCAGCGACACGTCGGATGCTTCTCCACTGTGTGGTAAGTCACTGGCATGGGGGCCCATCAGAGATTCGGGGTAGATCACTGGCATGGGGGCTGATCGGACAGATTAGGGGTAAGTCAGTGGCTGCCAATCAGGATTAGGGGTAAGTCACTGGCATGGGGGCCGATCAGAGATTTGGGGTCAGTCACTGGCATGGGAGCCGATCAGACAGAGATTTGGTGTAAGTCACTGCCATGGGGGCCGATCAGACAGAGATTTGGTGTAAGTCACTGCCATGGGGGCCGATCAGACAGAGATTTGGTGTAAGTCACTGCCATGGGGGCCGATCAGACAGAGATTTGGTGTAAGTCACTGCCATGGGGGCCGATCAGACAGAGATTTGGTGTAAGTCACTGCCATGGGGGCCGATCAGACAGAGATTTGGTGTAAGTCACTGCCATGGGGGCCGATCAGACAGAGATTTGGGGTAAGTCACTGCCAGGGGTGCCGATCAGACAGAGATTTGGGGTAAGTCACTGGCATGGGGGCTGATCAGACAGAGATTTGGTGTAAGTCACTGCCATGGGGGCCGATCAGACAGAGATTTGGTGTCACTGCCATGGGGGCCGATCAGACAGAGATTTGGTGTAAGTCACTGGCATGGGGGCCGATCAGACAGAGATTTGGTGCAAGTCACTGCCATGGGGGCCGATCAGACAGAGATTTGGTGTAAGTCACTGCCATGGGGGCCGATCAGACAGAGATTTGGTGTAAGTCACTGCCATGGGGGCCGATCAGACAGAGATTTGGTGTAAGTCACTGGCATGGGGGCCGATCAGACAGAGATTTGGTGTGTCACTGGCATGGGAGCCGATCAGACAGAGATTTGGTGTAAGTCACTGCCATGGGGGCCGATCAGACAGAGATTTGGTGTAAGTCACTGCCATGGGGGCCGATCAGACAGAGATTTGGTGTAAGTCACTGCCATGGGGGCCGATCAGACAGAGATTTGGGGTCAGTCACTGGCATGGGAGCCGATCAGACAGAGATTTGGTGTGTCACTGGCATGGGAGCCGATCAGACAGAGATTTGGTGTAAGTCACTGGCATGGGGGCTGATCAGACAGAGATTTGGTGTAAGTCACTGCCATGGGGGCCGATCAGACAGAGATTTGGTGTAAGTCACTGCCATGGGGGCCGATCAGACAGAGATTTGGTGTAAGTCACTGACATTGGGGCCGATCAGACAGATTTGGGGTAAGTCACTGGCATGGGGGCTGATCAGACAGAGATTTGGTGTAAGTCACTGGCATGGGGGCCGATCAGACAGAGATTTGGTGTAAGTCACTGGCATGGGGGCCGATCAGACAGAGATTTGGGGTAAGTCACTGGCATGGGGGCCGATCAGACAGAGATTTGGTGTAAGTCACTGCCATGAGGGCCGATCAGACAGAGATTTGGGGTCAGTCACTGGCATGGGGGCCGATCAGACAGAGATTTGGTGTAAGTCACTGCCATGGGGGCCGATCAGACAGAGATTTGGTGTAAGTCACTGGCATGGGGGCCGATCAGACAGAGATTTGGTGTAAGTCACTGCCATGGGGGCCGATCAGACAGAGATTTGGTGTAAGTCACTGCCATGGGGGCCGATCAGACAGAGATTTGGTGTAAGTCACTGCCATGGGGGCCGATCAGACAGAGATTTGGGGTCAGTCACTGGCATGGGAGCCGATCAGACAGAGATTTGGTGTAAGTCACTGCCATGGGGGCCGATCAGACAGAGATTTGGTGTAAGTCACTGCCATGGTGGCCGATCAGACAGAGATTTGGTGTAAGTCACTGCCATGGGGGCCGATCAGACAGAGATTTGGGGTAAGTCACTGGCATGGGGGCTGATCAGACAGAGATTTGGGGTCAGTCACTGGCATGGGAGCCGATCAGACAGAGATTTGGTGTAAGTCACTGCCATGGGGGCCGATCAGACAGAGATTTGGGGTAAGTCACTGGCATGGGGGCCGATCAGACAGAGATTTGGTGTAAGTCACTGGCATGGGGGCCGATCAGACAGAGATTTGGTGTAAGTCACTGCCATGGGGGCCGATCAGACAGAGATTTGGTGTAAGTCACTGGCATGGGGGCCGATCAGACAGAGATTTGGTGTAAGTCACTGCCATGGGGGCCGATCAGACAGAGATTTGGTGTAAGTCACTGGCATGGGGGCCGATCAGACAGAGATTTGGTGTAAGTCACTGCCATGGGGGCCGATCAGACAGAGATTTGGTGTAAGTCACTGGCATGGGGGCCGATCAGACAGAGATTTGGTGTAAGTCACTGGCATGGGGGCCGATCAGACAGAGATTTGGTGAAAGTCACTGCCATGGGGGCCGATCAGACAGAGATTTGGTGTAAGTCACTGCCATGGGGGCTGATCAGACAGAGATTTGGTGTAAGTCACTGCCATGGGGGCCGATCAGACAGAGATTTGGTGTAAGTCACTGGCATGGGGGCCGATCAGACAGAGATTTGGTGTAAGTCACTGGCATGGGGGCCGATCAGACAGAGATTTGGTGAAAGTCACTGCCATGGGGGCCGATCAGACAGAGATTTGGTGTAAGTCACTGCCATGGGGGCTGATCAGACAGAGATTTGGTGTAAGTCACTGGCATGGGAGCCGATCAGACAGAGATTTGGTGTAAGTCACTGCCATGGGGGCCGATCAGACAGATTTGGGGTAAGTCAGTGGCATGGGGGCCGATCAGACAGAGATTTGGGGTAAGTCACTGGCATGGGGGCGGATCAGACAGAGATTTGGGGTAAGTCACTGGCATGGGGGCCAATCAGACAGAGATTTGGTGTAAGTCACTGCCATGGGGGCCGATCAGACAGAGATTTGGTGTAAGTCACTGCCATGGGGGCCGATCAGACAGAGATTTGGTGTAAGTCACTGCCATGGGGGCCGATCAGACAGATTTGGGGTAAGTCAGTGGCATGGGTGCTGATCAGACAGAGATTTGGGGTAAGTCAGTGGCATGGGTGCTGATCAGACAGAGATTTGGGGTAAGTCAGTGGCATGGGTGCTGATGAGACAGATTTGGGGTAAGTCACTGACATTGGGGCCGATCAGACAGATTTGGGGTAAGTCACTGACATTGGGGCCGATCAGACAGATTTGGGGTAAGTCACTGACATTGGGGCCGATCAGACAGAGATTTGGGGTAAGTCAGTGGCATGGGGGCCGATCAGACAGATTTGGTGTAAGTCAATTCTTCCATTTGATTTAAATCATCAATCTACAGTAATCAATTGGGAAAACGTGTGTGTGGTTTGCATTAAAGCAGACCAAAAGATGTTTAGAGTTGCCCCACTGTGTGAAATCCCCTGGGATCAAAGAACTTACCTTTCTGGTGATCCCACAGATGGGAATATGAATCAGAGCAGCAATCATTATTCCAATGCACAAGAACATTGGCTTACTAAAGGTGACTGTAGGTTTACTTTGAAGATTACAATAATACAGAGACCCCACCCTGAGCCATTCCTGCATGGGGATTATTCTCCAGTCCTCCTCCGGCACTGACCATGTCCCTGAACACACCTGGATTAGCTAATATATAACCAAATGCAATGGCTAAGCCCGGGTGTGTTCAGGAAAATGGGCAGTCCCTGGTCATTTATTTTTATATTGGACATAAAGGCCTCGATTTAGTAAGAGTTGAAGAAAATTCTTATGATAGTAAAAATTCTCTTTCTGAGAAAAAAAACCTGGGAATTTCACTGTTACAGAATCACCATATAGGAAGACAATGAAAGTCAATAACACTTTTTTAATCCTAAGAAAAATAGGGATATTATTACTCTTTTTTTTTTTACTCTTTTTTTTACTACACTGTAGTAACATGTACCATTGAGTTTCATTGTTTTCCTAGCTAGAGTTTTAGCAATTTTGGATTTTTTTACTACCATGAGATTTATTTGCAACTTGTACTAAATCGAGGCCATAGACTTGATTCAAGGTAAAACATTGACTCTGGACAAGAAAAAAGTAGCACATGATTTTTGTAAATATTTACTATAAAAAGTAAATTAAAGAGGAACAAAATCCTAGATTTTCAATATCTTCGGTTTTGTTCTCCCTGCCTGGGGCATCCCAGTTTGGGATGCCTCACTGTGTGTATCCCTTCAGGATCACCCAAAAACTCACTGCTTTTTTCGTTCCTACAGAGCTTGCTCTAGCCAATCAGCAGCTCGCATTTCATACATATTTTAATAAAAGGTGAATGTAGCCACCAGATGCATTCCAGCTCATCTCTACCTGTGAGGTGCCTGTGACAGCCATTTAGAAATGCCTGGCACGGCTACAAGCCTAGGCTAATGAAATGGTGAGGAAGCAGCGTGGGATCGCTGGTGAGGTGAGTGTACTGGGCGATCCCCAATGATACACACAGCAACACACGAATTCAGAATGCCCCATAAAGAGGGAGACCATTGGCCCTAGAGTGGACTCCGTCTTAATAGGACATCCCGAATTGATGTGTATCATCAGGGATCACCCTGTGTCTTATGAACTCTTAGGGGGTGGTTGTTCCTCTTTAAATAAGTTATCACATTTGTTGTGAATAATGCCTTATGAGCCCTGGTGTGGTAGCCCCTTATCGTTACGCCCCTGTGGAGTTGGAATTCAATAGGAGAGGGCCCTAATGAGTTTCCTATCTCTGCAGTCTGCATCCCATGAAAAGCAAATTAACCCCTTTCTTACCTCCTGCTAGAAACCCCCACCTATTCATGAAAAGTCTAATGCCCTTATTCATCAAGCGATAGCGCCAGGTAGTGTCTGACGAGCGCCAGGTAGCGGCAGCTAACGGCGACTACCGACTCAAGTACGCCCGCGGCGGTCACAATGACGCATTTATCAAGCAAAATGAGGCTAGCGCCGGCGAGAGCGACGGCTAGCGCGGCATTCATCATGAAGCCGCCTGGACCGAACAGCGCCGCTGCAAATTCCCTCACAGCGCCAGGTATGAGCTGTCGCTCCCTGGCGATGTCCAATGCATTTCAATGGAGCAATCTATAATAATTCATGATTAATTGGTAATAATTTTTTTTTTTATGTCAAAAAATCGGAGAACACTTCTGCAATGTTAGGATTTATTTTTAAGTCCAAAAAAAAAAAAAAAAAAATATGTGCAGAATTGATCTAACAGGTCTGAGATTAATGTATTCATATAACAAAATGATTCTAAAAACATGTATAATGTTACATTCAAAAAATATGGTTGTTTAGGGGTTAAAAACTAGTTAATACAGATCGGCGCCAGCGCTCTGGGGTTTAAACAAGGAATGAACAGCGACAGCACATTCGGAGCGTGATTTTTTGATGAATATGAAGCTAGCCGTTCGCTCTGGCCATTCGTTGTCAGGCGCTCACATACAACGCTGGACCTGTGAAACAGCGACACCCCAGCCCGTATTCAACATTACCGCACACCGACTGAGTCGCTGTCATCAAGCTAATGCCGGCCAAGCACAGCGAATACTGGCTGGCGCTGAAAAAATCACGCTACAGTCGCTCATCTGTCGCTACCTGGCGCTATTGATGAATCGGCCTCTTAATATACAATATAATATATAAAGTACAGAATGCAAACAGTCTAAATAATGTGCTCTGTAATAGGTGAAATATTTTCAAGCTAGGGCTTAATACATTCACTTTAGGTGTCACTTAGGACAGTGATCCAGTGCATCAGACTTGTGTTTGTGGAACACAGATTGTTGCAACATTTTAGATGGTTACATTCAGTGAAATGTATTATGTTCATTGTGACACTGTATAGAGATTTGTTATAACCCCTGTGTAAGTGACTAATGTTGTACCACCTAGGTTGGCTGCTACTAAAGGCACTAAAATTGCAAAGCGGGAATATCTAAAAGTAAATGTCATTAACACATGGTAAGTATAATAAATAAAGGAATGAATGTATGCGGTAGAGTTGTATGTTGTGCTGTTCTCAGTCTATGAGGGGTTTCTAATTAAATTGGGAGTATGGAAGAAATGTTAATAGTCATTTATTTAATTTTTCTTTTGGTGATGGGTTAAAAAACCCCTGCATTTAGACTTTGGTTTTGTATCCTGAATTAGGATGTCCTGCTGTGTGACCCCCCCCCAGAACCACTCAATTCTCCCGGATATACAGTGCATTCTGTGCATAGAAAATGAGCACTTTCGTGAAAAATGGGCCAATGATATATATAAATTTGCTGAATGGCAGTGAAGAGGGGTCATTTATAATACCCCCGGCATCAAGAAATATCTAACCAGGCTTGTTTTTATTCCTACCATGAGCTAATAAACCACAAGCTTGGCAGGAGTTTTATTTAGTTTGGCTGTATAAGTGACCCTTTCTCTCATTACCCAACGTGTTTTATTTGCATTTTTAATACTACACAATTTCGCGATAGCGCTCCTTCAGATGTTTGTTAAACACCTCTTGTTTATGGCATCGGAGAGTGGTCACATCCCCTGCAGCACACGACCTCCTACCCCAGCTTATCTGAATGGCTGGGCATGGCAATGAGCGCACAACCAAATATGCCGGGGATGCCGCCCCCCAGTGTTTATATCGGCAAGGGAACCAGGAAGGTGAGTGTTGCAAACCCCAGGGGAAGGCCAGTGGCGCTGCCCTGGAATCTTTTAGATTTCAGCGCTGTGCCACAAGGGTTTTGTTCTGCTTTAAAGCGGACCTTCACTCTGAATAAGAGTCTATGTTATATGTTTCCCACACCCTGTACATACAGATTGTCCACATTAAAAATCATCCTACCTGCATCTACTGCATGTTATAAGCCTTTAAACATTTAAGATGGCGGCTTATGGAAGCCGCCATCTTATCAGGCAGCCTGCAAACAGGAAGTGCCTCCTGACTGTGCTGCTCTGCATTCTGGGACTGCTGACCTTTACCTGACCCCAGCTCTGCTCTGTCTGAGCAAAGCACAGCTATAACCCGCCCCCCTGTACCTTATCCCACTCTCCTCTCCTCAGTAAGTGTGATGCTTCTGAGTCAAGATGGCGGCGCCCATATCCTAAATTCCTGAACAGAGTTGCAGCCCAGTGGGGGAAAGAATAAAAAGTTAGTGACTAAAAACGTAAAATATATTCATTTTAGATGCTGGGGAACCGTTTTTTAAGAGTTTGGGCTTTTCATTAAATCACGCTGAAGGTCCGGTTTAAGGACACTAGTGGGTTGTTGGGTCATCATCTGAAATACAGAATCTAAAAAGTGGTACTACAACCTTTTGATACTACACAATAAGCACTAGAGAGAACATTTCTACAAGGAAAGTAAAAGAAACTCATGATAAGATTGCACTCTAGCTATTCCGTTTATTCTAAGTATGTCACACACCCCGCTTCAAGAATCCATAACATGTGGGTAGTATCGACCTGAAGAGGGCGTTCCTGCAGAGATGATAGCAAAAGAAAGCCCCTCCCTGATCCATAAATACCTGGGACCTCCCACTCATCACCCAGTTTTCCATCTCTGCAGACGGCGAGCAAGTCAGAAGATGATGGCTCCTCCTTGCACAGGGGGATTTCAGGTAGCCGGGGTAACTCCCGGCCTCTTTTTTGATTATTTCCGCTCGGACCCCTGTTTGTCCCTGGATTTACCTTATATTACATGCCTCCACAGTCTTGGCTGCTGGCCCGAGCGAGGGTACATTGGCACCTCTGGTGCTGAGGAGCAGAGCTCCACCGTGAGACCCTAAAAAAGAGGGTAGGCGGTCATACCGGGTAGGTGATCCCGGTTTGGGATGCCCCACTCCCTTGATTCTTCCCCTGGGGGGGGGGGCCCTTCCACCGTCTCCCTTTTACCAACTATGGGGGCTGGGGGTTCCTCTCATAGGGTTAGCTTTATTCACTGTCTCTTTTTTTTTGATTATTTATTTGTGTGTTACTTTGTTGCGGCACCGCGGCTGTCATTGCAGCCTGGCGCCGGGGTCTTTCATTCTCTGTCAGGAGGTATTTTACCTCACGCACTTTGGGGGGCGGGGCTGGCACTCGGCGCTCTGCCGCGGCCAGCCCCCGTTCTCTCTCTTTCATTCCTCCCTCAGCGAGCGGGGCGGGTGCTCCGCTAGTAAGAGCGGACGCACCCGTTGTCACGGTCAGCCGGCGCCGCGGTTGTCGGCGGCGCCGGTCTCTGGGGACAGTGTGTGAGGGAACTTCTTCCCTCACGCTTCATTCAGAGGGGGGGCGTAGCCGGGCTTTCGGCGCGTCGCCGCGGCTCCGCCCTCCTCTGTACTGGCGCCGCTGCGGAGCTATTGCTCCCTGTTGCTTGTCACTAAGGGGGCACAAATCAGTTTTTTGCGCGGGCTGCGCCGACCACGCCCCTGGCACGGCCGTTTCTTCCTTCACCACTGCAAGGTCGCCATTGTTCTGAGGCGGATCGTTGATTGGAGCGTCTGTGAGTGGCCCTGTGGGCCTCATTTATTTCTTCTTTCAATTTCTGTTAAGCCTTATTTTAGGGACTTATTGGTTCTCTCTGTCTTTTAGGTGGAGGTTATTCAGGAGGATCATCAATAGTATTAGAGGGTCTCTCCTGGTCCTGGGTCCCTGGGTCCATTTTAACATCACAAATCCTCCCACTCGGGACATTAAAGGGGCATCCCGGGTTGTCTAACTGGCGTAATTCCCTGGGTCATAGCGACCACTCAAAATTCACCTTATGGAGGCATCCTCGGATACTGGGACTGGGACCCCTTCGGGGCATCCCAAAAAGTGTATGTTGTGTGGGGTTTCCATTACTGGGGATGATGTGTTACTTTGTATACCATGTGCACAGCAAACTATTACGCGGCAGTCCGAACCCCAAGCATCGGGGTCAGCACAGCCGGTCGCCTCAACTCCCCCTCCCGCCTTGACTCGTGCCCCGTGTGACGTAGTCATGGGCAGGGATCTGCAATCTGAGATGTGCGCCAGATTGGCTAGCCTTGAGAAAATGCTCTCTAGCTCGGTCGCCCGTAAGGCTCCGCCTAAGAGAAAGCATTTGTCGCCGGCTCCGCCGGTGGATGATCTTGATGACATAGATAATCTGGATTGGTCTGATTATCCCCAGCTAGAGGAAGGGGAGGTTGATGAGGGTTCAGAATTTTCGGACGATGAGCAGTCTGCTGGCGCTGATGCCGAGCTTTCTGACTTAGGGAGATCCCTGGACTCTCCTCACGCTCTGTCTCTGATGCTGGAAGTTCTGAATATTTCCCCTCCCGAGGAGGCGTCACAGCAGAAGGGTGAATTGTTTGAGGAATCCAGGCCGCGCCTGGAGTTTCCTACGCAACGGCATTTTGATCGAATCATTGACAAGGAATGGGATAGGCCGGCTCGGCTCCCTGGCATCCCTCAGGGTGGGATAGGAAATATCCCTTTCCTTCTGAGGCGGTCAAGCGCTGGGCATCTCCCCCCGAGGTGGATGCACCGGTTTTGGGGTTATCCAACTCCTCGGTTTTAAACAGACCTGATTGTTCCATTCTCAAGGATGGAGAGGATAAACGTATTGATCAGATGGCTTGTCATGGCTTTACTAGCATTGGGTCGGCCATCCGGCCTGTGTGCGCTTCGGAACTAATGGTGTTGGCTACCAGGTCTGTGGTCAGGGACCTGTTGACTTCTTCCGGGCTTCGTCCTGGTAGTAACGAGTTCCTTAGCCTTAAACGGTGTGAGTTGTTTTTATCCTTTGTGTTGACTGCCTTGGATGACACTTTGATGATGTGTGGTAGGACGTCGGCTCTGCTTGTGGCTATTCGGCGGTCGGTGTGGCTGCGCCAGTGGGCGGCCGATTTTATGTCCAAAAAGTCACTGACGGCTTTACCCTTT
This sequence comes from Gastrophryne carolinensis, assembly GCA_027917425.1. Classification (NCBI taxonomy): domain Eukaryota; kingdom Metazoa; phylum Chordata; class Amphibia; order Anura; family Microhylidae; genus Gastrophryne; species Gastrophryne carolinensis. Next base: position 419,701,994 of record CM051234.1, on the reverse strand, counting down.
GTTGGTCTACGGCTCTTTGGAGAGACATTGGACTCTGTCACCAAGGGTGGTAGGTTACCTCAACGTAAGAAACAACGCCGCTCCTTTCGGGGGGCGCCTGCCTTTACCCCCTCCTTTCGGGGGGCCAGATCTGGCAGGGGTTCTGCATTTCCCTCTTCCAGAGGAGATTCCGGAAGCAGGGGCAGAGGACGTGCCCGTTCTGGATACAGTTGGGGCTCTAAGCCCAAACCGGCTGCTAAGCCGGCTCAGCAATGAGGGGGCGCCCTCACCCATGCGGGTGGGGGGACGGCTGCAGCACTTCTCTCAGATCTGGGATCAAGAGGTCTCGGACAGATGGATCCGGGAAGTGGTGTCTTCCGGTTACAAGCTGGAGTTCGAGCTCCACCCCCCTTCCAGATTTGTCAGGTCTCGGATGCCGTCGGAGCCTCTGGCGGCGCAGGGGCTCCTGGTGGCAGTGGAGAATCTTCTGGACATGGCTGTCATTTGCCCAGTGCCCCCTTCAGATCGGGGCAGGGGCTTTTATTCCAATCTGTTCACGGTACCCAAGAAGGACGGGTTGGTCCGACCCATCTTGGATCTGAAGTTTCTCAACAGGTTCATCAGGCCGCGGAAATTCCGCATGGAAACGCTGCGTTCGGCCATTCACTCTCTTCGTCAGGGAGACTTTCTGACGTCCATACACATCAAGGATGCGTATCTACACGTTCCAGTTTTTCCAGCACACCAGAGGTTTCTCAGGTTCGTGGTGGAGGATCGGCACTTTCAGTTTGTGGCACTTCCTTTCGGTCTCACCTCAGCTCCTCGGGTGTTCACCAAGGTGCTAGCGGGGGTGATGGCTCTGCTCAGAGTTCAGGGTATCCGCATCGTGCCCTATTTGGACGATCTACTGATCATGGCCTCTTCTTTCAACCAAGCGGAGTTGGACACCAGAGCGGTGGTGTCCACTCTGGAGAGGTTCGGTTGGGTGATCAACCACCCCAAGTCTTCTCTTTCTCCGTCCAGAATTCTGACCTTTCTGGGAATGTCTCTGGACACCTCACAGGCCAGGGTGTTTCTGCCCCAGGCCAAAATTCTTTTGATTCAGGAGTTAGTTCGGCTTCTCTTGTCGGCCCCTCGTCCGACCATCCGGCTAGGGATGAGGCTGGTGGGGCTAATGGTGGCCTCATTCGAGGCAGTTCCCTTTGCGCAGTTTCATACGAGGACGCTTCAGCTTCATCTGTTGAATGTTTGGGACAAGTCTCCACTATCGTTGGATCAGTCCTTCCGGATGTCTCCCCGTGTTCGTCGATCCCTGCAATGGTGGCTGGGGTCTGTCAATCTGTTGAAGGGCAGATCCTTTCTGGCGCCGTGTTGGGAAATGGTCACCACGGATGCCAGTCTGTCAGGTTGGGGGGTGTTTGGAAGGACCTCCAGTTTCAGGGTCTATGGGGCCCGCAGGAGGCTCACGAGCCCATCAATGTTCTGGAGTTGAGGGCCATCAGGTTGGTTCTGTTTCGCTTGACTCATCAGTTGAGAGGCCTGCCAGTTCAGGTCCGGTCGGACAACAGGACGGCGGTTGCTTATATCAATCACCAGGGAGGGACTCGCAGCAGGAGTGCCCTCAGGGAAGTGTCTTTGATTCTGGACTGGGCGGAGACCCACGTCCCGTGTATCTCAGCAGTCTACATTCCGGGGGTGGAGAACACGGAGGCGGACTTGCTGAGCAGGGCCTCCTCTCGTCAGGGGGAGTGGTCTCTCAGTCCCAAGGTGTTTCGTTCGATATGTCTCAGGTGGGGGGTCCCAGCGGTGGACCTCTTTGCTTCTCGTCACAATCACAAGCTTCCAGTCTTTGTGTCTCTCTCGCAGGATCCTCTGGCTCTGGCAGTGGATGCCATGTCTCTGAACTGGAGGGATCTGGGGTTCCTTTACCTGTTCCCTCCGTTCCCAATGATAGCCAGAGTGGTGCGCAAACTGGCCTTGGAAGGCGCGTCGGCGATTCTGGTGGCCCCGCGGTGGCCAAGGCGCGTTTGGTTCGCAGATCTTGTAAGGCTGGCAGAAGATCAGTTCGCCCTGCCTCTGCTGCCGGACCTGCTCACCCAGGGTCGGCTACGCTATCCTAATTTACCATCACTGGCTTTGACGGCGTGGCTGCTGAAGCCGCCATCTTGAAGGAAGAAGGTCTTTCTGACGCGGTGATTCAGACTCTTATCTGTGCCAGGAAGCGCTCTTCCTCTTCTATTTACTACAGGACTTGGAGGGCCTATATTGATTGGTGTGAAAGTAGGTCTTTCTCTTGTCGAGAGTTCTCCATTCCTAGAATTCTTGAGTTTCTTCAACATGGTCTAGATCTGGGGCTCCAGCTTAGTACATTGAAGGGGCAGGTTTCTGCCCTGGCGGTGTTCTTCCAAAGGTCCTTTGCACTTCATCCCTTAGTCAAGACCTTTTTCCAAGGGGTTACGCATGTACGGCCTCCTAGGAAGCCTTTTGTTCCAGTTTGGGATTTGAACCTGGTTCTTTCTGCTCTCCAGGGCCCTCCGTTTGAGCCCTTGAATGAGGTTGCTTTGTCTTCTCTTACGCAAAAGGTGGCCTTTTTGGTGGCTATCACTTCGGTTAGGCGTGTTTCTGAGTTGGCAGCTTTATCCATTAAAGCTCCATACTTCGCGAGGCATCAGGATAAGGTTGTCTTTCGTTTCAAGCCGGATTTTCTTCCTAAGGTGGTCTCGGCTTTTCATCTGAATCAGGACATTGTTTTGCCTTCTCTATGCCCAAATCCCAGCAACGACAAGGAAAGGGCGTTGCATTCTTTGGATGTAGTTCGTGTTGTGGAATATTATCTGGAGGTTACGTCTTCCTTTCGTAAGACTGATGCTTTTTTTGTGGTGCCCTGTGGGCCTAGGAAAGGTTTGGCTCCTGCCAAATCTTCCATTAGTAAATGGATTCGTCAGGCCATCATTGGGGCCTATTCTGCCAAGGGGAGGAGTCCCCCTTTTCGTGTTACTGCTCATTCTACTCGTGCAGTTGGTGCGTCCTGGGCTTTTCAGCACCAGGCTTCGGTTGAGCAAGTTTGTAAGGCCGCTACCTGGTCTTCTGTTCACACTTTTTCCAAGTTTTACCAGGTTGATGTTCGGGCATCAGCGGATGCTGTTTTTGGCCGCAAAGTTTTGCAAGCTGTAGTGGTTTAGAGTTGTGCATTGTTGCCTAGTTTTGGATCCCCGCCCTTGTTATGGACACTGCTATTGGATGTCCCACATGTTATGGATTCTTGAAGCGGGGTGTGTGACATACTTAGAATAATACCATTTTGTGAATACTCACCTTGTAAAATGGGTATTATAAGTATGTCACACACCCCGCTTCACCCGCCCTTTCTGTATTCAGGATCCTCTATTTTGGGAACTTTGCGTGGTTGTGGTTTATATTTGCCTCTTCCTGGTCCCTTACCTTACTGCTTCTGTATACTGGGTGATGAGTGGGAGGTCCCAGGTATTTATGGATCAGGGAGGGGCTTTCTTTTGCTATCATCTCTGCAGGAACGCCCTCTTCAGGTCGATACTACCCACATGTTATGGATTCTTGAAGCGGGGTGTGTGACATACTTATAATACCCATTTTACAAGGTGAGTATTCACAAAATGGTATTATTGTAGTTTATCTTGAGACTTGTCAATTTTATGTGCTATATTTGCAATGGTTTCTATGTATAAAGTTAACTCTTTTTTACAAATTTAAAATATGCAAATTTGCATATACAAATTTAAAAAGAATAAATATAATGGTAAATAAATACTCATGATAATGTATTTTGTCCAGCTCATGGTATATCTGTAGGAAAAAAGCAAGGCAACCGGCCTTGCTGTCTTATTTTCCTGAAGAAGTTTCACTAATTGCCCTACAATTGCTTTGATTTATTCCTAAAATATATGATGACCTGGATAAATGAGACGCTTCACAGGCATGAATGCAACTCCCATTCAGCTTTTTCAACCACTCGGGGAGGCCGATTCAGTAATAGCGCCAGGTAGCGACAGATGAGCGCCAGTAGCGTGATTTTCACAGCGCCCGCTAGTATTCGCTGTGCTTGGCCGTTGTTCGGTTGTTGACAGCGACTCAGTCGGTGTGCGGTAATGTTGAATACGGGGTTAGGAGTCGCTGTTTGACAGGTTCCGCGCTGTATGGGAGCGCCTGACAGCGAATGGTCATAGCGAACTGCTCCCAGCATATTCATTAACAAATCACGCTCAAAAAATTCTTGCGCTGTGAAAAGCTTGTTTAAACCCCAGAGCGCTGGCGGCGATGGGTTAAAAGTAGTTTTTAACCCCCAAACATCCATATTTTTTGATTTAAAAATTAAACAAGTTTTTCTAAACATTTTGTAATATGAATACATTAATATCAGACCTACAATATCAATTCTGCACATTTTTTTTTTTTATTTTTTTACCTTAAAAAAATATCTAACATTGCCGAAGTGGTCACAGAATTTTTGACATTTAAAAAAAAAAAAAAAAAACATTAATAATTAAATATGAAGATTTAAAGATTGCTCCATTGAAATGCATTGGAGAGCGCCAGGTAGCGAGAGGTCATACCTGGCGCTGTGATGGGATTAGCAGTGGCGCTGTTCGTTGCAGTCCGCTACATGATGAATCCCGCGCTAGCTGACGCTCTCGCCGGCGCTAGCCTCATTTAGCGTGATAAATGCGTGATTGTGTCCGTCGCCTGGCGTTCTGGAGTCGGTAGCCGCCGATAGCTGGCGATACCTGGCTCTAGTGAGACACTACCTGGCGCTATCCCTTGATAAATAAGGCCCATAGTAAATGTAAGGGACACACATAGGTGGGGAGAAATTGAAACAGAGGATACTAAATAGGACAGTATTGGCAAACCTTTTAGGGACTGAGTGCCCAAACTGCAACACAAAACTTTGAGGCTGATTCATGACTAGCGCCAGGTATCGGCAGATGAGCGTCTGTACAGAGGCGCTTAGAGCAACTGCTAGTATACGCTGTGATCGGCTATCGGGCACTGTAACAGAGTGCCTCAGTCGCTGTAGTAACCTGGCCGGCATTGATGAATGAGATGTTTGTTGGCCGTTCCAACACCAGTACAGTGTTGCAGGGAGCGAAAGGTAGCGCTAGCTCAGTGTGACTGACTCTTAGCGACTCACATCATATTCAATATAAAAACAGACACACTGGATCTGGTCGCTATAGCATAGAGCAGCAGACACTGTGTGATTAAAGTCTGTTTTTGAACACATATCCACCAGTAAGAAAGCGAAAACACATGGAATGACATTATTACATTGTCACATTAACACTTTAATGCCAGACCTATAATGACAATACTGCATAAAAATATAAAAAATCCTAAAAGTTTTCAAAAATAAATTTTTCTAGGCCAGGAGAGGTGACACAATTATTTGAGAGAAAAAATAAATAAATTAAAACACAAAACTCTGTTTAAACAGAAGAAAAGGAACATCTATTGAAATGTATGGGTATATGGAAGCCAGAGCTCCGGCGCTATACGCTGAGCCGTCTGTGATGATGAATCAAACGCTACATGGCGCTGTTAGAGTTGCTCACCAGAATCACTTTCATAAATGTGGTATTGCATACAGTGCCCTGCGTTCACCAGAGGGTGCCTGCTGCTATGAGGCATTACCTGCCCCTATCCCTTGATGAATAAACACCTTTATTTAAGTGCCAAAAAAACAAAATGTGTGTACTGGAAAGATGACAGGTGTCCACAGAGAGGGCTCTGGGTTCTGCCTGTGGTACCAGTGCCATAGGTTTGCCACCAGTGAAATAGGGGAATATTAAAGAATATTAGAGGAAATTAAAGAGATGTTACTGTCCCTCATGGAGGGGGCGATGAAAGCTGTTACTGTCCTACTGGTGAGGGCCATGAAGACAATAGTGGAATTAGGGGCAGTGGAGGGATGGGGAACACAGATTGGCCAATGTGAGCTGGTACAAAAGCTCCATCAGTCTCCATGGCCTGCAGTTTCTACACAGTTTGAGCCATGCGACACCTAAACTGCTATACAACTCTATCTTTAAAGTGGACCCCTTGTCAAAAATTACTTCAAAAAATTACTCCAGGGGCCGACATCCAGGTTTTTATTCTACTTTAAATAACATATCTAGGTTTAAGTGAGGTCCCTTTTACCAATTGCCTCTGGGCATCCTGCTTTGGGATGCCTCTCCGGTAAAGGTCCTTCATCGGTCATGAAGCTCTTTTTGATGGAATCAGGAAGTAGCTGTGCACACCAATGAAGCATGTATTTCACTGGAGGAGGTGCAACTGCAGCACATGTGTGTAGCCGTTTCCTGTCCCCCACTGGAGGAGGCTCTGCCAGGAAAAGTTGAGTATCTTTAAAGTATACCAAACCTGAACCAAACATCTATTAAGACTCTAGGTCCAGTTTAATACCTACCATCACAATTTTGGATGCCCCATTGTGTGCCAGCCTTACAGTGGCATCTCCTGCCTCCCCCCTATGGCTGTATGTGGCCATGTCAGCCATTCAGTTACGGCTGGCGCGGGATGCAGGAGATAGGCAACCGGTGGGGTTTCACGCCAAATCATAATGCCCGGTGGGTATAAAACTGGACCTAGAGCATCAGGGCACAGCAATAGATGACTGCAAAGGATGCTGCCGCAGGTGGCCATACTCCCATTCAGCGTTTTTAGCTGCTCATTTATATGTGCGCCCAAAAAAGTTAATTGGAGGAGAGCCACACCTGCACCACGGCATCTATAATAGGCCACAGATTTTTTCACAGAGGGCATCTCAAATTGGGATACCCCAGTGGTAAGGATCAATACTAGGGATAGTGAAAATCCCTGGTTTTGGACCACATAAGGCTCAGTGATGGTGTAAGTGGGAAATGTAGGTTCATTTAGTGTCTCTGTGAATTAGGACCCTCCCTGGCACAGAGCTACCTGAGAGGGTGTAGGTGCACTTTGGGGACATCTGGTTGGAATCTGCTTTTCTAATTCATACTTTCTTTCTATACACAGCAGGAAGATTATCCAATATATTCTTCAGCAGGTGCCCCCTCCATACCAAGGCTGTCCTGTTCCTCGCCTCTCGCTGTATCTATCAGCCCAGCTCAGTTATGGGGTCATTTGTGTCTTCCACCGCCAGTGCGACTTGCTCATAGGTAACTACTTTCTACTGAACACTTAGTAAAGGGTGAACATGGTAAACATGTGGAAAAAATGCTCCATGAATGTCTAGTATCTTTTATTATTTAGTAATGTGAAGATGTGGAAGCAGACTACCAAATCACTCCTTAAATAAAGTTTAACCGATCTCTGATTTTAGTTGAAATCTGTGACTTTTACTAGGTGGATCTTTGGACAGACTCGATACTCACCTTTGTCCCCCACAGCTGATCCTGCGCTCTAAAATGTACTGGTTTATGAGAGCGATTCCTGCTCCGCTCAGGCCCAATCTCCAGTCACCTGCACCAGCTCTATTACCTACAACAGAGCGGAGTGCTGAGGCCTGATGTGTTTCCTCTATCGCATGTGGCGGGCGAGCTAAGGATGGGCTGGAGACAGCCGGGCACCTCCTTGTGTAGTATATAAGCTGCTGTACGTTTAATATGAAGAACCAGCAGTCAGTTATCAGTAAGAAAGCACACATTGATTCAGCACCATTTTTTTTACTCACATGTTTTAAGAGAAAACGCTTTTTCTTAAAAACTAGAGTAAAAAAAAATATGGTGCTGATACATAGCATAAATAACATGTGGCTCAGAGAAGAGGATAATTAAAGTAATGAGCAATAAATAGTCTTTATACATTCATGTGAACTCTATGATAGATCTATTATCTGCAGTGTTCACATATTTCCATAGTGCAGGTAAGTAAATATAATTTGTAGCTTGGATTTCCTTAAATGCTTACAGAACCACATGGACAGTAACTATGGCATATCTACTATATTTTTTGCCCTATAAGATACACCGTCCCATAAGACACACCTAGGTTTGGGAGGAGGAAAAAAAGATAAAAACAAGCAGCATGCAGAATCCCCCCTCCCCATATAATATACAACATGCAGAATACCCCCATAACAGGTCAGTGAGGCAAATCCTCCCATCCCCAAAAACAAGCAGCAGGTTGACTCCCCCCTCTCCTTATAATATACAGGGTGCAAAATACCTCCAGAACAAAGTAGTGTGGCAGATCCCCCAACGCCTAACCACCACTGAATCAAGTTAAAAAAAATGACCTGTGCTGCGATCCAGAAGCTGCCACTCTCCCCAGCCAGCATGCGCCGACGCATCACTGACATTGGCACACCACTCTCTGCACTGTCATTGATAAAACTGTGTGCAGTCAGCTGAACTGACATAGTTCACCTTCGCCCTATAGGACACATGGCCATTTCCCCCAGCTTTTGGCAGGGGAAAGTGCATCTTATATGGCGAAAAAATACGGTAAAATTATGCCGCCTGTTCAAGCATCCCAGATGTCTTGCCCAGGTAATCCCAATAGGGGAAGCCATTTTATCAGGACCTCTCAAGTCTTTCCTTTTAGGAAAGGTTCAGTGCCTCCATTACTTCCTGTAATCAGTTGTCTGTATGTTACTGATTCTCTGTCTCCCCCTCTAAGGTTTGGTGCTTACTGTGGTGATGAGATGTGATAGTGTGTTGTGTTTTTGCCACGATGGGTTCACTTGCCACATTAGGACCCAATCATCTAGACTTATAGAACTCCGAAATTCTTTTTCCCAACTCTTTATAAAGTTCAGCTTTCCACCCTTGGATGAAGAATGCAAGGATTGATACAATGAGGGTATCATTACTGTGGAGGTAGTACATTGGGAACATTGTCTCTCTAAATCCAAAAGAATGAAAGAGGAGCTATTTTCCCTATATCCAGTCCAGGTCGTCCTAAAGTGATGACGTGGGTATTCCGCCCCCAGGGGGCGCTCGACTGCAAGATCAAAAGCTATCGCTCCTCCCGGCCCCCCTATAAAAGCAGGTGTCTCGCTATGATTTCCCAGTGTTCATCTTGCAGACTGACTGCTGAAGATCGTTGGATACTCTCTCCTGGATATTGCAGTTGAGTTGTGACGGTAGGGAGAACGCCGGGGGTCAGACGTTTTGGCAGAGCTAGGCTCTGGACCGCAGACCCTGACTAAAGGGTAGCCGGCCATAGACTGATGGTGAGCCTATAGGGGAGGGAGGAACCACTTAAAACTGTCCTCTGGCTTTTTCCTTCCTTTTTGCCACACAACTTTATTGCGGTGTGTGTGATTTTGTCACTTGTTTTTACTTGCGCATGTTATAGGTACCTCCCTTGCTCCCACGAGTTGTCTCCTTCCTGCTCCCCTCTCCCCCTCCATCTTTGGGCTGTTACGCTGTGAGGGGGGGGGTCGGACGCCGCTCGGCGGTTTGAGAACGCAGGCTCCCTTGTATACTGGCGCAGTGTGCAGCCGTGTGCACGCGCTGCTTGTACGGAGGCCCTGCTGTGGGCCGCCCAGTGGCAGATTTGTGGTTCAGGGGAGGAGGCAGGAGGCAGGCGCTCCTGTTCACGCCATCGGGGGGCGGGGCCACACTATGACGCTTTTCGCGTCACTGCCGTGCGACCCGCCCTTCGAGGGATGCGCTGAGCTGCTGGCTCTGCGCCATTTTGTTGCTGCCTCTCCTCTCATGCTGCCTGGGACCCCTCCTGTGCTGGCTACGCTATTGGTGTCGTGAGTCCCTATTTCTAATATCGATTGTGTTATTTATATATGCGCATGTGCTGTGGGATGCGTATGGCCTTCTTTGCTTGTGTCTTTCAGGTGGACCCATTGATAGATTGTGGGTTGTGGTTCCTCCCGGTCCCCCGCCCCCCTCTCCCTTTTTATTAAGAGGGATCACAAAAGAGGGCCTATATAAAAGGGCTAATTAGGTTTGGGCCGTCAGTGCCTTGTAACCTGCATACAATCTTCTGCTAATCACCATAATGGAGGCATCTGGGGATAGTGAGCTAGGGGCCCCATCTGGGCGGGTGAAGCTCTGCCCCGTGTGCAGTGCAAGCCCTTTCGGCGGATTCAGCATTGTTTGTGTCACTTGCGTCAGGAGCGTCATTTTGGAGCATGATAGGGCGGGCGTCCCTGCCCTTTATTGGCTGCGGCCTCTCCAGAACCCCCGCTGCTGCACTCAGCCCCAAGTGAGGGGGAAGCCAGCAGGGGATCCCATGTTGATTTGGCATACCGGGTGGCCAGTCTCGAGAGACAGATCTCGCGAACAGCTCCTAAGAAGGCCACGAGTAAGAAGCAGCACATCTAGCCCGTTTACTCGGATAATGACGATGATGATCTTTTTGGAGGTCTGGGCTCCGTGGAGGAAGGCGAGTTGCCGGAGGACTCCCTTTCCACAGTAGATTATTCTGCTGGCTATGACAGCGGGTCTGTTTCTTCCATGGATGAGGATACGTGGCTCCCTGATGATACAGAGAAGTTGCTAGCTTCAGGTTTTTGAAACATTGCACATTGTCCCTCCAAGAGCGGCTAAGAGGAAGCAGGGTGATTTGTTTTGGCCTGAGAGACTGAGGCGAGTCTTTCCTGAGCAGGCCCATTTTTCTAATATGATTTTCAAGGAATGGGAAAGGCCTAACAAGCTACCGCCGGTGCCTGAGGGCCTGGACAGGCAGTATCCCTTTCCTGAGGAGCTGGTCCGCTTATGGTCCCGTCCCCCCTGAGGTGGATTCCCCTGTGTCGGGATTGTCCAACACTACGGTTATGCCTTCACCCAAAACCGCTTCCTTACGTGATCCAGCTGACAGGCGCATGGATCAGCTGGTCTGTCATGCCTTCACCTTTGCTGGTGCTTGGTTTCGCCCTGTGTGTGCCGCGGCTATTGTCTCCTTAGCCATCAGAAAGAAGGTGAGCTGTCTTGTGAATATTGCTAAGTCTCGCAAGCGGGCAGAGGAGTATAAAGACCTCTAGGCTTGTGTGGATTTTAGTGCCTTCGTTGTTTCTGCTATGGACGATGGTGTCTGGCTCTGTGCCAGGGTTTCGGCCCTGCTTGTTGCGCTCCGCCGCTCGCTCTGGTTGCAGCAATGGTCAGCTGATGCCGCGGCCAAGAAGGCGCTCACTAGTTTCCCCTTCGTGGGGCACAGGTTGTTCGGGGAGCGACTTAGCGACTGAAGCCTGCGCGGCCCTTTCAGAGTTTCTGTCTATCGCTCCTTTGGAGGAGGAAGAGGCTCTTCATTTTCAGGTGGCCGCAGAGATTCCTGGGGACGAGGTAGGTCCCGCGGCCGATCCTTGACCAGGATTCAGGAGGTGGTGTCCTCCGGTTACAAAATAGAGCTGGCAGTCAGGCCGCCCTCAAGATTTCTTCAGTCTCGGATATCCCAGAACCCATTGAAGGCACAGGGTCTGAGAATGGCTGTGCAACACCTCCTGCGGTTAGGTGTGATTTGCCCTGTCTCTCTTCAGGAACAGGGTCAAGGCTTCTACTCCAATCTGTTCACGGATTTTATTGCCTTCGTTGTTTCTGCTATGGGCGATGGTGTCTGGCACGGTGCCAGGGTTTCGGCCCTGCTTGTTGGGCTTCGCCGCTCGCTCTGGTTGCAGCAATGGTCAGCTGATGCCACGGCCAAGAAGGTGCTCACTAGTATCCCCTTCGTGGGGCACAGGTTGTTCGGGGAGTGCCTGGATCTCCTGGTCAAGGATGGTAGACTCCCTTAGTGACTGAAGCCTGCGCGGCCCTTTCAGAGTTTCTGCCTATCGCTCCTTTCGAGGAGGAAGAGGCTCTTCATTTTCAGGTGGCCGCAGAGATTCCTGGGGACGAGGTAGGTCCCGCGGCCGATCCAACCCCGCCTGGAGTTCCAAGTCCAAGCCCCCAGCCAAGGCTCCTCAGGCATGAGGAGGCGCCCTTACCCATCCGGGTGGGGGGACGGCTTCTGCTATTTTCTAGTATCTGGAGACAGCGCGTCTCGTATCGGTGGATTCAGGAGGTGGTGTCCTCCGGTTACAAAATAGAGCTGGCAGTCAGGCCGCCCTCAAGATTTCTTCAATCTCGGATATCCCAGAACCCATTGAAGGCACAGGGTCTGAGAATGGCTGTGCAACACCTCCTGCGGTTAGGTGTGATTTGCCCTGTCTCTTGTCAGGAACAGGGTCAAGGCTTCTACTCCAATCTGTTCACGGTTCCCAAGAAGCACGGAATGCTGAGGCCTATCTTGGACCTGAAGGGTCTCAACAGGTTTGTCAGAGTCAGACATTTCCGCATGGAAACCCTACGGTCTGCGGTGAGCTCGCTTCCGCCTGGCGACTTCCTTACCACGGTGGACATCAGGGATGCTTATCTGCACATCCCGATATTCCAAGGACATCAGAGGTTCCTGAGGTTTGCTCTGGAGGATTAGCATTACCAGTTTGTGGCACTGCCATTCGGGATATCCTCAGCCCCCCGGGTGTTTACCAAGGTGCTGGCGGGCATCATGGCTATTCTGAGGAATCAGGGCATTCGTGTGCTGCCTCATCTGGACAATTTACTGATTGCGGCTCAGTCCCTTCAGCCATCCGAGAGCGAAACTCGGACAGTGTTATCCACTCTTGAAGGATTTCGGACTTACCCCAAGTCTTCTATCACTCCCTCTATGGTGAGGTATTTCCTGGGCATGAGGTTAGACACCTCTCAGGTCAAGGTATTCCTGCCACAGCAGAAGGTGGTGGGCCTCCAGACGCAGGTGCAGGCCTCGCTGTCTTGTCAGCGGCCATTGATCAGTCTGGGGATGAAACTGGTGGGCCTAATGGTGTCATGCTTCGAGGCAGTGCGCTTTGCCCAATTCCACATGAGACCTCTGCAGTTGAACCTGTTGACCGGCTGGGACCGGATGCAGGAGTCGCTGGAACAGGAATATTCTAAGTATGTCACACACCCCGCTTCAAGATATCCATAACACGTGGGTAATACCGACCTGAAGAGGGCGTTCTGCAGAGATGATAGGAAAAAGAAAGCCCCTCCCGGTCCACAAATACCTGGGACCTCCCACTCACTACCCAGTCTTCCATCTCTGCAGTCGGCGAGCAAGTCAGAAGATGATGCCTCCTCCTTGCACAGGGGGAACTGAGGTAGCCGGGACCTTCCCGGCCCGCTTTTGATTTCTATTTCCGCCCAGATCCCCTTTTTTATTACTATACATGCCTCCCAGCCTTGGCTGAGGTCTGGGCGAGGGTAGAACAGCACATTAGGTGCTCAGGAGCTATGCTCCACCGTGAGACCCTGTACCAAAGGGTAGGCGGTTATCCGGGCTGGTGACCCCGGTTTGGGATGCCCTGTCCCTCGGCCCTTTACCCCAGGTAGTGTCCCCCTCTGCGGATGCCCTTCTCCTTGTGGGGGGGGGTGGGGGGGGTGTTGAGGGGCTTTTATTATGGTGTAGTGTAGTGCTTTTCACTGTATTTTTGCTGGCTGAGGAGATCCGTCTCCTCAGCCTGGTACTTGGAGGCGGGGCCGGGCGCGGACTCGATCGCTGCGGCCCGCCTGTGTGCTTGTCTTACATGTACCGGCGCCGCGGTCGCCGCCATTACCGCGGCGCCGGTACCCTGTCACATTGCGGCGCGCGGGTGAGGAGCTTGTCTCCTCACATGACGGAGTAGGGGGGCGGGGCCGGGCGTCGGAGCGTCGCCGCGGCCTGCCCCCCTCCATTCTATCTGTCTGCTCACCGGCGCCGCAGCCGCCGCATACCGCGGCGGCGCCGGTCTTTGTTCGTTTAGTGTGTCGTGAGGGGAGATCTCCCCTCACGCTTGTGTTAGAGGGGGCGGGACGGGGCTTTCGGCGGGACGCCGAGGCGGGGGGCGGGGCCATGGACAATTGCGCTCTCCGCGCTGGCCACGCCCCCCTTCTCCTCTCTGCCTCCGTGCTACTGCTGCTGCTGGCTCCTGTGAGACGGACGCCATCTTGGAAGGAGGAAGCACCGTGAGTGGCCCTGCGGGCCCCATATCTTTTTTATTCTTTGTGTCCTTTTCAATGTGCTGATAGCCTTTTCTGTTGTGCCTTTCAGGTAGACCTACGTTAGGTTTAGGGGGTTTCTCCCGGTCCTAGGGTCCCTGGGTTACGTTTACCTATTTCAAATCCTCCCACTTGGGACATTAAAGGGGCATCCCGGGTTGCTTATACGCGTAATTCCCTTGGTCATAGCGACTACACACAAGTTCACCATATGGAGGCATCCCCGGATACTGGGCTCGGGATCCCCTCGGGGCAATTCCGGAAGTGTATGTTGTGTGGGGTATCCATTACTGGGGATTATGTACTTCTGTGTATATCTTGTGCACAGCAAACTATTACGCGGCAGTCCGAACCCCAGGCGTCTGGGTCAGCACCGCCGGTCGCTTCCTCTCCTCCTCCCAGCTTGATACGCACCCCGTGTGACATTGTCATGGGTAGGGAGCTTCAATCTGAGATGTGCGCCAGATTGGCCAACCTTGAAAAATTAATTTCCAGCTCGGCCGCCCGTAAGGCTCCGGCTAAGAGAAAGCACTTGACTTTGACGATGTTAATAATTTGGACTATTCTGATTATTCCCCGCTAGAGGAAGGGGAGGTTTATGAGGACTCTGATAATTCAGATGATGAGCAGTTTGTTGGCGCTGATGTTGAGCTGGGGGACTTGGGGAGATCCTCGGATACTCCTAACGCTCTGGCTCAGATGTTTGAGGTTTTGGCTGTTTCTCCTCCTGAGGAGGCTCCACAGCAGAAGGGTGAGTTTTTTGAGGAATCCAGGCCGCGCTTGGAATTTCCTAATCAAAGACACTTTGACAAAATTATTGCTAAAGAATGGGACAGGCCGGCTCGGCTCCCTGGTATTCCTCAGGGGTGGGATAAGAAATATCCCTTCCCTTCGGATACGGTTAAGCGTTGGGCATCCCCCCCTGAGGTGGACGCACCGGTTTTGGGGTTGTCCAACACTTCTGTTTTAAATAATCCTGATTGTTCCACCCTCAAAGATGGAGAGGATAAACGCATTGACCAGATGGCTTGTCATGGTTTTGCTAGCGTTGGGTCAGCCATGCGGCCCGTTTGCGCTTCGGCGCTGATGGTGGTGGCCGCCAGGTCCGTGGTCAGGGACCTGTTGACTTCTTCCGGGCTTCGTCCTGGTAGTGACGAGTTCCTTGGCCTTAAACGGTGTGAGTTGTTTTTGTCTTTTGTATTAGCCGCCTTGGATGACACTTTGATGATGTGTGGTAGGACGTCGGCTCTGCTGGTGACTATTCGGCGGTCGGTGTGGTTGCGCCAGTGGGCGGCCGATTTTATGTCCAAAAAGTCGCTGACGGCTCTACCCTTTGTTGGATTACGGCTCTTTGGAGAGAAATTGGATTCTGTCACCAAGGGTGGTAGGTTACCTCAACGCAAGAAACAACGCCGTCCCTTTCGGGGGGCGCCTTCTTTTACCCCCTCCTTTCGTGGGGCCAGATCTGGCAGGGGATTTGCCTTCCCCTCTTCCAGAGGAGATTCCGGGAACAGGGGCAGAGGACGTGCCCGTCCAGGATACAGTTGGGGCTCTAAGCCCAAACCTGCTGTTAAGCCAGCTCAGCAATGAGGGGGCGCCCTCACCCATGCGGGTGGGGGGACGGCTGCGACACTTCTCCCAGGTCTGGGATCAGGAGGTCTCGGACAGATGGATCCGGGAAGTGGTGTCTTCCGGTTACAAGCTGGAGTTCGAGCTCCGCCCCCTCCCAGATTTTTCAGGCCTCGGGTGCCTTCGGAACCTCTGGCCGCGCAGGGGCTCCTGGTGGCAGTAGAGAGTCTTCTGGACATGGCTGTCATTTGCCCAGTGCCCTCCTCAGACCAGGGCAGGGGTTTTTATTCCAATCTGTTCACGGTACCCAAGAAGGACGGATCGGTCCGACCCATCTTGGATCTGAAGTTTCTCAACAGGTTCATCCGGCCGCGGAAATTCCGCATGGAAACGCTGCGTTCGGCTATCCACTCTCTTCGTCAGGGAGACTTATTGACGTCCATAGACATCAAGGACGCTTACCTGCACGTTCCGATTTTTCCAGCACACCAGAGGTTTCTCAGGTTCGTGGAGGAGGATCGGCATTTTCAGTTTGTGGCACTCCCTTTCGGTCTTACCTCGGCTCCTCGGGTGTTCACCAAGGTGCTGGCGGGGGTGATGGCTCTACTCAGGGTTCAGGGTATCCGCATTGTGCCCTATTTGGACGATCTTCTGATTATGGCTTCTTCCTTCAACCAAGCGGAGTTGGACACCAGAACGGTGGTATCCACTCTGGAGAGGTTCGGTTGGGTGATCAACTACCCCAAGTCCTCTCTTTCTCCGTCCAGGGTAGTGACCTTTCTGGGAATGTCTCTGGATACTTCGCAGGCCAGGGTGTTTCTGCCCCAGGCCAAGGTTCTTTTGATCCAGGAGTTGGTTCGGCTTCTCTTGTCGGCCCCTCGTCCGGCCATCCGGCTAGGGATGAGGCTGGTGGGGTTGATGGTGGCCTCATTCGAGGCAGTTCCCTTTGCGCAGTTTCACACAAGGACGCTCCAGCTTCATCTGTTGAAGGTTTGGGACAAGTCTCCGCTATCGTTGGATCAGTCCTTCCAGATGACCCCCCGAGTTCGTCGATCCCTGCAATGGTGGCTGGGGTCTGTCAATCTGTTGAAGGGCAGATCTTTTCTGGCGCCGTGTTGGGAGACAGTCACCACGGATGCCAGTCTGTCAGGTTGGGGGGGGTGTTTGGAAGGACCTTCAGTTTCAGGGTCTGTGGGCCCGCAGGAGGCTCATGAGCCCACCAATGTTCTGGAATTGAGAGCCATCAGGTTGGTTCTGTTTCGCTTGACTCATCAGTTGCAGGGCCTGCCAGTTCAGGTTCGGTCGGACAACCGGACGGCGGTTGCTTACATCAATCACCAGGGAGGGACTCGCAGCAGGAGTGCCCTCAGGGAAGTATCTTTGATTCTGGACTGGGCGGAGAGCCACGTCCCGTGTATCTCAGCAGTCTACATTCGTCACAATCACAAGCTTCCGGTATTTGTGTCTCTCTCGCAGGATCCACTGGCTCTGGCGGTGGATGCCATGTCTCTGAACTGGAGGGATCTGGGGTTTCTTTACCTGTTCCCTCCGTTTCCAATGGTAGCCAGAGTGGTGCGCAAGCTGGCCCTGGAGGGCGCGTCGGCGATTCTGGTGGCACCAAGGTGGCCAAGGCAGGTTTGGTTCGCAGACCTGGTAAGACTGGCAGAGGATCAGTTTGTTCTGCCTCTACTGCCGGACCTGCTCACCCAGGGTCGGCTACGCTATCCCAATTTACCATCGCTGGCTTTGACGGCGTGGCTGCTGAAACCTCCATCTTGAAGGAGGAAGGTCTTTCTGATGCGGTGATTCAGACTCTTATTAGCACCAGGAAGCGGTCTTCCTCTACTGTTTACTATAGGACCTGGAGGTCCTATATTGACTGGTGTGAAGGTAGGTCTTTCCCGTGTCGGGAGTTTTCCATTTCCAGGATTCTGGAGTTTCTTCAACATGGTCTGGATCTGGGGCTCCAGGTTAGTACCTTGAAGGGGCAGGTTTCTGCCCTGGCGGTGTTCTTTCAAAGGTCCTTTGCACTTCATCCCTTGGTCAAGACTTTTTTCCAAGGGGTTACGCATGTTCGACCTCCTAGGAAGCCCTTGGTTCCAGTTTGGGATTTGAACCTGGTTCTTTCTGCTCTTCAGGGTCCCCCGTTTGAACCCTTGAATGAGATTGCTTTGTCTTCACTTACTCAAAAGGTGGCGTTTTTGGTGGCTATCACTTTGGTTAGGCGTGTTTCTGAGTTGGCAGCTTTGTCCATTAAAGCTCCGTACTTCGAAAGGCATCAGGACAAGGTTGTCTTTCGTTTCAAGCCGGATTTTCTTCCTAAGGTGGTTTCTGCCTTTCATCTGAATCAGGACATTGTTCTGCCTTCTCTATGTCCTAATCCTAGCAACGACAAGGAAAGGGCGCTGCATTCCTTGGATGTAGTTCGCGTTGTGAAATACTATCTGGTGGTTACGTCTTCCTTTCGTAAGACTGATGCTTTTTTTGTGGTGCCCTCTGGGCCTAGGAAAGGTTTGGCACCTGCCAAATCTTCCATTAGTAAATGGATTCGTCAGGCCATTATTGGGGCCTATTCTGCTAAGGGGAGGAGTCCCCCTTTTCTTGTTACTGCTCATTCTACTCGTGCGGTTGGAGCGTCCTGGGCTTTTCAGCACCAGGCCTCGGTTGAGCAAGTTTGTAAGGCCGCTACTTGGTCCTCTGTTTACACTTTTTCCAAGTTTTACAAGGTTGATGTTCGGGCCTCAGCGGATGCTGTTTTTGGCCGCAAAGTTCTGCAAGCTGTTGTGGTTTAAGTTGTGCCTTGTTGCCTTGTTTTGGATCCCCGCCCTTTTATGAACACTGCTATTGGATGTCCCACGTGTTATGGATATCTTGAAGCGGGGTGTGTGACATACTTAGAATAATACCATTTTGTGAAATACTCACCTGTAAAATGGGTATTATAAGTATGTCACACACCCCGCTTCACCCGCCCTTCTTGTATTCTGGATCCTTTATATTGTGAACTTTGCGTTGCTTTGGTTTATATTTGCCTCTTCCTGGTCCCTTACCTTACTGCTTCTTTATACTGGGTAGTGAGTGGGAGGTCCCAGGTATTTGTGGACCGGGAGGGGCTTTCTTTTTCCTATCATCTCTGCAGAACGCCCTCTTCAGGTCGGTATTACCCACGTTTTATGGATATTTTGAAGCGGGGTGTGTGACATACTTATAATACCCATTTTACAGGTGAGTATTTCACAAAATGGTATTTTTGACTGTCCCTCCTGGCCAGACAGTCCCTCTTGTGGTGGCTGGACTCCAGAAACCTGTTGGTGGGCAAGTCCTTTCTGACTCCCTGATGGGAGATAATTACCACGGATGCCAGTCTGACCGGCTGGGAGGCGTTTGGCAGACGCAGAAGATCCAGGGTCAGTGGGGTCCGCAGGAGAACCACTTGCCCATAAGTCTTCTGGAGCTAAGAGCGATCCGGTTGGTGCTTCTTCGCTTGACTCCCCATTTAAGGGTCGTGCGATCCAGGTTCGCTCAGACAATCAGACGGCTGTCGCCTACATCAATCATCAGGGCGGCACTCGGAGCAAGCGAGCCCTCAAGGAGGTGACCCAGATTCTGACTTGGGCAGAGGAGAATGTTCCCTGCATCTCGGCGGTTTACATCCCCAGGGTAGAAAACCAGGAGGCAGACTCCCTGAGCAGGAGTGCCTCACGTCTGCGGGAATGGTCTCTCAGCAACAAGTTTTTTTACGCTCTGTGTCTCCGCTGGGGTCAGCCGGAAGTGGACCTTTTTGTGTCCAGACACAATAACAAGCTCCCAAGGTTCGTCTCCCTGTCAAGAGATCCTCTAGTCTTTGCCACAGACGCTCTGACAATTCCTTGGACGAAGTTCAGGCTCCTTCATGCATTCCCTCTGTTTCCACTCCTGGGCCGAGTGCTGTGCAAGATAGCCCAGGAAGGGGTGCCAACCATCCTGGTGGCTCCTCGCTGGCCGAGAAGGAGTTGGTTTGCGGACATAGTTCAGATGTCAGTGGATCGCTACATTGGGTTGCTGCGGCACCCCAATTTACAGACGCTGGCTTTGACAGCCTGGCTATTGAAACCTCAATCCTGACGGAAAAGGGGCTGTCAGCCACGGTTGTGCATACCTTGATTCAGGCACGGAAGAAGTCTTCTTCCATGATATATTGCAGAGTTTGGCATGCCTGCATTGCTTGGTGTGAATCCAAGAGTCTCCCTTGTCGCACATTCTCTATCTCTAGGTTTATGGAGTTTTCACAACACGGTTTAGACTCGGGTCTCCAGCTGAGCACCCTCAAGGGCCAGGTCTCGGCCTTGGCCATCTTTTTCCAGAGATCCTTTGCCAATCATAGATTGATCAAGACTTTTTTTCCAGGGAGTCTCCCATGTACGTCCACCGCGTAAGCCTGTATTACCAGTGTGGGACTTGAATTTGGTTCTTTCTGCTCTCCAGGGTCCTCACTTTGAGCCTTTGTGCGATGCTGCATTGCCTATATTCCAAGTATGTCACACACCCCGCTTCCATAATCATGACATGTGGGTTATGGCCAGTAGAGGGCGAACTTTGCAGAGATGACAGGAAAAAAAGGAGCCCCTCCCAGCCCATAAATACCTGGGACCTCCCACACATTCCCCAGTAATCGTCTCTGCAGACGGCGAGCAGGTCAGAAGATGGCTGTCTCCTCCTTGCAGGCAAGCCGGGTTTACACCCGGCCATTTTATTTCCCTATTTCTGCCCGGACCTTGTTTTTTATTAAGCCCCTATGCCTCCCAGCCCTGGCTGTTGGTCCGGGTGAAGGTAGGATACACCTTAGTGGTGTGATAACTTGGAGCCATGCACCTCCGTGAGACCCCCTCCAAGGGGTAGGCGGATAACAGGTTCGGGATCCTGGTTTGGGAAGCTCTGTCCGTCATTTTCCCTGCGCTGCATTAGGTGGCTTGGGACTTCCCCCACCCGTTGCTCCCTGTCCCTGGATCATGGGGGGGGGGGGGCATGTCCCTCCAATTTTTTACCTCAGACTTTGCCTGACCAATTAGCTGTCAGAGTGGTATGAGTGTATGTGTGCGTGTGTGGGGCTGTTTGCTTCACTTGTTCCTGGGCCGCATCTGTTAGACGGCGGCCTGGATCACGGGCCGGCTCCGCAACCTTGTGGGAGCGCGGCCATGTTTTTTGCTTCTCATGTTAGTCAGGAGAGGGGGCGGGGCCGGGCACTCGGCGCGCTGATGCGGCCCGCCCCCCTATCTTTTGGCGCCCACGGAGGTTCCCAGCAATGGCTGGGAACCGCAGTTACTCTTCCCAGCAGGAGGGGGCGGGGCCACGTGCACCGCACGATCTGCGCTGGCCCACCCTGCTTCTCTTCCCCTGGCCTGGCTGATGCTGCTGCTGGGCGTCCGGTCGCCATCTTGCATCCTAACTGTGAGTTCCCTGCGGGGCTTGTTCTATTATCTGCCTTTTTTGTTATGCGTAATCGTATTTCTATTGTGGTGCCTTGTATGCTGCGTTATCCTTGACATGTACTTTAAGGTTATACAGATATATTGTATGACTGTGATTATATCTGGATTTATGATTGCTGTAATGACTTCCTGCTTATGGTACCCTTTTATATTATGTCTTCCAGGGGGATTACCTTCCTTGATAGTTAAAAGGGGTTCTCCCAGTCCTTAGGTCCCTCACTCAAATAAGGGCTTTACAAATCCTCCCACTAACGGATGTTAAGGGGCATCCCGGGTAGCTTACTGGCGTAATTCCCACTGGTCATTGCGACTACCATAAAAAATCACCATATGGAGGCCTACCAGGATACCGGGCTCGGGCTCCCTTCGGGGCAACCCCGGCAGTGTGTGGTTTGTGGGGCATCCCTTGCGGGGGCTAATGTGTTTATTTGTATTCCATGTGCACAGCAGGCCATTACGCGGGGTCCCAGGCATCTGGGTCCGTGCCGCCGGCCTCATCACCTACCCCACCCCGCCTTATCCGTACCCCAAGTGACACTGTCATTAGCGGGGAGTCGCAAGCTGATGTTTGTGCTAGGCTGGCCAACATCGAAAAGTTGATTTCTAGCTCTGCGGCCAGAAAGGCCCCAGCTAAGAGAAGGCATCCGTCGCCGGCCGCGCCAGTACTGGATTTTGATGACTATGATTCCCCTGACTGGTCTGATTATTCCCCACTCGAGGAGGGGGAATTGTTTGAGGAATCTGATGCTGAGGATCAGCAGTTTTTTGGATACTGATACTGGGCAGGTGCGGGGGGGGATGCCGTGGATACCCCCAAGATCCTGGCCCATCTATTTGAGGTACTGGATATTTCTCCACCAGCGGAGACCCCCCCGCAGAAGGGGGAATTTTTTGGGACTTCTAAGCCCCGCTTGGAGTTCCCAAATTAGAATCATTTTGATTGCATGATTCTTTAGGAATGGGAGAGGCCCAGCTGGCTTCCCGGTGTTCCTCAGGGATGGGATAGGAAGTATCCCTTCCCGGTGAACGTGGTGAAGCGCTGGTCGTCCCCTCCCGAGGTCGATGCGCCTGTTTTGGGATTGTCCAACACCTCCGTTGTATATTCTCCAGACGCCGCCACTCTTAAAGATGGTGAGGACAAAGGCTTTGATCAGATGGCATGCCATGCCTTTGCCAGTGTGGGTTCAGCCTTGCGGCCTGGCGCTCGCGACTGTGGCTACCAGGTCTGTGGTTAGGGACCTGTTGAGTGGTTCCCAGCTTAACCCAGCCAGTGATGATTTCACAGCCCTTAAGCGGTGTAAATTATTTGTGACCTTTGTTTTATCTGCTAAGGATGACGCGATTATTATGTGTAGTAGAACCTCTGCATTGCTGGTGGCTATTCGCCGATAGGTCTGGCTACGCTGACATTGTGGCTAAGAAATCACTCGCAGTGCTACACTTCCTGGGTATGAGGCTGTTCGGAGATAAATTGGATTCAGTGGCGAAAGGTGAAAAGTTACCTCAGCGTAAGTAGCAGCATCGCCCCTTTTGGGGGGCAGGCTCCTTCAATCCTTCCTTTCGCGGTGCCAGAGCAGGCAGAGGCTTTGCCTACTCTAATTTCAGAGGTGATTCCTGGATCAGAGGCAGAGGACACGCTCGTCCAGGCCTTAACTGGGGTTCCAAGCCCAAGCCTGCTGCCAAGACAGCTCAGCAATGAGGGGACGCCCTCACCCTTGCTGGTGGGGGGATGGCTGCGGCACTTCTTCCTGGTCTGGGCCCAGGAGGTCATAGGCAAATGAATCTTGGAAGTGGTCTCTTCCGGCCTCCTCCCAGATTCCTAAGGTCTCGGGTCCCCTCGGATCCCCGGGCTGCGCAGGGGCTCCTGTTGACTGTAAAGAATCTTCTGGTCATGGATGTCATATGCCCGGTGCCTTTCTCAGAGAGAGGCCCGGGCTATTATTCCAACCTCTTCACGGTTCCCAAACAGGATGAATCCATAAGACCCATTCTGGATTTGAAGCTTCTCAACAGGTTCATCAGAACCAAGAAGTTCCGCATGGAGACTGCGTTCAGTCATCAATTCCCTTCGTCAGGGGGATTTCATGACATCCATAGACATCATGGATGCTTATCTTCATGTACCAATCTACCCAGCACACCAGAGATTTCTCAGGTTTGTGGTGGGAGATCAGCATTTTCAGTTTGTGGTCCTCCCTTGGAGTTCGGCACCTAGGGTGTTCACCAAGGTGCTGGCGGGCATAATGGCCCTTCTCAGAGCCCAGGACATTCACATTGTTCCGTATTTGGACGACCTCCTAATTACGGCATCCTCTCTCAGTCAGACGGAGCTGGACACCAGGTATGGTGGTGGCGACGCTGGAGAGGTTCGGCTGGGTGATCAACCATCCCAAGTCTTCTCTCTCCACCTCAAGGGAGATCTCGTTTCTGGGCATGAATCTGGATACCATTCGGACCAGGGTTTTCCTTCCTCATTCCAAGGTGCAGATGGTTCAGGATCTTATACGTCTTCTCCTGTCCAATCCTCGTCCTTCTATCCGGCTAGGGATGAGACTGGTGGGATTCATGGTGGCTTCCTTCGAGGCAGTTCCCTTTGCTCAGTTCTACATGAGGTTGCTCCAGCTCCATCTATTGTTGGCCTGGGACAGATGTCCGCAGTCATTGGATCAGCCATTCATGATGTCTCCCCGGGTTCGGCAGTCCCTTCAGTGGTGGCTGGAACCAAGCAATCTGATGAGGGGCAGATCCTTTCTGACCCCTTGTTGGGAGACGGTTACCACGGATGCCAGTCTGCCGGGTTGGGGAGGTTTTTGGAAGATGCATCAGTTCAGGGGGCTGTGGGGTCCTCTGGAGGCTCACACCCCCATCAATGTCTTGAAGCTGAGAGCTATTCGATTGGTTCTGTCATGCTTGACGCATCACCTACGCGGCTTACCGGTTCAGGTTCAATCAGACAATCGAACTGCGGTAGCTTACATCAATCACGAAGGACGGACTCGCAGCAGGAGAGCCCTCAGGGAAGTTTCTCTGATTCTTGCATGGGCAGAGAGCAATGTTCCATGCATCTCAGCAGTGTACATTCCGGGAGTGGAAAACAAGGAGGCGGATTCCCTGAGCAGAGGGGAATGGTCTCTCATCCACATGGTATTCCGGTCCCTCTGTCACACGTGGGGGTTTCCGGAGGTGGATCTCTGCCTCACGTCACAATCGCAAGCTCCCAATGTTTGTGTCTCTGTTTCAGGATCCTCTGGCCCTGGCAGTGGACGCCATGTCTCTTGCCTGGGGGGATCTGGGGTTCCTGTACCTGTTTCCCCCCTTCTCCATGGTGGGCAAGGTGGTGCGCAAGCTGGCTCAAGAGGGTGCACCAGCAATTCTGGTGGCCCCAAGGTGGCCAAGACAGGTTTGGTTCGCGGACGTCGTACGGCTGGCGGTATATCAGTACAGGTTGCCCGTTTCCGGATCTGATCACTCAAGGTCAACTTTGTTACCCCAATTTACAAACGCTGGCTTTGACGGCGTGGCTGCTGAAACCTCCATCTTAAAAGAAGAAGGTTTGTCTGATGCTGTGATTCAGACACTTGTTAGGGCTAGGAAGTGATCTTCCTCTAGCATCTACTACAGGACTTGGAGGTCCTATATTGATTGATGTGAGGCTAGGGCCTTGCCTTGCAGGGTGTTTTCGATCCCTAGGATTTTGGATTTTCTTTAACACGGTCTGGACCTGGGGCTCCAGCTTAGTACCTTGAAAGGGCAGGTCTCTGCCCTGGCGGTCTTCTTTCAAAGGTCCTTTGCTCTTCATCCTTTGGTTAAAACTTTTTTCCAGGGGGTCACTCATGTGCGAAAGCCTTTGTTGCCTGTTTGGGATTTGAATTTGGTTCTGTCGGCCCTCCAGGGGCCTCCTTTTGAGCCGGTGCAGAATGTTGTACTTTCTATGCTTACACAAAGGATTGCCTTTGTTGGTGGCTATTACCTCTGTTCGACGTGTCTCTGAGTTGGCGGCTCTTTCCATTCAAGCCCCTTACTTTGAGAGACACCAGGACAAGGTGGTTTTTCGTTTTAAGCCAGATTTCCTTCCTAAGGTGGTTTCTGCCTTCCATCTCAATCAGGATGTGGTTCTCCCTTCCTTGTGTCATAAGCCTAGCAATGACAAGGAGAGGGTTCTGCACTCTTTGGATGTGGTTCGTTGTGTGAAGTACTATTTGGTTGCTACTTCTTCCTTTCGTAAGACGGATGCCTTGTTCGCGGTGCCCTCCGGGCCCCGGAAAGGTTTGGCGCCTGCCAAGTCTACCATTAGTAAACCATTAGTAAATGGATACGTCAGGCCATTGTTGGGGCCTATTCTGCCAAGGGGAGGACTCCTCCTTTTAAGTTCACTGCGCATTCTCCTCGTGCTGTTGGTGCATCTTGGGCTTTTCAGCACCAGGCTTCATTTGAACAGGTTTGTAAGGCTGCTACTTGGTCTTCCGTTCATACTTTTTCCAAGTTTTACAAGGTTGATGTGCGGGCTTCAGCAGATGCTGTTTTTGGCCGCGAGGTTCTGCAAGCTGCAGTGGTTTAAGTTGGTACATTCTTTTACTGTTTTCGGTTCCCACCCATGACGGACACTGCTATTGGATGTCCCACATGTCATGATTATGGAAGCGGGGTGTGTGACATACTTGGAATAATACCATTTTGTGATTACTCACCTGTAAAATGGGTATTATAAGTATGTCACACACCCCGCTTCATCCCGCCCTTATTGGTATTTTGGATCTTTTATATGGTGAACCTTTTAGTGTTATGTTTGTTTATATTCTAAGTATGTCACACACCCCGCTTCAAGATATCCATAACATGTGGGTAATACCGACCTGAAGAGGGCGTTCCTGCAGAGATGATAGCAAAAAGAAAGCCCCTCCCTGATCCATAAATACCTGGGACCTCCTACTCATCACCCAGTTTTCCATCTCTGCAGAAGGCGAGCAAGTCAGAAGATGATGGCTCCTCCTTGCATAGGGGGATTTCAGGTAGCCGGGGTAACTCCCGGCCTGTTATTTGATTATTTCCGCTCGGACCCCTGTTTTTCCCTGGATTGACCTTAAGTTACATGCCTCCACAGTCTTGGCTGCTGGCCGAGCGAGGGTATATTGGCACCTCTGGTGCTTAGGAGCAGAGCTCCACCGTGAGACCCTAAAAAAAAAAAAAAAAAAAGAGGGTAGGCGGTCACACCGGGTAGGTGATCCCGGTTTGGGATGCCCCGTCCCTTGATACTTCCCCTGGGGGGGGCCCTTCCACTGTCTCCCTTTTACCACAATGGGGGTTGGGGGTTCCTCTCTTAGGGTTAGGTTTTATTCCCTGTCTTGTGTAGGTATTTTCACTTTATTTTTGGCATGATTTTACTGTGTGTCACTGTTTGTTTGCTGCGGCACCGCGGCCGCCATTGCAGCCGGGCGCCGGTATCTTTCTTTTTGTGAGGGGATTAATTTTCCCTCACGTACTTTAGGGGGGCGGGGCTGGCACTCGGCGCGCTGCCGCGGCCAGCCCCCGTTCTCTCTGTGTTTCTCCCGCAGCGAGCGGGGCGGGTGGTCCGCAGGTCCGCGGACGCACCCGCTGTCATTTTTTGTTAGTCCGGCGCCGCGGGTTTTCGGCGGCGCCGGTCTCTGAGGGCAGTGCGTGAGGGAGCTTCTTCCCTCGCTTCTAATCCGAGGGGGGGGGCGGGGCCGGGCTTTCGGCGCGTCGCCGCGGCTCCGCCCCCTCTGTACTGGCGCCGATGCGGAGCTTGTTGCTCCTTGATGATTGAAGGAAGAGGGGGCGCAACTGATATTTGCGCGGGCTGCGCTGACCACGCCCCAATCTCGGCCTGCTTCTCCCCTCACGATGCTGCAAGGTCGCCATTGTTCCTGATGTCGGCGGATCTGTGAGTGGCCCTGAGGGCCCCATTCATTTCTTCTTGTATTTTTTCTGTTAGCCTTATTTTAAAATTTATTGGGTCTTTCTGTCTTTTAGGTGGAGGTTAATCAGGAGGATCATCAGTAGTATTTAGAGGGTCTCTCCTGGTCCTGGGTCCCTGGGTTCATTTTATTGATCTTAAATCCTCCCACTCGGGACATTAAAGGGGCATCCCGGGTTGCTTACTGGCGTAATTCCCTGGGTCTTAGCGACCACAAAAAATGTCACCTTATGGAGGCATCCCCGGATACTGGGCTCGGGACCCCTTCGGGGCAACCCCGGAAGTGTATGTTGTGTGGTGTATCCATTACTGGGGACGACGTACTTCTGTGTATACCTTGTGCACAGCAAACTATTGCGTGGCAGTCCGAACCCCAGGCGTCTGGGTCAGCACCGCCGGCCGAGTCATCTCCCCCTCCCACCCTGACGCGCGCTCCGTGTGACGTTGTCATGGGCAGGGATCTGCAATCTGAGATGTGCGCCAGATTGGCCAACCTTGAGAAAATTGTTTCCAGCTCGGTCGCCCGCAAGGCCCGGCTAAGAGAAAGCATTTGTCGCCGGCTCCGCCGGTGGATGACCTTGATGACTTTAATAATCTGGATTGGTCCGATTATTCCCTACTAGAGGAAGGGGAGGTTTCTGAGGGTTCAGATATTTCGGACGATGAGCAGTCTGCTGGCGCTGATGCCGAGCTTGGTGACTTAGGAAGATCCTCGGACTCTCCTCACGCTCTGGCTCTGATGTTGGAGGTTCTGAATATCGCCCCTCCTGAGGAGGCGTCACAGCAGAAGGGTGAATTGTTTGAGGAATCCAGGCCGCGCTTGGAGTTTCCTACGCAACGGCATTTTGACAAAATCATTGATAAGGAATGGGACAGGCCGGCTCGGCTCCCTGGCATCCCTCAGGGGTGGGATAGGAAATATCCTTTCCCTTCGGAGGCGGTTAAGCGCTGGGCATCCCCCCCCGAGGTGGATGCACCGGTTTTGGGGTT
This sequence comes from Gastrophryne carolinensis, assembly GCA_027917425.1. NCBI lineage: Eukaryota > Metazoa > Chordata > Amphibia > Anura > Microhylidae > Gastrophryne > Gastrophryne carolinensis. The sequence goes on along the minus strand of CM051234.1, from coordinate 419,674,086 downwards.
GTCTAACTCCTCGGTTTTAAATAGACCTGATTGTTCCACCCTCAAGGATGGAGAGGATAAACGTATTGATCAGATGGCTTGCCATGGCTTTACTAGCGTTGGGTCGGCCATACGGCCTGTGTGCGCTTCGGAACTTATGGTGTTGGCTGCCAGGTCTGTGGTCAGGGACCTGTTGACTTCTTCCGGGCTTCGTCCTGGTAGTACCGAGTTCCTTAGTCTCAAACGGTGTGAGTTGTTTTTATCTTTCGTATTAACAGCCTTGGATGACACTTTGATGATGTGTGGTAGGACGTCGGCTCTGCTGGTGACTATTCGGCGGTCGGTGTGGCTGCGCCAGTGGGCGGCCGATTTTATGTCCAAAAAGTCACTGACGGCTCTACCTTTTGTTGGACTACGGCTTTTTGGAGAGACATTGGACTCTGTTACCAAGGGTGGTAGGTTACCTCAACGCAAGAAACAACGCCGTCCCTTTCGGGGGGCGCCTTCTTTTACCCCCTCCTTTCGTGGGGCCAGATCTGGCAGGGGATTTGCATTCCCCCCTTCCAGAGGAGATTATGGGAGCAGGGGCAGAGGACGTGCCCGTCCAGGATACAGTTGGGGCTCTAAGCCCAAGCCGGCTACTAAGCCGGCTCAGCAATGAGGGGGCGCCCTCACCCATGCGGGTGGGGGGACGGCTGCGACACTTCTCCCAGATCTGGGATCAAGAGGTCTCGGACAGATGGATCCGGGAAGTGGTGTCTTCCGGTTACAAGCTGGAGTTCGAGCTCCGCCCCCCTTCCAGATTTTTCAGGTCTCGGATGCCTTCGGAACCTCTGGCGGCGCAGGGGCTCCTGTTGGCAGTACAGAATCTTCTGGACATGGCTGTCATTTGCCCAGTGCCCCCTTCGGATCAGGGCAGGGGTTTTTATTCCAATCTGTTCACGGTACCCAAGAAGGACGGATCGGTCCGACCCATCTTGGATCTGAAGTTTCTCAACAGGTTCATCCGGCCACGGAAATTTCGCATGGAAACGCTGCGTTCGGCCATTCACTCTCTTCGTCAGGGAGACTTTCTGACGTCCATAGACATCAAGGATGCTTATCTACACGTTCCAATTTTTCCAGCACACCAGAGGTTTCTCAGGTTCGTGGTGGAGGATCGGCATTTTCAGTTTGTGGCACTTCCTTTCGGTCTCACCTCGGCTCCTCGGGTGTTCACCAAGGTACTAGCGGGGGTGATGGCTCTGCTAAGGGTTCAGGGTATCCGCATTGTGCCCTATCTGGACGATCTTCTGATCATGGCGTCTTCCTTCTACCAAGCGGAGTTGGACACCAGAGTGGTGGTGTCCACTCTGGAGAGGTTCGGTTGGGTGGTCAACCACCCCAAGTCTTCTCTTTCTCCGTCCAGAGTAGTGACCTTTCTGGGAATGTCTCTGGACACTTCGCAGGCCAGGGTGTTTCTGCCCCAGGCCAAAATTCTTTTGATTCAGGAGTTAGTTCGGCTTCTCTTGTCGGCCCCCCGTCCAGTCATCCGTCTAGGGATGAGGCTGGTGGGGTTAATGGTGGCCTCATTCGAGGCGGTTCCCTTTGCGCAGTTTCATACAAGGACACTTCAGCTTCATCTGTTGAAGGTTTGGGACAAGTCTCCTCTATCGTTGGATCAGTCCTTCCTGATGACTCCCCGAGTTCGTCGATCCCTGCAATGGTGGCTGGGGTCAGTCAATCTGTTGAAGGGCAGATCTTTTCTGGCTCCGCGTTGGGAAACAGTCGCCACGGATGCCAGTCTGTCAGGTTGGGGGGGTGTTTGGAAGGACCTCCAGTTTCAGGGTCTGTGGGGCCCGCAGGAGGCTCACGAGCCCATCAATGTTCTGGAGTTGAGAGCCATCAGGTTGGTTCTGTTTCGCTTGACTCATCAGTTGCGGGGCCTGCCAGTTCAGGTCCGGTCGGACAACCGGACGGCGGTTGCTTACATCAATCACCAGGGGGGGACTCGCAGCAGGAGTGCCCTCAGGGAAGTGTCTTTGATTCTGGACTGGGCGGAGAGCCACGTCCCGTGTATCTCAGCAGTCTACATTCCGGGAGTGGAGAACACGGAGGCAGACTCTCTGAGCAGGGCCTCCTCTCGTCAGGGGAAGTGGTCTCTCAGTCCCAAGGTGTTCCATTCGATCTGTCTCAGGTGGGGGTTCCCAGCGGTGGACCTCTTTGCCTCTCGTCACAATCACAAGCTTCCGGTCTTTGTGTCTCTCTCGCAGGATCCTCTGGCTCTGGCGGTGGATGCCATGTCTCTGAACTGGAGGGATCTGGGGTTTCTTTACCTGTTCCCTCCGTTTCCAATGGTAGCCAGAGTGGTGCGCAAGCTGGCCCTGGAGGGCGTGTCGGCGATTCTGGTGGCACCAAGGTGGCCAAGGCAGGTTTGGTTCGCAGACCTGGTAAGACTGGCAGAGGATCAGTTCGTTCTGCCTCTACTGCCGGACCTGCTCACCCAGGGTCGGCTGCGCTATCCCAATTTACCTTCGCTGGCTTTGACGGCGTGGCTGCTGAAACCGCCATCTTGAAGGAGGAAGGTCTTTCTGACGCGGTGGTTCAGACTCTTATTAGCGCCAGGAAGCGCTCTTCCTCTACTATTTACTATAGGACTTGGAGGTCCTATATTGACTGGTGTGAAAGTAGGTCTTTCTCTTGTCGGGAGTTCTCCATTTCCAGAATCCTGGAGTTTCTTCAACATGGTCTGGATCTGGGGCTTCAACTTAGTACCTTGAAGGGGCAGGTTTCTGCCCTGGCGGTGTTCTTTCAAAGGTCCTTTGCACTTCATCCCTTAGTCAAGACCTTTTTCCAAGGAGTTACGCATGTACGGCCTCCTAGGAAGCCTTTTGTTCCAGTTTGGGATTTGAACCTGGTTCTTTCTGCTCTTCAGGGTCCTCCGTTTGAGCCCTTGAATGAGGTTGCTTTGTCTTCACTTACTCAAAAGGTGGCCTTTTTGGTGGCTATCACTTCGGTTAGGCGTGTTTCTGAGTTGGCAGCTTTATCCATTAAAGCTCCGTACTTCGAAAGGCATCAGGACAAGGTTGTCTTTCGTTTCAAGCCGGATTTTCTTCCTAAGGTGGTCTCTGCCTTTCATCTGAATCAGGACATTGTTCTGCCTTCTCTATGTCCTAATCCCAGCAACGACAAGGAAAGGGCGCTGCATTCCTTGGATGTAGTTCGTATTGTGAAATATTATCTGGTGGTTACGTCTTCCTTTCGTAAGACTGATGCTTTTTTTGTGGTGCCCTTTGGGCCTAGGAAAGGTTTGGCTCCTGCCAAATCTTCCATTAGTAAATGGATTCGTCAGGCCATCATTGGGGCCTATTCTGCCAAGGGGAGGAGTCCCCCTTTTCGTGTTACTGCTCATTCTACTCGTGCGGTTGGAGCGTCCTGGGCTTTTCAGCACCAGGCCTCTGTTGAGCAAGTTTGTAAGGCCGCTACTTGGTCCTCTGTTCACACTTTTTCCAAGTTTTACAAGGTTGATGTTCGGGCCTCAGCGGATGCTGTTTTTGGCCGCAAAGTTCTGCAAGCTGTTGTGGTTTAAGTTGTGCATTGTTGCCTTGTTTTGGATCCCCGCCCTTTTTATGGACACTGCTATTGGATGTCCCACATGTTATGGATTCTTGAAGCGGGGTGTGTGACATACTTAGAATAATACCATTTTGTGAAATACTCACCTGTAAAATGGGTATTATAAGTATGTCACACCCCCCGCTTCACCCGCCCTTCTTGTATTCTGGATCCTTTATTTTGTGAACTTTGCGTGGTTATGACTTATATTCTTAGTATGTCACACACCCCGCTTCAAGAATCCATAACATGTGGGTAATATCGTCCTGAAGAGGCGTTCCTGCAGAGATGATAGCAAAAGAAAGCCCCTCCCCGATCCATAAATACCTGGGACCTCCCACTCACTACCCAGTTTTCCATCTCTGCAGACGGCGAGCAAGTCAGAAGATGATGGCTCCTCCTTGCACAGGGGGATTTAAGGTAGCCGGGATGTTTCCCGGCCCGTTATGTATTTTTTCCGTTTGGACCTCTTTTTCCCCTTAATATATATGCCTCCCAGCCGTGGCTGCAGGTCCAGGCGAGGGTATATTGGCACCTCGGGTGCTTAGGAGCAACGCTCCGCCGTGAGACCCTATACGAGAGGGTAGGCGGCTTTACCGGGTTGGTGACCCCGGTTTGGGATGCCCTGTCCCTTAGCCTTAATATGGGAATGGCCCTCCCAGGATCCCCTTTGTTCCACTATGGGGATGGGGGGAGTGGGTTCTCCTTTTTATTACACTCTTACTTCCTGCACTGTCTTTTAACTTTTTGTTATGTGTGTGTTTCTTTAATTTTATCTGCACCGCGGCCGTCTATATTATGTGCCTCCGTGCTGTGCTGCGGTTCCCTGCTCAAAATGGAGGTATTTTACCTCAGGGTCTCTCTTTGTAAGGTATAGGAGGGGGCGGGGCCGGACCTTCGGCGCGGGGCCGAGGTCCGTTCCTCCCGGCCTTCTTTTATTGCTGTACTTAACACTGGCCAAGCACCGCAGCAGTACATTAGCTGCGGCGCCGGCCGGTTTGGCGCTCTTTTCATGAGGGGATTTTTTCCCCTCACGATTCTTATGGGGGCGGGGCCGGACTTGCGGCGCGCAATCGCGGCCCGCCCACTACCTTCCCAGCGCCGCTGAGTTGTGGCTTGACTGAGTTGCGGTTGACTGTTGCTAGGCATAGGAGGGGGGGGCGTGACCTTAACAACGCGCGCGTCCCGCGCTGGCCACGCCCCCTCCTCCTCTTCTTTCTGTCAGAAATGATTTCTCCTCACGATCGGGTGGCCGTGTGACATCCCGGCGGTGCTGTGAGTGGCCTGTGGCCTTTCTCTTTTTTACTTTGCTTCTTGTTGCTACTTTTTCTCATAGTTCTTTCTTTCTTCTTCTTTCAGAACGGAGGCTTGTAATTCTGATCTTCTATAGTATTAGAGGTTCTTTCCCGGTCCTCATCCCTGGGTTCATTTTATATGTTCACAAATCCTCCCACTCGGGACATTAAAGGGGCATCCCGGGTTGTCTAATTGGCGTAATTCCCTGGGTCTTAGCGACTATTCAAAGTTCACCTTATGGAGGCATCCCCTGATACTGGGACTGGGACCCCTTCGGGGCATCCCAAAAAGTGTATGTTGTTTGGGGTTTCCATCGCTAGGGATGATGTGTTACTCTGTATACCATGTGCACAGCAAACTATTACGCGGCAGTCCGAACCCCAAGCATCGGGGTCAGCACAGCCGGTCGCCTCAACTCCCCCTCCCGCCTTGACTCGTGCCCCGTGTGACGTTGTCATGGGCAGGGACCTGCAATCTGAAATGTGCGCCAGATTGGCTAGCCTTGAGAAAATGCTCTCTAGCTCGGTCGCCCGTAAGGCTCCGTCCAAGAGAAAGCATTTGTCGCCGGCTCCGCCGGTGGATGATCTTGATGACAGAGATAATCTGGATTGGTCCGATTATCCCCAGCTAGAGGACGGGGAGGTTGATGAGGGTTCAGAATTTTCGGACGATGAGCAGTCTGCTGGCGCTGTTGCCGAGCTTTCTGACTTAGGGAGATCCTTGGACTCTCCTCACGCTCTGTCTCTGATGCTGGAAGTTCTGAACATTTCCCCTCCAGAGGAGGTGTCACACCAGAAGGGTGAATTGTTTGAGGAATCCAGGCCGCGCCTGGAGTTTCCTACGCAGCGGCATTTTGATAGAATCATTGACAAGGAATGGGATAGGCCGGCTCGGCTCCCTGGCATCCCTCAGGGGTGGGATAGGAAATATCCCTTTCCTCCTGAGGCGGTCAAGCGCTGGGCGTCTCCCCCCGAGGTAGATGCTCCGGTTTTGGGGTTATCCAACTCCTCGGTTTTAAACAGACCTGATTGCTCCATTCTCAAAGATGGAGAGGATAAACGTATTGATCAGATGGCTTGTCATGGCTTTACCAGTATTGGGTCGGCCATCCGGCCTGTGTGTGCTTCGGAACTAATGGTTTTGGCTGCCAGGTCTGTGGTCAGGGACCTGTTGTCTTCTTCTGGGCTTCGTCCTGGTAGTAACGAGTTCCTTAGCCTTAAACGATGTGAGTTGTTTTTATCCTTTGTGTTGACTGCCTTAGATGACACCTTGATGATGTGTGGTAGGACGTCGGCTCTGCTTGTGGCTATCCGGCGGTCGGTGTGGCTGCGCCAGTGGGCGGCCGATTTCATGTCCAAAAAGTCACTGACGGCTTTACCCTTTGTGGGTCTACAGCTCTTTGCAGAGACATTGGACTCTGTCACCAAGGGTGGTAGGTTACCTCAACGTAAGAAACAACGCCGCTCCTTTCGGGGGGCGCCTGCCTTTAACCCCTCCTTTCGGGGAGCCAGATCTGGCAGGGGTTCTGCATTTCCCTCTTCCAGAGGAGATTCTGGAAGCAGGGGTAGAGGACGTGCCCGTGCTGGATACAGTTGGGGCTCTAAGCCCAAACCGGCGGCTAAGCCGGCTCAGCAATGAGGGGGCGCCCTCACCCATGCGGGTGGGGGGACGGCTGCAGCACTTCTCTCAGATCTGGGATCAAGAGGTCTCGGACAGATGGATCCGGGAAGTGGTGTCTTCCGGTTACAAGCTGGAGTTCGAGCTCCGCCCCCCTTCCAGGTTTGTCAGGTCTCGGATGCCGCCGGAGCCTCTGGCAGCGCAGGGGCTCCTGTTGGCAGTGGAGAATCTTCTGGACATGGCTGTCATTTGCCCAGTGCCCCCTTCAGATCGGGGCAGGGGCTTTTATTCCAATCTGTTCACGGTACCCAAGAAGGACGGGCTGGTCCGACCCATCTTGGATCTGAAGTTCCTCAACAGGTTCATCCGGCCGAGGAAATTCCGCATGGAAACGCTGCGTTCGGCCATTCATTCTCTTCGTCAAGGAGATTTTGTGACGTCCATAGACATCAAGGATGCTTATTTACACGTTCCGGTTTTTCCAGCTCACCAGAGGTTTCTGGGTGGAGAACACAGGTTCGTGGTGGAGGATCGGCACTTTCAGTTTGTGGCACTTCCTTTCGGTCTCACCTCAGCTCCTCGGGTGTTCACCAAGGTGCTAGCGGGAGTGATGGCTCTGCTAAGGGTTCAAGGTATCCGCATCGTGCCCTATTTGGACGATCTACTGATCATGGCCTCTTCCTTCAACCAAGCGGAGTTGGACACCAGAGCGGTGGTGTCTACTCTGGAGAGGTTCGGTTGGGTGATCAATCACCCCAAGTCTTCTCTATCTCCGTCCAGAATTCTCACCTTTCTGGGAATGTCTCTGGACACTTCACAGGCCAGGGTGTTTCTGCCCCAGGCCAAGATTCTTTTGATTCAGGAGTTAGTTCGGCTTCTCTTGTCAACCCTTCATCCGACCATCCGGCTAGGGATGAGGCTGGTGGGGTTAATGGTGGCCTCATTCGAGGCAGTCCCCTTTGCGCAGTTTCACACAAGGACGCTTCAGCTTCATCTGTTGAAGGCTTGGGACAAGTCTCCTCTTTCGTTGGATCAGTCCTTCCTGATGACTCCCCGAGTTCGTCGATCCCTGCAGTGGTGGCTGGGGTCGGTCAATCTGTTGAAGGGCAGATCTTTTCTGGCTCCGTGTTGGGAAACAGTCACCACGGATGCCAGTCTGTCAGGTTGGGGGGGTGTTTGGAAGGACCTCCAGTTTCAGGGTCTGTGGGGCCCGCAGGAGGCTCACGAACCGATCAATGTTCTGGAGTTGAGAGCCATCAGGCTGGTTCTGTTTCACTTGACTCATCAGTTGAGAGGCCTGCCAGTGCAGGTCCGGTCGGACAACAGGACGGCGGTGGCTTACATCAATCACCAAGGAGGGACTCGCAGCAGGAGTGCCCTCAGGGAAGTGTCTTTGATTCTGGACTGGGCAGAGACCCACGTCCCGTGTATCTCAGCAGTCTACATTCCGGGGGTGGAGAACACGGAAGCGGACTTGCTGAGCAGGGCCTCCTCTCGTCAGGGGGAGTGGTCTCTCAGTCCCAAGGTGTTTCGTTCAATATGTCTCAGGTGGGGGGTCCCAGCGGTGGACCTCTTTGCTTCTCGTCACAATCACAAGCTCCCAGTCTTTGTGTCTCTCTCGCAGGATCCTCTGGCTCTGGCAGTGGATGCCATGTCTCTGAACTGGAGGGATCTGGGGTTCCTTTACCTGTTTCCTCCGTTCCCAATGCTAGCCAGAGTGGTGCGCAAACTGGCCTTGGACGGCGCGTCGGCAATTCTGGTGGCCCCAAGGTGGCCAAGGCGAGTTTGGTTCGCAGACCTTGTAAGACTGGCAGAGGATCAGTTTGCCCTGCCTCTGCTGCCGGACCTGCTCACCCAGGGTCAGCTACGCTATCCCAATTTACCATCGCTGGCTTTGACGGCATGGCTGCTGAAACCGCCATCTTGAAGGAAGAAGGTCTTTCTGACGCGGTGATTCAGACTCTTATCTGTGCCAGAAAGCGCTCTTCCTCTTCTATTTACTACAGGACTTGGAGGGCCTATATTGATTGGTGTGAAAGTAGGTCTTTCTCTTGTCGAGAGTTCTCCATACCTAGAATTTTGGAGTTTCTTCAACATGGTCTAGATCTGGGGCTCCAGCTTAGTACATTGAAAGGGCAGGTTTCTGCCCTGGCGGTGTTCTTCCAAAGGTCCTTTGCACTTCATCCCTTAGTCAAGACCTTTTTCCAGGGTGTTACGCATGTTCGGCCTCCTAGGAAGCCTTTTGTTCCAGTTTGGGATTTGAACCTGGTTCTTTCTGCTCTCCAGGGCCCTCCGTTTGAGCCCTTGAATGAGGTAGATTTGTCTTCTCTTACGCAAAAGGTGGCCTTTTTGGTGGCGATCACTTCGGTTAGGCGTGTTTCTGAGTTGGCAGCTTTATCCATTAAAGCTCCGTACTTCGAGAAACATCAGGACAAGGTTGTCTTTCGTTTCAAGCAGGATTTTCTTCCTAAAGTGGTCTCGGAGTTTCATCTGAATCAGGACATTGTTTTGCCTTCTCTATGCCCAAATCCCAGTGACGATAGGGAAAGGGCTTTGCATTCCTTGGATGTAGTTCGTGTTGTGGAACATTATCTGGAGGTTACGTCTTCCTTTCGTAAGACTGATGCTTTCTTTGTGGTGCCCTGCGGGCCTAGGAAAGGTTTGGCTCCTGCCAAATCTTCCATTAGTAAATGGATTCGTCAGGCCATCATTGGGGCCTATTCTGCCAAGGGGAGGAGTCCCCCTTTCCGTGTTACTGCTCATTCTACTCGTGCAGTTGGTGCGTCCTGGGCTTTTCAGCACCAGGCTTCTGTTGAGCAAGTTTGTAAGGCCGCTACCTGGTCTTCTGTTCACACCTTTTCCAAGTTTTACAAGGTTGATGTTCGGGCTTCAGCGGATGCTGTTTTTGGCCGCAAAGTTTTGCAAGCTGTTGTGGTTTAGGGTTGTGCATTGTTGCCTAGTTTTGGATCCCCGCCCTTGTTATGGACACTGCTGTTGGATGTCCCACATGTTATGGATTCTTGAAGCGGGGTGTGTGACATACTAAGAATAATACCATTTTGTGAATACTCACCTTGTAAAATGGGTATTATGAGTATGTCACACACCCCGCTTCAACCCGCCCTTTTGTATTTAGGATCCTCTTTATTGCGAACTTTGCGTGGTTGTGTTTATATTTGCCTCTTCCTGGTCCCTTACCTTACTGCTTCTGTATACTGGGTGATGAGTGGGAGGTCCCAGGTATTTATGGATCAGGGAGGGGCTTTCTTTTGCTATCATCTCTGCAGGAACGCCTCTTCAGGACGATATTACCCACATGTTATGGATTCTTGAAGCGGGGTGTGTGACATACTCATAATACCCATTTTACAAGGTGAGTATTCACAAAATGGTATTTTTTGCCTCTTCCTGGTCCCTTACCTTACTGCTTCTATATACTGGGTGATGAGTGGGAGGTCCCAGGTATTTATGGATCAGGGAGGGGCTTTCTTTTTGCTATCATCTCTGCAGGAACGCCCTCTTCAGGTCGGTATTACCCACATGTTATGGATATCTTGAAGCGGGGTGTGTGACATACTTATAATACCCATTTTACAGGTGAGTATTTCACAAAATGGTATTTTTTGGCTCTTCCTGGTCCCCTTACTGCTGTCCTATACTGGGGAATGTGTGGGAGGTCCCAGGTATTTATGGACTGGGAGGGGCTCCTTTTTTTCCTGTCATCTCTGCAAAGTTCGCCCTCTACTGGCCATAACCCACATGTCATGATTATGGAAGCGGGTGTGTGACATACTTATAATACCCATTTTACAGGTGAGTAATCACAAAATTGTATTTTTGACCCTCAAGGGGGTCTTTTTGGTAGCGATCACCTCGGTGCGTCGCGTGTCAGAGCTGGCCGCGCTTTGTATGTAGCCTCCTTATTTTGAGCGGCATAAGGATGAGGTGGTTTTTCGCTTTAAACCTGATTTTTTGCCTAAGGTCGTTTCTCCCTTTCACCTTAATGAGGAAGTGGTCTTGCCTTCCTTGTGTCCAGCACCGACTAATTCTAAGGAAAGGACCCTCCATGCCTTGGATGTGGTCAGGGCCATTAGGTATTACCTGGTTGTGACTGAATCCCCCCCTAATGGACACTGCTTTTGGATGTCCCACATGTCATCACTTTGGGACGACCTGGACTGGATATAGGGAAAAATACAATTCTGTGAAACTCACCTGTAGAATTGTTTTTGAATATATCCAGTCCAGGTCGTCCCACCCCGCCCTTGTTCATTATCTCTTGTTTGCCTGTTATGGTGATTACCATTTTTATATTGGACCGTTGTCCTTAAGTTTTTTGTTGAAGAGATTACATGCTGAAGCTATGTGAAGTAACATGGTTTCTTGGTCTCCCGGCTTGTCTCTTATTCTTACTGCTTTTTAACCACTGGGAAATCATAGTGAGACACCTGCTTTTATAGAAATCGAGAGAAAACCAGCACTCCAGTAGTAAGCACAAATAGAACTATATTAGTGAGTTTCAATCCAATCCAACGTTTCGGGGGTTACAGCAGGCCCCCTTCATCAGGGTCTGACCCTGATGAAGGGGGCCTGCTGGAACCCCTGAAACGTTGGATTGGATTGAAACTCACTAATATAGTTCTATTTGTGCTTACTACTGGAGTGCTGGTTTTCTCTCGATTTCTGGATTTGCGGTGTCACCGCTAACCGTGCACCCCCTCTCCTATGCTCGATTGGTGTGCGGCGGCATACGATATAACCTGCTTTTATAGGGGGCCAGGAGGAGCAACAGCTTTTGATCTTGCAGTCGAGCGCCCCCCTGGGGGTGGAATACCTACATGTCATCACTTTGGGACGACCTGGACTGGATATATTCAAAAACAATTCTACAGGTGAGTTTCACAGAATTGTATTTTTTTAAGCCAACTAGACACATAAGGGTCAGTTCAGAGACAGGTGAGAAAACTGACTGACATTTTTATTAGAGAAACCTGCCATTTTCTTTCATTGACCTTGATTCATCAAGTGTTGAAAACAATTCTCATGGTAGTAAAACATGTATTTCATGAGAAAAAAGCCTGAGAATGTCACTGTTGACGAATCACCAGATAGGAAGACATTGAAAGTCAATGGGACTTTACAGTGTAAAAAGCAGTAACACATTTCACTACTTATTCTAAGTATGTCACACACCCCGCTTCAAGATATCCATAACATGTGGGTAATACCGACCTGAAGTGGGTGTTCCTGCAGAGATGATAGCAAAAAAGAAAGCCCCTCCCTGATCCATAAACACCTGGGACCTCCCACTCATCACCCAGTTTTCCATCTCTGCAGACGGCGAGCAAGTCAGAAGATGATGGCTCCTCCTTGCACAGGGGGATTTCAGGTAGCCGGGATGACTCCCGGCCCACTATTCATTTATTTCCGTTTGGACCTTTTTTCCCCAGAACTCCATATGCCTCCCAGCCTCGGCTGAGGGTCCAGGCGAGGGTATATCGGCACCTTAGGTGCTCAGGAGCTATGCTCCACCGTGAGACCCTATATGAGAGGGAAGGCGGTTACTCCGGGTTGGTGACCCCGGTTTGGGATGCCCTGTCCCTTAATTAACATTCAGTGGCCCTCCCAGGATCCCCTTTCCACAGGTGGGGTTGGGGAGTGTGGGTCCCTTCTTTATTTAATCCCTAACATGTTCCGTTCTGGGTGTTGTGTAGTGTCTCTTTAAATGTATTCACCGCCGCAGCCGTTTTACAGGGCCTGTGCGGTGCTGGACCTGTCTCTTTTCCCCCCATCTTCCCTCAGCTGGTGTTTTCACTTTTATTAATGGCGGAGGTATTTACCTCACGCCATGTATACTGTCCTTCTAGAGGGGGGGGGGGGGGGCGGGACCGTCGGCGCGGGGCCGGGGCCCGTCCCTCCTGTTTCGCATGTTTGATGGACACTGTGTGTGTGTGTGTGACCGTGTCTTATGACTGAGCCGGGCGCGGCGGCCGCACTTTACACTGCGGCGCCGGCCGGCTCTTGGCGCCTTTTCCTCTGAGGAGATTCTCCTCACGCTTGACTGGGGGGGCGGGGCCGGTGTGGCGGCGCGTCACCGCTGCCCGCCCCCATCCTTCTCTGGCGCCGCTGCGGAGCTCTGCCTGTGTGGGAGAGGGGAAGGGGGGCATTGCTCGGCGTCACGCGCGTCCCGCGCTGACCACGCCCCCTTCTCCCCTTCTGGCTGCAAGCTCAGGTGGATTCCCTCACGGTCGCCATTACTTGCTGTTGCGGTTTTGTAAGTGGCCTCTGGCCATCCCCTCTTTCTCATCCTCTGTATGTAAGAGTGTCTGTTGCCTTCATTAGCCTTATTAGCCCTTCTTTTCTGTCTTCCAGGTGGTGGTTCAGGAGGTTCTCCAGTAGCATTTAGGGGGTCTCTCCCGATCCTTAATCACTGGGTTCATTATTGTCCATAAATCCTCCCACTCGGGACATTAAAGGGGCATCCCGGGTTGTCTAGTGGCGTAATTCCCTGGGTCATTGCGACTATTCCTATAAAAGTTCACCTTATGGAGGCATCCCCGGATACTGGGCTCGGGGCCCCCTCGGGGCATCCCCGAAAGTGTATGTTGTGTGGGGTATCCATTTCTGGGGACGATGTACTTCTGTGTATTCCATGTGCACAGCAGACTATTACACGGCAGTCCGAACCCCAGGCGTCTGGGTCTGCACCGCCGGTCGCTTCATCTCCTCCTCCCACCTTGACACGCACCCCGTGTGACGTTGTCATGGGCCCGGGAGCTGCAATCTGAGATGTGTGCCAGATTGGCTAACCTTGAAAAAATTATCTCCAGCTCGGTTGCCCGTAAGGCCCCGACTAAGAGAAAGCATTTGTCGCCGGCTCCGCTGGTGGAGGACCAGGAGGATGTTAATAATCTGGATTGGTCTGATTATTCCCCGCTGGAGGAAGGGGAAGTTTATGAGGATTCTGATATTTCGGACGATGAGCAGTCCTTTGGCGCTGATGCCGAGCTTGGTGACTTGGGGAGATCCTCCAATACTCCTCACGCTCTGGCTCTGATGTTAGAGGTTCTGAATATTTCTCCTCCTGAGGAGGTGTCACAGCAGAAGGGTGAATTGTTTGAGGAATCCAGGCCGCGCTTGGAATTCCCTACACAAAGGCATTTTGACAAAATTATTGCTAAGGAATGGGACAGGCCGGCTCGGCTCCCTGGCATCCCTCAGGGGTGGGATAGGAAATATCCCTTTCCTTCGGAGGCGATTAAGCGCTGGGCATCTCCCCCCGAGGTGGATGCCCCGGTGTTGGGGTTGTCCAATTCCTCGGTTTTAAATAGACCTGATTGTTCCATTCTCAAGGATGGAGAGGATAAACGTATTGACCAGATGGCTTGTCATGGTTTTGCTAGCGTTGGGTCAGCCATGCGGCCCGTTTGCGCCTCGGCTCTAATGGTGTTGGCTGCCAGGTCCGTGGTCAGGGACCTGTTGACTTCTTCCGGGCTGCGTCCTGGTAGTGCTGAGTTCCTTAGCCTTAAGCGGTGTGAGTTGTTTTTATCCTTTGTGTTGACAGCCTTGGATGACACTTTGATGATGTGTGGTAGGACATCGGCTCTGCTGGTCACTATTCGGCGCTCGGTTTGGCTGCGCCAGTGGGCGGCAGATTTTATGTCCAAGAAGTCGCTAACGGCTCTGCCTTTTGTTGGATTACGGCTTTTTGGAGAGACATTGGACTCCGTTACCAAGGGTGGTAGGTTACCCCAACGCAAGAAACAACGCCGCCCCTTTCGAGGGGCGCCTTCCTTTACCCCCTCCTTTCGTGGGGCCAGATCTGGCAGGGGATTTGCATTCCCCTCTTCCAGAGGAGATTCTGGGAGCAGGGGCAGAGGACGTGCCCGTCCAGGATACAGTTGGGGCTCTAAGCCCAAGCCGGCTGCTAAGCTGGCTCAGCAATGAGGGGGCGCCCTCACCCATGCGGGTGGGGGGACGGCTGCGACACTTCTCCCAGATCTGGGATCAAGAGGTCTCGGACAGATGGATCCGGGAAGTGGTGTCTTCCGGTTACAAGCTGGAGTTCGAGCTCCGCCCCCCTTCCAGATTTTTCAGGTCTCGGATGCCTTCGGAACCCCTAGCGGTGCAGGGGCTCCTGTTGGCAGTACAGAACCTTCTGGATATGGCTGTCATTTGCCCAGTGCCCCCTTCGGATCAGGGCAGGGGTTTTTATTCCAATCTGTTCACGGTACCCAAGAAGGACGGATCGGTCCGACCCATCTTGGATCTGAAGTTTCTCAACAGGTTCATCCGGCCACGGAAATTCCGCATGGAAACGCTACGTTCGGCCATTCACTCTCTTCGTCAGGGAGACTTTCTGACGTCCATAGACATCAAGGATGCTTATCTACACGTTCCAATTTTTCCAGCACACCAGAGGTTTCTCAGGTTCGTGGTGGAGGATCGGCATTTTCAGTTTGTAGCACTCCCTTTCGGTCTCACCTCGGCTCCTCGGGTGTTCACCAAGGTGCTAGCGGGGGTGATGGCTCTGCTAAGGGTTCAGGGTATCCGCATTGTGCCCTATTTGGACGATCTTCTGATCATGGCCTCTTCTTTCAACCAAGCGGAGTTGGACACCAGAGTGGTGGTGCCCACTCTGGAGAGGTTCGGTTGGGTGGTCAACCACCCCAAGTCTTCTCTTTCTCCGTCCAGAGTAGTGACCTTTCTGGGAATGTCTCTGGACACTTCGCAGGCCAGGGTATTTCTGCCCCAGGCCAAGATTCTTTTGATTCAGGAATTAGCTTGGCTTCTCTTGTCGGCCCCTCGTCCGGCCATCCGGCTAGGGATGAGGCTGGTGGGGTTAATGGTGGCCTCATTCGAGGCAGTTCCCTTTGCGCAGTTTCATACAAGGACGCTTCAGCTTCATCTGTTGAAGGTTTGGGACAAGTCTCCTCTATCGTTGGATCAGTCCTTCCTGATGACTCCCCGAGTTCGTCGATCCCTGCAATGGTGGCTGGGGTCAGTCAATCTGTTGAAGGGCAGATCTTTTCTGGCCCCGTGTTGGGAAACAGTCACCACGGATGCCAGTCTGTCAGGTTGGGGGGTGTTTGGAAGGACCTCCAGTTTCAGGGTCTGTGGGGCCCGCAGGAGGCTCACGAGCCCATCAATGTTCTGGAGTTGAGAGCCATCAGGTTGGTTCTGTTTCGCTTGACTCATCAGTTGCGAGGCCTGCCAGTTCAGGTCCGGTCGAACAACAGGACGGCGGTTGCTTACATCAATCACCAGGGGGGGACTCACAGCAGGAGTGCCCTCAGGGAAGTGTCTTTGATTCTGGACTGGGCGGAGAGTCACGTCCCGTGTATCTCAGCAGTCTACATTCCGGGAGTGGAGAACACGGAGGCGGACTCGCTGAGCAGAGCCTCCTCTCGTCAGGGGGAGTGGTCTCTCAGTCCCACGGTGTTTCGTTCGATATGTCTCAGGTGGGGGTTCCCAGCGGTGGACCTCTTTGCCTCTCGTCACAATCACAAGCTTCCAGCCTTTGTGTCTCTCTCGCAGGATCCTCTGGCTCTGGCAGTGGATGCCATGTCTCTGAACTGGAGGGATCTGGGGTTTCTTTACCTGTTCCCTCCATTTCCAATGGTAGCCAGAGTGGTGCGCAAGCTGACTCTGGAGGGCGCGTCGGCGATTCTGGTGGCACCAAGGTGGCCAAGGCAGGTTTGGTTCGCAGACCTGGTAAGACTGGCAGAGGATCAGTTCGTTCTGCCTCTACTGCCGGACCTGCTCACCCAGGGTCGGCTGCGCTATCCCAATTTACCTTCGCTGGCTTTGACGGCGTGGCTGCTGAAACCGCCATCTTGAAGGAAGAAGGTCTTTCTGACGCGGTAGTTCAGACTCTTATTAGCGCCAGGAAGCGCTCTTCCTCTACTATTTACTATAGGACTTGGAGGTCCTATATTGACTGGTGTGAAAGTAGGTCTTTCTCTTGTCGGGAGTTCTCCATTTCCAGAATCCTGGAGTTTCTTCAACATGGTCTGGATCTGGGGCTTCAACTTAGTACCTTGAAGGGGCAGGTTTCTGCCCTGGCAGTGTTCTTTCAAAGGTCCTTTGCACTTCATCCCTTAGTCAAGACCTTTTTCCAAGGAGTTACGCATGTACGGCCTCCTAGGAAGCCTTTTGTTCCAGTTTGGGATTTGAACCTGGTTCTTTCTGCTCTTCAGGGTCCTCCATTTGAGCCCTTGAATGAGGTTGCTTTGTCTTCACTTACTCAAAAGGTGGCCTTTTTGGTGGCTATCACTTCAGTTCGGCGTGTTTCTGAGTTGGCAGCTTTATCCATTAAAGCTCCGTACTTCGAAAGGCATCAGGATAAGGTTGTCTTTCGTTTCAAGCCGGATTTTCTTCCTAAGGTGGTCTCTGCTTTTCATCTGAATCAGGACATTGTTCTGCCTTCTCTATGTCCTAATCCCAGCAACGACAAGGAAAGGGCGCTGCATTTCTTGGATGTGGTTCGTGTTGTGAAATATTATTTGGTGGTTACGTCTTCCTTTCGTAAGACTTTTTTTGTGGTGCCTTTTGGGCCTAGGAAAGGTTTGGCTCCTGCCAAATCTTCCATTAGTAAATGGATTCGTCAGGCCATCATTGGGGCCTATTCTGCCAAGGGGAGGAGTCCCCCTTTTCGTGTTACTGCTCATTCTACTCGTGCGGTTGGAGCGTCCTGGGCTTTCCAGCACCAGGCCTCTGTTGAGCAAGTTTGTAAGGCCGCTACTTGGTCCTCTGTTCACACTTTTTCCAAGTTTTACAAGGTTGATGTTCGGGCCTCAGCGGATGCTGTTTTTGGCCGCAAAGTTCTGCAAGCTGTTGTGGTTTAAGTTGTGCATTGTTGCCTTGTTTTGCTTTTCTTTTTATGGACACTGCTATTGGATGTCCCACATGTTATGGATATCTTGAAGCGGGGTGTGTGACATACTTAGAATAATACCATTTTGTGAAATACTCACCTGTAAAATGGGTATTATAAGTATGTCACACACCCCGCTTCACCCGCCCTTCTTGTATTCTGGATCCTTTATTTTGTGAACTTTGCGTTGTTATGACTTATATTTGCCTCTTCCTGGTCCCTTACCTTACTGCTTCTATATACTGGGTGATGAGTGGGAGGTCCCAGGTGTTTATGGATCAGGGAGGGGCTTTCTTTTTTGCTATCATCTCTGCAGGAACGCCCACTTCAGGTCGGTATTACCCACATGTTATGGATGTCTTGAAGCGGGGTGTGTGACATACTTATAATACCCATTTTACAGGTGAGTATTTCACAAAATGGTATTTTCTCAGAAGAAAAATTGCCATTGACTTTCATTGTCTTTCTATGTAGTGATTCATCAACACTGAAATTCTCAGGCTTTTTTCTCATGAAATGTATTTTTTTTACTACCATGAAAATGGTTTAACTCTCGATGAATCAAGGCCATTGTCTACCTTGGGCCTGATTGAACAAGGGGGTGTAAATTTTCACCTGGTGTTGAATCAGCCTCATGTTAGAAAATAAAAGTGAATGGCAGTTTTCTCATCTGGATCTGAATCAACTCCATAATGTTGTAAGAGCCTAAAGAAAAAGATCTCAGATGCCAGCAACTGTATGTGTTCCCTTAAGAATGCCACAGTCTTCATCCTGCCCCGGGTGCATAGCGATTCATGAATGAGATTTTGTTTTGGCCAGTCTGTATGTAGAGCACAATGTGTGGTTTATATAGGTTTAACTATATTTGCAATGTCCCAGAGTCCAATCTCTCGTCTGGTTTAAACATGGCCCACAAGCTCTTTAGGCCAAGCGCTTATGAGAAAAGCTGGTATTTGTGAATTGAACAGATTGCCATCTACTGACTGGTGAAGGGATCCCTTGAAGGTTTTACACTGATGATCTACTTCATTTTAATATTTTCAGAGGAAATGTCGGGCACTCTGGATCGACTACATAAATCAGAGACACTGCTGAAAATTGATTTACTGCAGGCAGATCAGTAAGTATTTTACAAGTTATATGCTACGCTTCTGTATGTTAGGATCTGTTAAACTAATCCTGTTCCCAGGAAGGAAGTTTATGTTGACACGTTTTATCCCCAGCTCAGTGCTCCAAAATAGCCATTGCCTAATAATCATAATAACACTAACAGGAAGCAGTATGATGTCCAAATGGCAGCCATATTCTGATTCATTCAGTGCTAAGGTAAACTGCCACATAGTGGCAGTTAGGTTGTAGTGATTTCAGATGTATTGCAGTTATTAAAACTGATAAGGTTGACCCCAGTGCTGAGCTGTGTGTACTGTAACTGAATGTTTTATCACTGGAAAGCACCAGGGGGTGGGGCTGCTTGGCTATGGCCGACTTTAGTAAAAGGGCTGGGCTGGGGATAAAAGATGCTGACTTGGTACAGAATCACTTAAAACAGTTGCACACATTCTATACCACTCACTACCTGCTCTTTGCACAAACATGTGGTAAGGAAGTGGGAAGTGATCCGAAAAGAAGAAAGCTAAATTACCCTTATTTTCTTTATAAGCCACATTATTTGTGGACCTGTTCAGCCTGGAGTCAAAGCATATTGCTTGCAAGTCATAATACGCTATTGAAGGTGTTCCCAACATTTTCTGTTAATAAAGTACCATTTTCCATTGTCTAATTATCTCAAGTACCACCTGGGATGGGTGTATGGGTCACCAGACACCTAAAGCCAAGTACCACAAAACAACCATTTAACCCTTTCGCTGCCAGCCTACCTGCAGCATTTGCCACTCCCTGTTGCCAGACGATGTTTCACCATTTTGCGCTACACATATTCAACTGTCATTTTTGAAGGGATTTCCAGGGATTTCCCAGGAAAATTATATATTGTTTTTTTCAACAGAGTCTGGGCTTTAACATGAAATGTCTTGTTTGTATTTTTTAGGTGTATTCTCAATTTTTTGGGGTGAAATGTGTGAAAAAAAACAAAAAAAAAACATTTTTTTACAATTTGTAGAGTTTTTTGTAATAAAAAATGTAAGTTTGTCAATAAAATCTTATTGCGTGAGAAACCCCAATTTCTCCCGGTTACAGCGATACCACATATGTATAGGTAGACACCCTTTCCTGCCCAGAAGCCTTTTATAGCTGCTGGATGACAAATGGTTAATTAAAAAAAAAAATGACATAGGGTCCCCCTTCCCGGGGAGGGGGACCCCATTTTTTTTTGGATTTTGAAGGGTTAAAAACCCTTCAAAATCCAAAAAAAAAAATGACGTGGGGTCCCCCTTACCCAAAGTAACCAGCCCGGGACCAGCTATGGGGGCTTGTAGGCACAGAGTGGGGGGGCCAGCTTTGGTGGCCCCCCCACCCTGCAGCCTACGAGCCCACATAGCCTATGTGGGCCCGGGCTCTTCTGCCCCCCCCTGGCCTTTGGGGAGGCAGGTAATGGGGGTGCGGGGGTTAATGGCAAGCCACCCGCTAGGGCAGGTGACTTGCCACCCCCCCAGCCTTGTGAACTGGTATAAGGGGTCTCATGGACCCCTTACCAGCTCACAAAGGGTTAATGTGAAAAAAAAACACTACACAATAATAAAAAGTATTTTATTAGAAAAAAAAAAAATTTTTTTTTACTGTACTTACCTTCGATTGCAAGCTCTTGTCCCTCGCCGCTCAGCTGACAGATGCCGGTGATCGGCATCCAGAGAAGGAGAAGGCAGGAGATCAGAGGATCTCCTGTCACCTCCTTCCCCTGTGCCGGCATGATGGCGGCCGCCATCGTGCAGAAGAGAGGAGAGAGCCTCCCAGGCTCTCTCCTGAAGATCGGTAAGTCCTGGGGGGGGGATCGGAGGCCCCCCAGGTGAAGAGGAGGGACAGCGGGAGCCAGCGCACACACAGGTAAGTGAATGTCATTTTTATTTTTTTTTTTTTACAGTTAGAAGCTGCTGCTGCAGAAGCGGGGGGGGGGATCGGATGGCACCAAATTAAAGAGGAGACCCGGCCGGATCCAACAAGGGGTCAGGTGAGTATTTGTTGTTTTTACTTTTTAAACTACAAGCGAGGAAAGTCAAGCACGTAACACCTACGTGCTTGGCACTTAAGGCCCAGCCAAGCCAGCACGTAGGTGTTACGTGCTTGGCAACAAAAGGGTTAAACCACATGATAATGCAATATAATGCACATAAGTCATTTTAATCACCTTCTGGAGCAGTTTTGAACCTTTTGAGCAAATCAGGGTTTGGGTGTTGTGTGGGGTAGAATGAATAACGGAATAAAACACACCGCATCAGATAAGTAAGAGCCAATTTAGAATTTAACAGTTGAATATTAGGCAAAGTATTGAACACAATAGTTGTATATACAACTACAATAGGTGTATATAGCCACTGGATTAAGGCACCCATGACTGTAGAAGAATCTAGTATAATTTCTACTTGAAGAATATGGGGGGGGGGATATCTCAAACAAAGGATAAACTTGTGTCTAGGTCACTTTATCATATATGGCTATTTGGATAACTGTAAAACACACTGTATGCTCTGTGTAATTCAAACAATTTATCAATACACACACAATCTGTTAAAAATGTAAGACTAACTCTATATAATAAACTTCAGGTAGATGATGCTCTAAATTTGTAACTATGCTGTAAATAGTGAGAACTGAGAAAAGTTCACTTATCCTTAGACCAAACGTTCTTGGTGGAAAATAACAGTCATGTTATTGCTGACTAAAATGATGCTGTTTCTTTAAATATTTTCCGGATATTTTTTCTTCAAGTGGTCACAGCCTCAAAAACTCTCCTAAATAAAATTACCAAGGGCGTCCTCCAACCGCGCTGAGTCTCTTGTTTTGTGCTCCGCGGGAGGCTTCACACACATTTCAACCAAAAATGTCACTGTGGCCCTATAATTTATGTGTGCTCAGAAACACATACAAACACAGAAGTGCTCCCTTTGACCCACCTGACGGACTCTGCTCCCTCAGAGCTGTGCTGTGCCTTTTATAGCCTGCAGGAATGAGGTCACCAGCCTCTCTCTTATGGCTGGCCCCGCCCACACACACAAGAGTTTTCCAGAACCCTCCTAGCAGAGGTTTGTTATATGTCGGTTACATGGGTAAATTATAGATGGGAGCAGATCAGGTTGAGGTACAGATCAGTCAGCACTTTTCCCGAGTAGCCTCTGATGGGATCTTGAGTACAGCACTTGTTGGGGACCTCTGGTCTGTAGAATGTTTTGCCCAGTACAGTTTGTTTATACATATATCTGAATACATTATTCCACAAAAAAAGACATAACCATGTACATTTTAAAGCAGACATCCAATCAAAGAAATCAAGTTTAGTCACTTGCTCCTAAAGCCCCTCTTTGATGATCAGTGGTGTATGCTGTTTGAGAGGGCTTAACCCCATGCAGATGCTGTGGAATATCTGCACTCTTAGAATTACATGGGAGCGGCCATCTTGGATTACAGCCCTGTGTACGCATAATTAATGAAGACACATAATGGGGAGAGTCTTGCACACAAACACACTGCAGATGAGCTGAGAGCTTCCTTAGGATTAGATTCTGTTTCCACACAGAGCTCCTCTAGCTGCAGTGGTGTACATATATTAGAGACAGGGAAGGCACATGCTACGGGAACTGTGACAGAAAAAGGCCCAGCGCATGTTGCCTTCTGCCCTTAATTGCAGCATCAGCCGTGTGCACCCTTGCCTTCCCCAAAAAATGTCCGCTGTTCCACGTGGGCAGGTGGGCCCGTAGCCCCACCACCATTTGTTGACCGGGCAGGATTGTGAGCATTTAAATATTTCACTTGGGAAGTGCAGAGTGGCAGTCATCTTGACTGTGGCTAAGCTCCACCCCCCCAGTGTGACATATGACATCACTAGTAAGCGGCATAGCGGGAGCAGCAGAGAGCGTGCCAGGATGGAACAGCGTCAGCCATAATCGGTAAGACAGCTGCTCTGCATATGCCAAGCATACTCTGCAGCACAGTGCTATTTCGGCATCCACCCGCAGTCCCCTTGCTTTCCAACCTACCCACCACAGCATTTTGTACCTGGGCGCATTTCTGCACCCCACCAACAGGACTAATGGTGGGGCCCACCATTATTACACAGCACAGGGTGGCAGGGTGTTCAGAAACAAGCAAGACAAATACAGGAAGCAATGGAGAGCAAGGCAGATTTGGAGGTGCAACAAAAAATACAATTTTGTGAATACCCACCTGTAAAATGGGTATTATAAGTATGTCACACACCCCGCTTCCACTTTAATAATTGCGATTGGGTTAATCCACCAGCAGGTGGCGACGTTGCAGAGAAGTCTTGAAAAAAACGAGCCCCTCCTGGTCTATAATCCCTGGGACCTCCCACTTATCTCCCAGTTTTCAAACAGCAGTAAAGACAAGGTACCAGGAAAAACCCATTGGTAACCCTCAAACTGTAAACGAAGCTTCACCCTATAAAGAATCCAGGATACCAAAATGGGCGGATGAAGCGTGGTGTGTGACATACTTATAATACCCATTTTACAGGTGAGTATTCACAAAATGGTATTATTCTAAGTATGTCACACACCCCGCTTCCACTTTAATAATTACGATTGGGACATCCAAAAGCAGTGTCCACAAAGGGCGGGTATCCAACAAGGCAATAATGCATAACTCAAACCACTGCAGACCGCAGAACTTTACGGCCAAACACAGCAACCGCTGAAGCCCGCACATCAACCATGTAAAAACTTGGAAAAGGTGTGAACAGAAGACCAAGTAGCAGCCCTACAAACTTGTTCAACAGAAGCCTGGTGCCGAACAGCCCAAGACGCTCCAACAGCACGAAGAGAAAGAGCAGTAATACGAAAAGGGGGAACCTTCCCCTTAGCAGAATAGGCTCCAATAAGAGCCTGACGAATCCATTTGCTAATGGAAGACTTGGCCGGAGCCAAACATTTCCGAGGCCCACAGGGCACCACGAATAAGACCTCAGTCTTACGAAAAGAGGATGTAGCAAGCAAATAGTACATCACGCAGCGTACCACATCCAGACAATGCAAAAACCCTCACCTTGTCATTCCTAGGCTTAGTATACAAGGAAGGAAGAACAATGTCCTGGTTAAGAAGAAAGGCAGAAACCACCTTAGGAAGAAAGTCCGGATCGTCCTGATGCCTCTTAAAGTAAGGAGCCTGAACCGACAAAGCCGCCAAGTCCGAGACACGCCGAACAGAGGTGACGGCAACCAAAAAAGGCAACCTTCTGAGACAACGTAGAAAGAGCAATATCCTGCAAAAGCTCAAAGGGAGAGCCCTGAAGAGCAGACAGAACCAGATTCAAATCCCAAACAGGGAGCAAAGGATTCCTAGGAGGCCGCACATGCGTACCCCCCTGAAAGAAGGTCTTGACCAAAGGATGAAGCGCAAAGGATTTCTGAAATCCGCCGACAGACGAAGCTGAAGCGTCCTTGTGTGAAACTGAACAAATGGAACCGCCTCGAAGGAGGCCACCATCAATCCCACCAGTCTCAACCCCAGCCGGATGGACGGGCGAGGGGTGGACCGAAGAAGCCGAGTCAATTCCTGAACCAAAAGAACCTTGGAGTGAGGAAGGAACACTCTGTGTCGGGAAGAATCCAGAGACAATCCCAGGAAGGACACCACCCTGGAAGGAGAGAGGGAGGACTTGGGATAGTTGATTATCCAGCCGAAGCTCTCCAGAGTGGATACCACAGACCTGGTATCTGTCTCCGATTGACTGAACAAGGAGGCCATGATGAGAAAGTCGTCCAGATAAGGCACGATGCGAAGCCCTTGGGCTCTGAAGAGGGCCATCACTCTATGGACGTCATGAAGTCCCCCTGCTGAAGAGAAATGACGGCAGAGCGCAGAGTCTCCATGCGAAATATCTGGGGACGGATAAACCTGTTGAGTAACTACAGATCCAAGATGGGACGAACTGATCCGTCTTCTTTGGGCACTGGGAAGAGACTGGAATAATACCCCAGGCCCACGGCCGAGGGAGACACTGGACAAATGACTGCCATGCCCAGAAGATTCCTTACAGCCGCCAGGAGCCCCTGCGCAGCCAGAGGATCTGCAGGCACACGAGACCTGAAAAACCTGGAAGGAGGCCGGGACCCAAACTCCAGCTTGTAACCGGACGACACCACTTCCCGGATCCATCTGTCCGAGACCGCCTGGTCCCAGACCTGGGATAAGTGTCGCAACAGTCTCCCCACCCGCAAGGGTGAGGGCGCCCCCTCATTGCTGAGCGGGCTTGGCAGCGGTCTTGGACTTGGAGCCCCAGGAGTGACCAGGACGGGCGCGACCTCTGCCCCTGTTCCAAACGGCACCCCTGGTGGCGGAGAAAGCCGAACCCCTGCCAGCTCTGGCTCCCCGAAATGACGAGTTAAAGGAAGCCGCCCCCCGAAGGGAACGGCGTTGTGTCATGCGCTGAGGTAACTTACCTCCCTTGACAACAGAATGCAATAGCTCACCAAACAGGCGCAGACCCACAAACGGGAGAGCCGTAAGAGACTTCTGTGAATTAAAATCAGCAGCCCATTGGCGCAACCAAATCGACCGCCGGACAGCCAACAACAAAGCCGCGGTCCAACCACACATCACCATGGCGTCATTCTGAGCGACAAGCCCAAGAGACAAAAATGACTCACAACGTTGGAGAACGACAAACTCCTCACAAGCCGGATCAAGGCCGGAAGACGTCAACAATTCCTTGACAATGGAACCTGGAAGCCAACAGCAACAGTGCCGAAGCACAAACAGGCCGCAAGGCCGACCCAACACTGGCAAACCCATGGCAAGCCAACTGGTCAGTACGTCTAACCTCACCATCCATGATGGTAGTACAGTCAGGAGAGTGCAAAACGGCAGTGCTAGACAAACCCAAAACCGGGGCATCAACCCTCAGGTGGAGAAGACCAACGCTCAACCAGGTCCGCCAGAAAAGGATAATTCTTATCCCAACCCGGCGGAAAACCCGTAAGACGAGTAGGCTTCTCCCATACTTTAAGAATGACATAGTCAAAATGTCCTAGACGGGGAAACTCCAACCGTGGCTTGGCCACCTCAAATAATTCCCCTTTTGGCGGCGGAGCCACCTCAGGAGGGGCGATAGCCAAGACATCAAAAATCTGAACCAGGATCGAAGGGGTGTCAAGTGCATCCCCCCGCGCCTGCTCATCCGCCGCACCAAAGAAATGTTGATCGTCAGCCTCGTCCAGTTCCTCAAAGAGCTCCCCCTCTACAAGCGGGGGGGCAAACGGACCAGTCTAACGACTCACACTCTTCAACCTCACAGGCCGGTGCGGCCAAGGACAGATGCTTCCACTTAGCCGGGGCCTTCTGGGCCACCACATTAGAAACCAATTTCTCAAGGTTGGCCAATCTGGCACACACCTCCAATTGCGAATCCCCACCCATGACAACGTCACATGGGGTACGGAACAGGTGGGGAGGGGTAAGCGATAACACGGGCGGCGAGGAGCCAGAGGCCGGCGTACCGGTCATCCGCGCAATGAGCCGCTGTGCATGGTATACAGAACAAAACATCATCCCCTGGAAGAGGAGCCCCACACCCCAAATATTGCCTGGATTGCCCCGAGGGGCCATTTCCGGTATCATTGGAAGCCTCCATATGGTGAAATTGTGGTATTCGCAATTACCCAGGGATTTACACAATAAGCGACCCGGGATGCCCCCTTTAATGTCCCAGTGGGAGAATTTAGTGGAAAACCTAAGCCTACCCAGGTATCAAAGACCGGGAGACCCCTTTAACTTGCACCAGGGATCTGGAAAAACAAGAACACACTGTCCTCAAGCAAGGTTCCCACACATTATTACAGACATAGCAACACACATAGGAGAATACACAGGGCATGCACAAAGCTTGCAGCACTTAAACAGTTAAACAGAAGACAGGCCATACCTGAACCTCACTGTGATCCAAGATGGCAGCTCAGTGTAGCAGCAGCAGCAGCAGGACGAAGAAGAATGGCGTGCCAGACCAACGCGCGCGAAGCACCCCGGCTCCGCCCCTTATCCACTACACAGTACAGCGCGGGCCGCGTGAAGCGCAGCCCCACCTCCACAAAAACGCCAAGCCGCCCAAGCCGAAAGAGGAGGCTGACACCAGACGCGCGAAGCGTCCCGTGCCCCCCCCCCCGGAGGAGAGCAAGGAGCCCGGGACTGAGCAGGCTCCTGCACAGCGCCCTAATGGAAACGGGAGAGCCGCCTGCTCGCACGCCGAGCCCGGCCCCGCCCCTCCCGCAGCAACCGAGGTGGGGAGGCTCCCCAGCACAGAAACAACGCCGCATGTCCCGCAAGGGACCAGGCACCTCAAGCGGGGGATCAAGTCATAACGTAAAACACACACACACACACTAGTAAAATCACAAAGTACACACATACACACATACACGGTAAAAAGGGCAGCCCCCCAGCGTAGGGAGAAATGGGGACAGAGCGGGGGAGGAGTGCCAAAACCCCAGGGGTATGAACAGGGACGGGGCACCCCAATCCAGGATCACCAGACCGGACTTACCGCTTTGCCCCCTAGTATGAGGCCTGCGGTGGAGCTACGCTCCTAAGCACCATAAGGTGCTGTCTACCATCACCTGGCCCCGCAGCCTAGGCTGGGAGGCTTCACTAAGGGGAATAATAGAGTGCCGGGCAGAAATAGAACCAAGAGGGGGGCCGGGTGTTAACCCGGCTACCTGCAAGCAGGAGACTTCATTCTTCTGTCTTGTCGCCATCTTGCAGAGAACAACACTGGGAGATAAGTGGGAGGTCCCAGGGATTATAGACCAGGAGGGGCTCGTTTTTTTCAAGACTTCTCTGCAACGTCGCCACCTGCTGGTGGATTAACCCAATCGTAATTATTAAAGTGGAAGCGGGGTGTGTGACATACTTAGAATAGTAGGATAGGGGGCAGCATGCCAGAGATGGGGGTGCAGCATGGAGAAGGAGAGGTGGGGATGCAGCACGGAGCAGGAGTGATGAGGGCGTTACATGTAGTGGGGCAGGCTGGAGGTGGGGGAGCAACATGGACCAGGGCAGAGATGGGGGTTCAGCATGGAGCAAAAAAAATGGGGGAGCTTGGGAGTTTGGTATAAACATTCCACGCCAAACTGAGAGAGAGATTTACCTCAGTAAAGGGATCAGTATGTCTGTCATGTTACACAATCACACATTGAATGCTGGAGGGGATGACTGTAACTATGTATCAATCAATGTAAGTCAGTTGTTTACAATGTTGCTACAATGATTTAAAGTGTACCAAAACCTATGCCCTTACTAGATTCCCTTCCCCTGGGGCACCCAGAATCAGGATGCCCCGCTGTACAAAACCCCCCAGGTTTACCCAGGAACCTTTCCCGGTCCAATGGTCCATGTGTAGACAGTGGCCGCATCCCCGCTATCCATTTAGCAGGGTGCGTGCCCGTGCCAGGGATTTGTGAATGGCACACACGCGCGCCTTAACACCGGGGAAGTAAGATCTGGCGACCTGGGCGGTTTCACACAGCGAGGCATCGACTAAAACCCAGTCAAAATCCTGGGTTTTAGTCCACTATAAGAGCTTTTTGAGCAGTGCTGAGTTGTTACAGCTGATGGCATTTTACTTCTGGCTAGAAATAAAGCATTATTTTAAAGCCTTTTAGGATAATGTTGACTGTAGGAGTGTCTGTAGGCCTTATCCCGCCCCACCTGTGCCCCGGACTAAATCCCAGGCTCAGGCCTCTAGTGCCGTCAGTTGAGAGACCACAGCAAATAACCTAGGTCACTTACATACTTTGCATGGGTTGGTCCTCCCACTCGTCCCCGTCTGGTCCAACCTCACCTTGACGTCAGTACTGCCACGCTCACCCAGCACGCCCATCCTGTCCCAGGAAGAAGAGAGGAGGGGCGGGAAGCAAAAGGAAGATAGAGAAACAGATGAAATAAAAGAAAGAGAAGAGAAAAAAAAGTAGAACCCAAGAGTCCCGGAGCACCAACCCCACACTTGTTCAACTACTCTGATCCGAGTCCCACTCTGGGCACCGCTCCCTCCTCCGCCGGAACCCACTCAGTGAGCTGTGCAGAAGGGACTATGGCATGTCCCACCCCCTCGTTACAGGAAATATGGCATGCCCCTCTTTGTTCACTGTAATGCAGTGGGTTGTACCGTTGTTTCTGTGATGAGGGGACTGGGCATGCTGTAGCCCCCTCTGCAGCGTTGGTGTTGCTGAGTCGGTTCCGGTGGAGTAGGAGAGATGGGCATGCCATCCTCGGGCTCTCCATTGGTTTGCCAGCAATGTATGCTGTTTTAGGGCACTGGGTTGCTGCTTAGTTGCTCCCTTAGTCCTCTTTTTCTTGGACATGCCTAAATCTCTCCGCTGCCGATCTGGTTTTGAATGCAGTGTGGAGCCCACTATATCCACATCCTACTCCACCATTGGCAAGCCATGCCCCCTTCTTTTAATAATTTATTTTTAATTCATATGAGAGACAGGACTTATTTGTCAAAAGAGGCTTCCATTAAGAAAGTGTAGTTATTCCTCAGTTCAATGGTTGTAAATGATGGATTGTTACCTTTCTGAACAGGGGGTTGAACCAGTTGACATTGTCCTTAAAATAATCTTGAATGTCAGTGTAAGCTAATAACCCTTTGCATGTTTATATAGTTTCATTTATGCAATTTATGTAGGTATATACAGTATAAGTTTTTAGATCCTTAACAAACCATATTTGCATTTTCAGTTCCTTGCTGCTCCCTAATGGTCTTGTGCTCATGCAGATGCTGGAGGATGCCCCTGATCCTTTTTTTGGGGTCATGGCAGCTTCCCCAGAACTACCAGATCCAATGGGAATTCCACAGGTAAACCAGTGCTAACGGTTGATTAAGCTCTGTGTAAATAAATAGGTAAATGACTTCAGATTTCAGGTTCTGATCAGGTCTGCAGGTTCCAATTTGAGGTGCCCCACTGGGTTATTGGCGGTATACTCATCTAGGCGGCAATCCGATAGTACTTGCACAGGGAGTGGCCACATCTCCGGCTTCCCTGAGCTGATGCACACTCCTTCACCCAGCCATTCAGATACACCGGGTCACGGGAGAGTGTATCAGCCAGAGGCAGACCACACATGTGCCATGGGAACCTAGGGATTTCACACAGTGCGGGAGTCATCCAGCCCTGGAGTCTATTAGACTCCAGCCCAGGCAATTAAAATCCAATAGTCAATTTTGACCATTGGTTACAAAAATGACCATTAGCTTTTTCCTAATGCACAGCACGGCCTGTTTCATTTAATCCTTACTTCTGGGTATTCCGCCACAAGGTGGCACAGTGGACTGCAGAAGATTTGTGGCTCCTCCCGGCCCCATATAAAACCAGGAATCACCCAATAGACCCCCAGTGTTTTCTCTGCAGTCATACTGCAAAGATAGAAGATGGCTCTCTATGTTTCGCAGGCGAGCGGGGCAACCAAGCCTGCGGCCCTGCAAGCCTATTTCCACTTGCTTCCGGACCCTCTGTGCCTCCCAGCCTTGGCTGTCGGATCGGGTGATGGTAGGGGAGCACTAGGGTCAGGTGCTCGGGGAGCGCTGCTCCAAGCCGCAGACCCTGTACAACAAAGGGTAGCCGGCCATAGGCTTTTTTATGGTGAGCCTGCTGAGGGATGAAGAAGCACTGCTGTCGCTATGGTGTAGGGGGTGAGTTGTGCTTGGGGACTTGTGTTCCTAGCCAATCTCCCCTTATTCTAAGTATGTCACACACCCCGCTTCAAGATATCCATAACATGTGGGTAATACCGACCTGAAGAGGGCGTTCCTGCAGAGATGATAGCAAAAAGAAAGCCCCTCCCTGATCCATAAACACCCGGGACCTCCCACTCATCACCCAGTTTTCCATCTCTGCAGACGGCGAGCAAGTCAGAAGATGATGGCTCCTCCTTGCACAGGGGGATTTCAGGTAGCCGGGATGACTCCCGGCCCGCTATTTATTTATTTCCGTTTGGACCTTTTCTCCCCAGAAATCCATATGCCTCCCAGCCTCGGCTGAGGGTCCAGGCGAGGGTATATCAGCACCTTAGGTGCTCAGGAGCTATGCTCCACCGTGAGACCCTATATGAGAGGGTAGGTGGTTACACCGGGTTGGTGACCCCGGTTTGGGATGCCCTGTCCCTTGATTGAATTTTCATTGGCCCTCCCAAAATCCCTTTTCCTCAGTGGGGATGGGGAGTGTGGGTCCCTTCTTTATTAGCCCCTATCTCTTTCGGGTGTTGGGTCTTTACTTGTTAGTGTCTCTTTAAATGTTTTTACTTGAGCGCTGTAGCCTTTTTCACAGATGAACCTTGTGAGGTGCTGGACCTGTCCTTATCTCCCCCCCCCATCTTGTCTCTGTCATCAATGGCGGCGGCAGTTACCTCACGCCATGTCATACTGCACATTTAGTGGGGGGGGGGGGCGGGGCCGGACCGTCGGCGCAGGGCCGGGACCCGTCCCTGCTGTTTTGCTGACTGAGGCACTGTGTGTGTGTGTGTTTTACGTTTAGACCGGGCACGGCGGCCGCACTTCTTGCTGCGGCGCCGGCCGGTTCTTGGCGCCTTTTTCTCTGAGGAGATTTCTCCTCACGATGTACCTGGGGGCGGGGCCGGTGTTGCGCGCGTCACCGCTGCCCGCCCCCATCTTTCCCTGGCGCCGCTGCGGAGCTCAGCATTGTGTAGGAGGGAGGGGGGGGCGTTGCTCGACGTCGCGCGCGTCCAGCGCTGACCACGCCCCCTTCTCCTCTTCTGTCAGCAGCCTCAGGAGGATTTCTTCTTGGTCGCCATTTCGTGCTCCGCGGTTCCGTGAGTGGCCTATGGCCCCTTTCCTTTCTTCCCTATCCTTGTGCTGTCTTGGTCTTCATAGCCTTATTAGTCCTTTCTGTGTCTTCCAGGTGGTGGTTCAGGAGGATCTCCAGTAGCATTTAGGGGGTCTCTCCCGATCCTTGATCACTGGGTTCATTATTGCTCATAAATCCTCCCACTCGGGACATTAAAGGGGCATCCGGGGTTGTCTAGTGGCGTAATTCCCTGGGTCATAGCGACTATTCCTAAAAAAGTTCACCTTATGGAGGCATCCCCGGATACTGGGCTCGGGGCCCCTTCGGGGCATCCCCGGAAGTGTATGTTGTGTGGGGTATCCATTTCTGGGGACGATGTACTTCTGTGTATACCATGTGCACAGCAGACTATCACGCGGCAGTCCGAACCCCAGGCGTCTGGGTTAGCACCGCCAGTCGCTTCATCTCCTCCTCCCACCTTGACACGCGCCCCGTGTGACGTCGTCATGGGCCGGGAGCTGCAATCTGAGATGTGTGCAAGATTGGCTAACCTTGAAAAAATTATCTCCAGCTCGGTCGCCCGTAAGGCTCCGACTAAGAGAAAGCATTTGTCGCCGGCTCCGCTGGTGGAGGACCAGGAGGATGTTAATAATCTGGATTGGTCTGATTATTCCCCGCTAGAGGAAGGGGAAGTTTATGAGGATTCTGATATTTCGGACGATGAGCAGTCCTTTGGCGCTGATGCCGAGCTTGGTGACTTGGGGAGATCCTCCGATACTCCTCACGCTCTGGCTCTGATGTTAGAGGTTCTGAATATTTCCCCTCCTGAGGAGGTGTCACAGCAGAAGGGTGAATTGTTTGAGGAATCCAGGCCGCGCTTGGAATTCCCTACACAAAGGCATTTTGACAAAATTATTGCTAAGGAATGGGACAGGCCGGCTCGGCTCCCGGGCATCCCTCAGGGGTGGGATAGGAAATATCCCTTCCCTTCGGAGGCAATTAAGCGCTGGGCATCTCCCCCCGAGGTGGATGCACCGGTTTTGGGGTTGTCCAATTCCTCGGTTTTAAATAGACCTGATTGTTCCATTCTCAAGGATGGAGAGGATAAACGTATTGACCAGATGGCTTCTCATGGTTTTGCTAGCGTTGGGTCAGCCATGCAGCCCGTTTGTGCTTCGGCACTAATGGTGTTGGCTGCCAGGTCCGTGGTCAGGGACCTGTTGACTTCTTCCGGGCTGCGTCCTGGTAGTGCTGAGTTCCTTAGCTTTAAACGCTGTGAGTTGTTTTTATCCTTTGTGTTGACAGCCTTGGATGACACTTTGATGATGTGTGGTAGGACATCGGCGCTGCTGGTCACTATTCGGCGCTCGGTGTGGCTGCGCCAGTGGGCGGCAGATTTTATGTCCAAGAAGTCACTAACGGCTCTTCCTTTTGTTGGATTACGGCTTTTTGGAGAGACATTGGACTCTGTTACCAAGGGTGGTAGGTTACCTCAACGCAAGAAACAACGCAGTCCCTTTCGGGGGGCGCCTTCCTTTACCCCCTCCTTTCGTGGGGCCGGATCTGGCAGGGGCTTTGCATTCCCCTCTTCCAGAGGAGATTCTGGGAGCAGGGGCAGAGGACGTGCCCGTCCAGGATACAGTTGGGGCTCTAAGCCCAAGCCGGCTGCTAAGCCGGCTCAGCAATGAGGGGGCGCCCTCACCCATGCGGGTGGGGGGACGGCTGCGACACTTCTCCCAGATCTGGGATCAAGAGGTCAGATGGATCCGGGAAGTGGTGCCTTCCGGTTACAAGCTGGAGTTCGAGCTCCGCCCCCTTCCAGATTTTTCAGGTCTCGGATGCCTTCGGAACCTCTAGCGGCGCAGGGGCTCCTGTTGGCAGTACAGAATCTTCTGGACATGGCTGTCATTTGCCCAGTGCCCCCTTCGGATCAGGGCAAGGGTTTTTATTCCAATCTGTTCACGGTACCCAAGAAGGACGGATCGGTCCGACCCATCTTGGATCTGAAGTTTCTCAACAGGTTCATCCGGCCACGGAAATTCCGCATGGAAACGCTGCGTTCGGCCATTCACTCTCTTCGTCAGGGAGACTTTCTGACGTCCATAGACATCAAGGATGCTTATCTACACGTTCCAATTTTTCCAGCACACCAGAGGTTTCTCAGGTTCGTGGTGGAGGATCGGCATTTTCAGTTTGTGGCACTCCCTTTCGGTCTCACCTCGGCTCCTCGGGTGTTCACCAAGGTGCTAGCGGGGGTGATGGCTCTGCTAAGGGTTCAGGGTATCCGCATTGTGCCCTATTTGGACGATCTTCTGATCATGGCCTCTTCTTTCAACCAAGCGGAGTTGGACACCAGAGTGGTGGTGTCCACTCTGGAGAGGTTCGGTTGGGTGGTCAACCACCCCAAGTCTTCTCTTTCTCCGTCCAGAGTAGTGACCTTTCTGGGAATGTCTCTGGACACTTCGCAGGCCAGGGTGTTTCTGCCCCAGGCCAAAATTCTTTTGAATCAGGAGTTAGTTCGGCTTCTCTTGTCGACCCCCCGTCCAGTCATCCGTCTAGGGATGAGGCTGGTGGGGTTAATGGTGGCCTCATTCGAGGCGGTTCCCTTTGCGCAGTTTCATACAAGGACACTTCAGCTTCATCTGTTGAAGGTTTGGGACAAGTCTCCTCTATCGTTGGATCAGTCCTTCCTGATGACTCCCCGAGTTCGTCGATCCCTGCAATGGTGGCTGGGGTCAGTCAATCTGTTGAAGGGCAGATCTTTTCTGGCTCCGCGTTGGGAAACAGTCGCCACGGATGCCAGTCTGTCAGGTTGGGGGGGTGTTTGGAAGGACCTCCAGTTTCAGGGTCTGTGGGGCCCGCAGGAGGCTCACGAGCCCATCAATGTTCTGGAGTTGAGAGCCATCAGGTTGGTTCTGTTTCGCTTGACTCATCAGTTGCGGGGTCTGCCTGTTCAGGTCCGGTCGGAAAACCGGACGGCGGTTGCTTACATCAATCACCGGGGGGGACTCGCAGCAGAAGTGCCCTCAGGGAAGTGTCTTTGATTCTGGACTGGGCGGAGAGCCACGTCCCGTGTATCTCAGCAGTCTACATTCCGGGAGTGGAGAACACGGAGGCGGACTCTCTGAGCAGGGCCTCCTCTCGTCAGGGGGAGTGGTCTCTCAGTCCCACGGTGTTTCGTTCGATCTGTCTCAGGTGGGGGTTCCCAGCGGTGGACCTCTTTGCCTCTCGTCACAATCACAAGCTTCCGGTCTTTGTGTCTCTCTCGCAGGATCCTCTGGCTCTGGCAGTGGATGCCATGTCTCTGAACTGGAGGGATCTGGGGTTTCTTTACCTGTTCCCTCCGTTTCCAATGGTAGCCAGAGTGGTGCGCAAGCTGGCCCTGGAGGGCGCGTCGGCGATTCTGGTGGCACCAAGGTGGCCAAGGCAGGTTTGGTTCGCAGACCTGGTAAGACTGGCAGAGGATCAGTTCGTTCTGCCTCTACTGCCGGACCTGCTCACCCAGGGTCGGCTACGCTATCCCAATTTACCATCGCTGGCTTTGACGGCGTGGCTGCTGAAACCGCCATCTTGAAGGAGGAAGGTCTTTCTGACGCGGTGGTTCAGACTCTTATTAGCGCCAGGAAGCGCTCTTCCTCTACTATTTACTATAGGACTTGGAGGTCCTATATTGACTGGTGTGAAAGTAGGTCTTTCTCTTGTCGGGAGTTCTCCATTTCCAGAATCCTGGAGTTTCTTCAACATGGTTTGGATCTGGGGCTTCAACTTAGTACCTTGAAGGGGCAGGTTTCTGCCTTGGCGGTGTTCTTTCAAAGGTCCTTTGCACTTCATCCCTTAGTCAAGACCTTTTTCCAGGGAGTTACGCATGTACGGCCTCCTAGGAAGCCCTTTGTTCCAGTTTGGGATTTGAACCTGGTTCTTTCGGCTCTTCAGGGTCCTCCGTTTGAGCCCTTGAATGAGGTTGCTTTGTCTTCGCTTACTCAAAAGGTGGCCTTTATGGTGGCTATCACTTCGGTTAGGCGTGTTTCTGAGTTGGCAGCTTTATCCATTAAAGCTCCGTACTTTGAAAGGCATCAGGACAAGGTTGTCTTTCGTTTCAAGCCGGATTTTCTTCCTAAGGTGGTCTCTGCCTTTCATCTGAATCAGGACATTGTTCTGCCTTCTCTATGTCCTAATCCCAGCAACGACAAGGAAAGGGCGCTGCATTCCTTGGATGTAGTTCGTGTTGTGAAATATTATCTGGTGGTTACGTCTTCCTTTCGTAAGACTGATGCTTTTTTTGTGGGGCCTTTTGGGCCTAGGAAAGGTTTGGCTCCTGCCAAATCTTCCATTAGTAAATGGATTCGTCAGGCCATCATTGGGGCCTATTCTGCCAAGGGGAGGAGTCCCCCTTTTCGTGTTACTGCTCATTCTACTCGTGCGGTTGGAGCGTCCTGGGCTTTTCAGCACCAGGCCTCTGTTGAGCAAGTTTGTAAGGCCGCTACTTGGTCCTCT
The DNA here is from genome assembly GCA_027917425.1 of Gastrophryne carolinensis. Taxonomy (NCBI): domain Eukaryota; kingdom Metazoa; phylum Chordata; class Amphibia; order Anura; family Microhylidae; genus Gastrophryne; species Gastrophryne carolinensis. Next base: position 419,638,308 of record CM051234.1, on the reverse strand, counting down.
GTTCACACTTTTTCCAAGTTTTACAAGGTTGATGTTCGGGCCTCAGCGGATGCTGTTTTTGGCCGCAAAGTTCTGCAAGCTGTTGTGGTTTAAGTTGTGCATTGCTGCCTTGTTTTGGATCCCCGCCCTTTTTATGGACACTGCTATTGGATGTCCCACATGTTATGGATATCTTGAAGCGGGGTGTGTGACATACTTAAAATAATACCATTTTGTGAAATACTCACCTGTAAAATGGGTATTGTAAGTATGTCACACACCCCGCTTCACCCGCCCTTCTTGTATTCTGGATCCTTTATTTTGTGAACTTTGCGTGGTTATGACTTATATTTGCCTCTTCCTGGTCCCTTACCTTACTGCTTCTATATACTGGGTGATGAGTGGGAGGTCCCGGGTGTTTATGGATCAGGGAGGGGCTTTCTTTTTGCTATCATCTCTGCAGGAACGCCCTCTTCAGGTCGGTATTACCCACATGTTATGGATATCTTGAAGCAGGGTGTGTGACATACTTACAATACCCATTTTACAGGTGAGTATTTCACAAAATTGTATATTCTAAGTATGTCACACACCCCGCTTCAAGATATCCATAACATGTGGGTAATACCGACCTGAAGGGGCGTTCCTGCAGAGATGATAGCAAAAAAGAAAGCCCCTCCCTGATCCATAAATACCTGGGACCTCCCACTCATCACCCAGTTTTCCATCTCTGCAGACGGCGAGCAAGTCAGAAGATGATGGCTCCTCCTTGCACAGGGGGATTTCAGGTAGCCGGGATGATTCCCGGCCCGCTTTTCATTTATTTCCGTTTGGACCTTTTTTCCCCAGAACTCTATATGCCTCCCAGCCTCGGCTGAGGGTCCAGGCGAGGGTATATCGGCACCTTAGGTGCTCAGGAGCTATGCTCCACCGTGAGACCCTATATGAGAGGGTAGGCGGTTACTCCGGGTTGGTAACCCCGGTTTGGGATGCCCTGTCCCTTACTTAACATCCAATGGCCCTCCCAGGATCCCCTTCCATAGGTGGGGTTGGGGAGTGTGGGTCCCTTCTTAATTAATTCTTTTCACAGGACAGCATACTTTGAGTGTGTGTGTGTGAGTGTAGTGTCTCTTTAACTGTATTCTACCGCCGCAGCCATTTACAGGGCCTGTGCGGTGCTGACCTGACTTCTTCCCCCCATCTTCCCTTCTCTTTTATTAATGGCGGAGGTATTTACCTCACGCCATGATGCTGTGCTTCTGGGGGGGGGCGGGTCCGGACCGTCGGCGGGGCCGGGGCTTGTCCTTCCCGTTTTCGGTGTTTGTGTGTGTGTGAGCGTGTTTTGTGTAACTGGCTGCTCTTTGCTCTGCGGCGCCGGCCGGCTCTGGGCGCCATTGTCTTCTGAGGTGATTCACCTCACGCTGACTGGGGGGGGGCGGGGCCGGTGTGACGGCGCGTCACCGCTCCCCGCCCCCATCCTTCGCTGGCGCCACTGCGGAGCTCTGTGGAGAGGAGAAGGGGGGCGTTGCCCGGCCTCGCGCGCGTCCCGTGCTGGCCACGCCCCCTTCTCCCTTTCTGGCTGCAGCTCTGGTGGATTCTGCCTCGGTCCTCACGGTCGCCATTTCTGTCTATCGGTTTTGTAAGTGGCCTCTGGCCATTCTTCTTTTCTCACTGTATGGTTGATTTTATATGTCTTCATTAGCCTTATTAGTCCTTCTGTTCTGTCTTTCAGATGGTGGTTCAGGAGGTTCGCCAGTAGCTTTTAGGGGGTCCCTCCTGATCCTTTATCACTGGGTTATTTTTTGCCATAAATCCTCCCACTCGGGACATTAAAGGGGCATCCCGGGTTGTCTAGCGGCGTAATTCCCTGGGTCATAGCGACTATTCATATAAAAAGTTCACCTTATGGATGCATCCCCGGATACTGGGCTCGGGACCCCTTTGGGGCATCCCCGAAAGTGTATGTTATGTGGGGTATCCATTTCTGGGGACGATGTACTTCTGTGTATACCATGTGCACAGCAGACCATCACGCGGCAGTCCGAACCACAGGCGTCTGGGTCAACACCGCCGGTCGCTTCATCTCCACCTCCCGCCTTGACACGCACCCCGTGTGACGTCGTCATGGGCAGGGAGCTGCAATCTGAGATGTGCGCCAGATTGGCTAACCTTGAAAAAATTATCTCTGGCTCGGTCGCCCGTAAGGCTCCGACTAAGAGAAAGCATTTGTCGCCGGCTCCGCTGGTGGAGGACCAGGAGGATGTTAATAATCTGGATTGGTCTGATTATTTCCAGCTAGAGGAAGGGGAAGTTTATGAGGATTCTGATTTTTCGGACGATGAGCAGTCCTTTGGCGCTGAAGCTGAGCTGGGTGACTTGGGGAGATCCTCTGATACTCCCCACGCTCTGGCTCTGATGTTAGAGGTATTGAATATTTCCCCTCCTGAGGAGGTGTCACAGCAGAAGGGTGAATTGTTTGAGGAATCCAGGCCGCGCTTGGAATTCCCTACACAAAGGCATTTTGACAAAATTATTGCCAAGTAATGGGACAGTCGGCTCGGCTCCCTGGCATCCCTCAGGGATGGGATAGGAAATATCCCTTCCCTTCGGAGGCGGTTAAGCGCTGGGCATCTCCCCCCGAGGTGGATGCGCCGGTTTTGGGGTTGTCCAATTCCTCGGTTTTAAATAGACCTGATTGTTCCATTCTCAAGGATGGAGAGGATAAACGTATTGACCAGATGGCTTGTCATGGTTTTGCTAGCGTTGGGTCAGCCATGCGGCCCGTTTGCGCATCGGCACTTATGGTGTTGGCTGCCAGGTCCGTGGTTAGGGACCTGTTGACTTCTTCCGGGCTGCGTCCTGGTAGTGCTGAGTTCCTTAGCCTTAAACGGTGTGAGTTGTTTTTATCTTTTGTGTTGACAGCCTTGGATGACACTTTGATGATGTGTGGTAGAACGTCGGCGCTGCTGGTCACTATTCGGCGCTCGGTGTGGCTGCGCCAGTGGGCGGCAGATTTTATGTCCAAGAAGTCACTAACGGCTCTACCCTTTGTTGGATTACGGCTTTTTGGAGAGACATTGGACTCTGTCACCAAGGGTGGTAGGTTACCTCAACGCAAGAAACAACGCCGCCCCTTTCGGGGGGCGCCTTCCTTTACCCCCTCCTTTCGTGGGGCCAGATCTGGCAGGGGATTTGCATTCCCCTCTTCCAGAGGAGATTCTGGGAGCAGGGGCAGAGGACGTGCCCGTCCAGGATTCAGTTGGGGCTCTAAGCCCAAGCCGGCTGCCAAGCCGGCTCAGCAATGAGGGGGCGCCCTCACCCTTGCGGGTGGGGGGACGGCTGCGACTCTTCTCCCAGGTTTGGGATCAAGAGGTCTACAAGCTGGAGTTCGAGCTCCGCCCCCCTTCCAGATTTTTCAGGTCTCGGATGCCTTCAGAACCTCTAGCGGCGCAGGGGCTCCTGTTGGCAGTGCAGAACCTTTTGAACATGGATGTCATTTGCCCAGTGCCTCCTTCGGATCAGGGCAGGGGTTTTTATTCCAATCTGTTCACGGTACCCAAGAAGGACGGATCGGTCCGACCCATCTTGGATCTGAAGTTTCTCAACAGGTTCATCCGGCCACGGAAATTCCGCATGGAAACGCTGCATTCGGCCATTCACTCTCTTCGTCAGGGAGACTTTCTGACGTCCATAGACATCAAGGATGCTTATCTACACGTTCCAATTTTTCCAGCACACCAGAGGTTTCTCAGGTTCGTGGTGGAGGATCGGCATTTTCAGTTTGTGGCACTCCCCTTTGGTCTCACCTCGGCCCCTCGGGTGTTCACCAAGGTGCTAGCGGGGGTGATGGCTCTGCTGAGGGTTCAGGGTATCCGCATTGTGCCCTATTTGGACGATCTTCTGATCATGGCCTCCTCTTTCAACCAAGCGGAGTTGGACACCGGAGTGGTGGTGTCCACCCTGGAGAGGTTCGGTTGGGTGGTCAACTACCCCAAGTCTTCTCTTTCTCCGTCCAGAGTAGTGACCTTTCTGGGAATGTCTCTGGACACTTCGCAGGCCAGGGTGTTTCTGCCCCAGGCCAAGATTCTTTTGATTCAGGAGTTAGTTCGGCTTCTCTTGTCGGCCCCTCGTCCGGCCATCCGTCTAGGGATGAGGCTGGTGGGGTTAATGGTGGCCTCATTCGAGGCGGTTCCCTTTGCGCAGTTTCATACAAGGACGCTTCAGCTTCATCTGTTGAAGGTTTGGGACAAGTCTCCTCTATCGTTGGATCAGTCCTTCCTGATGACTCCCCGAGTTCGTCGATCCCTGCAATGGTGGCTGGGGTCAGTCAATCTGTTGAAGGGCAGATCTTTTCTGGCTCTGTGTTGGGAAACAGTCACCACGGATGCCAGTCTGTCAGGTTGGGGGGGTGTTTGGAAGGACCTCCAGTTTCAAGGTCTGTGGGGCCCGCAGGAGGCTCACGAGCCCATCAATGTTCTGGAGTTGAGAGCCATCAGGTTGGTTCTGTTTCGCTTGACTCATCAGTTGCGGGGCCTGCCAGTTCAGGTTGGACAACCGGACGGCGGTTGCTTACATCAATCACCAAGGGGGGACTCGCAGCAGGAGTGCCCTCAGGGAAGTGTCTTTGATTCTGGACTGGGCGGAGAGCCACGTCCCGTGTATCTCAGCAGTCTACATTCCGGGAGTGGAGAACACGGAGGCGGACTCTCTGAGCAGGGCCTCCTCTCGTCAGGGGGAGTGGTCTCTCAGTCCCAAGGTGTTTCGTTCGATTTGTCTCAGGTGGGGGTTCCCAGCGGTGGACCTCTTTGCCTCTCGTCACAATCACAAGCTTCCAGTCTTTGTGTCTCTCTCGCAGGATCCTCTGGCTCTGGCGGTGGATGCCATGTCTTTGAACTGGAAGGATCTGGGGTTTCTTTACCTGTTCCCTCCGTTTCCAATGGTAGCCAGAGTGGTGCGCAAGCTGGCCCTGGAGGGCGCGTCGGCGATTCTGGTGGCACCAAGGTGGCCAAGGCAGGTTTGGTTCGCAGATCTGGTAAGACTGGCAGAGGATCAGTTCGTTCTGCCTCTACTGCCGGACCTGCTCACCCAGGGTCGGCTACGCTATCCCAATTTACCATCGCTGGCTTTGACGGCGTGGCTGCTGAAACCGCCATCTTGAAGGAGGAAGGGCTTTCTGACGCGGTGATTCAGACTCTTATTAGCGCCAGGAAGCGCTCTTCCTCTACTGTTTATTATAGGACTTGGAGGTCCTATATTGACTGGTGTGAAAGTAGGTTGTTCTCTTGTCGGGAATTCTCCATTTCCAGAATCCTGGAGTTTCTTCAACATGGTCTGGATCTGGGGCTTCAACTTAGTACCTTGAAGGGGCAGGTTTCTGCCCTGGCGGTGTTCTTTCAAAGGTCCTTTGCACTTCATCCCTTAGTCAAGACCTTTTTCCAAGGAGTTACGCATGTACGGCCTCCTAGGAAGCCCTTTGTTCCAGCTTGGGATTTGAACCTGGTTCTTTCGGCTCTTCAGGGTCCTCCGTTTGAGCCCTTGAATGAGGTTGCTTTGTCTTCGCTTACTCAAAAGGTGGCCTTTATGGTGGCTATCACTTCGGTTAGGCGTGTTTCTGAGTTGGCAGCTTTATCCATTAAAGCTCCGTACTTTGAAAGGCATCAGGACAAGGTTGTCTTTCGTTTCAAGCCGGATTTTCTTCCTAAGGTGGTCTCTGCCTTTCATCTGAATCAGGACATTGTTCTGCCTTCTCTTTGTCCTAATCCCAGCAACGACAAGGAAAGGGCGCTGCATTCCTTGGATGTAGTTCGTGTTGTGAAATATTATCTGGTGGTTACGTCTTCCTTTCGTAAGACTGATGCTTTTTTTGTGTTGCCCTTTGGGCCTAGGAAAGGTTTGGCTCCTGCCAAATCTTCCATTAGTAAATGGATTCGTCAGGCCATCATTGGGGCCTATTCTGCCAAGGGGAGGAACCCCCCTTTTCGTGTCACTGCTCATTCTACTCGTGCGGTTGGGGCGTCCTGGGCTTTTCAGCACCAGGCCTCCGTTGAACAAGTTTGCAAGGCCGCTACTTGGTCCTCTGTTCATACGTTTTCCAAGTTTTACAAGGTTGATGTTCGGGCCTCAGCGGATGCTGTTTTTGGCCGCAAAGTTCTGCAAGCTGTTGTGGTTTAAGTTGTGCATTGTTGCCTTGTTTTTGATCCCCGCCCTTTTTATGGACACTGCTATTGGATGTCCCACATGTTATGGATATCTTGAAGCGGGGTGTGTGACATACTTAGAATAATATCATTTTGTGAAATACTCACCTGTAAAATGGGTATTATAAGTATGTCACACACCCAGCTTCATCCGCCCTTCTGGTATTCTGGATCCTTTATATTGTGAACTTTGCGTTGTTTTGACTTATATTTGCCTCTTCCTGGTCCCTTACCTTACTGCTTCTTTATACTGGGTGATGAGTGGGAGGTCCCAGGTATTTATGGATCAGGGAGGGGCTTTCTTTTTGCTATAATCTCTGCAGGAACGCCCTCTTCAGGTCGGTATTACCCACATGTTATGGATATCTTGAAGCGGGGTGTGTGACATACTTATAATACCCATTTTACAGGTGAGTATTTCACAAAAATACCATTTTGTGAAATACTCACCTGTAAAATGGGTATTATAAGTATGTCACACACCCCGCTTCAAGATATCCATAACATGTGGGTAATACCGACCTGAAGTGGGCGTTCCTGCAGAGATGATAGCAAAAAAGAAAGCCCCTCCCTGATCCATAAATACCTGGGACCTCCCACTCATCACCCAGTATATAGAAGCAGTAAGGTAAGGGACCAGGAAGAGGCAAAAATAAGTCATAACCACGCAAAGTTCACAAAATAAAGGATCCAGAATACAAGAAGGGCGGGTGAAGCGGGGTGTGTGACATACTTATAATATCCATTTTACAGGTGAGTATTTCACAAAATGGTATTATTCTAAGTATGTCACACACCCCGCTTCAAGATATCCATAACATGTGGGACATCCAATAGCAGTGTCCATAAAAAAGGGCGGGGATCCAAAACAAGGCAACAATGCACAACTTAAACCCCAACAGCTTGCAGAACTTTGCGGCCAAAAACAACATCCGCTGAGGCCCGAACATCAACCTTGTAAAACTTGGAAAAAGTGTGAACAGAGGACCAAGTAGCGGCCTTACAAACCTGCTCAACAGAGGCCTGGTGCTGGAAAGCCCAGGACGCTCCAACCGCACGAGTCGAATGAGCAGTAACGCGAAAAGGGGGACTCCTCCCCTTGGCAGAATAGGCCCCAATGATGGCCTGACGAATCCATTTACTAATGGAAGATTTGGCAGGAGCCAAACCTTTCCTAGGCCCAAAGGGCACCACAAAAAGAGCATCAGTCTTACGAAAGGAAGACGTAACCACCAGATAATATTTCACAACACGAACTACATCCAAGGAATGCAGCGCCCTTTCCTTGTCGTTGCTGGGATTAGGACATAGAGAAGGCAGAACAATGTCCTGATTCAGATGAAAGGCAGAGACCACCTTAGGAAGAAAATCCGGCTTGAAACGAAAGACAACCTTGTCCTGATGCCTTTCGAAGTACGGAGCTTTAATGGATAAAGCTGCCAACTCAGAAACACGCCTAACTGAAGTGATAGCCACCAAAAAGGCCACCTTTTGAGTAAGTGAAGACAAAGCAACCTCATTCAAGGGCTCAAACGGAGGACCCTGAAGAGCAGAAAGAACCAGGTTCAAATCCCAAACTGGAACAAAAGGCTTCCTAGGAGGCCGAACATGCGTAACTCCTTGGAAAAAGGTCTTGACTAAGGGATGAAGTGCAAAGGACCTTTGAAAGAACACCGCCAGGGCAGAAACCTGCCCCTTCAAGGTACTAAGTTGAAGCCCCAGATCCAGACCATGTTGAAGAAACTCCAAGATTCTGGAAATGGAGAACTCCCGACAAGAGAAAGACCTACTTTCACACCAGTCAATATAGGACCTCCAAGTCCTATAGTAAATAGTAGAAGAAGAGCGCTTCCTGGCGCTAATAAGAGTCTGAACCACCGCGTCAGAAAGACCCTCCTCCTTCAAGATGGCTGTTTCAGCAGCCACGCCGTCAAAGCCAGCGAAGGTAAATTGGGATAACGCAGCCGACCCTGGGTGAGCAGGTCCGGCAGTAGAGGCAGAACGAACTGATCCTCTGCCAGTCTTACCAGGTCTGCGAACCAAACCTGCCTTGGCCACCTTGGTGCCACCAGAATCGCCGACGCGCCCTCCAGGGCCAGCTTGCGCACCACTCTGGCTACCATTGGAAACGGAGGGAACAGGTAAAGAAACCCCAGATCCCTCCGGTCCAGAGACATGGCATCCACTGCCAGAGCCAGAGGATCCTGCGAGAGAGACACAAAGACTGGAAGCTTGTGATTGTGACGAGAGGCAATGAGGTCCACCGCTGGGAACCCCCACCTGAGACAGATCGAACGAAACACCACGGGACTGAGAGACCACTCCCCCTGACGAGAGGAGGCTCTGCTCAGAGAGTCCGCCTCCGTGTTCTCCACTCCCGGAATGTAGACTGCTGAGATACACGGGACGTGGCTCTCCGCCCAGTCCAGAATCAAAGACACTTCCCTGAGGGCACTCCTGCTGCGAGTCCCCCCCTGGTGATTGATGTAAGCAACCGCCGTCCGGTTGTCCGACCGGACCTGGACAGGCAGGCCCCGCAACTGATGAGTCAAGCGAAACAGAACCAACCTGATGGCTCTCAACTCCAGAACATTGATGGGCTCGTGAGCCTCCTGCGGGCCCCACAGACCCTGAAACTGGAGGTCCTTCCAAACACCCCCCCAACCTGACAGACTGGCATCCGTGGTGACAGTTTCCCAACGTGGAGCCAGAAAAGATCTGCCCTTCAACAGATTGATTGACCCCAGCCACCATTGCAGGGATCGACGAACTCGGGGAGTCATCAGGAAGTACTGATCCAACGATAGAGGAGACTTGTCCCAAACCTTCAACAGATGAAGCTGAAGCGTCCTTGTATGAAACTGCGCAAAGGGAACCGCCTCGAATGAGGCCACCATTAACCCCACCAGCCTCATCCCTAGATGGATGGCTGGACGAGGGGCCGACAAGAGAAGCCGAACTAACTCCTGAATCAAAAGAATCTTGGCCTGGGGCAGAAACACCCTGGCCTGCGAAGTGTCCAGAGACATTCCCAGAAAGGTCACTATTCTGGACGGAGAAAGAGAAGACTTGGGGTGGTTGACCACCCAACCGAACCTCTCCAGAGTGGACACCACCACTCTGGTGTCCAACTCCGCTTGGTTGAAAGAAGAGGCCATGATCAGAAGATCATCCAAATAGGGCACAATGCGGATACCCTGAACCCTTAGCAGAGCCATCACCCCCGCTAGCACCTTGGTGAACACCCGAGGAGCCGAGGTGAGACCGAAAGGGAGTGCTACAAACTGAAAATGCCGATCCTCCACCACGAACCTGAGAAACCTCTGGTGTGCTGGAAAAAATACCATTTTGTGAATACTCACCTTGTAAAATGGGTATTATGAGTATGTCACACACCCCGCTTCAAGAATCCATAACATGTGGGTAATATCGTCCTGAAGAGGCGTTCCTGCAGAGATGATAGCAAAAGAAAGCCCCTCCCCGATCCATAAATACCTGGGACCTCCCACTCACTACCCAGTATACAGAAGCAGTAAGGTAAGGGACCAGGAAGAGGCAAATATAAACACAACCACGCAAAGTTCGCAATAAAGAGGATCCTAAATACAAAAGGGCGGGTTGAAGCGGGGTGTGTGACATTCTCATAATACCCATTTTACAAGGTGAGTATTCACAAAATGGTATTATTCTTAGTATGTCACACACCCCGCTTCAAGAATCCATAACATGTGGGACATCCAACAGCAGTGTCCATAACAAGGGCGGGGATCCAAAACTAGGCAACAATGCACAACCCTAAACCACAACAGCTTGCAAAACTTTGCGGCCAAAAACAGCATCCGCTGAAGCCCGAACATCAACCTTGTAAAACTTGGAAAAGGTGTGAACAGAAGACCAGGTAGCGGCCTTACAAACTTGCTCAACAGAAGCCTGGTGCTGAAAAGCCCAGGACGCACCAACTGCACGAGTAGAATGAGCAGTAACACGGAAAGGGGGACTCCTCCCCTTGGCAGAATAGGCCCCAATGATGGCCTGACGAATCCATTTACTAATGGAAGATTTGGCAGGAGCCAAACCTTTCCTAGGCCCGCAGGGCACCACAAAGAAAGCATCAGTCTTACGAAAGGAAGACGTAACCTCCAGATAATGTTCCACAACACGAACTACATCCAAGGAATGCAAAGCCCTTTCCCTATCGTCACTGGGATTTGGGCATAGAGAAGGCAAAACAATGTCCTGATTCAGATGAAACTCCGAGACCACTTTAGGAAGAAAATCCTGCTTGAAACGAAAGACAACCTTGTCCTGATGTTTCTCGAAGTACGGAGCTTTAATGGATAAAGCTGCCAACTCAGAAACACGCCTAACCGAAGTGATCGCCACCAAAAAGGCCACCTTTTGCGTAAGAGAAGACAAATCTACCTCATTCAAGGGCTCAAACGGAGGGCCCTGGAGAGCAGAAAGAACCAGGTTCAAATCCCAAACTGGAACAAAAGGCTTCCTAGGAGGCCGAACATGCGTAACACCCTGGAAAAAGGTCTTGACTAAGGGATGAAGTGCAAAGGACCTTTGGAAGAACACCGCCAGGGCAGAAACCTGCCCTTTCAATGTACTAAGCTGGAGCCCCAGATCTAGACCATGTTGAAGAAACTCCAAAATTCTAGGTATGGAGAACTCTCGACAAGAGAAAGACCTACTTTCACACCAATCAATATAGGCCCTCCAAGTCCTGTAGTAAATAGAAGAGGAAGAGCGCTTTCTGGCACAGATAAGAGTCTGAATCACCGCGTCAGAAAGACCTTCTTCCTTCAAGATGGCGGTTTCAGCAGCCATGCCGTCAAAGCCAGCGATGGTAAATTGGGATAGCGTAGCTGACCCTGGGTGAGCAGGTCCGGCAGCAGAGGCAGGGCAAACTGATCCTCTGCCAGTCTTACAAGGTCTGCGAACCAAACTCGTCTTGGCCACCTTGGGGCCACCAGAATTGCCGACGCGCCGTCCAAGGCCAGTTTGCGCACCACTCTGGCTAGCATTGGGAACGGAGGAAACAGGTAAAGGAACCCCAGATCCCTCCAGTTCAGAGACATGGCATCCACTGCCAGAGCCAGAGGATCCTGCGAGAGAGACACAAAGACTGGGAGCTTGTGATTGTGACGAGAAGCAAAGAGGTCCACCGCTGGGACCCCCCACCTGAGACATATTGAACGAAACACCTTGGGACTGAGAGACCACTCCCCCTGGCGAGAGGAGGCCCTGCTCAGCAAGTCCGCTTCCGTGTTCTCCACCCCCGGAATGTAGACTGCTGAGATACACGGGACGTGGGTCTCTGCCCAGTCCAGAATCAAAGACACTTCCCTGAGGGCACTCCTGCTGCGAGTCCCTCCTTGGTGATTGATGTAAGCCACCGCCGTCCTGTTGTCCGACCGGACCTGCACTGGCAGGCCTCTCAACTGATGAGTCAAGTGAAACAGAACCAGCCTGATGGCTCTCAACTCCAGAACATTGATGGGTTCGTGAGCCTCCTGCGGGCCCCACAGACCCTGAAACTGGAGGTCCTTCCAAACACCCCCCCAACCTGACAGACTGGCATCCGTGGTGACTGTTTCCCAACACGGAGCCAGAAAAGATCTGCCCTTCAACAGATTGACCGACCCCAGCCACCACTGCAGGGATCGACGAACTCGGGGAGTCATCAGGAAGGACTGATCCAACGAAAGAGGAGACTTGTCCCAAGCCTTCAACAGATGAAGCTGAAGCATCCTTGTGTGAAACTGCGCAAAGGGGACTGCCTCGAATGAGGCCACCATTAACCCCACCAGCCTCATCCCTAGCCGGATGGTCGGATGAAGGGTTGACAAGAGAAGCCGAACTAACTCCTGAATCAAAAGAATCTTGGCCTGGGGCAGAAAAACCCTGGCCTGTGAAGTGTCCAGAGACATTCCCAGAAAGGTGAGAATTCTGGACGGAGATAGAAAAGACTTGGGGTGATTGATCACCCAACCGAACCTCTCCAGAGTAGACACCACCGCTCTGGTGTCCAACTCCGCTTGGTTGAAGGAAGAGGCCATGATCAGTAGATCGTCCAAATAGGGCACGATGCGGATACCTTGAACCCTTAGCAGAGCCATCACTCCCGCTAGCACCTTGGTGAACACCCGAGGAGCTGAGGTGAGACCGAAAGGAAGTGCCACAAACTGAAAGTGCCGATCCTCCACCACGAACCTGAGAAACCTCTGGTGAGCTGGAAAAACCGGAACGTGTAAATAAGCATCCTTGATGTCTATGGACGTCAGAAAGTCTCCCTGACGAAGAGAATGAATGGCCGAACGCAGCGTTTCCATGCGGAATTTCCTCGGCCGGATGAACCTGTTGAGGAACTTCAGATCCAAGATGGGTCGGACCAGCCCGTCCTTCTTGGGTACCGTGAACAGATTGGAATAAAAGCCCCTGCCCCGATCTGAAGGGGGCACTGGGCAAATGACAGCCATGTCCAGAAGATTCTCCACTGCCAACAGGAGCCCCTGCGCTGCCAGAGGCTCCGGCGGCATCCGAGACCTGACAAACCTGGAAGGGGGGCGGAGCTCGAACTCCAGCTTGTAACCGGAAGACACCACTTCCCGGATCCACCTGTCCGAGACCTCTTGATCCCAGATCTGAGAGAAGTGCTGCAGCCGTCCCCCCACCCGCATGGGTGAGGGCGCCCCCTCATTGCTGAGCCGGCTTAGCCGCCGGTTTGGGCTTAGAGCCCCAACTGTATCCAGCACGGGCACGTCCTCTACCCCTGCTTCCAGAATCTCCTCTGGAAGAGGGAAATGCAGAACCCCTGCCAGATCTGGCTCCCCGAAAGGAGGGGTTAAAGGCAGGCGCCCCCCGAAAGGAGCGGCGTTGTTTCTTACGTTGAGGTAACCTACCACCCTTGGTGACAGAGTCCAATGTCTCTCCAAAGAGCCGTAGACCCACAAAGGGTAAAGCCGTCAGTGACTTTTTGGACATGAAATCGGCCGCCCACTGGCGCAGCCACACCGACCGCCGGATAGCCACAAGCAGAGCCGACGTCCTACCACACATCATCAAGATGTCATCTAAGGCAGTCAACACAAAGGATAAAAACAACTCACATCGTTTAAGGCTAAGGAACTCGTTACTACCAGGACGAAGCCCAGAAGAAGACAACAGGTCCCTGACCACAGACCTGGCAGCCAAAACCATTAGTTCCGAAGCACACACAGGCCGGATGGCCGACCCAATACTGGTAAAGCCATGACAAGCCATCTGATCAATACGTTTATCCTCTCCATCTTTGAGAATGGAGCAATCAGGTCTGTTTAAAACCGAGGAGTTGGATAACCCCAAAACCGGAGCATCTACCTCGGGGGGAGACGCCCAGCGCTTGACCGCCTCAGGAGGAAAGGGATATTTCCTATCCCACCCCTGAGGGATGCCAGGGAGCCGAGCCGGCCTATCCCATTCCTTGTCAATGATTCTATCAAAATGCCGCTGCGTAGGAAACTCCAGGCGCGGCCTGGATTCCTCAAACAATTCACCCTTCTGGTGTGACACCTCCTCTGGAGGGGAAATGTTCAGAACTTCCAGCATCAGAGACAGAGCATGAGGAGAGTCCAAGGATCTCCCTAAGTCAGAAAGCTCGGCAACAGCGCCAGCAGACTGCTCATCGTCCGAAAATTCTGAACCCTCATCAACCTCCCCGTCCTCTAGCTGGGGATAATCGGACCAATCCAGATTATCTCTGTCATCAAGATCATCCACCGGCGGAGCCGGCGACAAATGCTTTCTCTTGGACGGAGCCTTACGGGCGACCGAGCTAGAGAGCATTTTCTCAAGGCTAGCCAATCTGGCGCACATTTCAGATTGCAGGTCCCTGCCCATGACAACGTCACACGGGGCACGAGTCAAGGCGGGAGGGGGAGTTGAGGCGACCGGCTGTGCTGACCCCGATGCTTGGGGTTCGGACTGCCGCGTAATAGTTTGCTGTGCACATGGTATACAGAGTAACACATCATCCCCAGCGATGGAAACCCCACACAACATACACTTTTTGGGATGCCCCGAAGGGGTCCCAGTCCCAGTATCAGGGGATGCCTCCATAAGGTGAACTTTGAATAGTCGCTAAGACCCAGGGAATTACGCCAATTAGACAACCCGGGATGCCCCTTTAATGTCCCGAGTGGGAGGATTTGTGAACATATAAAATGAACCCAGGGATGAGGACCGGGAAAGAACCTCTAATACTATAGAAGATCAGAATTACAAGCCTCCGTTCTGAAAGAAGAAAGAAAGAACTATGAGAAAAAGTAGCAACAAGAAGCAAAGTAAAAAAGAGAAAGGCCACAGGCCACTCACAGCACCGCCGGGACGTCACACGGCCACCCGATCGTGAGGAGAAATCATTTCTGACAGAAAGAAGAGGAGGAGGGGGCGTGGCCAGCGCGGGACGCGCGCGTTGTTAAGGTCACGCCCCCCCCCTCCTATGCCTAGCAACAGTCAACCGCAACTCAGTCAAGCCACAACTCAGCGGCGCTGGGAAGGTAGTGGGCGGGCCGCGATTGCGCGCCGCAAGTCCGGCCCCGCCCCCATAAGAATCGTGAGGGGAAAAAAATCCCCTCATGAAAAGAGCGCCAAACCGGCCGGCACCGCAGCTAATGTACTGCTGCGGTGCTTGGCCAGTGTTAACTACAGCAATAAAAGAAGGCCGGGAGGAACGGACCTCGGCCTCGCGCCGAAGGTCCGGCCCCGCCCCCTCCTATACCTTACAAAGAGAGACCCTGAGGTAAAATACCTCCATTCTGAGCAGGGAACCGCAGCACAGCACGGAGGCACATAATATAGACGGCCGCGGTGCAGATAAAATTAAAGAAACACACACATAACAAAAAGTTAAAAGACAGTGCAGGAAGTAAGAGTGTAATAAAAAGGAGAACCCACTCCCCCCATCCCCATAGTGGAACAAAGGGGATCCTGGGAGGGCCATTCCCATATTAAGGCTAAGGGATTGGGCATCCCAAACCGGGGTCACCAACCCGGTAAAGCCGCCTACCCTCTCGTATAGGGTCTCACGGCGGAGCGTTGCTCCTAAGCACCAGAGGTGCCAATATACCCTCGCCTGGACCTGCAGCCACGGCTGGGAGGCATATATATTAAGGGGAAAAAAGAGGTCCAAACGGAAAAAATACATAACGGGCCGGGAAACATCCCGGCTACCTTAAATCCCCCTGTGCAAGGAGGAGCCATCATCTTCTGACTTGCTCGCCGTCTGCAGAGATGGAAAACTGGGTAGTGAGTGGGAGGTCCCAGGTATTTATGGATCGGGGAGGGGCTTTCTTTTGCTATCATCTCTGCAGGAACGCCTCTTCAGGACGATATTACCCACATGTTATGGATTCTTGAAGCGGGGTGTGTGACATACTAAGAATATTGGAACGTGTAGATAAGCATCCTTGATGTCTATGGACGTCAGAAAGTCTCCCTGACGAAGAGAGTGAATGGCCGAACGTAGCGTTTCCATGCGGAATTTCCGAGGCCGGATGACCCTGTTGAGAAACTTCAGATCCAAGATGGGTCGGACCGATCAGTCCTTCTTGGGTACCGTGAACAGATTGGAATAAAAACCCCTGCCCTGATCCGAAGGGGGCACTGGGCAAATGACAGCCATATCCAGAAGGTTCTGTACTGCCAACAGGAGCCCCTGCGCCGCTAGGGGTTCCGAAGGCATCCGAGACCTGAAAAATCTGGAAGGGGGGCGGAGCTCGAACTCCAGCTTGTAACCGGAAGACACCACTTCCCGGATCCATCTGTCCGAGACCTCTTGATCCCAGATCTGGGAGAAGTGTCGCAGCCGTCCCCCCACCCGCATGGGTGAGGGCGCCCCCTCATTGCTGAGCCGGCTTAGTAGCCGGCTTGGGCTTAGAGCCCCAACTGTATCCTGGACGGGCACGTCCTCTGCCCCTGCTCCCAGAATCTCCTCTGGAAGAGGGGAATGCAAATCCCCTGCCAGATCTGGCCCCACGAAAGGAGGGGGTAAAGGAAGGCGCCCCTCGAAAGGGACGGCGTTGTTTCTTGCGTTGAGGTAACCTACCACCCTTGGTAACAGAGTCCAATGTCTCTCCAAAAAAACGTAATCCAACAAAAGGCAGAGCCGTTAGTGACTTCTTGGACATAAAATCTGCCGCCCACTGGCGCAGCCAAACCGAGCGCCGAATAGTGACCAGCAGAGCCGATGTCCTACCACACATCATCAAAGTGTCATCCAAGGCTGTCAACAGAAAGGATAAAAACAACTCACACCGCTTAAGGCTAAGGAACTCAGCACTACCAGGACGCAGCCCGGAAGAAGTCAACAGGTCCCTGACCACGGACCTGGCAGCCAACACCATTAGAGCCGAGGCGCAAACGGGCCGCATGGCTGACCCAACGCTAGCAAAACCATGACAAGCCATCTGGTCAATACGTTTATCCTCTCCATCCTTGAGAATGGAACAATCAGGTCTATTTAAAACCGAGGAATTGGACAACCCCAAAACCGGGGCATCCACCTCGGGGGGAGATGCCCAGCGCTTAATCGCCTCCGAAGGGAAGGGATATTTCCTATCCCACCCCTGAGGGATGCCAGGGAGCCGAGCCGGCCTGTCCCATTCCTTAGCAATAATTTTGTCAAAATGCCTTTGTGTAGGGAATTCCAAGCGCGGCCTGGATTCCTCAAACAATTCACCCTTCTGCTGTGACACCTCCTCAGGAGGAGAAATATTCAGAACCTCTAACATCAGAGCCAGAGCGTGAGGAGTATCGGAGGATCTCCCCAAGTCACCAAGCTCAGCATCAGCGCCAAAGGACTGCTCATCGTCCGAAATATCAGAATCCTCATAAACTTCCCCTTCCTCTAGCGGGGAATAATCAGACCAATCCAGATTATTAACATCCTCCTGGTCCTCCACCAGCGGAGCCGGCGACAAATGCTTTCTCTTAGTCGGGGCCTTACGAGCAACCGAGCTGGAGATAATTTTTTCAAGGTTAGCCAATCTTGCACACATCTCAGATTGCAGCTCCCGGCCCATGACAACGTCACACGGGGTACGTGTCAAGGTGGGAGGAGGAGATGAAGCGACCGGCGGTGCAGACCCAGACGCCTGGGGTTCGGACTGCCGCGAAATAGTCTGCTGTGCACATGGAATACACAGAAGTACATCGTCCCCAGAAATGGATACCCCACACAACATACACTTTCGGGGATGCCCCGAAGGGGCCCCGAGCCCAGTATCCGGGGATGCCTCCATAAGGTGAACTTTTATAGGAATAGTCGCAATGACCCAGGGAATTACGCCACTAGACAACCCGGGATGCCCCTTTAATGTCCCGAGTGGGAGGATTTATAAACAATAATGAACCCAGTGATTAAGGATCGGGAGAGACCCCCTAAATGCTACTGGAGAACCTCCTGAACCACCACCTGGAAGACAGAAAAAAAGGCTAATAAGGCTAATGAAGGCAACAGACACTCATACATACAGAGGATGAGAAAGAGGGGATGGCCAGAGGCCACTTACAGAACCGCAACAGCAAGTAATGGCGACCGTGAGAGAAATCCACCAGAGCTTGCAGACAGAAGGGGAGAAGGGGGCGTGGTCAGCGCGGGATGCGCGTGACGCCGAGCACCGCCCCCCCTCCCCTCTCCCACACCAGGCAGAGCTCCGCAGCGGCGCCAGAGAAAGATGGGGGCGGCCAGCGGTGACGCGCCGCCACACCGGCCCCGCCCCCCAGTCAAGCGTGAGGAGAATCTCCTCAGAAGAAAAGGCGCCAAGAGCCGGCCGGCGCCGCAGTGTGAAGTGCGGCCGCCGCGCCCGGCCCAAATACACGGTCACACACATCACTGTCCAGACATTCTCCTCAAACATGCGAAACAGGAGGGACGGGCCCCGGCCCCGCGCCGACGGTCCGGTCCCGCCCCCCTCCCCCCACCAGAAGGGCAGTATAACATGGCGTGAGGTAAATACCTCCGCCATTAATAAAAGTGAAAACACCAGCTGAGTGAAGATGGGGGGATAAGAGACAGGTCCAGCACCGCACAGGTCTCCTGTAAAACGGCTGCGGCGGTGAATACATTTAAAGAGACACACACTACACAACACCCAGAACGTGTTAGGGACTAAATAAAGAAGGGACCCACACTCCCCAACCCCACCTGTGGAAAGGGGATCCTGGGAGGGCCATTGAATGTTAATTAAGGGACAGGGCATCCCAAACCGGGGTCACCAACCCGGTGTAACCGCCTACCCTCTCATATAGGGTCTCACGGTGGAGCATAGCTCCTGAGCACCTAAGGTGCCGAAATACCCTCGCCTGGACCCTCAGCCGAGGCTGGGAGGCATATGGAGTTCTGGGGAAAAAAGGTCCAAACGGAAATAAATGAATAGCGGGCCGGGAGTCATCCCGGCTACCTGAAATCCCCCTGTGCAAGGAGGAGCCATCATCTTCTGACTTGCTCGCCGTCTGCAGAGATGGAAAACTGGGTGATGAGTGGGAGGTCCCAGGTATTTATGGATCAGGGAGGGGCTTTCTTTTTTGCTATCATCTCTGCAGGAACGCCCACTTCAGGTCGGTATTACCCACATGTTATGGATATCTTGAAGCGGGGTGTGTGACATACTTAGAATATGGTATTTTTATGCACACTGCTATTGGATGTCCCAGAAGTAAGGATTAAATGAAACAGGCCGTGCTGTGCATTAGGAAAAATACAATTCTGTGAGTACTCACCTGTAGAGGTCTGTTTCATCTCTCCCTTGTTATCATTATCTTTGGTTGCCTTTGTATGGTGATTTGTTCCAAAGTCTAGTTGAGTGAGGCTTTTATCTTTTTTATCTTGATTAGTTCCCGGCTTCTTGTATAACTGCTTTTCAACACTGGGGGTCTATTGGGTGATTCCTGGTTTTATATGGGGCCGGGAGGAGCCACAAATCTTCTGCAGTTCACTGCGCCACCTTGTGGCGTAATACCCAGAAGTAAGGATTAAATGTAGCAGGCCGTGCTGTGCATAGTAAAAACAATTCTACAGGTGAGTACTCACAGAATTGTAGTTATTCTAAGTATGTCACACACCCCGCTTCAGAATATCCATAACATGTGGGTAATACCGACCTGAAGGGGCGTTCCTGCAGAGATGATAGCAAAAAAGAAAGCCCCTCCCTGATCCATAAATACCTGGGACCTCCCACTCATCACCCAGTTTTCCATCTCTGCAGACGGCGAGCAAGTCAGAAGATGATGGCTCCTCCTTGCACAGGGGGATTTCAGGTAGCCGGGATGACTCCCGGCCCGCTATTTATTTATTTCCATTTGGACCTTTTTCCCCAGAAATCCATATGCCTCCCAGCCTCGGCTGAGGGTCCAGGCGAGGGTATTTCAGCACTTTAGGTGCTCAGGAGCTATGCTCCACCGTGAGACCCTATATGAGAGGGTAGGCGGGATTTCCGGGTTGGTGACCCCGGTTTGGGATGCCCTGTCCCTTACTTTCATACAATGGCCCTCCCAGGATCCCCTTCCATAGGTGGGGTGGGGGAGTGTTGGTCTTTTTATTAATTTATTAGCTTATTTATTTTTCACAGGACAGCATACTTGAGTGTGTGTGTGTGGCCTGTCGCTTTAACTGTATTCAGGGCCTGTGCAGTGCTGGCTGCCTTCTTCCCCCCTTCTTCCCTTCATCACTATTAATGGCGGAGGTATTCACCTCACGCCATGTTACTGTGCTTCAGGGGGGGGGGGGGGGGGCGGGTGCCGGACCGTTGGCGGGGCCGGGACTTGTCCCTCCCGTTTTTCTCCCTGCTGTGTGTGTGTGAGTGTTTCTTTACATTTGGCCAGGCCGCCGACCGCTCCTTGCTATTGCGGCACCGGCCGGCTCTGGGCGCCATTTCCTGAGGTGAATTCACAGTGGATGACATGTCTTTCCTCACGCAGCCTGGGGGGGGCGGGGCCTGAGTGACGACGCGTCACCGCTCCCCGCCTCCTGCCTTCGCTGGTGCCACTGCGGAGCTCTGTGGAGGAGAGAGGGGGGGCGTGGCCCGGCCTCGCGCGCGTCCCGCGCTGGCCACGCCCCCTTCTCCCTCTCTGACTGCAGCCCTGCTTGTTGCTGTGGAGCGTCTGGAAATTCCCTCACGGTCGCCATTGTGGTCGATGGTTCTGTAAGTGGCCTCTGGCCATTCTTCCTTTTCCTGTATGCTTGATGGTTTTCTTCATTAGCCTTATCTAAAACAGTCCCTCTGTTCTGTTTTTCAGATGGTGGTTCAGGAGGTTCGCCAGTAGCATTTAGGGGGTCCCTCCTGATCCTTATCACTGGGTTAATTTTTTGCCATAAATCCTCCCACTCGGGACATTAAAGGGGCATCCCGGGTTGTCTAACGGCGTAATTCCCTGGGTCATAGCGACTTTTCATATATAAAGTTCACCTTATGGAGGCATCCCCGGATACTGGGCTCGGGGCCCCTTCGGGGCATCCCCGAAAGTGTATGTTATGTGGGGTATCCATTTCTGGGGACGATGTACTTCTGTGTATACCATGTGCACAGCAGACCATCACGCGGCAGTCCGAACCACAGGCGTCTGGGTCAGCACCGCCGGTCGCTTCATCTCCACCTCCCGCTTTGACACGCGCCCCGTGTGACGTCGTCATGGGCAGGGAGCTGCAATCTGAGATGTGCGCCAGATTGGCTAACCTTGAAAAAATTATCTCTGGCTCGGTCGCCCGTAAGGCTCCGACTAAGAGAAAGCATTTGTCGCCGGCTCCGCTGGTGGAGGACCAGGAGGATGTTAATAATCTGGATTGGTCTGATTATTTCCAGCTAGAGGAAGGGGAAGTTTATGAGGATTCTGATTTTTCGGACGATGAGCAGTCCTTTGGCGCTGATGCCGAGCTGGGGGACTTGGGGAGATCCTCTGATACTCCCCACGCTCTGGCTCTGATGTTGGAGGTATTGAATATTTCCCCTCCTGAGGAGGTGTCACAGCAGAAGGGTGAATTGTTTGAGGAATCCAAGCCGCGCTTGGAATTCCCTACACAAAGGCATTTTGACAAAATTATTGCCAAAGAATGGGACAGGCCGGCTCGGCTCCCTGGCATTCCTCAGGGATGGGATAGGAAATATCCCTTCCCTTCGGAGGCAGTTAGGTGCTGGGCATCTCCCCCCGAGGTGGATGCTCCGGTTTTGGGGTTGTCCAATTCCTCGGTTTTAAATAGACCTGATTGTTCCATTCTCAAGGATGGAGAGGATAAACGTATTGACCAGATGGCTTGTCATGGTTTTGCTAGCGTTGGGTCAGCCATGCGGCCTGTTTGCGCATCGGCACTAATGGTGTTGGCTGCCAGGTCCGTGGTTAGGGACCTGTTGACCTCTTCCGGGGGTCCCACGCTCTGGCTCTGATGTTGGAGGTATTGAATATTTCCCCTCCTGAGGAGGTGTCACAGCAGAAGGGTGAATTGTTTGAGGAATCCAAGCCGCGCTTGGAATTCCCTACACAAAGGCATTTTGACAAAATTATTGCCAAAGAATGGGACAGGCCGGCTCGGCTCCCTGGCATTCCTCAGGGATGGGATAGGAAATATCCCTTCCCTTCGGAGGCAGTTAGGTGCTGGGCATCTCCCCCCGAGGTGGATGCTCCGGTTTTGGGGTTGTCCAATTCCTCGGTTTTAAATAGACCTGATTGTTCCATTCTCAAGGATGGAGAGGATAAACGTATTGACCAGATGGCTTGTCATGGTTTTGCTAGCGTTGGGTCAGCCATGCGGCCTGTTTGCGCATCGGCACTAATGGTGTTGGCTGCCAGGTCCGTGGTTAGGGACCTGTTGACCTCTTCCGGGCTGCGTCCCGGTAGTGCTGAGTTCCTTAGCCTCAAACGGTGTGAGCTGTTTTTATCTTTTGTGTTGACAGCCTTGGATGACACTTTGATGATGTGTGGTAGAACGTCGGCGATGCTGGTCACTATTCGGCGTTCGGTGTGGCTGCGCCAGTGGGCGGCAGATTTTATGTCCAAGAAGTCACTAACGGCTCTACCCTTTGTTGGATTACGGCTTTTTGGAGAGACATTGGACTCTGTCACCAAGGGTGGTAGGTTACCTCAACGCAAGAAACAACGCCGCCCCTTTCGGGGGGCCCCTTCCTTTACCCCCTCCTTTCGTGGGGCCAGATCTGGCAGGGGATTTGCATTCCCTTCTTCCAGAGGAGATTCTGGGAGCAGGGGCAGAGGACGTGCCCGTCCAGGATTCAGTTGGGGCTCTAAGCCCAAGCCGGCTGCCAAGCCGGCTCAGCAATGAGGGGGCGCCCTCACCCTTGCGGGTGGGGGGACGGCTGTGACTCTTTTCCCAGGTTTGGGATCAAGAGGTCTCGGACCGATGGATCCGGGAAGTGGTGTCTTCCGGTTACAAGCTGGAGTTCGAGCTTCGCCCCCCCTTCCAGATTTTTCAGGTCTCGGATGCCTTCAGAACCTCTAGCGGCGCAGGGGCTTCTGTTGGCAGTGCAGAACCTTCTGGACATGGCTGTCATTTGCCCAGTGCCTCCTTCGGATCAGGGCAAGGGTGTTTATTCCAATCTGTTCACGGTACCCAAGAAGGACGGATCGGTCCGACCCATCTTGGATCTGAAGTTTCTCAACAGGTTCATCCGGCCACGGAAATTCCGCATGGAAACACTACGTTCGGCCATTCACTCTCTTCGTCAGGGAGACTTTCTGACGTCCATAGACATCAAGGATGCTTATCTCCACGTTCCAATTTTTCCAGCACACCAGAGGTTTCTCAGGTTCGTGGTGGAGGATCGGCATTTTCAGTTTGTAGCAGTCCCTTTCGGCCTCACCTCGGCCCCTCGGGTGTTCACCAAGGTGCTAGCGGGGGTGATGGCTCTGCTAAGGGTTCAGGGCATCCGCATTGTGCCCTATTTGGACGATCTTCTGATCATGGCCTCCTCCTTCAATCAAGCGGAGTTGGACACCAGAATGGTGGTGTCCACCCTGGAGAGGTTTGGTTGGGTGGTCAACCACCCCAAGTCTTCTCTCTCTCCGTCCAGAGTAGTGACCTTTCTGGGAATGTCTCTGGACACTTCGCAGGCCAGGGTGTTTCTGCCACAGGCCAAGATTCTTTTGATTCAGGAATTAGCTCGGCTTCTCTTGTCGGCCCCTCGTCCGGCCATCCGGCTAGGGATGAGGCTGGTGGGGTTAATGGTGGCCTCATTCGAGGCAGTTCCCTTTGCGCAGTTTCATACAAGGACGCTTCAGCTTCATCTGTTGAAGGTTTGGGACAAGTCTCCTCTATCGTTGGATCAGTCCTTCCTGATGACTCCCCGAGTTCGTCGATCCCTGCAATGGTGGCTGGGGTCGGCCAATCTGTCGCAGGGCAGATCTTTTCTGGCCCGTGCTGGGAAACAGTCACCACGGATGCCAGTCTGTCAGGTTGGGGGGGTGTTTGGAAGGACCTCCAGTTTCAGGGTCTGTGGAGTCCGCAGGAGGCTCACAAGCCCATCAATGTTCTGGAGTTGAGGGCCATCAGGTTGGTTCTGTTTCGCTTGACTCATCAGTTGAGAGGCCTGCCAGTTCAGGTCCGGTCGGACAACAGGACGGCTGTTGCTTACATCAATCACCAAGGGGGGACTCGCAGCAGGAGTGCCCTCAGGGAAGTGTCTTTGATTCTGGACTGGGCGGAGAGTGACGTCCCGTGTATCTCAGCAGTCTACATTCCGGGAGTGGAGAACACGGAGGCGGACTTGCTGAGCAGAGCCTCCTCTTGTCAGGGGGAGTGGTCTCTCAGTCCCACGGTGTTTCGTTCGATATGTCTCAGGTGGGGGTTCCCAGCGGTGGACCTCTTTGCCTCTCGTCACAATCACAAGCTTCCAGTCTTTGTGTCTCTCTCGCAGGATCCTCTGGCTCTGGCAGTGGATGCCATGTCTCTGAACTGGAGGGATCTGGGGTTCCTTTACCTGTTCCCTCCGTTTCCAATGGTAGCCAGAGTGGTGCGCAAGCTGACTCTGGAGGGCGTGTCGGCGATTCTAGTGGCACCAAGGTGGCCAAGGCAGGTTTGGTTCGCAGACCTGGTAAGACTGGCAGAGGATCAGTTCGTTCTGCCTCTTCTGCTGGACCTGCTCACCCAGGGTCGGCTGCGCTATCCCAATTTACCTTCGCTGGCTTTGACGGCGTGGCTGCTGAAACCGCCATCTTAAAGGAAGAAGGTCTTTCTGACGCGGTGGTTCAGACTCTCATTAGCGCCAGGAAGCGCTCTTCCTCTACTATTTACTATAGGACTTGGAGGTCCTATATTGACTGGTGTGAAAGTAGGTCTTTCTCTTGTCGGGAGTTTTCCATTTCCAGAATCCTGGAGTTTCTTCAACATGGTCTGGATTTGGGGCTTCAACTTAGTACCTTGAAGGGGCAGGTTTCTGCCCTGGCGGTGTTTTTTCAAAGGTCATTTGCTCTTCATCCCTTAGTCAAGACCTTTTTCCAAGGAACTACTGAGGAGAAACTGCACAAGGCACTTATTTACTCATAAACGGCGACAGTGTGCACAAATGGGGGTACCGCAAAGTCTAAATGTACACTATGAGGTGGGACCCACAACCCTCCTCAACCCCCAGATATAATGGCACCACTGTTAATATAAAAAAAATAATTCTTTATTAATGATAAAGTCACATGACATACAAAAACTAGACTATAGTTAAAAAACACTAAACACAAGACAATAATGTACAATAAGGAAGAGAACCACACTTCTGGGGACAATGGAGATGGCAGTAACAGTTCATATATTTACAGTAAGATGGTAACACTCCTGGCTGAATCAACGTGAACTAAAGTGCTACAGTGCTACAATGCAAAAGTGCTAAAAAACAATCCATCTAAAGTCAATACATTATCAAAACTAAACACATGTGTGGTAATTAATAATACATATTATCCCTATCATTATGAGAAATGCACCCCTAATAGGGCCTAAAAGCATACTTATGAGACTACCAAAAGTGAGAACACACCAGGGGGGAAGGAAAAAAAGGTAATCCCCTAATATAGAGAAAGAATAACTTACATTATAATACGACCGCCAGCCCACTGCCCCTCTGTCTACGCGTTGCGTGACGTCACTTCACGTCACTTCCTCAGGACATGGACATCTTACTGTAAATATATGAACTGTTACTGCCATCTCCATTGTCCCCAGAAGTGTGGTTCTCTTCCTTATTGTACATTATTGTCTTGTGTTTAGTGTTTTTTAACTATAGTCTAGTTTTTGTATGTCATGTGACTTTATCATTAATAAAGAATTATTTTTTTTTTATATTAACAGTGGTGCCATTATATATGGGGGTTGAGGAGGGTTGTGGGTCCCACCTCATAGTGTACTTTTTCCAAGGAGTTACGCATTTACGGCCTCCTAGGAAGCCTTTTGTTCCAGTTTGGGATTTGAACCTGGTTCTTTCTGCTCTTCAGGGTCCCCCGTTTGAGCCCTTGAATGAGATTGCTTTGTCTTCACTTACCCAAAAGGTGGCCTTTTTGGTGGCCATCACTTCGGTTAGGCGTGTTTCTGAGTTGGCAGCTTTATCCATTAAAGCTCCGTACTTCGAAAGGCATCAGGACAAGGTTGTCTTTCGTTTCAAGCCGGATTTTCTTCCTAAGGTGGTCTCTGCCTTTCATCTGAATCAGGACATTGTTCTGCCTTCTCTATGTCCTCATCCCAGCAACGACAAGGAAAGGGCGCTGCATTCCTTGGATGTAGTCCGTGTTGTGAAATATTATCTGGTGGTTACATCTTCCTTTCGTAAGACTGATGCTTTTTTTGTGGTGCCCTTTGGGCCTAGGAAAGGTTTGGCTCCTGCCAAATCTTCCATTAGTAAATGGATTCGTCAGGCCATCATTGGGGCCTATTCTGCCAAGGGGAGGAGTCCCCCTTTTCGTGTTACTGCTCATTCTACTCATGCGGTTGGAGCATCCTGGGCTTTCCAGCACCAGGCCTCTGTTGTGCAAGTTTGTAAGGCCGCTACTTGGTCCTCTGTTCACACTTTTTCCAAGTTTTACAAGGTTGATGTTCGGGCCTCAGCGGATGCTGTTTTTGGCCGCAAAGTTCTGCAAGCTGTTGTGGTTTAAGTTGTGCATTGTTGCCTTGTTTTGGATCCCCGCCCTTTTTATGGACACTGCTATTGGATGTCCCACATGTTATGGATATTCTGAAGCGGGGTGTGTGACATACTTAGAATAATACCATTTTGTGAAATACTCACCTGTAAAATGGGTATTATAAGTATGTCACACACCCCGCTTCACCCGCCCTTCTTGTATTCGGGATCCTTTATATTGTGAACTTTGCGTTATTTTGATTTATATTTGCCTCTTCCTGGTCCCTTACCTTACTGCTTCTATATACTGGGTGATGAGTGGGAGGTCCCAGGTATTTATGGATCAGGGAGGGGCTTTCTTTTTTGCTATCATCTCTGCAGGAACGCCCCTTCAGGTCGGTATTACCCACATGTTATGGATATTCTGAAGCGGGGTGTGTGACATACTTATAATACCCATTTTACAGGTGAGTATTTCACAAAATGGTATTTTTTGGGGGTTGGGTATCCCAAATGGTTAAACTAACCTGAAAGCAGCAAAAACGTATGGCTTTCTTCCATCGACCTAGCCAGGGGGATATTAATTCAGGTTACTATCAGCTGCTGATCTCTTTCACCGGCAGTCGCTCAGGCCAGTCAGCCTCATTATTTGGGTTGAGGGAGCAGACAGGAAATATGGGCTACCCAGGACCAACCTTGCACCTGACCTTTACCGAAACGTGACCTGAAAACTGAGCAGTTCTGGACTTAGGATGCTCGAAAGAGTAAATGTGCATGCTTGTGGATATGACTGTAGAATGGTTGAGTATCTCTCTAATGCAGGGAGCATTGATGGCACAAGGAGATGGTAAATATCTACAGATTGCTGCTCCCACATACCCCGCGCTGCTTTTAAAGTAGACCAAAACCCAAGATATTTACTCTCCTGGATTTTGCTCTGCCATATTGGAATGTCCCTGTGTGTGAAACCCAAATTTGCTGGATAACAAGCGTCCAAGGTCCCATGGCACACGTGCAGGCTCTCCTCATTGCTCTGCATATGAATGCCTGGCAATAAATTCTGAATAAATCGGTTGTCAGGCGCCTCCCCCAGGCCGCTTTTCGGAGTCATCGGATTTTGGGCGAAATAGGACTTTGTGAAAAACACGCAGGCTGATTCATTACTAGTGCCAGGCAACGGCAGATGAGGGTCTGTACTGCGGCGCTAAGAGCGACCACTAGTAGTCGCTCTGATTGGCCGTGAGTCGTTATTACAGAGCGCCTCAGTCGCTCTAAGAACATGGCCTGCATTGATGAATTTGATGTGTGAGTCACTAAAACACCAGTACAGCGCTATATGGCAGCGAAAGGTAGCGACTGGTCAGTGTGAGCGACTCAAACCATATTCATAAAAAAAACAGCATCACACAGCACTGGCGCTCAAAATTGTGTTGCTGTGGCCCAGAGCGCCAGAAGCTGTGTGATTAACCCTTCTAGTGCCAGCTACGTGAGTCTCACGTAGCAGCCTCTACTCCACTTAAGTGCCAGCTACGTGAGACTCACGTAGCTGACTTTAAACCCCTACAGTAAAAAAATATAAAAGTAAAAAACTCACCTGACCCCCTCGTTGGATCCGGCCGGGTCTCCTCTTTAATTTGGTGCCATCCGATCCCCCGTGGCTCTAGGAGAGCCCCCGGAATAGCGCCGCCCCGCTTCGGGCAGCAGCAGCTGCTAACTGTAAAAAAAAAAAAAATTAAAAATGACATTTACTTACCTGCGGTCGCGCTGCCTCCCGACTGGTCTCCTCTTCACTGGGGGGGGGGCCTCCGATAGCCCCCCAGGCTCTTCCGTGGTGATGAGAGAGCGAGAAATCCCCCCCCCCCACTTCCTGGACAGGCACCCGAGACTCTGAATCAGTCTGCTCGGGTGCTTGGAGGAGAGAGGTGGGGAGGGGGAGAGGGCTGTGATCGCCCCCCCCCAGGCTCTCTCCTCCAAACACCCAAGCAGACCGTCAGTTGTCATCGGAGATCGCCGGGGGACAGAGGATCGGAGGTGAGTAAAGTAAAAAAATAAATAAATAAATGTCATTTTTTTTCTATCTGTGTCAGTGTGTTTATTTTTACATTTAACCCGTAGTGAACTGGTAAGGGGTTCATGAGACCCCTATACCAGTTCACAAGGCTGGGGGCTGGCAAGTCACCTGCGGCTAGCAGGTGACTTGCCATTAACCCCCGGCACCCCTATTACTTGCCTCCCCAAAGCCCAGGGGGGAGGCAGAAGAGCCCGGGCCCACATAGGCTATGTGAGCTTGTAGGCTGCAGGGTGGGGGGGCCACAAAAGCTGGCCCCTCCACTCTGTTCCTACAAGCCCCCATAGCTGGTCCTGGGCTGGTAATGCTGGGTAAGGGGGACCCCATTTCATTTTTTGGGGGATTTTTAAGGGTTTTTAACCCTTAAAATTCCAAAAAAAAAAGCCCCCCCCCCCCCCCCGGGAGGGGGGACCCTATGTCATTATTTTTTAAATTAACCCCTTATGTTCTGTCGCCCAGCAGCTATAAAAGGCTTCCAGCTGCAGCAGGAGAGCAGAAGCCAGATGTGGGACAGCGTGGGACACGGGGATGGATGGGAGGTAAGTATTAAAAAAATATATATATATATATATTTTTTTTTTTCTGCTTGTTTCTGTGTTTTTTTTTACACTTGACCCCTTGTGAACTGGTAAGGGATCCATGAGATCCCTATACCAGTTCACAAGGCTGGGGGCTGGCAAGTCACCTGCGGCTAGCGGGTGACTTGCCGTTAATCCCCCGCACCCCAATTACCTGCCTCCCCAAGGCCCAGGGGGGGGGCAGAAGAGCCCGGGCCATGGCTATGTGGGCTTGTAGCCTGCAGGGTGGGGGGGCCACCAAAGCTGGCCCCCTTGCACCCTGTTCTACAAGCCCCCATAGCTGGTCCAGGGCAGGTTATGATGGGTAGGGGGGACCCCATATCATTTTTTGGGGTTTTTAACCCTTAAAATTCCCCCAAAAATGGGTCCCTCCCATTTTTTTTTTTAAATTAACCCCTTATGTTTATAGTGTGGATAGTAGTAGTATTTTATTTGTAAATGTTATAAAGTGCTATTTTCAGTATGGGGGGTCTCCTGTGCAAGAATGGGGGGCTACTGATACATATGTGGTACCGTTGTAATCGGGAGAAATTGGGCTTTCACATGCAATATGGTTTTCTCTAATAAAGTAAATGTTTTATTTAAAATAAAGGAGACAATTGTCTTAAAAATATTTATTTATTTTATTATTAAAATATTAAAAAAAACTGTAGAAAAATTACAAACAAGACATTTCATGTTAAAGCCTAAACTCTGCTGCAAAATATATATCTATAATTTTCCTGGATATTCCGGCAAAAATCACGGTTAAACATGGCGCAGAATGGGGAAAAATGACCTGTCAACAGAGGGTGACAAAACTTCAAGTAGGCTGGCAATTAAAAGGGTTAATAGTACCTATGCATGTTGGGTATTGTTCTGCTCGGGGGACCGTTTTTTTCTTGTTTGCATATTTATATTTTAGGAAAACTTGTTATTTAATCAGTTTTTTAATTCATTTTTTTAGGGAAACCCTGTGCAACCTAAGAATTCTTCGAGGGATTACTTCCAGAAAGGTGAGCCTACTACAACAAGCTGGGTACTCTTAGAAAGCTTAACATGTTTACTTTCAGGGAATATATAGTTTATCGGGGATATTCCAAATGTAAAGGGTTGTATTCTAAGTATGTCACACACCCCACTTCAGACATTGATTCATTAATCATGGGTACTCACCGCTAGGTGGCGCTGCTTTGCAGAGAAGTCCAGAAAAAGCAAGCCCCTCCCGGTCTATACATACCTGGTACCTCCTAACAATTCCCCAGTGTTCTTCTCTGCAACGTGGCGACAAGACAGAAGAAAGAAGTCTCCTGCTTGCAGGTAGCCGGGGTATCACCCCGGCCCCCCCCCCCTTATGGTCTATTTCTGCCCGGCTCTTTTGTTCCTTTATCCCCTTTGTTTAATGGTAGCCTCCCAGCTTAGGCTGTAGGCCGGGCAAGGGTAGATGGCACTCTAGGTGCCTAGGAGATTAGCTCCTCCGCTCGTCCCCATATTATGGGGCATAGCGGTGATCCGGTTTGGTGATCCGGAAGTGGGATGCCCCAGCCCTTAGATTCCCCGTTAGGACTTTCTTCCTTCCTTCTACATGGGTGTGGGTGTTGTGTGTGTGTGAGTGTTTGTGGCAGGGACGGGTGGTCTGTGCAGCACGGGCCCGTCCTTTTTTTCTGGTGCTTGGGGGCTCCCTAAGCCCCTGTGTTTATTACTGGTGAGGGACGGGTCGGGCGGGGGTTCCGCCGGCCCGCCGGCCC